>CM028131.1:1074032500-1074651750 GCA_016271365.2 Neoceratodus forsteri
GGGTTTTATTAAACCATAAAAGCTGTGAAAATTCAATGTTAGAGTTTTAACCTGTCACAAACAGGCACTGGGGTGTGCCTTAGGGTCATCGGCCCTAACCTTCACTCCATTTCATATGTAAACAAGATGAAATGGTACAGTATAGAAGAATGGGGTGAGAGGCTGAACGACCCCAAGGCACACCCCAACACCTGTTGGTGTGTGGAGGGTTGGGGAGGTGGAGTGGTAGGGTTGGTAACCCTAACATTGAATTTCCCAGCTTTTTACCATTTAATAAAACATCTAACTGATGCATTAACGTAGTTTTTTGCAATGAATTTCCCTTCTTTTCCAGAAAGTGTAATGTAACTTGTATGTGATTGTTTTCGAGATACCTGCGCTGCCACAATTCAGTGGACACACGTACCTGGGGTATTTTCAAGATTTTTGTTACTCAATTTTCAACATGGCATTTTGGAGACCCCACCCCATGAACAATGTCACTGTCATTGTGTTAATCTGTCCTGAAAGTTGAGTTCGAACAGCAAATGTGCCATTCTGCACCACAGGTGCCAAATCATGTTTTGGGCAGGATGTGAAAAATGACAGCTGTATACCAGTCATGAGGAGGTGAGAAAAAGGGTAATGTTGAAAATCAGGAATGAAAATATGAAAAATTGGCGAAGTTATGAGTGTGCATAGAAACTGCACAATGCACACTCATTTATGGGAATTATTTTATCAAATTTCAAACATGGACTTTTTGGGAAATCTCCTCATGAACACTGGTACTGTGCTTTTGTTAATCCACCCCGAAAGTTGATTTCACACAGCGACCGCACTATTCTGCGCCATGGGTGTGAAAACACATTTCAAGCAGGATGTGAGAAATGACAGCTGTACTGTTCATGAGGAGGTGTGACAAAATGGCAATGTTGAAAATCTGGAGTGAAAATATCAAACATTGGTGAAGTTACGAGTGTGCGTAGAAACTGCATAGCGTCGCTTACAATTATTTGGATTTTTTTGCACCAGATTTTCAGTATGGGCTTTTTGGGACCTCCCCTCATGAACACTGGTACTGTCATTTCATTAATTGGTCCCAAAAGGTGACTCCATGCAGTGACCACAAAATCACCTTTAGGACAGAGTAATGAGATGACAGTGACATTGTTCATGAGATGGGGTCCAAAAAACCCCACATTGAAAATTTGGTGCAAAAATCTCAAAAAATGGCTGAGATAGCAACATAAGTTGAAACGGCATACCTTTGATTCTTCAGTTTGAGTTCGACTTTGAAGAGTGCAGACATGTCCCGGTACTGAGAAGATCGCTGATCCTGACCTGGGGAGGTATGTATGGGTAAAGGGGGGTAAGGGGAGGTGGGTGCTCAGTGGGAGGGTGAGGATGGGGGCAGGGGGGACGTGTGAGATGATGAGAAACTGTTTCATTTTTTGCAGGTTTAAAAAACAATTAACGACATCGGGGGAAGGTTTTCTGTATTTACAGGTACAGTATCTTTAACTATTATATGTATTTGGGCACACTGGGGTGGGCTCCCAGTGTGCCATATTAGTGTGTGAGGGGGTGCACACATGCCAATATGGGGATTGGGCACCCCATGTCAGCAATTATAAAAGACAGCTTTAGCTGGGGCAGAGGGGGGGCATCATCTGACATTGGGAGTGGGCATCCCAGTGTTGGAGCAGTACTCCCCATACTGTGGGGGCCTGTAGTGCTGACATGGGGATTTGGCACCCCATGTTAGCAAAAGGTGTTTATTTCATAATTTATCCTATTTTCAGCTCACGACCTAGGATCCTAGGTCATATCTCATGTATACAAACTAGGATCCTAGGTCACATTACACGAAAATGAAGTAGGACTTAAATGATTAAATAAACACATTTTAGGGGTATATTTCATCGGGTAAAGTGCAGAATGCACCAAAAGGGGTCCCTATAAGCAAGCTATATGTGAGCAGTACTCCACATATTTGGGGGGGCTGTAGTGCTGACATGGGGATTGGGCATCCCATGTCAGCAAAAAGTGTTTGTTTTATCATTTATCCTAGTTTCAGCTCATTACCTAGGATTCTTGGTCGTATCTTGTGCATACACACTTGGATCATAGGTCGTTTTATGTGAATACGAAGTAGGATTTAAATGATTAAATAAACACATTTTAGGGGTATATTTGGTCGGGTAAGTTGCAGAACGCACAAAAGGGGGTCTCAATAAGCAAGCTATATGTGTTGGTTCCTCCCAATAATATAATTTTCGACGGTTTCAATAACAATTGTTTGGGCAAAACTGAAAACAAGATGGCGGCCATATGAAAGAAGGATTTTCTCATACATTGCAGATTTCCTCTTTTGTATCAACCAGCTATCTTGAAGTACCTACTGAGCATGCTTAGAAACAATGTTTTCAAATATTTAAATTGCAATAACTTAAAAATGACTTATTCTTTTTATACCAGACTAGCAAAAGGCACATCTGTTGGTTAGTCCCTTTCTACCCTGCAAATTTCATGCTAAACTACCAAACCCTCTGGGCTGTAGGCAAGTTCAAAGAAAAAATCCCAGCAAAGTCAATGTATAAAAACATGTTTTTTCACCTCTCTGTAACTCAGAGACTTCACATCTGACCAGAATAAAACTTGCCAGTTCAAGAGATCTACCCCACGGGAAGGTACATACCAAATTCCGTGTAAATCTGTTCAACATTTTCAAAGTTATTAAAGTGCAAAATTTTGAGTTTAAGATTGAAGTGCCTACTCAACCCTAACTATAGGGGTGCGACTTCGCCCCTATAAAAACATATATATATATATATATATATATATATAGATATATACACACACATATAGAAACATAGAAACTTGCTGGCTGAAAAGGACCCAATGGCCCATCCAGTCTGCCCAAACCCCCTCTGTCCTTTTATCTTGCCCCCTCACCTCCATGCCATTTTTTGCCTTTATTTAGCCTCATGTAGTCATTCCACGCCCTTTTGAATTTGTTCACCGAGTCTACCCCATTACCCATTCTCGTAGCCTATTCCAAGAACCCACTGCTCTCTCAGTGAAGAACTTCCCCCTCACATTTCCTCCAAACCTGCCCCCTCAGCTTGAATGTATGTCCCAGAGTTGATTTGTTTTCACTCATCCTGAATATATAAATATATATATATATATATATATATATATGTATATATGACATATATATATACATATATATCGCACAGAGGTTCTTTGTCTTCTATATATATATATATATATATATATATATATATATATGGCCAGATATTCAAACTGCTCAATGTGTGCACAAGCCCCTGCACCGCTCAAAATAGTTGTGCAGGGGTGTGGCTCAGGGCGATATTCAATGGAGTTGATCTATGGCGCAACTTCTTTGAATATCAACCCATGGCCACACCCACTGTGCATGGCACAGTGAAACTGCGCCACCGCAAGTGGTCAGAGTGGACCATTGAGATGCGGTGGTGCAAGTTCCATTGTGCTACACACAGCAGCTGTGATATTCAAAGGGTGACATGCAAATTGGGCCATAATCTATGCAAGGCACGGGGGGGGTCATTTGCATCTGATTATGGCCCTATTTGCATGACATTAGCATGCAGGTGCACTGATCCCCGACGACTTGCGCCTGGCGCCCTGCCAGGCAGCAGCCGGCGGGGACCGATGACCCCTGCAGCCTGATGCAGGACATAATAGTGGTTCCCCACCCCCTGCAGCCCAATTGTGGGCATAATAGTACTCCCCGCGAGCCTGATCGTGGGCATAATGTTATACTTCCCCCATTAGCCCGATCGCGGGCATAACCAACGTCCCCCACCCACGAATAGCCTGATCGTGGGCATACGTTCTGTTCCCCCATTAGCCCGATCCATGGGCTTCGCGTTCTGTCCCCCATTAGCCCGATCACAGGCATAAAGTTCTGTCCCCCATTAGCCTGATTGCGGGCATCAGACCTCCCCAAAGTTCCAATATCCCTGGTGGTCAGTGGACCACGGTAGCTATCAGCTGGCGGCATCCTAACCCCCATCTCAGAAATCCCTGGTGATCTAGTGGCCCCACCACCCCCGGCCCATCATCCTTTCACCCCACTAGCCAGCGGGCGGCAGCACCCACCTACCTGCTGCCCTGCCGCCCGCTGACTGACAGCTCAGTGGGCTGCGCCCATTGGTTCAGAGCAAGAGCCAATGGGTGTGCAATATACAATCTAAAGTCTGTCCAGATATGTGAATTCATTCACATATCTGGACCGACTCCCAGTATTAGCTGCACGCCCATTGGCTCTTGCTCTGAACCAATGGGTGTGCAGGCTCACGACTGTCAGTCAGCGGGCGGCGCAAGCGGGGGCAGGCGGGTTGGGTGCTGCCATCCACGGCTGACGAGGAGCGGGATGGTGGGGCTCCATGTGTGTGTGGGTGGGTGGGGGCCACTAGATCACGGGGATTTCGGCGTGGGGGGTTAGGGATGCCACCGGCGATCGGCTACTCATGTCCACTGGACCACCAGGGATATTGGACTTTGGGAGGGAGGTCTGATGCCCATGATCGGCTGCTTGAGAGACAACATTATGCCCTGATCGGGCTAATGGGGAACAGAATGTTATGCCCACGATCGGCTAATGGGGGAACAGAACACTATGCCCATGATCAGGCAAATGGGGGAACAGAACGTTATGCCCGCGATCGGGCTAATGGGAGAATAACCCATGCCCATGGATCGGGCTACTCAGGGGTGGGGGACATTTGGTTATGCCTGCACCAGCTAATGGGGGGAAGTATAACTTTATGCCCGCGATCGGCTGCTGGGGGCACTTGGCCCACGATCGGGCATGGGGTGCCACCGAATGAGTGAGGCCACCCACAGGTGGCAGCTGCTGTGTGCGCCCAGCAATGTGGCAGCTCACCTGTGGGTGGCCCTGAGCAGTCCTTTTTTTTTGATGGTTGTGCAGGCTTGAGTGGGGGTTAGCCAGCTATAACTCTCTACAAGCCCAGCTGAATATCGGGCTGTGCAGTTTATGCATGGTTCCTCCCTTCGGTTGCGCATGCCTTCATTATCATTGCACTGTTGCTCAGCATGATTTGGGGGGTGCAACTGCCTCCTGCTGAATATCGCAGAATGGCGCATTTCGGACTTGCGCAGGCGCAACCCTATTGCGCATGGCTCAACTCTTTTGAATATCTGGGCCATATATATATATATATATATATCATGCCAACTCATACAACCTCCAATTGTCAGGTACTGGAATTCTATAGCTATAACTGATCCTGGGGTAGATCAAGTACTCTTAAAATCAGATATGTCAGTCATATAATCCAGAGCTGATTTCTGCTTTCATTTGTCCATAAATTGTGCAAGATGAAGATGCCCTCACTCATTCAACAGAATCCACTGGAGTCTGCTATACTGATGACAGTGATGTATTAATTTATTATGTGTTTACATTTGGCACTGTTAATATGGAGAAAGGTAGTCAATTTTATGTTACATCCGGCTTAGCAAGTTTGGATCTGGCCACAAGGCCATAGAGAAAATCTTCATAGTTAAAAGGAGAAGTAGTGTAGCATTACTTAAATTTCAGCCTCATCTCCAGTGTCAGACTATATCTGTGTCTAACATACTGCAGATAGCCCAATCTTGGACCTAGGTTATCTGGTAAGTTTTTGATATCATCTTTGAATTTCAGATATTCATCCAAACGCATGCCATAGTGCTTATACAGAAGCTTCTGACCTGTTGTAATTGTTTCACCCAAAGTGGCATCTTTTTACATTTCTGAGTTTGTATTAGGTACTAAAAAGCATAACTTGTGTTTGATTGGCATCAAATTAAAGTTTATTGTGAGCTTGTTAACATTGTATTTCATGAATGCCAATCTGAAACATTAATTGGACATTGCACGCTTCCATCACACTGCAATTCAGAATCACTATAATTTGCATAGAGCTGGACCTTAAGTTGCTGTCAGTGTTAGTCAGTGTTAACATTTAATAAAAATATGATGGGGTTCAAGACATTCTTGATGTATTCCTCTTGTGACAGGTAACAGAGCAGAATTAATGCCTTTAATGATCACAGATTAAAAATTGTTGGAGAAATTTGGAACCACTTAGCGAATTACTATCCAAGCCATAGCTAACCAATTTGTCTATAAGCAGTTCATGATCTGGGGCATAAGATGTCTTGGACAGATCTATGAATAAAGCTCCAGTGAGCAATCCCATGGCCCTTGCATGCATTACTAACCCTAGCTATTGCTGCAATTGTGCAGTGCAGAGGCCTAAAATCTGATTGTTTTATACTTAACATATTATATAGGTTCAAAATGTAACAAGCTGTTTAAAAATCAGCTTGCTGTGGATTTTTAATACTGCTTCAGCAGAGCCATAGGCTTATAGTTCTTTTTCTGATTATGCTTGCACTTCTGAAAATGACAATGACCTGTGCCTTTTTTCACTTAGTAGGGGTGATAGCCATATGAAGTGATCAACTAAATACTGCTGTGGGAGGATAGTAAATTGACAGGGCTGCATATAGTATATTAAAGGTTTGAGACTAATGCCATTGGTATGAGTCTAATGGCTCTTTAATACTTCTGAAGCTTTAAAAGGTTAAAAGAGAATGAGTTATGCATTGATTGATCAGGGATCCAACAAATTCAGTTTCTGGATTTATAATCTGGACATCTGTTTACTGTAGCTAGATTCCTAAAATATGTTACAAGAGTAAATAAAAAAATTAACTGCACAGTGAAGGCACATGTGTTAATTCTTTATAGACCATGAAGTGTTTCTCCCACACAGCTTACTTTTTGCACCGTTCTGGTGACAGGAACTTAATCCATTAGAATGGATTACTACCGGTATAAAGATGTAAAATTGGACCAAATATTTTTGAGGTGACCTGTAAGATTTAATTTACTTCAGGGGAAGGTAGGTAGCAAGTAGTTTTGTGTAGCTACTGCAGATGGTAAGCTGGGGAAAGTTGTGAAGGCCTTATGATGGGTAGTTAAGCCTGCAGCCCACCTACTGGGTGATAAGCACTAGAAACCCTAAGCATTGGACCTTGAAACTGAAGCAACTGAACTTACAATTACTGGTTAGCCCTAATAATGAACTGAAATGAAAGCATACAAAAACTGCATAATACACAAGCGTGTATTATGGCCCATGTATTATGGAGCTTTGTTTGTTTAGTGCACTATACTACCAACTTCACTCAGGTGGGGAAAGAGCAGTGAGCTGTAGCTTTAAGCACATCAAAGGGTTTCATCAGAAAAAGACTTACAGTTCATCCTGTCTTCCCATTTTCCTACCTGTATTGCACCAACCTACCTTTGGTTCTGTCTGTGCAGACTACCAATTTGTAGCTCTCCCCCCCACACACGCTAAGATCTGATAAAGCCTGTGTTCAAGTGAAACATCAGAAGTTTCTGTTTGTCCATTTTCTCTGGCTCAGGAGGGTCGTTTTAACTTGCTTTTGAATAAAAGTGGAGTTTTATGAACTGTAACAACACATCAGCTCCTACTTATTCAGTTTAGAGGGTAAGTTCCATGGCTTTCTACTGTGGACTTAGTACTTTGTCACTGAGCACCCCAAAAGCTGTGGTGTGGCTGTGCTTGTAACTACCTTTACAAACCACTTATGTTTGTTTGCATGGTTACTGTGACAACATACACCATGGGTGTTTAAAAATAACTTCATAGGCTGGCCTAGTGCCACAGATGGCTGAGGTACCATAGCACCTTACTTCTCACCGTGCTGATAAGTCAAGTTCAGCAATGAACTTGGGTCACTAGGGATTGGTGGGGGGTAGGGCTGGCAGAGGATCAGGTGGCCACCTGGCAGCTCTTCTCTCCCAGGCTGGGGTTGTGGGTCATACCAGCTCTTGGCTGCCACCAAGTGGAGGCCTTGTGGTGGCACCAATGCTCGGAAGGCAGACGTTAGTCATGCAGGGTGCACTGGAAGGAGCTGTGGTTCTGGAATTCATGCCCCCATGCATATGCACCCTCTGTGCCTCCATGACAAGGGGATAATATGGAAAATGGTTGGCTTGGGCTGAATGACATCCCACCAGCCAGACTGCTCTGCACTGCCAAATGTCTCAGATCCAGCAACTTGATGTGGATCTCTAGGTGAAGGGCAGGCAATCCACAGGGGTCTAATTGTCCTGGTTGGGTTGAGGCAGAATGTCAGGCAAGGGGGCAAGGAGGGGGCAAGCTAGAGTAGTGATCAGAGAGGTGGCAGCTGGGGTTCAATGCAAAGAAGTGTAAGGTAATGCACTTTGAGGTGAAGAACTCAAGGAGAGAATACTGGCTGGGAGGGGTTAAGCTGGGGATCACTGAGGAGGAGAAGGACCTAGGGATAATGATAACAGGGACCATGGACAACGCTGCCCAGTGCAGGAGAGCAACTGCTAAAGTGAACAAAATGTTGGGGTGCATAACGAGGGGGTTTTCATCCAGGTGAAGAGAGGTGATCTTGCTCATCTACAGGTTGCTGGTAAGGCCACACTTAGAGAATTGTGTGCAGTTTTGGAGGCCATACCTAAAGCATGCTATCAGGCTACTGGAGGAGGTGCAGAGGAGGACAACAAAGATGATATGTGGAATGGAAGGGACAGACTATGACAGTAGGCTAAGAGACCTGAATATGTACACCCTGGAGGACAGAAAGGATGGGGGGACATGATAGAGACATTCAAGTATCTGAGGGGAATCAATAAGGATGGGCAGATGGGGTCTTTAAGTTAAGGAGGGGGATGGTCACCAGGAGGCATGCATTAAGAATAGAGGGGGTAAGAAGTAGGAAGGAAATGAGGAGACACTATTTCACAGAGAGGGTGGAAGCAAAATGGAATGCCTACCAGAATGGGTAGCATCATGTTAATCTGTGAACAGTTTCAAAAGGGCATGGAACAGGGAACAGGGAGAGTGAGGTGGGGGGTGGGGGTGGCAGTGGGATGACAAAGGAGAGGGAGGTAGGGCAGCTGCAAACTAGGGGTGCTAGCTGCACACTCGAGCAGACTTAGATAGACCGGGTGGTCTGTTTCTGCTGGCACATTCATATGTTCATATGTATGTATGACATACAAGCCACAGCACGAGCAGACCATGGGAGAAAAACCTTGATAAAAAATAAATTCACATTACTCAGCTTCCCATACATTATTCTATATATAATTACTGGCTGTGGTCAATTACAACCTGAAACCAGTACCTGAGATTCTCCATTGCACAAATTGCATTGCATGAGTGTGTGTAACAGAGAGTTACCTAGCTCTTGCACATAAAGTATCATTAAGTGCAAGATACTACAGCGGCAGGCAAAACAAACTTTAATTTTTGATTGGCTCCACTACTACCTATCAACTTCAATTCTGTTCAGTTTCCATTATGTAAAATAAAGTATGGACAACAGTTAAATATTTTTTACAGGATCCACCGCTGGTCGTTGCCAAAATTTTGTCGAACGACCAGACAGCGAAACCAGCAGGTCGACAGCATTTTGCAGTCAGTTGCCAGTTTCATATTAAAACAAGTGTTTTATTCAGGGGGCTTCACCCCCGCACCCCCCCCCCACTTAAAATCGCCAACTCCAAGTCGGAGCTGATTCAGGGAGGGTGCAGGACCCCCAGCAGACAGTGCTGGGTTCCAGCGGGTTTCCTACAGCAACGTGGTGCTGTTGTCACTGTAGGGGATCGCACTGTCGAAATGTCGCTGAGAGTCTGGTATACCTTTTTTACACACCTTCACCTGAATAAACCATTCTGTGATATCATACAGCTCAGTTGTGTAGAAAAATCCTGTTACACACTGTTGTTCATCCATTATACTGTATATATTGGGTCAGCTGTCTCATACTGTATATTGAGTTGTATAGTTATGCATTTACTGTAACGTTCTCTGCATATTTAAGAATAGCATCATACAAAATAAAAATCTAATGAAACTATGTGTCTGCATCATTCTCTACGAAACATAGAAACATAGACTTTGACAGCAGATAAGGACCATTTGGCCCACCTAGTTGGCCCATTTCCCTACCAATTGGATAAGCTGCAGATCCTAGTTAACCAACAGCCTCCTTCTTCCTACCCCCACCAGAATTGTATTATGCCTGTCCCATGCATTGTTTAATTCCCCCACTGTTTTTGACCCCACAACCTCCTCAGCAAGACCATTCCACGTGTCCACCACCCTCTCTATGAAAAAATACTTTCTGACATTGCCCCTGAGCTGTCTCCCCTCTATCTTCAAATTGTGTCCCCCTGTTCTTGCAAACGAGAACTGTGTAAGCTGGTACTCTCCTGCAGGATAGAAACTGATGCTCCTAACCAGGAGTATTGAAGCTGGAACCTCCTCAGCACAGCATTTAAAGAGGTAGCCCCCCCCCAAGATTATGACACATCAGAGCACTCAATGTGTATCACAGAAATCAGACTTCCTCCTCAAGCTGAGTCTACTGATGTCAGAGCCCCCAACATGAAACATGTGAAAGCTGAATGTTAGAGTTTTATCTCAAATAATTTTATTGAGTTCACTTTCAACCAAACTTTGAATGAATCAAAACCAACCTGTCTAAAAGGATAGAGCTGTTGGGTCAGAGTTTGAACCAAGTCACATAGTCAGCCCATATATCCTTACTCTTAAATTTTGACTGTTCTGAAGTTGTGAACCAAATTGAACCTCACTCTTAAACCATGGTTTAAGTGACTAGAAATAAAAACTAAAACACAAATAACCTTTCGATTGATTGATTGATTAATAAAAATATATTTTCATACAGCAAACAAACATTAGAGGAAGAACCTCTATTTTCAATGAAGTGTCCTGTTACATGTACACACATGACAATACAAACACACAATAAAACAATAAAATTTCATTGTTGTGCAATATAAGTCATATTTATGTGCAACTAATACAGGATACCCTAAAAGTCTTCCTTAGAGCTGATTGAAATTCTTTTGCAGAATTTTTCATTTTTAATACTGCAGGAACTGGATTCCATGAATTTTGGGTTTCACTAGCTCTGAAATTCCTACACAACATTAGGGCACTGGCATTACAGCACTGGGGCACCACAGTGCCGATTTTTGGATTCACTGCCACCTCCCTGAGGTCCACCCCCCCAGAGTTAGAATAATTAATAAGGGGGGATGTAGGGGGTGCAATCCCCCCGCAACAAGAGAGGTTGGCAAAATTACAGCTTGGCACTGTAATGACCTGGCACACTACCACTGGCACCCTGCCATGGCGGAACCCTCTGAAATATATTTAAAAGGTCCTTGGGATACAAATTGGGCCCCCAAAACATTGTGCTTCAGTCATTAATTTTTAGTCCATAACTATATTTTCCGCCTCCTTCACCTCTTGTCTGAAACCCACTTCAAAGACTAGAACCTTTTCCAATCTGGTTATGGTTTAGACCAATCTGACCCTGACCTAGAAAAGCACCACGCACTCTTCCTCCTCCATAGGAGGCTGTTCATGTTTAGCATCAAACCTGATAAGAGATGAGAGAAAAGTACTTGTGCAGAGGTGGCATCATTTTTTCTGCCCCAAGTTATAAAACTTTCTATAGCTTTAAAAATTCATAAGTGAGTAGGTCTTCCCTTGAGATCTACAATACTGTTTAATTTAATTTGAGTTAAATGATGTTTGCAGGGAGAGGAAAGCACTTGAGTTATTGCATTCTGCCACCCAAAATCATGATGTTCTAAATTTGCTCTGCTTTCCTACTCTTGTACCTTAAGACACAATTTATTTCTGAAGAAAGACTGCAGGAGGGCAGACATCTTCCCTTGGTGAATATTTCAAACAGATGTTTGGAGAGTTTAAGGCTGCTGCAGTAATCTTTCCTGACTCATGCTAATAGGACTTAATTGTGAACATATTTTATGTTGACTGTCTGAACCTGAGAATTATAAATGAAATCTTGGACAAAATGGGAGCATTGATTATTATTTTACAGTCTCAAAGTTTTTTATTTACTAACTTAAACCCAGTACAGAAAATCAGTATTTTTCTATTGATTCCCAATCAAACAAGTACTCAAGTTTGTCTTGATATTCCAAAGATAGCCTAATAGCACTGTACACCCACAGCTCTGACAAGCCAGCTGCCACACTAAATGATATAAAGTCATTAGCAGTAGCAGGCAGGAAATCACAAAACGACTTCAACTACTACCTATCTTAATGTTGTTTGCCTCTTAAGTGCCAAAACCCAGTAGTTATTGCAGTATGAGTTCATCCAGTTGACAAAAGTTTTCCATAATAATAGCACCATATTATCAACAGAAATAAATGTTTTATGTGTATGGGCAGCAAGGGCTATGCATTAGCACCAGTGGCATACTGTTCATTCTTCCTATACAACAGGGGTTGCAAAACAAATCATGCTTTTTCTTTCACTATGTTAACAAATTGAGTTAGGGAAGCTGTGTCGTCTAGAGGTTAGAGCACCATTCGGTGAACCTGGAGAATCAACAGGCCTGGGTTGGTTCCAAAAGTCATAACTTGCATACTGTGTGACCCTGAAATTAGCAAACCTCCCTGTACTCCTGGGACAGACCTGGAAATAAACCAAGTCTCAGTGTTCCTTTCCCAGCCAAAAATGCAAAATGTATTTATTGTATTTATTTAGCAATTAGTGATTGGGAAAAGCACATTGACACAAGGCTCATTTCCAAGTGCCTCCCAGGAGAGGGGTATGGAAGAATGCATCATAGAGGTAAAACAAAATAACAGCATAACTATAGTGCAAGCAAATACAAGTTTGTGCAAGTGGAAAACAGTATGAACCTAAAAGATGAACAACAACAATGAAACCATGGTACATGCTGATTACTACATAATAATGAAGGTACAAAATACATAGGGGGATACTGGGTGGTCAGAGAATATTTCATAAAAAAAATAACATAAGATAAATATACTTTAAAATATAGGATGTTAATCCATAGTAACATTATTTTAAAAACCCAAATGAAGAAGAAGAAGAAGAATCAGCATTCATATAGTGCGTTTCATACACAGTATCCCAAAGTGCTTTACAAGCAATGCTAGAATGGTAGTGAAGTGACTGAATGTGTGGTGGTGGCCATATCGCACATCATCACCCACACACAGCCTGGATAATTGCATGAACTGGTTTATGGGAAGGGGAATGTTGGTCAGGACACCAAGAATGTTCCCTGCTCTTTGCGAAGAGTGCCCTGGGTTCTTTTACTTCCACCTGGACACCCACCAGGACAACACCAGGATGGGCAGAAGGGACCTCGTTTTAATGACTCATCTGAAGGACAGCACACCCCTGCAGTACAGCACCCCCCAATACTGCACTTGGATGCCAGTGATTTTTAGGTGCAAGTCCAATCCTGGTGTGGGATGAGAATCCATGACCTTCTGGTCCAGAGGCGAATATGCTACCAACTGAGCCACACTGACACCTGATCCTTTTCAATCTCACAATCAAACTTTTCTGTCAGCTTGCTGTTTCCAAAACAAGAACAAGAACTGACATACAGAAGTTACTACAGTAATTAGCCTTTCTTCATATGAGAGTTCTGGGTGTGATGGTCTTGAGCCTAAACTTCTGAAACTTGGTGTCCCTATTATAGCCACTCTGATTAAGCATGTGTTTAAAATGTCACTTCTGTTTGGCATTGTTCCTGATTGCTGGAAGCTTGCCAAAGTCATCCCTGTTCCAAAAGCAGGAGTCACAAAAATATCTTGAGAAATATCACCCTATTGTGATACTCTCTACCCGTAGCAAGTTACTTGAATGTATTTTTGCCAGTCAACTTACTGACCACCTCTGTTCCTATAATATTCTAGTCCCAGAGCAGCATGGTTTCCAAAAGGCCCATAGCACCTCCATGGCATTCACTAATGTGGTCACCAGGATCAAAACTACCATGGTCCAGGGACTGCTTACTGGGGTCATCTTTGTTGACTTGTGAAAGGCCTTTGATCTGGTTAATCATAGTCTCATGTGTTTCAAACTGCAGGTCCTGGGCCTGTCTACACATGCTGTCTCCTGTTTCAGGCACCACCTGTTCAATCATCAACAATTAGTCAAGTTTGAAGGATCCAGCTCAGAATCAGCTTCTGTTAAGCTTGGGGTTCCCCAGGGTTTGATTCATGGGCCTTTTCCCTTCTTCTTGTTTGTTGCCAATCTCCCAACTGCTATCACTTCATGTAGTACCACACTATGGGTCTGATTCCAGGATGGCTTATGCATGTCGCAAACTTGCACCAAACCCTATGGTGCAAATCACACTTTGCGACATATGTTACGCCATTTGCAATTCCAAGAGGTGGCCTGCGACATGGAACAGGCCATCTGTGCCAAAGGGGAGATACACCACCAGCTACACCAGCAACCCCCTGCAACATGGCGCAAGGGGGGTTCTGGCATTGATTATGCCAGTATTCCAGGAGGGCAGCTGGCAGAATTGCAAATCATGATTCCAAGTGGGACCCAGCAGACATTGGCATAAGTACAGTTAGACCAGCTATTAGCTGGTCTAACGGTACCTATGTCCACCAGGGTTACACCACTGTGCCTGGTGCCCCTACAGCCACCCCCCATGGTCCCCCATGGGTGCCCACCCCCATGGCAGAGCTAGCCTCTGTGGGAAGCTGGCACCCCCTCACCCCATCATTGAGCTGTGCTCCCACAAGGCAGTGCCAGTGCCCTGCATACCAGGCCCCCCACAGTGGTCCTGTGGCCCCCCTGCCCCACCTCCACCCTGTGGGGCAGTGCCATGGTGTTGGGATACAGGGTTTTGGGGGGCTATGCCTTGTGCTGCTTGTGCTCTGTGGCCTACAGCTTGTGGTACCCTGGTCAAGTGCATCCTTCCTGTGGTGCAGCTCTGGAGCTGCTGCTAGTTGCAGGGCATAAGCGTCAGGGATCCTGCCTGTTCTGGAATATGGTGCAGGGTCCCTGGCATAGCGGTGAATGTTGCAACTTGCATGCGCTAGTGAGTTACGGCATTTGTCTTGGAATCGGGACCTTTATGTCAATGACTTGGTACTCCTCCACAGTTCAGCGAACTCAAGGCTTCTTAACTCCCATCTTACAAATGACTTTCATAAACTGGAAGCTTGGCTTGTCAAAAATGAACTCATAATGAATTAAAAGAAAATGTCAAACTAAGAGGTTGTCTTCTCCCTCCCCCCTCCACCATTCATCATGTGTACTAATGGGACCCACCTGAAGGTGGCACCATCCTTTAAATATATTGTTGTTACAATGGGTCCACATCTTGATTTCTTCCTCTTCATCCTCAATGTTTGAAGTCAGTTAATATTAAACTTGGTCTGGCCTACCGGCTCAAACTTTATCTTATGCTCAAGCCCATTTAGCTCTTGCCAGAGGAGTTTTCTTCCCTCCTCAACTATGAGCTCATCTAATTAACTAATGCCTCTAAATTCCTGCTCTCCAAATGGGAGACTACCTACAATAATATTTACAGATCTGCTCTCTTGTTAAATAAACCGTGTGACTCACCACTGTGACCTCTATGGCTGCCTGGGCTGGTTATCTCCCTCAAATAGCCACCTATTTGCTCTAGGATGCTTCTTTGATAAAATAAGTAGGACTGGTGCCCTTGCTTCCATAGCAGCTCTGCTCAAGCTGTCCCATTTGCAATATCCCCTAAGATCAAATGAAAAATCTCTTCTCGTTGTCACCAAGACATCTACCCTCATGGGGGACTTGGCCTTTAGTGTTACAGCACCCAAACTGTAGAACTCTCTGCCACTCTCGATTCATAGCTCATCTTCTTACTTTCTGTTTAGAAAGTCCCTGTGAGCTCACTTTAAGGTCAACTCAAATTGTGACTGTACATGATCGCCTGGTGTTTACTGATGTTATTTTACATCAGTCTGTTAGTTGTTGTTATTAGCACTACCATCACTGGATCAGCAGATGTGTATGTGTGTGTTTTTATCATATTTTAGTTTTCTGTACTCCTGACATCTATTTCTGTTATTATTTTGGTATCTTTAGCCAAGGGAATCTTTCCTGCTGCATCTCTAGGTGTGGAACTCTCTTCGAGGGGTCTCTGCCTTTGGTACCCCTACTGGGTGGTAATTCCCCATGGAATAGAGATTGCGAATGGCCATACAGTTTATCACAGTTGCAAAAGCATAACACTACACTGGTTGTGTTGGCCCATTGAACTGTTATTATTTTTGTTTCTTTTCTGGGATGGCATGTTTCCCACCAACTCTGTATTAATATGATTCTTTTGTTCCGGTTCCATGATCATGTGTTATTGTATTTGCTTGTTTTTATTGTACTGCTTGTCTTAAGTTGTAACCTTCTGAGTAATACCTGAAATAGATGCATTTGTGACTAGTGTACATACTTAGTCAATAAAAGTTAATAAAAAGACGAAAAACAATAATTGGAATCTATGCCACGGCAACATTCAGTCTGACGGACTAATATTGAAAGACTGAGAAGTCATGAAAGCAACATTTTCAAAACTTAATGGTGATAGGAAACAGTTTTTAGAACTCTAGATGCCTTTAATTGTTCTTTTAATGGCTACCCACTGTTCTGATATGTTTTTGACCTTTTTTGTTAAATTAATAATCTAATACCTCCACCCCTTCCTTCAAATCAGCCCTCAAAGCCCATCTCTTGCAATCCATCACCTGCAAATGCTTCCAACCCCTGTAACCTCTCAACTCCCATATCTGACCTCCTGTCCACACAACTTATTTCTCTGTTCCAATACCCTGACGAGCATGGTGCTTGGTCGCCTCACCCCCTCCTGACATGAAAGTACCACAGTCTCCAACCATTATGCACCATGCTGTTGTTGCTCTACTAATCAGAATATTGCCACTAATGCACTAATGACTGTATAAGGTTACTCCAGCCCTAGCACTTGCGTATGTATAACTGGCACCACAAGACTGTACCCCCACTGACTCTTTTCGTTCTACTGCTTGTAAGAATACTTCTGTTGTACATGGATTTTCTCTAGGCTTCCCTTATTGTCTGCTGTGTACTACTTAGTGTTAACCCCTGTTTTAAGTTTTCTCTTTATAGCTGCTACAAAATTGTGCATAAAAACAACTGCCTGTATAATCACCTGCTCTCAATTGTTTGCAATGTACTGCTATCGCTATGTTGTGTTCTCAAGAACTGTAATCTGCTGTTGTGGAAGTCTTTATTGTGAACTGTTATTTGGCCTTGTGAAATGTAATCTCCCAGATCGTACCTGAAAATAGGTACACGGTTGTCTATTGTACTTACCGTGATACCAAAAACCAAATAAATACATTTTGTTGCCTTTGTAACTACCCTGAATCCCTTTCTGTTCAGCAGTTGCTGCTCTCTGTTTTCATACCGCGTGAACATTCTGTGACTTCAGAAACAGATATTCCAGGCCATTCAGATGAATAGCATGGAATGGGAGTTTCTGATGTCATAGAATGTCTTAGAAATATGAAACTCAAGAGCAGTAGGTGGTGAGGAGAGTGGAACTCAATATATATCTGAAGACACCCAAACGCTAGATTATTTATTTATCAAAAAATCATCAGAGCACATCAGAATACATGATTGGCATGGAAAGTAAGATGGAAGGGCAGTAACTATATAAAAAGTATTATGTGTCTCCTTTAAACACTCCAGAAAGCATTTCATTTTCATTTCCATTTTTTAGTTTTTACACTTGTAAACTTGATGAACATGACTGCCTATTTTCACAAGTGACAAGTTGGTACAGCAAACAACATAACTTACATTACATACAAACAAAACACATTACATACATACATATAAATATATAAAAATAATATAAAATACAGTATCATGACTTAGTATTCACTTTACATGTACAAGAGTAAGAGTACTTAACCAGGAGTGAAAGAATAGAGGTGGGAAGTAAACTCCCAACAGCTTTATGTAAAAACAACCCCATTCTAATTGTAACTCCGTTTTCCAGCGATGGGCAAGTTGCATTCCTCTGTAATTCACATCTACGAGTTCTGAAGGGAGAATTAGTCATAAATCTCAATATACTATTATTAGTCATACAGACCAGTGAGCCTGACCTCAGTAGTGGGGAGATCATGGAAGTAAAACATAGAAACATAGAATTTGATGGCAGATAAGGACCGCTTGGCCCACCCAGTCTGCCCATTTTCCTACCTAACAGATAAGCTGCAGATCCTAGTTAACCAACAGCTTACTTCCTCATACCCCCCACTAGGACTGCCTTATGTCTGTCCCATGCATTCTTGAATTCCCCCACTGTTCTTGACTCCACAACCTCCTCCAGGAGGCTGTTCCATGCATCCACAACCCTCTTCATAAAAAAATACTTCCTCACATTACCCCTGAGCCATCCCCCCTCTATCTTCAAATTGTGCCCCTTTGTTCTTGCACATCT
The DNA here is from genome assembly GCA_016271365.2 of Neoceratodus forsteri. Lineage (NCBI taxonomy): Eukaryota > Metazoa > Chordata > Ceratodontiformes > Ceratodontidae > Neoceratodus > Neoceratodus forsteri. The sequence continues at coordinate 1,074,050,939 of CM028131.1, forward strand.
CTTTTTTTGAAAGATGTTACCCTCTTGGACTTTGTCCTTTGTGAAGTACTACTGAAAGAGAGATTGGTGGAACATCTGGTTGCCAATGGGCTACAAGACCCAAGGCAGCATGGTTTCGCCGGGAAGAGGTCATGCCAGACAAACCTAGTTGAATTGTTCAACTGGATAACAAGGGAGATGGATCAGGGAAGGGCAGTGAACATGGCCTGTCTGGACTTCAGTAAGGTCTTTGACACTGTGCCACATAGAAGGCTATTAAGCAAACTGGGGAATATGGGAGTGGGCAGAACAGTAGTGTGGTGGGTGTGTAATTGGCTGGCCTGCAGGACACAGAAGGTGGTGCTAAATGGCTGTCACTCCACAAAGGGAAGCATGGCCAGTGGGGTACCACAGGGATCAGTGCTTGAACCAGTCCGATTCAAAGTCTTCATCAATGACATTGCGCAGGACCTAGAAGGCAGAATTTTCCTGTTCGCTAATAACATGAAGCTCTGTAATGGAGTGGACATGGCAGAGGGTGTAAACAGAATGAGGAGGGACCTGCAGAAGCTTGAGGAATGGTCAAGGGTTTGGCAGTTGAAATTCAACGCAAAGCAGTGCAAGATAATTGATATGGAGCACAAAAACCCTGGAACAACATATCAGTTCAGGGTGGATGACATAGTATGCACGAAGCAAGAAAGGGACCTTCGAATTATCATCTCTGATGACCTCAAGGTAGGGAAACAGTGTGACAAGGCAGCAGGTAAGGCAATAGGATGCTGGGATGCATAGGCAGGGGCATCACCAGAAGGAAAAGGGAGGTCATAATTTCACTGTACAAGACACTAGTGAGGCCCCACCTGGAGTACAGTGTACAGTTCTGGAGACCTTACCTACAGTACATAAGGACATAGACAGGGTAGAGAAGGTTCAGAGGAGGGCAACAAAGATGGTGCAGGGATTGCATCACAAGTCCTATAAGGACAGACTGAAAGACTTGAATATGTACTCCCTGGAGGAGAGGAGAGAGAGAGGGGATATGATAGAGACATACAAGTACTTTACAGGGAGGAACAGGGTGCAGAAAAACACTATTTTCCAGTGAAAAAGATGTTCCATGACTAGAAGGCATGGAATGAAGTTGGAGGGACAGCGATTCAGAAGAAACATGAGGAAGAATTTTTTCACAGAAAGAATGGTGGACAGGTGGAACACTATGCCAGAGGAAGTGGTGTGGGATGAAACAACCACTGAATGTATGGGATAGACATAAGGAAATTTTGGAGGTCAGGGTAAAGGGCAACAGACTTCTAGAAAAATTTAAAGGGAACTTACAAGCACATATGGGCAGACTGGGTGGGCCACAGACCCTTATCTGCCAACAGTGTCTATGCATCTTTGTATCTGTGCATTATAGCATTATAAGCAGAAGTTGGGAAATGACACACAAAGCTCCCGGTAGCTCCCAAATCTAAGCAAACAAAAATAGGGATGTCTTAACACAAACACTAATGTTCAACTCTGTTGAGCTCAGAAAAGCATTTGCTGCCCACTTTACCAAACATATACTGTACAAAAAATCTTTGTGACCCTAGCTAGCTTTCACCATTAGTTGTGTCAGAGTCTGTTTATCAAAAGTGATTAATTTTGATATTCTGGTGACTTTTCATAAACCACTGAAGACATCACAGCCTTTTGATGGAAAGTTATCCTTGTAGCACACTGTTGCCCACATATTGTTTATTTATATACACTACTGTATCTGGGTTTAGCCACTAAAAGGAATTATAATATCCATCCTAGTTACTTTTAGCAAGTAATACTTTATTGAACATTTTTATAAAACACAATAAGTGAATTTCAAGTACACACTTCATCATGATGTTTGTAATATAAGCACATAAATACGTTATTCCAGAATGCAATCAGACTTTTAAGATGTACTTGTGGTGCCTCATAGAGGGGTTGCACAGAAACAATCAAAAATAATAGGTTATCAATGTTTAGCTATAATGCTGTCAAAGAAGACATGACCATCTAAGGATAAAATAAAGATTTAGATACAGTTACATCACTTTCCTGGCCAAAAAAGTTCATGTAGTATTACCAGAAAAATTTACCTTAGGATGGGTATGAGGCATGGATATCACCATAAATTGACATGCTACATATGAACATTTGAAGAAGGCAGCAGAATAAGGCCATTTGGTCTATCTAGTCTGCTCTTATTGTATGGTCCACAGCCTAAGCTACTAACCCTGCCCCGCAATCCTCCCATCCTTTCCATCCACCCCTCCAATGACCCTTACTTTCCTTTTATGTCTGTGCCAACCTCTCCTGAAGCTGTCCACCATCGTTAGTGAGACCACCTCTTCCAGCAGCATAATCCAACTGGCTACCACCCTCTCTGTGAAGAAGTGCTTCCTAACCTCCCTCCTAAACCTCTCCCTCTCCAACTTAAGACTGTGCCCCCTCATGATTTGGTTACCACTTAGCTTAAAGAGACCCATCTCTTCCGCCCTATTTATCCCATTCAAGTAATTGAAGGTCTCAATCATGTCCCTTCTCTTCCTCCTCTTCTCCAGAGAGTACATGTTCAGGGCCCCAAACCTCCCCTCGTACGTTCTGCCCTGCTGACCAACAATCATCTTAGTTGCCTTCTTATGGACCACCTCCAGCAAGTTAATGGCATTTTTAAGGTGTTGGTACCAGTACTGTACATAGAAGCATAGAAGATGATGGCTGATAATGACCGCAAGGCCCATCCAGTCCGCTCATTTTTTCTACCTTATGAATGCGCCATAGGCCTTTACTCTGTCAATGTCCTATCTATTCATACTCATCTGTATTGCTCCCTTATGCCTATCCCATGCCTGTTTGAAGCCCTGCACTGCATTCATATCCACCACTTCCTGAGGTAGGCTGTTCCATGCATTCACCACACTTTCTGAGGAAAAAGAACTTCTTTACATTACCCCTTAATCAGCCTCCCTCTAATCTCATGCTGTGTACTCTTGTCCTGCTATTTTTCTTATATTGAAACATGTTAGACTCTTTCACCTTGTTAATGCCCTTAAGGTGTTTAAATGTTTCGATCATATCACCTCTCTCCCTCCTTTGCTCTAGGGTATACATATAGAGCTCTGTTAATCTGTCCTCATATGTTTTCTGATGCAGTTCCTGCACCATTTTGGTTGCCCTTTTCTGGACTGCCTCCATTTTGTTAATGTCCTTGTGCAGGTGCGGCCTCCAGTACTGCACGCAGTACTCCAGATGGGCCTAATCAGTGTCTTGTAAAGAGGGATTATTGCCTCCCTCTTATGACTTGTGATACCCTACTAATACACCCCAACATCCCTCTAGCCTTACCTACTGTGTTAGTGGTCTGCTTGGATGATTTCAGGTCATCTGTGATGATGATGATGATGCCCAAGTCTCTTTCTTCCCTTGTGATTGCCAGCAACTCCACTCCCAACCTATAGGTGGCTTCAGAGTTTCTCTTCCTTATGTGCATGATATTGTACTCCATGCTCTAGATGTGTCCTCATAAGTGACCTGTACAAGGGCAGTATAACCTCCTCCCGCCTACTGTTGATCCCCCTGGCTATTCATGCCAGCATCTTATTTTCCCTTGCTGCTGGTTTCCAGCACTGCATGGAATGCTTCAGTTTGCTAGTGATCATCACTCCCAGATCCTTCTCCTCCTCTTTTACAGACACTCAGACCCCTCCCATGTAGTATGCTATCCTAGTATTCTTGGTTCCAGTGTGCATACCTTTGTATTTCTTGGCATTGATGCCAAGCTGCCAAATCCTGGGCCACCTCTCAAGTTTCTCCAGATCTTCATTTAGGTCCTGTATCCCTTTAGCCATGTCCACCATCCCACAGAGCTTGGTGGCATTCATGGAAAGGCACATTTTGCCCTTAATGCCATCCCCAGTGTCATTAATGAAGATATCGAACAACACCAGCCCTAGCACTGAGCCCTGTGGGACCCCACTTGTGATCTCTCTGGAGATAGATAACTCTCCCCCCACCACCCTCTGGGTCCTATTCTATAGCCAGTTTTCCATCTGTCTGGTCATCTTCTCCTCCCTAACCACAGGATCTGCCAACTTCCTAATCGGCTTTTTGTGGGGCATCAAGTCAAAGACCTTGGTGAAATCTAGATAGAGGATGTCCACCACTTGGCCCCTGTCTACTGTTTTGGTGACTCTTCAAAGAAGTCAATCAGATTCATCTGGCATGCTCTCCCTCCTATAAACTCATGCTGCCTTGCATCCTGAATATGATGCTGCTCTAGATACTCTACCTACCTTTCCATAAGTATGGTCTCCATAAGCTTGAACATGATTAATGTTAGACAGACTGGTCTGTAATTACCTGGGCCATCTTTGGGATCGCTGTTCTGGATGGGCACTACATGTGCCCATCCAGTCCTATGGTACTATGCCTGACTACAGTGAAGTTTTGATCAGGCCCGCCAGTGGCTCCACAAGCTCCTCTGCCAGCTGTCTTGATGCCCTTGGGTGTACTCCATCCAGGCCTGGTGATTTGTTTACCTTCAATGCTGGAAGCCCTTTCCTTACTCTATCCCCCTCTACCACCACATCTGTGCTCCCCTGCCCCCTGCTCCTCTTCTCCCTCCTATTGGCACCAGTCCATCTTTCTCCTTGGTGAAGACAGAGCAGAAATATTTGTTCAGTACATCTACATTTGCCCCATTCTCCTCCACCCACCTGTCCACCTTCAGAAGCGAAAAATCAAAACTGCCATCACAGGGGCAACAAGACTTTGTGTAAAGCAAGTCAACAAAACAAAATGAAGGAAAAAGCCGCTATGGTTCTCAAAAGAGGTGGCAAGGAAGGTTAAGGAGAAAAGGATAGCACTCAGAAAATATAAGGAAACATAGAAGGAGCAGGACAGAGAACTATATCAGTTAAAGCAGAAGGAGGCAGGGAAGGTAGTCAGAATAGCAAAGACCCAAACTGAGGAAAAGATAGCCAACTCTGTTAAGAAGCGGGATAAAACCTTTTATAGGTACATTAGGGAGTGAAGAAAAACCAAGGGAGGGATACTGAGGCTTAACAAAGGAGAGGGAATGTGGGCAGAGGGTGACAGTGAAAAAGTAGGGATACTGAATGAGTACTTCTGCTAAGTATTCACAAAAGAAGAGGAGGAGGAGGAGGAGGAGGAGGAAGTACCTAAACCAAACAATAGAAACACTCTGGATGGTGGGGTGGGGGGGTTGATACCAGTCCATTAACAGAAGAAAGTGTTCTGAAAGAACTCTTAAAACTGAAAGTGGACAAAGCAATGGGGCCTGACAGGATTCACCTCAGAATTCTAAAAGAACTAAGGGGAGAACTTGTGACACCACTGACTACCCTCTTTAACAAATCATGGAAGGATGGGGTAATACCTGAGGACTGGCGGAGGGCAGATGTGATTCCATTTTACAAAAGTGGGAGTGAGACAGAGGCAGGAAACTACAGATGCGTTAGTTTGACCTCAGTGGTAGGGAAAATGATGGAATCACTTCTGAAGAAAAGAATTGTTGAGTACCTAGAGGCCAGTAGGGCACAGGACCCAAGGCAGCATGGATTCACAGTGGGAAGGTCGTGTCAGATGAATCTAATAGATTCCTTTGACTGGGTGACCAAAATAGTAGATCAGGGAGAGGCCGTGGACGTGGTCTGCCTAGACTCTAGCAAGGCATTTGACAGAGTCCCACACAAAAGATTAATAAAAAAGTTAGCCAGCCTTGGAGTGGGTCCCAAGGTGGTAGCCTGGGTAAAAATTTGGCTGGACAACAGGATGCAGAGGGTAATAGTAAACTGAGTCCACTCTGAAGAAAGATTACTAGCATGGTACTGCAGGGTTCAGTATTGGGACCGGTCCCCTTTAATGTCTTTATAAGTGACATTGAGGAGGGACTGGAAGGAAAAGTATGTTTCTTTGCAGACGACACAAAGATTTGCAACAGGGTTGATACACAAGGTGGGGTGGAAAAGATGAGAAGGGACTTGGCAAGGTTGGAGGAATAGTCAAATGTATGGCAGCTTAGATTCAGTGCAAAGAAGTGCAAAATAATGCACCTGGGAAACAAAAACCCAGGGGAAGAGTACACAATGGGGGGTGAGATACTAACAACAACAAAAATGCAAAGGGACCTAGGGTAGTCATCAGATGACCTAAAGGTGGGCAAGCAATGTGAGAAAGCAGTAAGGAGGGCTGGGGGGATACTGGGATGCATAGGGAGATGCATCACTAGTGGAAAACAGGAAGTTGTTATCCCCCTGTACAGACAGTTGGTGAGACCCCATCTGGAGTTCTGCACGCAGTTTTGGAGACCCCATCTCCACAAGGACATAGACAGGATGGAGGCTGTCCAGAGGAGGGCAACTAAAATGGTGCAGGGTCAGCACCAGAAGCCATATGAACAGAAGCTAAAGGAGCTTAATATGTATACCCTAGAGGAAAGGAGGGAGAGGTGGGACATGAAAGAAACTTTCAAATACCTCAAGGGAATCAACAAAGTCCAAGAGGGTAGCATCTTTCAGAAAAAGAGATGTGCAAAAACAAGGGGACACAATTTGAAGATAGAGGTGGATGGCTCAGAGGTAATGTGAGAAAGTATTTTTCATGTAGAGGGTTGTAGATGCATGGAATGGCCTTCATGAGGAGGTTGTGAGGTCAAAAACAGTGGGGGAATTCAAGAATGCATGGGACAAACATAAGGCAATTCTAGTTGGGGGTAGGAGAAAGTAAGCTGTTGGTTAGCTAGGATCTGCAGTTTATCCATTAGGTAGGAAAATGGGCAGACTAGGTGGGCCATGTGGTCCTTATCTGCCGTCAAATTCTATGTTTCTTTGTTTCTATGCATGGGCTGCTAAGATTAATCAACTTATGCAGGGCAGCTAATGTGACACAAACATCATAGCATATAAGTGCTATGCTGAAATATTCTAACAAGAAATGTTAATGACCCCTATTAACATGCAGGGCACTCTTAGTCACTTACTAAACTATTATGAGCACATGAATTTTCATTAACTTTGTCAACTATGCCTGTAAAATCCAGATTTTTCATGGACATCATACTAGTAGTGTAATGATATACCATCTTACATATTGCTACAGTACTTGTAGTGGGAGACAGTTGCCAGATGTTTTGGTGAACTGAGGACTGCTGCTGGCCAACATGTCCAGTCCAGGGGGCAGAAAAACTAAAAATTTACAGGGATAGGGGAATTACATTATGAAACATTATGGTAACAAAGAACAGGAGGGGGTACCACTGGAATCAAGGGCTACTATTACTGCTAGGATCAGGTGGGGGTGCTTCCAAACTATACAACTGCTCTTAATTGTGAGACAGAGGACCATTAGACACTAGGGATCTCTTCACCAGGAGGATCAAGAAAGCATGGGGTACCACCGGATGCCAAGGACACAAATGCCAGTAGATCGGGTGAGGGAGGAGGAGGGAGGGAGGAGGGAGGGAGGATTTTTCCTAAATGCTGGATATGCAGTCATGGCTCAACAAGAAAATATTGCTGAACCTTTGCATAGATTTAAAAACATGGGGCTAGATTCTCAAAACATCAGAGGACTAAGTCACGCGCAGTCACCACTGTGGGACGAAATCTCTGCACGTGTGGAGATTTGTACTTTCAGCCAGCACAGCTGCAGGGGATGTTATGCCTGGTTCCAACAGGCATAACATTTTGGTATAGCCCTGCCAACAAAAAAGCCACAACCTGCCATAAACTGACGCCTGCTTAGAAAATATAGTGTGTGCAGGGAAAACTGAAGCGCTGCAAGTGAAGCGCCACTTACAGCAGTTTTTCTCTTCACCTGTGTTGTTGTTGGATGGGCTGAAAATCCAGCCCATGGTTTTTAGAAGTGTTAACTAGTACTGTGTAAACAGACAGTTAACACTTCCAAAAACCTTTAAAGAGCAGCTGATGTCTTCAGGAGAACGTTAACAAATTATAATATGCAGACAAAGGTCAGCATGCATTTCACACTAGTTCAGTATTTCTGCTCCCCATTATTTATTACTAACGTCATTTGTATGAAAATTGGATCTTTGCTCTTGAAGATTTCATCCATTCTTGTTGCCTTCTCCTCTCCCTACCTGCAGTAATAATGCACTCCTTGTGGCATCACAGTTACTACCATGGCAACAGATTCTGATGTCACAATGGAGGATTATGACTTGAAGTAGGGAGTAAGTTGTAGAGGCAGATGAACCCTAAGGGATAAAGCTCATGTATTCATGCACATTTCCTCTATAAGAAACAACGGCGATGAGAAATCTATAGAATATATGTGGAATACAAGCTGAATTGTACCTAAATGTTTTGTTTTTCAAAGATTTATTTGAGGTGCCAGAAGCTCTTTAAATGTGCCAGTCACACTGATGCTATGCCCAAAGCCTCATCTGCATATGTACCCAGTCTTTGCGTGTGGTCCGGTGTTACCAGCTTCTTTGCCTACATAAACTGCAGCTAGCATGTAAGTTAACAGGTTAGCAGTGAGCTAACCATTCAAATATGCTGCCCTAGCTTTTTATATTTAAAAAATGGGATTTATTTAAATTCACAGCACATTAAGAAGCAGGTTTCATGCTAAAACATTATTGTATGTATTTGATGCACATGTTTACAGTAGATAAGGTGGGCTGAAACTATGGCATACCAAAACAGGAACCTGTAGTACCAATTATTTCTCCTAAAGCATTTACTGTATGCATAGGGGTGCCTTATGCATTTGTTTTCGGTCTACATGGTTCTGCATCACCTCTATGCATCCTTTTATATGAAAAGTTAAGCATCAGTCCTCAATATTGTTATAGTTCCAGCATCTGGAGGGTCACAGAGAGGACAAACAATACAGGATGGGATACACGCACAGAAAATGAAAAATGCAGAGGTGACTAAGAGAAGAAATGGGAAGATAAATCAAAGAACAGAGATTAGGATGGTTTGTATTATGCCTGTGTTGCTCACCAGTTCCCAAAACATTTCCATTTTTATCTGAGGGTAACACTACTATCATACAATACTTTGCCATGTGTGAATTAGGATTACAATTGATGTTTTTTTTTCACAGTTTGCTAAAATGATTTATTTTAAAATGTTTTAAAATGAAAAGCAAACTTTAGTAACATACATTAGGATTTATTTTAATACAGTATATGTAATAATTGAGAATAAACAAAATTAAACTATACATTGCTATACTAAGCTATGCTATGCTGTACCATGGCATATTGCTAAAAAGGAGACATAAGTGTAGGTTTTCCAACAGAAATCATTCTGTCAACGGAAAAACTGCTGAGAGTGCAATTGCTTTTGTCGCTCTGTTTTCCGTGGCAGATTACACTGTCCATAATAGAAATTGTCAGAAAAGTACATATCTATTACAATAAGTATCAAATCCTTACAGATGTATTAGCATCAAAACCTTTGCACAAGTACTATAGTACACAGTACTGTGTTAGAATTACAAACCTTGCATGTGTACTGTTTTTACTTATTTATTTAAAAACTGGTGACCAGAAGAGGCACACTGAGCAGAAGCTCATTTCCAGGTGCAACCCATGGGATAGGGGAAGGGGAGAAGCACAATTGCAAATAAAATACAGCTAGTCATAACCTTACACACATACTATATATTGTGATTAGCATCACACACCTTTGGCTATGTTTGAATATTGGGGACTATTGTGAGATACTGTTAGGCATGGGAGGGAGCTGATTTCAGTGCTGCTTGTTGGTGGTGGGTTTTTCATTTTAGAGTTACTGTGAAGAGTTTGTTATCTTTTTTGGGCTCGATATTTCTCCCACAGGTACGCCAGAGCTCTCGCAGGGTGACATTGGGAGCATAGCGATCATCTCTAGTGACGCACAGGAGAGTACCAATCGGGTCCACTCTCAGGGTGTTCATGCCATTTTTAAATTAATTGATTGGGTTTAAAAACCCAGGCAAGCAGCTTGGGGCAATCTTTGGATCGAGTACAGTTGGGAGAAGTGGAGGGGCTCCGGGGATTCGGCAGCTTCCTTCCATCTGGCAGGACATGACGGGGAGAGGAGAAGGATGCCTATGAAAGACTGGTGAGCTGTGCTCTGGAGAACATGAAGGGTGGTCAGGGAAGGTGAATCTACATTTTAGCTGTGTGTGCATGTTGTGGGGAATTTCAATTTTGGCTGTATTTGAATATTGGAGACTATTGTGATATACTGCTAGGCGTGGGAGGGAGCAGATTTCAGTGCTGCTTGTTGGTGGTGGTTTTTTTGGCATGCTCACCCACCCCGGCCCTGATCTCTATTGAATGGTCTTGGTGGAAGGAGCCAGCTTTAAGGAGCAGCACTGGGACAGGAGCTGAGCTGTTAGAGCAGCACCAAGACAGGCACTGGTAAGCAACAGGGGGCTCCATATTACTGTTGCTGCAAGGGAAAGGGGTGTTGGCCTATGGTCTTGTAAGAAGCAGGGCAGGGGTTTGGAAAGGTCACGTTCGACAGGAAGGTCTAGTTACCAGGGGGGGTATTCAGGGATTATAATGACAGGGGTGGGCTTATGGTGGGTGTTGGAGAAGGACACACTAGAGGATGGAGTGGCACTAGAGGGGAAGGATGGGGATGGCAGAGGGGAGAGGGGTACAGGGGGCAACAGGGGGCTAGCAGTGTCAGTGGCTCAGTAGGTAGTACACTTGCCTCTGAGGCCGGGAGATCAGAGGGCTGTGGGTTCAGTTCCCACATCTGGCACTTGGGTTAGTATCCCAGTACTGACACTGTAGTGCAGCATGAGAGGGGTGCTGTACTTCTGAGGTGCCGTCTTTCGGATGAGACGTTAAACCGAGGTCCCATCTGCCTGGATTGGTGGTAGTTCAGGTGGCTGTTAAAGATCCCATGGCACTTATTGAAAAGAGTAGGGGCAATTTTTATTGTAATAGACACATAAATACATTTCCACAAAAACATTGGTTTTAAACAGAATACCGAAAGAAAGTAAACCAAACCTATGGAAACAAATGCTCACTAGTCATAGAACCCACACATTGTCCACCAAAGGTCCCATAATAGTTGTCCCAAAAACATATTTTATAATGAAAGCCCCAATGGGGTAGAAACAAGAGAAAAGGAACTCAAAGATAACTCCCTTTATACAAAAAAATCATAAACAAATCCCTCTTTCCCCCAGACTCTGTAAATAATTACCAACCCACATCCCAACACCATCAAATTCTACTGAAACATCAGAAGAGAGAAAACAAAAAAGGAGGGGTGGGAAGAAATGGGAGAACCAGTCTCCCTACCTACTATTTATATTTAATAATATGTGAAAAACCCTTCCACCATGTCCTAACTTTATTCACATTATACAATTGCATATCTGATAAAAAGACTTTACTCAAAACATTCGTCACATAACATCTAAATCCTTCTGAGTTGGTTTTCCTTTGATATAATACCCATTGGCATCTTACTTGCCACAGACAATACCTTAAACATGCCAAAATTATTCACAAAGTACCCTTCTCATACCTTTGCAAGGACGGGGGAAAACTCCCAATCACCAAAATATCATAATTTAACTTGGCCAACCAAGGAAGTTCCCATATTTTTGCCAAATATTCCCACAATTTAATTGGAACAGAGCACTGTAGAAAAAAATGTTCCATTGTTTCCTCTTGGTTTATACATTCCAAATAAGGACAAGACCTCTCTTCCTTTGCTTTATATTTCACAGTTCCCCTAACATTTAATCTCCCATACATCATGAGCCATTGAACCTCCCATATATAACCTGGCAACCTGGGATTATTCAGTTGTTCCAATACGTCAGAATTTTTCCCTATAGGGCAATTTTTGAAGCTTGGCTCAGAAGGATAAATCAAGGTCATAAAGTCATTGTATAATTTCCTTGGAGAACCCCTTATAATTTGATTTTTGGTTACTTTCCATTTATATAATTTCTGTGCTGCAGGTTTAAAATATTCCGGCAAAGCTAAGTGTGGGGACAATTTGGGTGCACAATGCAACCAAGCTGTTAGATAGCGCTTCATTACACTTTTAAAAAAAGACATCTCCTGAAACCCTGAAGGGCCTAAACCGAATTTTAATGAAAAGGAAAAAAACAGCGAAAAACCAAAAACTACTGGATCCACCATTCCCAAAACTCCCAGTTTCCTATCCAAATAAGTAAAACCTCTTTTAACGGGGTTCAGTCTATTGCCTCATAATAACTGGAAACACATACTATAGAGTCTAGTCTCATACTGAACAGGCAGGGGGTAAATAACTGCCAAGTACTGTAGACATGGCAAAATAAATTGCTTTAAAATTTGAATTTGTTTGATTTTAGTAAATTTAAACCTTTTCCATCTATTTACTTTAGATTCTATTTTATCCAAAACCAATTTCCAATTATCCTCTGGGGCAGTTTTGGGGCCCAAAAAGTACCCCCAAAATCGTCAAAGGCTCAGTAGTAAGCAATATGGAATTAAAATGCACTGGGTCCTGATAGGAACTACCCAATAACAAACCTTTAGACTTGGATAAATTAATCTTTGCATTCGATAAACTTGCATATGTATCAAATACTGAAAATAAAACCCAATTTGTGAATATTCTGTAAAAAAAAGGCACACATCGTCAGCGTACGCCTGAATGGTGATAACTGACTTTGTACCAGAAATACGCACATCTGACCACATAGGGGGCAAGCTCACTACTCTAAGCAGAGGTTCTAAAGAGAAATTATAAAGAAGGGGGCTTAACGGGCAACCCTGTCTTACTCCACATTTCATATTGAAACCTATCCCCAATTCCCCTTTGAAAAGTGGGTACACCTGAGCAGAGGCATATAATCCTTTAATTAAATTCACCAACCCCCGGGACCTTAAAAAATTCTAAAGTAGAAAACAAAAAAAAATGACTAACTCTATCAAAAGCCTTTTCTAAATCCAACAACAATATATACCCTGTCTCCCCTAAGTCATTTACCTGCTCAATTATATCCCTAATGAGACACAGAACTGACTGAATTCTTCTATTAGGTAGTCCACAATGCTGAATAGGAGTAAACATAGCCTCAGACATAACTTTCAGTCTATTGTTGATCAAAGTAGTAAGAATTTTATAGTCAGAGTTCAGTAATGTAATTGGCCTCCAATTCCGAAACTCCCCCTTATCCCCTGATTTAAAGATATATATCTGTAAACCATCTGAAAAAAACCTTGGAATCACAGCACCCTCCAAAAAATAATTAAAGACTAAAACCAAACAATGCATCAATTCTGACTGTAACGTTTTATAAAATAAATTAGATAATCCATCTAAACCTGGGGATACATTGGATTTTAGAGTGTTTATTACCTCATTAATCTCAGAATGAGAAAAGGGTTGTTTAATGATTTTAAGAATCTCTAGATCCACTTCTGTCGCTACAGGGGGGGCCTAAAAACTGCCTAACCTGTCATGACGTAGGAGCCTGATGGGAACCCAGTTCCCGAAAATGCTCAGAAATCTTATCCCCTATAGCCTGAACTGTAAACATTCTCCCAATCCCTTGATTTAAGAAATCCAAAGAGGCATGATCCTTTAGAGATTTACAGAGCTCAAAGGGGTCCCCAACCACAGATTTTGTCATATGATTTGAAATCACAGCTTGTAAGGTTTTTGTATGATCATATTGTAACACCCTCATTTGTGCTTTAATAGCTGCAATTTGTATAGAAAAATCCTCACGTGAGGAATTTGCCAATGTAAGTACCTGTTGTAATTGAGTCCTTAATTTCAAAAAGGCAAAAAACTCAGTATTCTGACACCGTTTCCCGTATTTTTTAAACCATGAAATGCAATCATCCTTTGTTTCCTGCCACCATTTCCCCAAATCTAGATACAAAAAAAACACCGATAATCTGGCTTGTAAAATCAGTCTAATAGAATTCAATACTAGTTTTTCTTGTAGGATGGAGGTGTTCAACTTCCATCTAATCCTCTGTCTACCATGTCCCACCATTTCTCCTACCTTTACCTGCAAAAGAACATGATCCAAGAATTCAACAGGAATAATCTGTGGACTAGATGTTGGAATTGTTTTAGAAATAAATAGGTAGTCGATTGTAAAGCCTTTCCCACCTTTAAAGAAGGTACCCCTAGGACCAGTAGTCCTGTTATCATTACAGGACACTAACTCAGCTGTTTTAATGATCTCCCTTAAACAATGTGTATCACAATATATTTTTTATTCCCAACCCCCGGCCCTCCCATGCTACAGTTGAAATCCCCACCCCAAAGGATGGGGATAGTCGACACCAAAAAAGGTTGGATCCCTTTCAAACATGTTACCCTCCCTAACTTTGTTTGGGGTTTATAAATGTTAATCAATCGTAGAGTATCAGTATACCATTTACCTTCCAAAATCAGCACCCTGCCAGGGTATAAGTCAATTAATTTATGCAAGACAAAATTATAAGAATTGAAAAGAATCCCCACCCCATCAGCCCTGTCTTCCCCGAAAGACCAAAAGGATGGTCCCCATGGCCAATCCTTAGTAAAAGCAGCAATGTGGTCTTTGGAAAACATCCATGTTTCTTGTAGGAAACAAACAGAGATTTGCAGATCATGGATTAACTGGAACACCGCCTGTCTCTTCTGCACCTCTAAAAGACTATGGGTGTTTAATGTAGCCCATAAAAAAAACATTACAAGTAACCTGAAGACTCAAAACCCCCAACTTCTGTTTATTTTTTTCTTCTTCTTTTTTTTCTTCTCCTTATACTCCTCCCTAGGAGGTGCCAAGGAATCCTGTAGCGACAATTGGGAATCTGTATCCCCAATGTCCATCTCTGAATCCCCCCAAAATAAAGCTGAGTAGGAGTTTTTAGATTCAATGGGCTCTGGTGTCTGAGGCAAATGAGACTTGGAAGTCCTGCTCGACCTTCTACGGGGCAATGGCGGTTGCAAAGGTGGAACCAAATCAACCGCTAAATCCTCATTTGGGGCTGTATAACGCACCGGCTGCAACAGGTCAGAAACTTCATCCATCAATTCCTTTTTCAGCACTTTAGGAAGAACAGTAGTAGACCTACAATCCCCTACCTTTACCTGAGTTTCCACAGTGCTCTGAGGTACAGAAGGGGCCTTTGCGATACCCCCCAACCCCTGCTCACTTTCTCTGGCATCTTGTGCTTTTTGGATGATTAAATCCGAATTCCCACTGCTGGCCTTATTCTGTGCCGCCCATGGACAATCCCTAAAAGCATGGTTATGTTCATCACAAAGATCGCATTTTATTGGGTTTACACAGAACATGGTGATATGACCCACTTCCCCACAATTATCGAAACGGGGCTGGTCACATGTACTGGATAAGTGCGTCCGAGCTCCACATTGATAGCATGCTCTGGGCTGCCTGCTATAAAAACAGACCCCCCCCATCCCTTCCTAACAAGAAGGAGTTAGGGATATGTTCAACCCCTAAGGCCGTTTGTCATAATTTGACTTTAAATTTCCATCCTTTCGTCCAAAACTGCTCAGAATCCAAAATCGGCTCTGGGTCACTTTGAACTTCACATTTCTGGGAGAGCCAGTATACAATATCTTCTACATGTACCCCCTCATTTCTGAACATCACCATCACGTACTTAATTAAAGGCTTTGAGAGAGGGATAACCAGAAAGGGGGTCCATAAAGGGGAGAACTTCACCTGATTATACCTCTCCCAAAAAGCTCCAACAAGGCAGGGCAACGAATATCAAAGTTATCCTCTCCCGAGATGTTTATAAAAGCAAAACATCCCGAGGGAAAACAACAAAGACTCTTTGATTAAAGTTTTACCTACAAAATACCTATTAGGCTTTTCCTTTAAACCTCCTTTATATCTAATACGCACTGCATTCCTCCGGGGTGCAGCTTCCCTCTTACTCTGTGCAAATAAACTAGACATGAGGGGTTTCTCAGAAGTAGGCCCTGACCCATCATTTTTGTTCTCAGTACCCAGTTTTTGTAATGCTGGAAATTCACCCTGTTTAACTGAACTATCCACATTTCCCCCCTTTTTATTCTTCATCTCTTCTCTGCTTTCCCTAGGTTTCCCTGTAACCATCCCCCCACCAGGTTGCCACCCTGGAGAAGATTTGTCAAACTCTAAAGATGAATCCCATGCCAACTCCGGCGTCCAAATCCCCTGCCCTAATTTTTTCCATCCTGCTGCCACTAAAGCCGCTTGTGGGGACCAATTTACATCATGCACTAAAGGATTTACAGGTGAAAATGTATGAACTTCCTCAGACAAGTTCGATACTCTTTGTCCCTGCTGTTCAGATTTTTTAAATCTGAATTCCGTCACCCCATCTTGCACATCAACCTTAGTTTGATAAGTTACTGGGGCCTTTTCTTCCAACCCCACCACACCCACTTTAGTGGGTTGAAACACAAATCCAGTCTCTCTGTCGATTTGAAATGTGGGGAAACCCTTTTTTGGTAATACAGTACTCACGACCTCTTGGCTGGATGACAAATCCTTAGCCGAAACAGTCCCAGTCACTGTTTGCACCAAATGCCCATCGGATCGCCAAACGTCCTCTTTCCACCGCTTCCGCTGCTACCCTGTTCAGCCATAACGCTAGGTTTCCAGATTGGTATTCCTCTTGCAACTTCAGTGCAGCCAAAGATAGCACTGCTAAACGGGCAACCTCTTTCCAGCCCGAACGCACTTCCGCATTCCTTGTATCCAGTGCAGCTTCACAAACCGGTTTTAAAGGCACAGCATGCTCCAATAGCTTAAACTTTGTAAACGGAGCCTCCGCATTTCCAGCCCGTGAGGCACTCCCTGCTCCCCTCATTGAAACATCTCGATCCATCGCCTCCATATTTGAAACTGCATCATGAAACCATTCATTAGTATCTACCTCCACACCAGCGACCATGCTAGCTGCCGAGTGCTGTTCCATCTTCATCTCCGTGTCAGACGTCGACACAACCTGCTCCTCCGTGGTCCTAGCCATAGTGGCCATCCTTCCAACAGAAGCAAACTCCCCTACTGGCCACAGAGCGCCAGCAGAGTAGGGAAATTTCCCCGGTGTCCTGGCCAAATTTCCCTCATTCACTATAAATGCCACTAACAGCTAAATCTGGTTCAAAGTCAGCTGGCATTCATCTGTAACCCCCTCCCCCGGGTCGTGCCTGAAAATAGGCAGGATTTGTCTAGTGCACTTACCCGGTCAACAAAAACTAAATAAATAAAATAAATAGAGGGGCCATCAGGGTCAGAATAGTGGGTTGCAATGATTGTGGGGTGGCAGTCTGGATGAATGTATTATAGAAACTTGGAGGGCTTCCCATCTGTCACAGGCTGAGGAAACTAGAGGAGGAAGTGCAGTGGTTTGGTAGGAAGTTGAGGAGGTTGGGGGAATAGCTGGGGCAGTGAACAGGAGGACACCAAGAAAGTGGAATAGCAGTTTGGATGGGGGGGGACAGGGAGGGAGGGCATCAGCAATACAATTAGGGGTCTGGGCATGGAAAGAGGGGGCATGAGCAGGAGGAAGGAGGAAGGAGCCCATACCCAGCACAACCGAGAAGGTAGGTAATAGGTTTGCAGTGCTGGTAACAATGGAGATGGGGGGAAGGATTTCCAGGAAGAGATAGCTGAAGGGAAGCAGAAGGATTGCATATGGGACAGTAGCCAGGCAGAGGATTGTGGTAGGGGTAAGGGGGGTGGGGCACAACTAGAATGATGGATGAAGGGAGATGGGGTAAGGGGAAGAGGAGCAGGGATAGAGTGGAGATTGGGAGGGACTTAGCAGGAGGGGGAGAGGGAGGTCAGGTTGGAGGGGAAGGATTGGGTGTAGTGTGAGGGAATGATTAGGGGGTGTGGGGTAAAGATGGGGTGGAGGGAGAGGGATCTGGCTCCATAGGAGGGAATGGCAGAGGCTCACCTGGGGTGGACTCTAGCAGTAGATACCAAGGCACGGGGGGGAAACGAGGATTGGAGAGGGAGGGGTATTGGTACTGGGGCAGCAAGGGTGAATGGCATAGTCACATCTGGGTGGAGTCCATACCTGGATTAACTGCAGGCAGGGTGGAGCAGTCAATCCTTAAGCGGAATTACAGGCTCTCTTGGCAATAGGGAGAGTGGACATAGCGGCAATCACGGAAACGTGGGCCACTCAGTACCAGGAATGGGATTTGATGATACCACGGTATAGAATATTCAGGAAGCATAATACTAAGGGAAAAGGGGGGTGCAATATACATACGGGGGGAATAAAGTGCATACAGGAGGAGGGGGAGGAAGGTAGAACAGAGGCCCTATGGATGCTGTGTCAAGATTCAAGAGGTAGGACAGTGAGGATGGGTGTGGTGTACAGGTCACCAGCTAAGGGGATGATCTGGATAGGGAGTTAGCTGAACAAATCAGGAGGGTCTGTAGGAAGGGGAACACTGTGGTGGTAGAGGACTTCAACCTACCGTGGGTGGAATGGAGCATCCCAACCACTATGAGTACTAAGGAACAGGTCTTATTAGAAGCATTTCAGGACAGCTTCCTGGTGCAGATGGTCTGGGAGCCAACTAGATTGGGCAGAATGTTGGACCTGGTTCTATCAAATGGGGAGGCTGTAAGGGATCTGGAGATTGAGGTCCCTCTGGCTGGAAGTGACCACCACATGGTATGGTTCATGCACAACATGGGCAGGGAAACATGATGTATGGGTACCAGGATGATAGACTTTAAGGGGTGGACTTTAAAAAGAAGGAGGAAATTTTGGCCAGTCATCTGACGGGTATTCAACTGCAACATATTGCAGGCTGCCTGCATCCAAGTGGACCTATGTGCCATAAACCCCCTTGCGACATGGTGTAAGGGGATTTATGGCAGAATTTGCACCTGATTCAGGTGGGGTGGCTACTAAGTACCCAAATCGGGGTTCAGAGACAACCACCCTTGGACATCTGTCAAAGACCAGTTATGCCAGATAAATGGGCACTCGTAACACCCCCTCACCACCCAATGCCCGCTCGCACGCTCCCCACAATGCCTAACCTCCCTTCCCCACTGTGGCACGGGCATCGCCTGATAACTCCCTGGCAGTCCAGTGACCAGCCCACACCCGACAGTGCCAGCCCACCCCCCCCCCCACCCACACACACACACTGTGACAGGGAGCTCCTGCCACTCTTGCGGTCTGACCTTTTCTTAAATCTGTTGCAACAATTGTTGTTTCTTAGCCTAATCTATCCTTTACAATTTCAAGTCCATAAGATTGACCACCTATGGGCATCCCCCTTCCCTTTCATCACTATCCTATAGTGTCCTCTTTAAATTTTCATTTTCCCTCTCAGGTCCTCGTACAGGGAGGTTATTGTGGTGACCTCCAAGTGTATGTAAAACACGTTGTGTTTATCATTGTTGGATTTAGTATGTAATAGCACTATGTCATAAAATACCTTGATGTGTATACCTTACGTTTATGAAACTGATAAATGTTGAAAGTACTAGGTGTTTTTGATAAAGGTAAAAAGTACTAGGTGACTATTATAGAAATTAAGTTAGTTATGCTATTTAAAATGCATGTAAATTACTGTAAACTGAACAAGTCTGAAATGTTGTGGTGATTTGCATATATCCCATGATGCTTTGCACTCTGGAAGTAGGTATGATGTTGTATTACTTTGAAACTTGACTTGTTGCCAATGCCCTTTGGGGTAACCCTTTTTTCAAGGTTTCTGCACTGATGTTCTTTGTTTTTAGCTTGTTTTTCTTTTTTTTTCTTTTTGAGCCCTCACTACCCAAGCAAATGGGGCCCACATAGGGATGAAGGGTTTTCACTGAAAAGTGGTTAGATCAGAGATCAGTGTCAGTAAGTGCTGGCTAAGTGCAGAGAATGGACATACATAGTCTATTGCTGCAAACTGATCTACTGAAGAAGGAATATGGCATTGCAGAAGTTTATTTCCAGTGTTTTGAATAAACATTATATGGAGATTGTGTGTTGAACCTGAAGTTCGGTGTCTGGTCCATCTGTTATCCTACAACCCCCTCCACACAAACCCAGCGGGCAAGTCGATGACTGGTACAGCCCACCTCTCAACACCATGACCAGCCACTGACTGAGCATTGCTGAGAGTGTGTACAGTAAGTATAAGCACTCTGTGAATGACAGCTGCTGTCATTCACCGAGGGCATATACTTACTGACTGTATGAGGTCTTGGCAATGCTCAGTTGGCGGCTGGCCATGGTGGTGAGAGGTGAGCTATGCCAGTCGTCAACTCGCCTACCGGACATGTTTGTGTGTGTGTGTATGTGGGGAGGGAAGCTGAGTGGGCCAGCACTGTTGGGTGGGGGGGCCACTGGCCTGCCAGAGACTTATTGGGTGATGCCTGTGCCACAGTGAGGAAGGGGGGGGTTTGGCATTGTGGGGAGCATGTGAGTGGGCATCGGGTGGGGAGGAGCTATTACGATTCCCCTTTGGGGCATGTAGGTGTGCACTATTGGGATTGGGGGTGTGATTGCCCACACTGGGCTGTTGGTACTGTTGGATCTGTGGGCATGGGGGGCATGGACTCATGCCATGCTTCCTTCAGCAGGTGACTCTGCCGCCCGCCTGTCCGGCAGCTTGTGGCATTCCTGGGGCTGTGTCCTTCCTTGGACAGATGCCGCAAACTACAGGACACAGGCTCTGGGACACTATCTGATGCTGAACTGGGTGCGGGGTCCTGGTCACAGGGTTGGTTGGCATAAGCTGCCATTGTCGCAGTTTGCGTCCAACTTTTGTGAATCCATACCCCTGTATTAAAAAAAAATCTTGGAAAATGAGAGCTTTTTCATATCTGTACTCCCTTTTACTTAAAACAAGCTTCTGACTGTAGAGACACGAGAGGGAGCGAGTCAGCAGCTTCAGAGTAGTAGACATAAACACGAGCGATAGCGATTCTTGCTTGTGATTGCATCTACTACTCTGAGTCCACCAACTCACTCCCTCTCATCTCTCTACAATCGGTGGCTTCTTTTAAATAAAAGGGAGTACAATTATGAAAAAGCCCACATCTTCCAAGATTTTTTACTACAGAGTGGCTTACCTTAAATCTCTACCACCACATTATTGTTACCGTTCGGTCATGCTGCATACCAGCAGGTAAAGTGAACATGATGGCAGCAGGAAAACTGAAAGTGCTGGTTTAAAATACAGCACAAATTGCAGGGTCAACCAGATAACTTTTTTAAATAAAAAAAATTTGTATTTTGTGTTGGAGGGTATACAGAGTTGTGTTGAGGGAAGGTTAAAACATAACTAAGTCATCTGGGTGGCAGGGGATCCAAAACGTCTATCTGGGAAATGAAAACCTCACAAACTGCAGGATCAACCAAATAACTTTTTAAAATAAAAAATGTTGTATTTTGTGTTGAAGAGTATGCACTAGAGTTGTGTTGGGGAAGGGGAACTAAAACATAACTAAGTCACCTGGGAGGGAAGGGGTCCAAAACCTCATGGCTTCACCACTCAGAGATATCATGATATGATTGGCCTCTCGTGAAGATGATATCTTCGGTCAGGCCATGTCATATCCCCTATAGTGACATTGCACCTGCACTCACTACACACCATTCCCTCCTTGCTGCATGAGACCTTCAGGTGCTGTAACATGATTGCAAATTCAATCTCCATAAAAATAACCATCCTAATTTATTATATTCAACAAACATAGAAACATAGAAGTTGATGGTAGATAAGGACCAAATGGCCCACCCAGTCTGCCCATTTTGCCTACCTATTAAAAACCACAGATCTTAGTTGATCTGCAACTCACCCTTTCTTTCCTGTCCCTAGGGTACCCTTATGTCTATCCCATGCATTCTTGAATTCCCTGTTTTTGCCCCTACCACCTCCTTTGGGGAGCCGTTCCAAGCATCCACCACTCTTTCAGTGAAAAAGTACTTCCTCATGCTACCCTTGAACCTCCCCAACTTCCTTTTGTACCCCCTTGTTCTTGCACATCTTTTTTCAAAGATGCTACACTTCTGTACCTTGTCTATACCTCTGATTTACTTAAAATTTCTATCATGCCCCCCTCTCTCTCCTCTCCTCCAGGGAATACATATTCAATTCCCCTAGTCTCTCCTTGTAGGGTTTTTCATGCAGACCCTGCACCATCTTTGTAGCCGCCCTCTGGACCACCTCCAGTCTGTTTGTGTCCTTCTATAGACGTGGTCTCCAGAACTGGACACAGTACTCCAGCTGAGGTCTCACCAGTGATCTGTACAGTGGCATAACCACCTCCTTCTTTCTGCTGGTGATACATCTCCCTATGCACCCCAGCATCCCACTGGCTTTCCCCATAGCCTTCTCACATTGTTTGATAGCCTTCAGGTCATCCAATATGAGTACACCCAGGTCCCATTCCTGCTTGGTGGCTCCCAGTACCTCCCCCCCCATCTTGTACACATCCCTTGGATTTCTTCTCCCCAACTGCATGACTTTGTACTATTTTTTTGCATTGAATGTTAGCTGCTACACTTCTGACCACTCCTCCAATTGCTTAGGTCTTTTCCCATTTTTTCTTTCCCTTCTGGAGTGTCAACCCTGTTACAGATCTTAGTGTTGTCTGCAAAAAGACATGCTTTCCCCTCCAGCCCCTCTGCAATGTCACTTATGAAGACATTGAAGAGAACTGGTCCCAGTACTGATTCATGTGTCACCCCACTGGTCACCTCCCTGTTGTCTGATTGAACATCATTCACCAGCACCCTCTATGTCCTACTCCTCAACCAATTTCTGACCCAGTTTACCACCTTAGGACCCATTACCATGCTGTCTAACTTATTTTCCAACCTTTTATGAGGGACAGTATCAAAGTATTTGATGAAATCTAACTAGTCCACATCCAGTTTGACATGACCTTCCTGCTGTGAATCCATGCTGCCTTGGATCCTGTGCTCCACTAGATTCAAGGAATGACACAATCCTCTCCTTTAGCAGGGCCTCCATTAATTTCCCCTACCACCGAGGTCAGGCTGACTAATCTGTAGCTATCTGCCTCTTCTCAGCTCCCACTTTGGTGGAGTGGGACCACTTTAGCCCTCCTCCAGTCTTCTGGGACTGCCCCCATCTCCAGTGATCTGTTGAATAGGGTAGTCAGCGGGGCCACAAGAACCTCTCTGAGCTTATTCAATATTCTGGTGTGAATTCCATCTGGTCCCATTGTCTTATCTATTTTCAGTTTCCCTAGTTCATCTAGGACTCTCTCCACTGTGAATGGAGTGGTGTCTACCTCCCTTCCCTGATAGCCTTTTTTTATTTTTTTTGCTGAGTTGTGAACCTTCACCTTCCCCTTCCTTTGTGAAAACTGAATAAAAGTATTGGTTCAGTATTGCTGCTTTTTCTATGTCCTCCTCTGCACATGCTCCTCCCTCCTTCTTTATCCTGACAATCCCAACCCTGGTCTTCTTCCTCTCGCTGATGTACAGTATCTGAAAAAGGTCTTGTCACCTTTCGTTATAGCCTGTGCTATGTTCTTCCATTCTTGCCTTTGCACTCCTGACTGCCTTCCCTGCCTTCCTCTGCTTCTCTAGATACTACTCCCTGTCCTCTTCTCTTTGTGTTTCTTTGTATCTCCTGAAGGCCCCACTTTTTTCTCTCACTTTCCTGGCCACTTCCCACGAGAACCAAAGTGGTGTTCTTTCTCTTACTCTTGCTTTGCTGTTTAACACAGAGGTTCGTTACCTCTGGTATGGCCCCCTTGAGAATAGACCTCTGCTTCTCCACTTCCCCCCCCCTTTGTCCTCTTTTGCCAGGGCTCCCCTGAGATTTTTTGCCATTTTGTCAAAGTTGGCCCTTCTGAAATCCAGGACCTTTACTTTTGTGTGGTTAGCCTCTTCTACTGTGGTTACATTGAACCATACTATCCCGTGGTCACTGGTTCCTATGTGGCTGCTTACCTTCATCCTTGACCCTGTACACATAGGGGAGTACCAGGTCTAGAATAGCCCCCTTGCAGGTGGGTTCAGCCACGAGCTGTTTCAGGCATGCCCCCTGCAGTGCTGCCAGGATGTCTCTGCTTTTGGCTGTACTCGCAGTTCTGGGTGCTCCAATCTATATCTGGCAGATTGAAGTCCCCTAGTAGTAGTAGTTCACCTTTGGTTGCCATTTTGTGGATGGCTTCCACTAGTGTTTTGTCTGTCTCTTCCCCACTGTGCTGGAGGTCTATAGATCACTCCTGTTCTAATGCTAATACTATTTCCTGTCTCTAGAGTGACTATCAGTGCCTCAGCTCCCTCCTGCAGCCCCTGAACCTCAGTTGCTTTGATTTCCTCCCTCACGTACCTGGCCACCCCTCCTCCCTTTCTTCCTTCCCTATCTTTCCTGAAAAGTATGTATCCTGGTATGGCTATATCCCATTCATGGTTTTCTGGGTACCAAGTTTCTGTAACAACCACTGTGTCCAGGTCTGCTTCCACCATTAATGCCACCAACAAACAATGGGTAAGGGTGGAACACTTGAAAGTATACCCATCTCGGGGGCTAATTATGACAATAAAGCCACTTGCCCTTTGGGATCATGGCCTTATAGCCCTAATTAGCTCCCTCGATGGGTATACATCCTTGTATACCACCCTTACCCATTATTTATTCTCTTTCTTTCAATATATATATATATATATATATATATATATATATATATATATATATATACAATATATGTGTATGTATATGTGTGTGTACATATATATATATATATATATATATATATATATAAATATATATACATATGTATATATAAAATAGTACATGTCTATTAAACTGTTTTACCAATGAGTTGGTTTAGCATTGTTTTTTTTTACAGTTGGCAATGCATTGGCAACTCATATTGCATTGTTTCTCAATGCTTAACCAGCTCAAGAGCAGTGCTTGTAAAATGTTTTTGCAGCTCGGTTGGAACGTATCTGTAGTCCTGTCACAATGCAATACAAAACTGGGTTTTAACTTTTAAGAAACAGTTTGTGCAGGACTTTGTGCTGGATCCAGCAACACTTATGCAGCTCAGTCAGAAATGCTAAAACAACTCATTGGAGGAACAGTTTAATGTGACTTGTAGTATATGCATATGTGTATATATATATATATATATATATAATAACTGGGGAGTGTTTTCTCCCATAGAGAAGCCCAGTCATAATTTGCTGTTATAACCTGTGGATTATAATGGCAAACATGCATCAGGTTTCTCTTGCACTGAGCATGTGTAGCCATCGCTCCTTCACTCCTTGGTGCCGACCGCCATTCCCTAGCTCTATACAGTTCACAGCACTTGAAGTCAGTGGCGGTAAGCTATTTTTAAAACATTGGGTAACATTTTTCTTTACATTCACTGGGTAAAAGGGAAAAAAAAAAGGAAAAAAATTAGCAATTGCTTTTATCATGAGCCACAGACCGCACTGAAATCCTACCAGTCCATGGCTCTGTAGAAATATCTTCATTTTATGTAGTTGCTGTGGTGAGAAAATGCTCCCAAGCAATTATGTAAAATAAAATAAATGGTGATGTGTAAAACTCAATTTTATACATACCCTTATTGTGGGATGCATTTCATAAACCCCTTGGGCTTTGCCCTCAGGGTCTATGTAGCATCCCACAACTTGAGTGTGTGTAAAATCTTGTTATTCATACCACCCCATAATTTATTCTCAATATATATTAATTGTGACAAGCATCAAAACCCTTGCATATGCACTACAATATATTTATGTATTGTGATTACCATCACTAGTCTTGCACATATACATATATCAATATTAGCATGATAAAACTTGCATATGCACCATATATTACTATTAGCATTACAAACCTTGCAAATGTACTGTATATATTAGCATCACAAACCTTGCACTTGTACTGTTGATATTATGATTAGCATAAAAAAACTTTGCACATGTAATACATAGAGAATAATGCCTGTGCAGGTGTATGTTATGAGGATTTTCCACATACCAGAGGTGTGTCATAATCCATAAACCTTAAGAACAAAGCTTGAAAGGTTTATGAGATAATCACACACTCAGAGGGTGTATAAAACATCCTCGTAGCACTCACTTTGAGCAAGGTTTATTTTTATAATAATTGGTGTAAGCTTTTAACAGAGAAAAACTAGTGAGCTGCATTTGTGTCAGGAGTGAGCGTGCCCCTCAGTAGTCACTCTAGTGAGTGGCTTTTTTTTTTTTTTTTACACTGAGCAGCTTTTGCTTTGCATTTTCTTTTTATTAAGAAACCTGTTTTCGGTAGCTGCTGCTATGATGAAGAGAGACACTTACGCTGATGGGAGAAACTGAGAGCAAGTAGCACCCATAGCAAAAAATGGCTCACAACTGGTACATGAAAAAATTATTTATTTAAATACAGTGCAAATACATACCATACATACACAAGAAATGGTAAAAACCATAGAACCACATGAATAAAAAATGCAGTGAGCAAAAAAACACTACTAATGTTTTACTCAATCACTACAAGCTTCATCAGAGTTGCAAATGAATGCACTTAATACCCAATAAACAGTGTGCCCTTGTGACATTAAAATGTGATCAACCAATCAAATACCATCACATGACCCATTTAAAAGAATTCAAACATGTGAATATTAAATGTTTAAACATGGTTATATCATGATTGCACTCCCAACATCTAAATTGTGCAGGGTCTTTGGAGCTTTGAGATGCAAATATTTAATTGTGATATTCAGCATCTGTGTAAAAATATTTCATTTAAATAGAAGAAATAAAATATATTAAACATGGCGATGAATACCAATCCTGAATACATATGACAAGGGACTGAATGTTATAATGCCGCAGTTCATTACAATGTAATTCCCAAAAAATAGACAAATGAAAAAACAGGGAGTGCTGTCCCCAAATGCCAGGTGCACTACTTGTGGACAGCCAATTATATGTAGCAGACAGTGACAACCCCCATCCATTCAGATTTCATCACTATCTTAAACTAAACACAGCCTAAATGGCTACAAACATAGATAATGGACTCGGTTGCAACCTTGGTAAAAATGCAGATAGTTCAAAATGTTCATTTAAACCATTTCCCCCGGCTCCCAATTCATAAATCCAGACAATCTACTGTCTGTCCATAAGAGACTCTAGATCTCCTCTCTTAGGTCCAAGCCGCACCTGCTCCACAGCTATGAATCTAATATTGTGTATAAAATTAGGAATACTTCCAGCATGTCTAAGTTAAATCCCCTCTCTGAAGGGCCCAAACATGTTTGCCCATTGTGATTTTAAAACTCCTAGTCGTGAGACCAACACAGTGAACTTCACAACTGCACAACATAAGGTAAATTACACTTGTGGTGTCACATGTTATAAAATCTGTTTGGGGGAATACCTTTTTTGTTTTGGGGTTCAAGGCTTCCCTACAAGTACAAATATACTGGGAGTACATGGATCTTCCACATTTAAATGTGCCTGGGGTGGGGAGGGGAAACCAACTAACTTTCTGTTGGTTGAATGTTACAGTACTAGGAGTAATTAGGTCCTGAATGGTCTTGGCACATCTGAATACAACATTAGGACCCCTCTGTGTTATCGCTTCCAATTTTGGCTCCAAATTTAGGATACCCCAATTCTAATGAATAATCTCCTTTACAACATTGGATTTAGTGGAGAATGTTGTTGCAAAGGGGCATATTCGTTGATTCAACCGCTGGCTTGCTTCCGAATTTAGAACACTCTCCTTGTCAATATTAGAGACATGTTGTATGGCTGTTGCAATACTACCTATGCTATAGCCTCTTTCCTGAAATCTCCTTACCTGCTGTGCCCTCTTGGCCAGAAATTCTTCCTCCTCCTCTGTGCAATTCCTAGGGGTGCGTATGAGCTGACCCTTAGGTATATTTCACACGACATTGGGGGGGTATGACAGTTGTTAAAATGCAACAAACTGTTACTATAAATAGGTTTTTGGAAAAGCGTAGTACAGGCCCCTCCCTCCACATTTTTGTATATACAGAGGTCCAATTAAGTGATTTCAGTTGGGTAAATGATGTGTTTGAATCTTAAACATTCACTCATACTTTCCAACCAAACCATGAACTCAAAAAATTGGGAAAGAGTGCCCCTCCACACTATGAATATGTCATCAATAAAGCACCACCACAAATCCAAATACTGAAGATATGGATTTGTGTGGGTGCTATACAGATGTAACAGCTCCCATCTACCCACAAACAGGTTGGCATAGTTGGGGGCCATGGTGGCCCCTATTGCCATGCCCCTGACCAGCAAATAGTTTTTACCCTCATGCATAAACATGTTTTTCTCCAGTACACATCTTGCAAGCTATATTAAATACCAGGTGGGCATAGCTACCCTATCCATTCAGTCCTTGGTCTCAAGAAAATATTTAAGGGATCCTAATCCTTCTGCATGGGGGATAACCATATACAAAGAAACAATATCCAATGTTGCAGAAAAACACCCCTCATCCATGTCTAACTTCTCCATGATATTCACAATTTCTATTGAATCTCTAATGTAAGATTTATGGTCTTTTATCAATGGTTGAAAGTATCCATCTAAAAACATGTAGAAAGTTTTAGTTACCCAGCCCTTCTCTGAGATAATGGACCCCTCCCCGGGGGGGTGCAATGGGTCTTTATGGATCTTAGGGAGGGTATAAATAGTAGGCATGATGGGATTAGCCACTGTTAAAGCCTCAAAAATAATTGCCTCACCTCAGCTGCCTGGGTGGATCTAGCCAGGGGAGTACTTATACCCATGCTCTGCTATGGTTTTGTCACCTTTTCCCACAATGCAAAAACTAGTCTTGCAAAATGGCACTCTGCATACAACAACATATGTCGCTTTGCACTGTCAGCACCCCGCCTCACCCACAGATGTGAACTCTTCTCCCAACTTGAGTGGCTTCCACCGGAAGGGCACCGCTCCTATGTCATGGGTAACTTCATTGGCAACGTCGTCAGATCTACCACCCCCTCAGACCTCGCTGAATCCCTCATTCCAGCCACCCCCTTCTACCATCTGAGATCCATCGACCCTCTTGCCCTCCTAGTTCCCAAAACCCGCACCCATATGGGTGACCGGACCTTTGCTGCTTACGCACCAAAGTTGTGGAACTCCCTTCCATCTCAGACCTGCTCCTCCTCCTCCTTCCACGGCTTCAAAACCTCCCTTTGGAGCTTCCTCAAGTCGGCATCCACCTGACTCTCTTCAAGAATAACCTACCATTCCAAACGACTGACTGAGTCACCACCTAGGCTCTCCTGCCCAAAGACGGTAGGGCCTCTGCACCTTATCCAGTCCTTCGAGCTCACAGTCTCCTAGTAGGAGCAGTCCACAAACTGTCCAATCAGTGGTTGTGCAAAATTTCTGTTCTTTTTACTGTTGTCTTGCTCTGGGCCCACTATACCCAAATCTTTGTTCCACCCTCAAGCTTAACAGCCCTGATGCCCGGTGTGCTGACCAAAGACTAAAAACAAAAATACCATACTGTAATACTACTTGCTGTCAGCGTTATAATCACCTGCTGTCTCTTGTTTGACCTTGTTGCCTGATGCACTTAAATGTAACACTACTTGTGATTGTCTGTTGTTTATGAATGTAATTGTACCTTGTAATCTCCTGGGTCGCACCTGAAAATAGGCACCTGTTGTCTAGTGTACTCACCCGGTTAACAAAAGCAAACAAATAAATAAATATCCCCTCTGATAAGTAACCCCTCACAAATCCTGTACTCAGTAATGAATCAACTTCAATTTTACACACTTATTTGAATCCATTACTGTGCCAATTATGGTACAGAATTTTGTATCATTGAGTTGAGTCTGAATTTATTTCAAGTAGTCTGATATATTAAGGACTGCTATTGCTCCGCCCTTGTCTGCAGGATGAATCATTATCCCTCTGTTCTCAGCTAAAGCTTTTAGAGACTCTCACTCATCTCTACATAAATTTTACAGCCTCGGACTAGGCGGAGCATTTAAGTATTCCAAATCAAATTCACATTTTTTTACAAATGTGGAAACAGTAACATTATAAACAGGACAAAATTGTGATTTAGGTTGCAAAACATGAGTAATAGCCCCCGGCACCCCTCTTTATTATCTGAATGCTGTTCTTGAAATTTATACATTTCAGTGTTAGACTACAGGCAAATCTATGCAGATCCACCATTGTGGAAAAAAAGTCAACATCCACAGAGGGAACAAATGTGAGTCCTTTACTTAAACCTTCAACCTCCACTTCTGTCAATGTATAATTCAAAATGTTAATTACAGGTAGTAAGGCATGTTCCAGAAGGGGTTGTTGTGCAGGAACATTGAGGCATTGTTATATTCATAGCCTCTCCATTTTCTTCCTCCACACCATCCCCCCTTGTCCTCCTTTGTTGCGCTGGTATGGCTCTTGAAAACAGGTTGTTCTCTGTCTGTGCCTTACAGTTGCTGTCAGTGGATATTGGTAATATTCCTCCTCTTCCTCTAAAAAAACTTCTGGCTCTGAGCCATCAGTATCAGAGGGTCCTGTAGTGTAATCAAGCACAGTTGCATCATCACTTAACTCATTAGGAGCCCATTTGTTTTTTTCAGAATATTCTTAACTTGATTAGGTGCTGCCTTGTTCTGTTTGTGCACCTGCCAGTCATGCACTGGATTAAGTTTGTAATCATTTTCATCGCGTGTAAATTTCTTCTGCTTCTGCCTTTTTAGCTGTATATCATAACGAGTGATTTTATCTTGAAGCAATTTATTAAACTTAGTGAACTCTTCTACTGAGGCATGTTCTCTAATTAAGGACTCCGATTCAGTTATTTCTTTTGTTTAATTGATCTCTTCCTGGTGCGGCACGGGTAAGTGTAAGTTGGATATTCTTAAGGGAAGCCTCCACCATAGTTGCTCTCCATAGTCCCATAAATTCAATGTCATCTGTCCCGTAAGCTAGTTTATTTAAAATGCTTAAGCCCCTTGGTATGTGTTTTACTTCAAGGTAGGCTTCCAAAGTAATCTTATGCCAGTGCATCCTCTTATCTTTTAATACCAATTTCAACAGTTTTCTGTAGATCACAATCCCCGGAAGTTCAGCTGGTTCTGTCGACTCTTGGATGGGATTACTGGGGACCAGGAAAGGACTGGCACCATGATATGACCATGTTTAAACATTTAATATACACACGTCTGAATTTCTTTAAATGGATCTTGTGATGTTATTTGATTGGTTGATCACATTTTGATGTCACAAGGGCACACTATTTATTGGGTATTAAGTGCATTCATTTGCAACTCTGATGAAGCTCATAGTGTTAGGATGAAACGTTAGTACTGATTTTTATTCATGTGGTCCAATAGTTTTTACCATTTCTAGTGTATGTATGGTATGTATCTGCACTGTATTTAAATAAATCGATTTTTCATGTACAGTTGTAGTGAGCCATTTTTTGCTACAGGTGCTATTTGCGCTCAGATTCTGATTATCTTACACATGTTTGAGCACCGTAGCATTTGTTCCTGGTGCTGATTTTTCTGTATTTACTGATGGGAGAAAGGTCAGTGTATCAGTAGTGCTTTGTTGTGGCAGAGTGAATGGAAAACCTGTTTAGAGGCATTGTATTTTTGCGGTTTCATAGCAGTGATAGCACGAAGACAAAAATGGTGTAATAACATGATCCTGAGTTATTATGGCATTTACCAGGTTATTATGGAATTTTAAAAGCACTCTGTAGCCAGTTCAATTATATATATATATATATATATATATATATATATATATATATATATATATATTTATGATTAGCATCAAAAACCTTTAACATGTATTAAGACTTTTCTTACTCAGAGCCATCAGTGACAAATCTGATTTCAGATTTTGTTTTCAAATCTTTATAGCAGTAAACACAGATTGCTACCATAAATCTATTATTGACTTCTGTAACTAATGACCTTAACAGGTTAGAGCAGAAACAAACAGTGTCAGTTTGCAATAGTTTGTTCAAAACTTACATTATTTAAACAGTAATATACATCTTGGAATTTAGAAATGGGGGGGTAGTATGAGAACAGAGATGTGCACCTACTGTCACAGACATTTTAGGAATTTAGAAGTGGGGGTAGTATGACAATGGACATATGCCCTGGTGTCACAAATATTTTTTTGGGGGGGTCAGCAGCCCATAGTACCCACACCATGTATGGGCTCCCAGTGCTGGATTATTATTGTGGGAGGTGGGGGGTAGTGCAACACCAGGGATTGTCTGCTGGTGTTGCAAGTCAAAATAGGAGGGGATGTGAGGTGCTGTATTGTTGCTGAACAGGGAATGGACTCCAGATATTGCAAATAAACTCTAAGCATTTTAAATACTTTACAATCACCGGGGATGAACTCTTGCTGCTGGATGTACTGTTTTATTAAATTTCTGATAGTGAAGTGGCACAGGTATAGGCTCCTGGGAGGCAGTAATGATGGGTTGCAAAGTGGGTTTAAAGATTACCCGGCATGAGGGGCTCACACATCTTAGAGGCACATGAAAACACATTATGAAAAAACATTGAGAAAATGACCTTCACACGTTCAGCATTTGGTTTTTCAAATGTTTATTGTTGTTTTACTGTAAGTCATTTCATTCCTAGACCTACAAAAAGCAGACATCTAGGTAGAGCAGAGATCTTGTGAGGATCACAAATAAAAAGAACCAGTGGGAGGTGCCTGCTCAAGTACAACTTTATGATTACTAGGCAGGGAGATAATCAATACAATATGGCTGTGCAGAATGCTGACATTCCAATGGAACAGAATTCCATGGAATTTTGGAAAACTCAGTGGATTTCTGACAATTGTGGAATTCTGACATTTTTCCTGCAAAATCGTTTCCAATGATTAGTAACCTCAGTTTACATGAACTGTTAATTCTTTCTCCATAGTCTACAAAATAATATTCCATGGTATATGTGATCTATAGAAAATCATTCTGTGGTTTACATAAAAATTCTTTTTGGGATCCTGAGGAATTTAAAACAAAATTCCAAAACATTTTGGAAGTAGAATTGCCATTCCACAGCCGTTCTGATGGCAGAATCCTGCATTCTATACAGCTCTACGGCATGCTTACCTGACTTTATGGAACTTATTCCTATGGTCCCTATAGAGAGAACTGCTGATGTTTTGTGCTCATCCTAATTCACCTCACCTTGTGGTCCTATATAGGTTTTTTTTTAACCAATCACTTTTTGGTGTTTATCCATTTTCGAGCATTCCATCCATTTAACAAAATTAAAGGGGTAACTCCATGGCAACTGCTTTACTTATGCTCTTCTGTACTTGTGTTTGCTGTCTATCCCCCTGGGCTCATTTTTGCATAATTCAGTCACACTGTCCACTGAACGCCACCAGTGTCAGGATATGAGCTACACAATTCACGTTCATTTGACAGAGTAGATGCAGGCCTTGTGCTATGCTGTTCGAAAGAGATCAAAGGCTGGATGATCTTCAACTGGTTAAGTCTCAACTCAAGCAAGCCTGAAGTGATGACTGACAAATCAGGTTCCTGTGTGTCAGTAATGACAAGGAGGAATGCCTGGTTACCGTGACTAAATGGTATCACCCTTGGAGCTAAGGATACACATGGGAGTCACTATGGGCTGCAGGCTGACACTTAAATATCAGGGGCCCGATATTCAAAACTGTGCCCTGGCGCAAAACCAACTTTGCCCACGCAAACTGGGCTTTGCACTGAAGCACAATATTGAAAAGCCCAGTTAGCGTGAGCAAACTCAGTTTGCACCCAGGCAAAAGACAGAGGGGAGGCGCAATATAAATGAAGTGGTGGGGACCTGAATATTGGCACAGTCCAATATTCACAGTATGTGTGTTGCACAAGGCCATTTTTCTCAATCCCCTTGCACAGAGTACATACCATCAATTAAAACCCCAACTTACTCCTGTGCATCCTGAGCGGTTGGTTAGGAAGTGCAGCCCCTCCAACACAGCGGCCCCTGATGATCTAACATACTAACGTACTAAAATGCCAGCAGAATAGGCCTAACGGTCTTTCGTGTCTGCTCATTTGGTTTTCCCCCACCCTGGTTGCTGACCTTGCTGCCCCCCTCGCCTTCTCTGGCTTCTCCCTTCCCAGTTCCGGATATTCGTGCTGCATTGGATTTTGCTTCCAGAACCCTTCCCCTGTACCTGTCCCACCCCCTTGAACCCCTCCACTGTCTCAGCCTCCACCAGCCCCCTAGGCAGCGCATTCCATGGCTCCACCACCCTCTCAGTGAAGTAGCACCTCCTCCTTTCTCCCCTGAATCTTCCCCCCTCCAGCTTCCACCCATGCCCTCTAGTGGCCCCCTCCTCCTTCCTTCGAAGCACCCTGACTGTTCCTCCCCTATTTACCCTCTTCATGTACCTGAAGACCTCTATCATGTCCCCCGGTCCCTTCTCTCTTCCAATGTGTACATATTTAGCTCTTCGAGCCTCTCCTCATAGGTCCTGTCTCCCAAGCCCCAAATCATTTTGGTTGCCCTCCTCTGGACCCTCTCCAGGAGGTTAATGTCCATCTTTAAGTGTGGCCTCCAAAACTGCACGCAGTACTCAAGGTGCAGCCTCACCAAGTAGTTATACAGAGGGAGTATCACTTCCCTCCTTCTGGAGGTGATCCCCCTAGCGATGCATCCCAGCATCCTGTTGGCCTTGGCTGCTGCCCTCCTACAAGTCTCAGAGTTGTTCATCTTGACATCCACCACCACCCCCAGGTCCCTCTCAGCCATCGAGACTTGTAGCATTTCCTCCCCCAGGGTGTACACTTGGCCGGGTTTCTGGCCCCCAGGTGGAGTACCTTGCATTTCCCTGCATTGAACCTCAGCTTCCACTTTCTAGACCATCTTTCCAGAGCCTCCAGGTCCCCCTGTAGGGCCACCCTCCCCTCCTCCCCATCCACCACCGCCCCCAGTTTCTGAGTCATCCGCAAAGAGACTCATCTCACTCCTGATTCCTGTCCTTATGTCAGAGACATAGGCGTTGAACAGAAGGGGCCCAAGGACTGATCCCTGTGGGACCTCACTAATGACCCTCCTTGGGGATGAGACTATCCCACCAACTACGACCCTCTGGGTCCAGTCCTGGAGCCAATTGCCTATCCATCTGATCATCTGGTTCCCCACCCCCATTTCTCCCAGCTTATCCAACAGGCCCACGTGAGGAACAGAGTCCAATGCCTTGCTGAAGTCTAGAAAGAGGATGTCCACTGGTCTACCCAGGTCCAAGGCACTCGTCGCCCAGTCATAGAACTCCACCAGGTTTGTCTGACATGATTTCTCCAGGATGAATCCATGCTGTCTATCATCCAGGCTCCCTGACTTATCCAGGTCCCCCCCAGCCTCTTCTTGACAATGCCCTCCATCACCTGGTCTAGTACCCCCCCCATAATCACCATCCTGTTCAAAGATATAAAACATAATCCTGTACTCTAGTGGTCTCTTCCCCCTCACCGATCGCTGATCTTTGTGCCTACCATTCAAAATATAAAGTAATGAATGTCTGGGTTGAATGTTGTACCCCTCCACCCCAGTGTACTCTAATCACTGTTCCACTAATAATAACAAGAAACTCCATGGTGGTCTGGTGGCCCTGCACCACCCTGATTGCTGATCACCAGTTAGTGTAATAGGAAACAGTCCCCTGGTGGTCCAGTGGTCCCACCTTTGCTGAGTGCTGTACATGCAAGAGATACCTTTTTGGTCTAGTGGTTCCCTCCCCAGGTGAGTGCCATTCTGATATCACAGTGCCTTAAAACTATGTAATCTCTGGTGGTCTAGTGGACACCAATGCAAATGTTTTAGATATGTAGGATGGGTGATCGGGTGGGGGGAGGAACCTCTAGCAACCAGGAAATCTATTTCTTTTATGACAGGCTGGTAATCGGGGAACTGGGGAAAGACCACTATCATCAGGGAAAACTATTAATTATTTGTACGTATACTTCCTGGACCAGCGATCAGTGAGGGGGGTGCCACTAGATCACCAGAGACTACATAGTTTTGAGACACTGTATAATCAGAATGGCACTCGCCTGGGGAGAGGACCACTAAATCACCAGGGTATCTCTTGCATATACAGTGCTCCCTTGCTATAGCATCCCTCGTTATAGTGAATCTCAGTTATAAGGAACAGCTGTGATGGCTCCCACTGTTTTCAGCTTAATGCTTAGTAGGTGTCAACAGGTGAAAACAACGGCTCATCACAGCTGTTTCCTGCTGCCACTTCCACTCTTTCCCTTGTAGCCTTTACACCTTTTCCCTAAAGTCATGACTGTGTCCCTTATTTTGAAAAAATAAATATAATAAAGTTACACTTTGACTTTACCAGATTCATGTTGCACTTCTGTATGTCAAGTCGGTGCCTTGGTCTGAGTCGAGCAGTGTGTCTTGTGTTTCCATTCATCTGCTCTGCTGCAGAAGTGTAAACATTTCTTTACTTACTTTTACAGTGCTGGCAATCAGCCGGCATGCTTCAATAAAGAAATGAAGAACTCTGCAGTCTGAGTGGAATGGAGCTTACTTTTCCATTCCTCCATGACTCCACTCCACTACAGAAGCATGAACAGTGGTTTACTGTACTAATAATCAGCCAGCATTTCTGGCTGTGTGAATGCCACCCGGGAATGCCACTCACCAACAGAGCAACAGAAACTCTATGAGAACATTCAAGTCCATTAGAAAAGAAAAGAAATACAGTAAATAAACAAACAAAAAAAGAAATGAAAGGTAATGCCCCACACTTGGATGAGCAGGTCTCCAGTCCCAAACTTCTCTAACACTGGCATGATATACAGTCCCTCCTTATAAGGAACCCTCACTATAAGGAACAAAGTGGATGGACCCAGAGGCATTTGTTATAATGAGGGACCACTGTATATGAGGCTGGAGATCAGCGAAGGAGGGACCACTGGATCACCAGGGGACTGTTTACTTTTACACTGAACAGCAATTGGTGATCAGGGAGGCTGCACCACGGAGGGACTTGTTAGTATTAGAGGGACAGTGGTCACAGAACACAGGGCTAGAGGGGCACAACATTCCACATGGGCATTCATTGCTTTCTGGTTTGAACTGTAGACATGACAATCAATGATCAGGGAAGGGGACGGACCACTAGACTACCAGAGAAATATTTTAATGAAAGTGGGGT
Organism: Neoceratodus forsteri; assembly: GCA_016271365.2. Classification (NCBI taxonomy): domain Eukaryota; kingdom Metazoa; phylum Chordata; order Ceratodontiformes; family Ceratodontidae; genus Neoceratodus; species Neoceratodus forsteri. The sequence goes on from CM028131.1 coordinate 1,074,088,137, forward strand.
GGCGAGCAGAGAAAGGGGAAGGGACAGACCACTAGACTACCTGGGAAATATTGTAACAAGATCGAGGCAGCAATCTGAGAATGAGGAAGGGGGAAGGGACCACTAGACTACTAGAGAAATATTTTAACAACACTGGGGCAGTGATCAGTGAAAGGGGAGGGGGAAGGGACCACTAGACTAGCAGGGAAATATTTTAACAAGACAGGTAGGGTGATCGGAGAATGGGGGGGACCACTAGACTACTGGGGAAATATTTTAACAACACAGGGGTGGCAATCACAGAACAGTGAGGGGGGAGGGATCACTAGACTACTATGGAAATATATTAACAAGACTGGGGTGGTGATCAGAGAATGGGGAAGGACCACTAGACTACCAGGGAAATATTGTAACAAGACCAAGGCAGCGATCAGAGAATGGGGAGGGGACCACTAGACTACTGTGAAAATATTTTAACAACACCGGGGCGGCAATCAGAGAAAGGGGAGGGGGGGGAGGACCACTAGAGTAGTAGGGAAATAGTTTAACAAGACCATGACAGCGATCGGAGAATGGGGAGGGGGACAGACCACTAGAGTACCAGAAATATTGTAACAAGATTGTGGCAGCAATTGGAGAATGGGGAGGAGGGACCAGTAGACTACCACAGAAATATTTTAACAACACCGGGATGGTGATCAGAGAATGGGGGAGGAGGGACCACTAGACTACCAGAAAAATATTTTAACAAGACTGGGGTAGTGATCAAAGAGCAAGGGGGGGGGAGGGACCACTAGACTACCACGGAAATATTGTAACAAGACTGAAGCAGCAATCTGAGAATGAGGAGGGGGAAGGCACCACTAGACTACCAGGGACATATTTTAATAAGACTGGGGTGGCAATCTGAGAAAGGAGAGGGGGGAGGGACCACTAGACTACCAGAAAAATATTGTAACAAGACCAAGGCAGTGATCGTAGAACAGGAAGGAGGGAGGGGACCACAAGAATACCAGGGAAAAATTTTAACAACACCAAGGCGTTGACTGGAGAATGAGGAGGAGGAGGCAACACTACACTACCAAGGAAATATTTTAGTAAGACTGGGGCAGCGATCGGGAGAATGGGGAGGGACCACTAGGCTTCCAGGGAAATATTTTACAAAGACTAGGGTGGGGATTGGAGAACAGGGAGGGGGGGACCACTAGACTACCAGGGTTACGTGTTCTGTTTTTGAATGGGATGGCGATTGCTGGGGGGTCGTGGCCGTCACTACCACCATTGATAGCTGTCAGGAAATGAGCAATCGGGGGTGGTGCCGCACATACAGCCTTGTTCCCAATGCAAATGGGCCCATAATGGGCATGCAAATGGCCCCTTAGCACCTTGCATGCTCAATGGGCTCATTTGCATAGGTCCCTTTGAATATGGGTATTTTTACCCAAACACAACCAATTGTGCCACCCTGTTGTGGGGGACATGTCTGCCTGGCACTAGGTGGCATAGCACCAGGTCTCACTGTCCCTATATTCAGTGGAATAAAACCAACATACTAGTCCACTGAATATAGCAGTTCTGGACACCTGCACAACTGCAGTGTGCAGCGTAAAGTTTTGCCATCTGTTTTGCCCAGATTTGAGTATCGGGCCCCAGGTGTCACATCTGCACTAAGAAATTAACTGAAATGCTAGCACCCTATAGAGTCAGTTACCTATGCTGATGCTGCTGTTAGAATTGATGTTAGTGATGAAGACACAGAGGGAAACGAACTTGATCTTGATACCTCAGTTTCTTGCTTTCCCTCTCTTGCTATCTTTATGTCTTAATTTCTATCTGTACAGACACACTCACTCATACAGGACTATTATAATTTAGCTGTGATGCAATCCTGCTATTTAATGAAAGCATCAACAGTGATAAAAGTGTCAACCCCAAAGGGTATTTTCCAAGCAACACCCTGCAAAATGACAACTAATCCAGAAGCAGTTAGTAGAAACTAAAGCCAAGTTTACACACACTCATCGCACCTGCTAAAGGATACATTTAGGAATTTTTAAAATAATGGCCATACTTGTCAGATTCCCAGCAGAACATCTGCTACCACACAGCTTAAGTTTCCATGGAATAATTTTGTAAATAAATGGACATTTTAAAATCATGGCAGCAAGTCCTGTCTAAGAGCTTTTTTTCATTTATTGCAATTCCAGAGATGTAGGGTACTGTGCAAAGCAAGCCCATAATTCATAAATGACATATGAATGTAGCCAGGTCCATTTTACCACTGATATGTGAACTAGTCATCAAATAATTGACTATATAAGAATCACTGCCCTCAACTGCCTTATTTTTACAAAAATGCAGTCACAGTATCCTCCCAGGCGTCACCACTACTCCCCCAGTATTTGGTCCTGGCAAAGCTTTACACCATTGCCTTTGGAGCAAATCCACTCTATAGTGAATATAGTATTGCAGAGAAGTTAAAAAGCAGTTTTCCATCGGCATTCCACAAACCTTTTGGTACTGCTTTTTATTTTGAAATAAGGCAGATGTGGTGAAAGCCATATGGGTTGGTGGCTAAAACTATGGTTTGTAATTTGTCACCTACTTAAAAAACAGTGTTTATGATTTCCAGCAATGCAAATGAACTGTGGAAAATGTTAGCCCTTGCATGAAAAAACAGTTCTAGCAAGAGCCAATACAGCTGCAAAATTATGGTATTGTGGGCAGTGAGAAATGTGTAAACCAGCAATTTTTGCACTAACCACTGAGCCACCTAAATGCACTTTCTAATTGTTACGATACACACACACTGACTAATACATATAAACATATATGCATATACAGTATATTCCAGTATAGCATAGCAGTGCACTGTCTGGACACATTTTTTACAGGTTAAAATAAAAGACAACGAGGGACCGTTTACTCTTGTGCCCTACCCATGAAGCATCAGGTCATTTCGGTCCATACCCCAGCTGGACTATAGTCCACATTACTGAGGTATGTACACATCACATGACCATACATTGTCAGGTCCTGCCTGCTGCAAATATTGCCACATAGTACAGGAGCATGCTGCCTGCACAGGAGCAGGGTGTTTAGTCCCCTGAGGATCATATCCAGCCAGTGCACACCTGCCAGTTTTCCCTCATAGATCACCTGCCTTCTCCTTGTACCTGTAGTGTGTGTGTGTGACACATGCTGAGGCAACTTACTTTGTTGTTTCAGGTGATGCTTAACCATGAATGGACCATTGGGAACAGTGGCAGATACTGGCCATCTGGCATTGTATACTGCACCATGTGAATGGAATGCATACACAGATGGGTGGGTGTAGTTGCTGAGGGTGCTGACAGCTGAACACAGTTGATCTAGGGATCCTGCAGGGGTAGAGCTACCACAGATCTCAGGCCTGCCTTGAACAGGAAGAGGGTGGGCAGGAGTTCTGACAGAAACATAGACTGTGCCTGCACTGCAGTGTATAAGGGTATTATAGCGGCCATTTGTTTTAGTTGCAATGTGCATCTGATTTTATCATTGCCACCTGAGCCAGGCACAACCTTATATATTTTGATACACCTACAATATCAGCAGGTTGCATACCTATTTCACCAAACTGTTTTGGTACAAATTACTTCATCTGTATATGTGTTACTTTGCAGGACCACATCCCTTGAAAACGCTTTTAAATGAATTTAAATGTTGGGAAGCCTGATGGTGGGGTTACACTAAGTAATAAAATGATGAATGTACAATAAACACTTTGCCTGCTGATGGGATCTATACACATTTTTTTTTAATTTAGATGTTTTAAGTAGCAACAACAAGGGGGTTCAAGTAACAAGCAGTAGTAATGTAAGGAACATGGTTCAACTAATATTATAAAGTCACAAGACCTCTCCTCCCCATCAAGCACATTTGCAGAGTGAAAACTGGCACCTTGTCATGCTGTGCTCAGTCCAGGGCAATTAAATCACAAATAAGAGATACTGTAACACCAGTTTAAGGATGGCACCCCTAATTAATGTCACCACTCATCACATGAGTAGTTAAATTGGCAATTAATGTAGATAATGTATTTGAATGGTCTATTCATTGTACAGTCTCATACAACATACATTCAAAAGTCTGCTAAACCTTGCGGGATTAACTCTGGACTGTCAAATAGTCTTTCATCCTTGCAGCTCACAGTGGAGTAATGAGTAATCGGAACAGAAGTAAAGTAATACTGTTGATTCATTTACAATGAAAGTAGTTAAAACAGTCTAAGTTGCACTTGAGCAGAAAAATAATAACACCTGATAATACTTTTCTGGCTTATTATGTCAACACAATCAAAAAACACAGCTCTCCATAAAAGCAGAGATTTTAGAAGCTTTTTTCTCTGCACTGGATAATGGTAGGTGTGTACAATACAAATTGCGATGCTTGTTTTATTTTGTTTTATGTATATAACCAGACCTACTCTGGAACTCACGTGTAGTGACCTCCAAATAGAATTTAACCACTTACAGAACAATCTCCTTTACTCTAAACTTCTGTTAAACACTGACTTTGGCTGACAGAGACAGGGTGACACTGGGGTGGACAAAGAGTGGATTGATTTGGGAGCCTGTTCAAATGACATGCATCTCAACATGTTGATTTTTTACCCTTTACTGTGCCCCTCTCACCTCTCAACATTGTGTGAGGGCACTCACAACTGCCCCATGAGGGAGTGCCAGATGGTGCATGTTCCTGAATGCTGTCAACAGCACTTCCACCACACCATCCCTAGATGTCACTAAAAGAGCAGCACTTCACCCACCCCTAGGAGAAGAGTATCCAAGCTGGTGCACTTTTATTCCCCCCCCCCCCAATCAACATACCACAGTGGTTCTTTACTACTGTGGACCACAGAGCTCACACATATTTCATTCAAGTTCATCCAACTAGCAAGAAATATAAATGCCACAAGGAGGATAGGGATGGTATTTTATAAGCATTCCCTGTGTTCTTTTCTGATTGCTATGTAATTATGTGTGTTTCACTTAAGCAAGACTGGAGAGTGGTCTAGCTAGTTTAAGGAGCTCCTGTAGGAGACCACTCGCCTGGGCCAGACCATTGTTTTTTAAGGAGAAAATTCTGTAAGTCCATACTGAGAGGGCATACTGTAGGAGCCCAAACATGACTTGTACTATCCCCAGTCTTTGTAGGGATCTGTATCAGGGTATAATGTTTGGGCACCTACACCCACATCAAAATGTAGTTACAAAATGGTTGATGGTCACAGCTGGTGTATACATTCTTCTAACAAATGGAATACCACATGAGGATGCAATGCACTTCTGGCCATTCTGATGTTATGAGCAGGTCCAGCTCCAAAAGATAGAAAAGGTTTCTAATTACCATTTTTCAATTACATGGTTTCCATGGGAGCACCCTTGTTGCTTATACCAAATTGCCCATGATAAACCATTTTAAATCACAGTTGCTTACACAATCTAATCTGAAATAGGAATACTCAGAACTCAGATGTCAAAATCAAAACCTCTAGTTTCTGTTCCAATTATAGGATTTTGGATTTTCAGAATTCATGACCAAATATCAAAAATCCTAAATATGGTGTAACAAATTTAAATTTCAGGACTGGAATCTGATTCCAATTCCAAAATCTTTTTTTGAGTTCTTGGTGGTTTCAGTGTAACATGCAGTACAGGGTCCATCCTTCCAGGCTGCATCATCTCCAAGTTACCTGGGGAAAACTCCCGTCCCAAATCCCAATCCATTTCAATTGCAAATGCAAACAGTACATGCATCTTGCCTTCCATCCCAGCAGACAGCAAAGACAGACTGACCCTGCCAACACAAAAGTAACTGAAAACATGAATGACCCATCACTGCACCCATACACCAATACTACAAGTGATCGCATGTTCATGCACTGTTATAGCGCAGTGGACCACTACACCATGCCGCACCTTACCTGATGAACCTCTACATCACTTGCACCTCTGACAATGGATTGATTGCTCATAGAACATGGACCGACCCCTCACAGGGGCCACAAACCATCTGTGTCAAAGAGGAAGCAAACATTCCCCCAGCACAACAGTTTTACTGTAGGATTTTGGAACTGGATTCAGATTTCAGATTCTGATGGTGTAACGCAATCGGAACAGAATCAGAACTGGCTTTTCTGAAATTTTTAAAAATCCTAACGGAACAGATTTCTGGTCATCCAAGCAGCCCTAATTTGAACAAGAAAAAAAGCTATCTGGCTCATACAAATCTGGCAAAAAAAGAATAAAACATCCAGCTATCTGTTTTAATGGGGTTTTACATTTATATTTTTTTTAAAATGTTTTCTTCAGGCGCTGTTCAGACTGACAGTATATATTTGACACTCTGTAGTACTGCATAACAATTATATATTTACAGTAAAAAAGTGGACTTCCACTAGATATAATGGTCCTCAACAAAGAATTTATACTCTCAGCAGGTCCTAGACTCTGCAGAAACTATTCCATCTGAACTAAATCTGTATCCAGCATTTCAAAGGCACACATTTGCATGACCTTTAAAAATGACACTATAAATAGATTCTTCACCATCTGTAGCATTCTACATGGCTCACATTTGGATCCAGAAATTGAACTGCTTGCAGTAAGAAAACTGAAGTAAAAAGAGATTCATGTACATAAACAACCTCCCAGCTATAAAAACCTCCTACCATGTCCCCAGACCTTTTAGTTAATGAAACAAAGCATATCTCCTAGTTACACCCGAAAATAGGCCTTCAGTTTAGAGTGTTTTATCTGGTTATCAAAAACTAAATAAATAAATAATCTTCATGACTCCTGACTGGCTTCCTCCATTTTGAAACGTAGTTTACCCAAACTACTGCCATGTTCCACCTTTCCTTCCCTGAAGGCCTTGCACCTCAGTAATGATGAAACAGTGCTGTTGAGTAGTCATGAGCCAGCAGCAGTTCAAAAGGAAGGAAGTGGCTAAGCATCTTATTGGCACTTTGAGCTCCATCATCAGATACATGGCAGGTGCAATGGGCTTGAAAATATCATGCTATACCCCTACTACAATTGCAACCCAGTTTATTTATGCTTACCAGAATCGCAATCATGTCCCAGAGTCCTGTAAAGTTTATTTATTTATTGAACTATTTTACCAGGAGGACACGCTTAATTACAAGTAGCTTGTATCACGGTGCGACCTGGGGGTTACATGAGAATAGTACATAGAATGATACAGAAACACAATATACACAATTGGAATGGCAGATAACTAAGAATCAAGCACAACATAATTATAAATGACATTCAAATGTAAGTGAAGCAAGAGGGAGGAGATAGCAGGCAGAGCATAAAATAGAGTGCAGATAGATTGGTCTAGGCAAGCTGGTGTCAACAACACAAACAGTACAAATAGCTTAAGTATAACAGTAGTGCAATATTTAAATCAAGTGCATTAAGGTTTGGGGGCTACTAGTTAGTGCAGTGGAGTGACTAAGAGTTTGGATTAAGGAGGACAGTGGAGGAGGAGTGGGGGTGGGGGAAGAAGGGGGGGAGGTGGGAAGCTGCCAAGAATGGACCTCTTCAGGATGTTGTGAACTCTGCAAGGAGCAGAAACAAGGCAGAGTTGAGAGAGGGCATGACAAGAAAAGACCCCTTCAGGATGCTCAAAACCCTGCCGGGTGCAGAAACAAGACAGAGATAAAGGTGACGGAGAGAAGACTAGTTTGGTAGGGGGGGTGGACTGAAGGTATGGAGTTAGTGCAGGAGTGCAATGAGGAGGAGGGATGTGAAGGAAGGGGGTTGGAGGGGAGGCATACCAAGAACTGACCCCTGCAGCATGCTGAGAACCTTGCCAAGGGGCAGAGCAAGTCAAAGAAGGTGGGGAGGGAGAGAAAATAGGTTGGGTTGTATAGGTCAGTGGGGCGGGAGAAGGTTGGAAGTAGAAAAGGAGTGAGGTGGGGGAAGGTTTGGAATAAAATTATTGGAGTGGGAAATTTGGGATGAGTAATCAGGAGCAGAGCTTTGGGAAGAAGTCAAGGAGGATTATAGCAGGAGCAGCTAGGGGAGAAGTAATTGTGAAGGGCATATCCAAGGGAATGGGGGGAGGAGGAGTGGTGTATTTGAGGGAGGAGGGAGTTACAGACTTTGGGAAAACGGAAGGAAAAACCAGCCTGACCGTTGAGTGTGAAGCAGCACGGGACCACGAAATAAAGTGTCAGTGGATCTGAGGGTGGGAGGGTGGGAGGGTAAGAGGGATGCGGTGAGGTAAGGGGGGAGTTTGCTAAGCCAATATTTTTTTTTTTTTAGGTTTTTTTTTAGTTTTTGTTGACCGGGTAAGTGCACTAGATAAATCTTGCCTATTTTCAGGCAATTTAGAGGTGAGTTTGGCACAATGGGAGTGGTGCCTGTTTGCAAGCAGGGAAAAGGACAGGGCATGATAGAGATCACAATGATTTAATCTATATATTGAGCCGTTAGCCCTGAAAATAAAAGCGGTAAAATCTGTCAGGGGAATAAAGATAGGTGTAGAAGAATATAAAATATCAATGTTCGCTGACGATATTCTCCTACATGTATCATTTTGGCATCTATCATTGCAGTCGGCCTTGGATATCATACAAAATTTCAGTGTGTTATCAGGATATAAACTGAATTCAAACAAAACATTGGTATTAGCTTTAACCCCTACGTGTACAAAGGCCATGATAGCGGAAATAGGATTATGTTGGGCCCCCAAGTCAATTTCTTTTTTAGGTATAGAAATCCCCAAGGACATGGGGAAATTAAAAGCCTTAAATTTAGATCCTGTAATCTTACAAATGCAACAAGACCTGAAGAGATGGCAAAAGTTACCTTTGTCTCTCTGGGGAAGGGTAAACATCCTTAAAATGGTTGTTTTCCCTTGGCTGATGTACCCCCTATCAATGTTGAATTTGGCCCTCCCACAGAATTGGTTTCAAATGGTGGATGCGATATCATAGGTATCATAGGTAATTTCGAGCAAAGAAGACTTACGTCCATTGTGCTCGCTGTTGACTCTAATTATGGTAACTCCCTATTTTGTTTGCTATACAATGTTTGTCCAGTTTCCTCTTGAACTCAAGCATTGTCTTACTAGCAACCACCTCCTCAGTCAAGTTGTTCCACACTAGAATGACTCTAACACTAAACCAGTGTTTTCTTTTCGTGGTCCTAAAATTTTTCCCCTTAAGTTGCCATGAGTGTGTCCTAGTGTCATAACGCTGTTCCCTTAGTGTAAGTCCCAGTTTATCCCTTAGATTGAAGTCTTTAAGTGAACTATACACCATACACATGTCACATCTCAATTGTCTATACTCCAGCATAAACATCCCCAATTCTTCTAATCTGTCCTCATAGTCCAGGTTCCTAACATCAGCTACCAACCTGGTAGCCCTTCTCTGAACCCTCTCCAATCTCTTTATATCCAACCTAAACCCTGGTGACCAGAACTGTGCACAATACTCCAACTGTGGCCTCACCAGCGCTCCAAAAAGAGGCACAATCACTTCCCTCGTCCTACTCTTTATATGTTTCTTAATGTTGATAAGAATACCACCAGCGGTCTTTATAACCTGGCTACAATGCTGATGAAACTTGAGATCATTTGTCACTTTAACACCCAAATCTCTTTCCTCCACTACTTTTCCCAATATATGTCAATTTAGAACATAATCAGCCTTTTTGTTATTTTTCCCAAAGTGCATGACTACACATTTATCGATGTTAAAGGATAACTTATCTTCCCTAGCCCAACTTTCCATTTTAAATAAGGCTTTTTGCAGTTTCCTTACATCTTCACAATTTTTGATACTAATACCAATTCTAGTGTCATCTGCAAATTTGGTTTCCCAAACATCCCCTCCTCCTCCAGACAATGAGAGTATATATATATATTAAACAAACAGGGCCCCAGTACAGATCCCTGGGGAACTCCACTCTCCATTCCCAACCAATCAGAATATACTCCTTGTAAACAAACCCTCTGCTTTCTCTCACTCAGCTGTGCTTTTACCCAGGATGTAATGTACCCAGGTATTTTGTGTTCTATCAAAGCATCAACCAATTCTCCATGTGGGACACAGTCAAATGCCTTTGAAAAATCCAAAATTACCACATCCACAGAGATACCCTTGTCCAAGGCCCTACTCATGTGTTCATAAAACTCAAGGAGATTTGTCTGACATGATAAACCCTTTTTAAAGCCATGTTGTGCATCATCACAGTCCCCTGCTGATTTCAAAAACTCCACTATTTGGTCCTTTATAATAGTTTCCAATATTTTCCCCAGGACAGCAGTCAAACTCACAGGTCTATAGTTACTCACTTCCTGTCTAGATCCCTTTTTATAGATAGGGACTACATTTGCTTTACGCCATACCTCTATCACCTCCCCATTGTCCAGTGATTTTTGAAATAATGCTGTTATAGGTTCTGCCAATACTGTTGCCAGTTCCTTAAGAACTCTAGGATGGATCCCATCTGGTCCCTGAGACTTATTTGGGTCCAGGTGCTTCAGTCTATCCTCAATATCTTTTTAATTTAGAACAATTTTATAATCAGTATTTGACAGATGGTCCCTAGTATTTTCCGACTTACTATTAAAAACTGATGAAAAATAAGTATTGAAATGCCCTGCCATAGCTTGGTAGTCCTCGACTAGCTCACCATCCTGGTCCTTAATGGGCCACACAGTAGTTTTACTCCCCTTTTTATTATTAATGTAAGTGTAAAAAGATTTATGATTATCTTTAACTCTTGTAACCAAATTTAACTCATGTTTCTGAGTTTCCTGTTTAATAGCTTTTTTAGTTTCTTTCAATAGTTTTTTATACATGGCCTAATTTTTTGCACACTCACTTTTTCTGGCTTTTATATAAGCTCTTTTTTTCCTTTTAATCAATTTCTTAATTTTAGGAGATACCCACAAGGGAATTTTACCCAAAGCATTGTATTTCTTCCTTAGTGGGACACACTTGTCTACCAAATCAATAATTATTTTCTCCAAGCTAACCCAGTTTTCCTTTAATGATCTTTTTTTAAACTCTTTCTTCCATCCCCAATCCAGGAGTTCCATTCTCATTTTATTGAAATAGGCCTTATTAAAGTTCTGAACCTTGGTTGAGCCAGAAGTGTTAGAATATACCTCATTTAATTCAAAACTAATCATGCAGTGATCACTTGAACTGAGTGGTGAAGATGTACTACAATTTTTAATTGAGTCCCCTAAATTACTTAACACAAGGTCTAGTGTATTTTCCCCTCTTGTGCTACTCCCTATGTATTGATCAAAACCAGCTAGTAAAAAAGTGTCCAAATATATTAACTCATTAGATGTCTCCCCTGTTTGTTTTGACCAATTGATACCGGGCAGATTAAAGTCACCTGAAAGTATAATATTTTCTGTAATCTCTAAGGAGTTTAAATAATTTAGAACCGCCTCATCATTTTGGGGGGAAATTGAAGGAGGTTGATATATAACCCCTATTTTGATATTAGGGCCTTCAGGTGGCAATATCTTGATCCACAAATGCTCAATTCCCGGTATTTTAGGAACTTCAATAGCTACGATTTTATTTTATTGGATGCATATAGTGCTACACCTCCACCCTTTTTACCCACTCTATCCATATGATATAAATCATATCCCTGTATATGATGGTCCCAGGTGCCCGCGGATGTCCACCATGTCTCAGTTATGGCACATATCTGGACATTGTCAGTAATTAGCAAACAGACTAGTTCCTCAAATTTGTCTGTAAGGCTCCTAGCATTTAGGGAGAGGCATTTCCAGTCCTGAGATTCACTAGTCTTCTCAAGTTGTTTTTTTTTTTTGATGTATGTGAAGTTTGATGAATGCCCCCTACCCCCTTGGTACTTAGTTTAAATAATTTTCAACTTGTTTTTGTATTTCCTTAGCTAGTATTCTAGAACCATGTTTGTTTAGATGTAATCCATTATTCCCAAATAAACCTTGGTCCCTGAAAGTGCCCCAGTGGTGGATGAATACAAAACCCTCCCTATGGCACCACCTTCTCAACCACCCATTTAGCTGTCTAATGTTCCTATGTTTGCCTGCTCCCTCACAAGGTATGGGCAGGATCTCTGATATCAAAATATGGGATCCATGTACCCTCAAGTTTTCACCAACGGCCTCAAAGTCCCTTTGAATATCCAAGAGTGCCCTTTTTCCAACATCATTTGTACCAATGTGCAATGCCGTGACTGGATTTAGAGTATTTTCCAATAATCCTGGCAACATTTTATGAACATCCCCTATACCTGCTCCCGGTAGAGTACTAACAGTTGTAAACTCGTTTCTTTCTTGACATAGTATTTTATCGATGTTTCTAATCATGGAGTCACTAATAACCAGAAGTTCCTTATTTAATATATGATCTCCTTGAACCCCCTGCTTATTGTACCCTATCATATTAGCATGACCTTCCCTACACTCACTAGTATTTGGATCCAATTTGTCAGTCTTGCCCGGATCTACTGCTGTACTGAGAATGCTATATTTATTTTGAATATCAATCTGCCCATATCCACCAATATTCTGCCTTCCCCTTTTACTACCTTTTTCCACTCTGCACCAATCTTCCTCTTCCTTACAGTCCAAACAGTTTTTTGCCTCCAAATGTATATCTTCCCTTTCTACATTTGCAGCCCCTACCAGCTGATCATTTTCTTGTTGTTCAACACAGTCATCTAGAGCTGAATCAATGAATTTTTCTAGTGAAGATATCTCAATCTGGAGTTTAATCCTATTTTGCAATGATTCAATTTCTTGTTTCATAATTTCAATCAAGATACATTTATCACAAACAAAGGAATCAACCTTCTCCCCTTCCTCATACATTTTAAAAGTGAGACAGACATTCAAAGTAACATAGTCCCTATCATGCATACCCATATGCAATTCCATATTTAAAAACAGGCTTTCCTAAAAATACTACTACTTACGGACCTTCTGTGGTGCAGAGAAGGACTACTGGCTCCTTCCCTCAACTGACAGCGACAGACGCCGCTGGCCTCTGCCCGCATCACCTCCATTCTGCGCTGGACTCCGTTCACTGAAGCCAAGCTATTTGTAGTGCAGTTTAGTGACATTGCCTACATTGTTATGGCAACCATCACAAGCGCTCCTGAAACCTGGGGCAGACTGTGGGGGTAACCCGCCCTTAAAAGATTGGGTTAAACCCCACCTGGTAGCAGAAAGGTAGCTTTCCAAAGCCCAGAAAAGTAAGCTAGTCAGCTGCAGTCTCCCCGAGTAGCGAGGAGATCAAAACAGCGCCTCCGGGAATCAAAGTGCCCAAACTGCAGTATTTTACTCAGGTTGCAGCTTACAGCTGCCGTGCAATCCTCATAGCCCATAATACTCCTTCAAAGTCCTTATGGTCTGACTTTTTATGGCAAGGAAAGAGACCAAGATGAGCCATTCAGAAATTAAAAAGACTGAAGGAGCAGGGTGGTCTCAGTATTCCCAACCTATTTTTCCATTATCTGGCCTTTCAGGGGAGTACGTATTTCCAATGGAAAAATCCACAAAGTGACAAGATATCAAAGTTAGCCTGGCTACAAATAGAGAGACACCTAACTTCTAATTATAAGATATCATTAGCAACCTTGCTGTTTACACAGAGTAAGAAAATGCCACAGAATTTGAGGAATACGCCCATAGCATGGCCCATGAAAGCCCACACTCAACTATGCAATAGCTTGAACCTGGATCATATGCTTGATTCAGAGCAACCTATACTCAATAATTAAAGTTTAACTATAGGAGGCAAAGTCATCACTCAGAATTTTTGGAAAGAATGGTGTGTGACAAAACTATCAGAAATAGTGACAAAGAGAGAATATATTTCACCTTCAGTGTTTAAACAAGTTTTTCAGTTTCAGACACTACCAATATTTACATTTCTCCAGACTAAACAATGTATAGGCAAGGCATTAAATAAACCCCCTTGGTGCTCAAGGGCAGAAAGAATGTTCACAGAAATGGCAGAAATAGCGACTCTATCTCAGTCAATAGCCAGTTTATATAGAAAATTGGTTTCTATGGTTGAAAAGGATCTAAGACCTACAGCCCTATCTTGGCAGATGGCTGCTAACCTGTCATAAGATCCTGTGCAGTGGGAATCAATATGGTTCAATAATTATAAGTTTATCAAGCAAGACAGGCTTCGGTTGGTTAGATTTAACATTTTACATAATCTACATGTTACTCCAATTAAAAAGAACTTGATAGGGAAGCAGCACTTTTCAGCTTGCCCAAAATGTAATCAGGAGTTGGGTACACTCAGTCACTTGAGCTGGGCTTGTCCAAAGATCCAAGGGTTTTGGTCGGAAATTAAAGATTTTTGTAGCCCATTGTTCGGGGAAAATAATTACTTTACCATTGAGACATGTGTGATAGGCCACCTCTCAGCGACTATTCCAAGCAAATTTAAATATTATTTGACTTTAATATCGGCTGTGGCATTGCTCCTTATAATGAGGTACTGGGTAAAAGAAAATTCACCTCCTTTTGGAGAATGGATTAAAGAAATGTATAATGCTATTAATGTAGAGAAAGCAATAGTATTACAGTACCACTCTTTAGGATCTTTTAGTAAGAGGTGGGAGCAACTCACAGCTTACATAGCTGAGAGGTGGGAGAAGACAAAGAAAGGTTATAGCTCCAACTCTTCTTGATGTAGTAGAAAAACATTATAACAATATGGATAATCAAATGAAATGTATTAGTTGATAATAAGGCTACTTTTTTAAAAGCCATGAAGTCCTGAAGGTTGCTGGTTTGTTGAATGGGGGAGGTTGGGGAGGGGGGTCATCTTAATTTATAACCACAGTAACATAGCTTATAGGAATGAGAGGAGGTACAGGGGGGAAGGGAGAGGGATTGGGATTAGAGTCGAGTCCTTTTTTTTTTTTAAGTTTTAGTTGTAGTTTTTTGTATTGTCATTGAAAAGCTCAATGCAACTTTATGTAAAATGTATGTGTTTAATTTGATGTGTCTAATAAAGCTTATTAAGCAGCAAAAAAAAAAAAAAAGAGAGATCACAATGATGAATCCGGGAGGGAGCATTTAGAGCATTTGTTGTTTTCGAACATCCAAAAAGAAGAGCAAGACAGCAGTGCTAATGACCTGAAAGACAAGATACAGTGCATTTCAGCCTTCACAACCAGGATTGTGTCATCCATGGTTTACATAATAGTTTAATGGTGGAAAATACACTAGCTCCATCAATCTGCACACACACCCCACCCACAATATAAACAGGAAACCACAAATATTCTTTTCTAAAAAGTACTAAATTATAGAACCCACTCTACTATCCAGGGTATCCAGATATTCCCTTGGTAAGCAGAACTTTGTCCAGGCTTACCAAAGCCTGCACTGCCTCCAGAACTTCCCCCAGTACTCTATGAGGGCCTGACCAGTGCATTCTTTACAGCAGCTGTGCAGTACTTGTCACTCTCAAGCTGCTTGTTTATCAGGACACCTAGCTGCAGTTTGCAGAGGTTGCACTAAGCTGAACAAACAGCCCATAACCCAACATAACCATTCACAGCTATGCAAGTGGGAAGGGGTACTAGATGATGGTAATGGTCTGGTAGAGGTAGGATTACCACTTGAACCCAGGGATACTATATGGGAAGAGACATGTATCAGCAACTAGGGGGAGTGCCTTGGTTACTGTAGATAAATCATATTTAAGAAGGAGTGTATCAGTAATGGAGGGGGGACTTCATCTTTAAGTTAAGATGATAGCATCTGTAGCTGGGGAAAGATTGCTTAGGTAACAGGAAACATGCATCAAGAGACAAGGGGACCTGTATCAGTAGTCTCCAGGGTGACATGGTTTGGGTTATGGAAAGACTGCATCAGGTGATAGGGGCTACTCTGAGTGATAGTGGGATCTTATAAGATGATCAAGGGACTGCCTATAGTGATAATGGTATACTAGCCACCAGGAAAAGGGACTGGGCAGGTCAGAGGTGTCATTGCAAGGAGGAGGAGGAGAGTAGTGTCGATGGACACTAGGGAGTGCTTGAAACAAAGAAGGGAGTGTCAGGACCCTGCACTGAAACAGTACTGTACCATACTGTGGCAATTTGCTAAATAGCACTGCTGCTGTGACCCCTCAATGGGATGCTAGCAGGTAATGTCTCCCTCAGACACTGCTAATATCTGAAGCAGCAGTCTGCAATGCAGCACACTCAGTGGGGAGATTCATTACCCTGCAGTGTGTGCAGACCTTTTTGTATAAAGTGCAACGGCATAAAAATGCAGCATAGTTGATGCAAATAGCCAATTTTGCATTTTACCCCAGTAGCCACTAATAATAGGTCCATTGTTTTGTTAAATAAAAGGTTTGAAGATGGGGAAGCAACTGAGAGTAAGAGAAGGGAGCTAGCAAACCCTCTGCACCTCTGTGTGAGACAAAGTCAGAAGTGTTTCTTGTTTTTAAACTCCCTTCTTAAACTTAAGAAAAATTTGCTATTTTAAAATTACAGTCCTAACAAAGACCTCTTTGTAAATGAGCACTGATCAGCTAATCTTTTTCTTGGTAAAAAAATAAATACTAAAACATTAGTCTTAATTGTTTCTTCAAATCAGCTTGTCTCTGGGTATGCCAGATGGCCTAATAGCAAGCGCTAAAGCTTACAATACTGGCTTTCTGCATTTCAGTCCCAGGGCTGAGTTGTCACACACTGTGTAGCAGAGGCCAAGTCGAGCATTCAACTTTGACCCTTCCTGCCTTGGTCATAGTGTGTTGCTCCTGCCATTACATGACATGACTGCCTCCTGGTGCTCCAAAGAGAGGAAGGGAGGAATCTGTGTGGATCGGAATGCACAATTTATTTATTTATTTATTTAAAAGTTGATAACTGGGAAATGCAGACTGAGCCAAAGGCTTGATTCCAGGTGCAACCCCGGGCAGGGGGAGAGGATACAAGATACAATGTTAGGTATTTATAGGTATAATTAGGGTTTGTACAAGTGTTTAATTAATATTAAAGGGCAATTATTCCTGCTTAATAACTTTAAATTGGTTTAACAGATTTTCCTGACATTTGGCATGCATCATCTGTTAGGATAGGTCTGGTGATGTACCATAGAAACATAGAAACATAGAATTTGATAGCAGATAAGGACCGCTTGGCCCACCTAGTCTGCCCATTTTCCTACCTAACAGATAAGCTGCAGATCCTAGTTAACGAACAGCTTACTTCCTCCTACCCCCCCACCAGGACTGCCTTACGTCTGTCCTATGCATTCTTGAATTCCCCCACTGTACTTGACTCCACGACCTCCTCAGGGAGGCTGTTCCATGCATCCACAACCCTCTCTGTGGAAAAATACTTCCTCACATTACCTCTGGGCAGTCCCCCTCCATCTTCAAATTGTGCCCCTTGTTCTTGCACATCTCTTTTTCTGAAAGATGCTACCCTCTTGGACTTTGTTGATTCCCCTGAGGTACTTGAAAGTTTCTATTATGTCCCCTCTCTCCCTTCTTTCCTCAAGGGCATACATATTAAGCTCCTTTAGTCTTTCTTTGTATGTCTTCTGGTGCAGACCCTGCACCATTTTGGTTGCCCTCCTCTGGACAGCCTCCATTCTGTCTATATCTTTGCGGGGAGGGGGTCTCCAGAACTGCACACAGTACTCCAAATGGGGTCTCACCAACTGTCTGTACAGAGGGATAACAACTTCCTGTTTTCTACTATTGATGCCTCTTCCTATGCATCCCAGTATCCCCCCAGCCTTCCGTACTGCCTTCTCACATTGCTTGTCCACCTTTAGGTCATCTGATATAATTAGCCCCAGGTCCCTTTCCATTTTTACTGTTGTCAGTATCTCATCCCCCATTGTGTACACTTCCCCTGGGTTTTTGTTTCCCATGTGCATTACCTTGCACTTCTTTGCATTGAATCTGAGCTGCCATACATTTGACCATTCCTCCAATCTTTCCAAATCCCTTCTCATCCTTTCCACTCCATCTTGTGTATCAACCCTGTTACAGATCTTTGTGTCGTCTGCAAAGAGACATACTTTTCCTTCCAGTTCCTCTGCAATGTCACTTATAAAGACATTAAAAAGGACTGGTCCCAGTACTGAATCCTGCGGTACCCAGCTAGTAACCCTCCTTTCTTCACTGTGTACTCCGTTTACTACTACCCTTTGCGTCCTGTTGTGTAGACAATTTTTTATCCAGGCTACCACCTTGGGACCCACTCCAAGACTGGCTAACTTGAGTATTAATCTTTTATGTGGGACTGTATCAAATGCCTTGCTAAAATCTAGGTACCAAATAGTACCAAATTTATTTTGAATTACTTCTGAGATTTTTGTGATATAAAGTGTTGAAAATACAGAGATTTCCCTGGTTTTTGCTGTTTTTTTTTGGCCACCTATATCTCAGAAACGGCTTTAGGTGCTGGGCTGAAATTTTCAGGGTAGAAAGCCTTGACCTCTCAGATGTGCCTTTTAAAGGTTTGGTAAGCAATAGTAATCCATGCCAAAGTTATTAAATCTTGAATTTGCCATTATTTCATATGGGAGAAAATATACGTGAAAGTGAAAGTGATTTTCGCACCACTGTTATCCAGTTTTGCATACTTTGCACCTGAATAACTTTGCAATACTCCTACAGATTTACACAAAATTTGACAAGCATTAGCCTAGGGCACAGGTCTCTTGACTTGATAAATGTGGTTTGAATCCTTAGTTTGGTTTCTGAGATACATAGTGTTGAAAAAAACAGATTTTTTTAGGGTTTTGTTGTTTGTGTTTATTAATGTTAAAGGGCAATTTTTGGATCTTAACTTTGTAATGGTTAAAGTGATTTCTATGAAATATGGCATGTATACTTACCATGGGGAGGTGTTTGTAAGTGATAAATAGTTTTAGCAGTTTCTGAGATACAGAGTGTTAAAAATAAAGGTTTGGGGGTTTGACACTTTTTTTGTCCACCTGTATCTCAGAAACGGCTTTAGCTTCTGGGCTGACATTTTCAGGGTAGAAAGCATTGGCCTCACAGGTGTGCCTTTTGAAGATTTGGTGGGAAAATTTGTTCTGATGTTATGACATGTTGAATTTCCCATTATTTCCTATGTGGAAAAAATAGATGCCCCACACAACACAGGATTCTGCTTCAGACTAGGATTCTGCTTTGAACTAGGATTCTGTTTTGTATGAGCACTATGGAAGGGGATTCTGCACTGAAAAAGGATGCTGTTTTGCAGTACTAAATCCCTTTTGGCAGACAAAACCAACACAGCAGGGGAACAGGAACCAACAGTCAACCAACCCTGCCTATTTCACAGCCTCCAGGGCCCCACCCCAGGCTGCATAAACCCCTAGAGTTTTTTTTTTAAACATAATCTCCATTCTGGGGTGATCTGCCAGGCTCTGTTTTCTGCGACACTGTGAACTGAGATTTAAACTTACTGTAGGACTGAATGAAGCGTTGACCTTCATGCTGGTTTTCCAGCTCAGTGGTTTTCAACTGAGTTTAATATCCTGATAAGTGCACCTCATACTTGAAGCTAAAAGGTTTGTGCCATTGAGTTATTGTCTTTTGTGCTTTTTGCTATTTCAATATCTTATCCCCCCCACCACCACCACCACTACCAGCACAGCAGGATACTGAGGAGACCATTCCCAGTGTCCCAGATAAAGCTGGAACACTGGGGAACCCACTCCCAGTGTCCTGAAATATGTATCTGATGTTTTTTTCTAACAACAGGGTGCCCAATCCCAATGTCAGCACTACACTCACCCCCACCAGCAGTGTTTGACTCTAGGGACCCCACTCCCAGTGTACATAGTGTATCCAGTTATGTTGTACCCCCCAGAGCAGTGTGGGACACTGGGGAACCCACCCCAGTGCCCTGAGAAATGGTTTTACTGTTCCTGTGAAAAAAGAAAACAGTCCACATCTTTTTTCAAACTTCTGTAAAAACAGGATTCTCATTGTTTCCCCATCCCCCTCTTGTATCTTGACCCTCCCACTGAGCAACCAATCATCCCACACCCCCTTGCCCTATACTTATCAACCGAGGTTGGTGGCTGTCATCTTCTGTGGACCAGGACATGTCTGCACTCTTCAAAGTCAAACAGCAAACTGAAGAATAAAGGTAAGTGCCATATAGAGGCAGTAAATGGCATTTTGAACATACTGTATGTTACTGTCTCAGCCATTTGTAGGTATTTTACATAGATACATAGACATTGTTGGCAGATAAGGGTCTATGGCCCACCCAGTCTGCCCAGTTGAGCTTGTAAGTTCACTTTATGTTTTTCTAGGAGTCTGTTGCCCCTTACCCCTGTCCTCCAGAATGTCCTTATGTTTATCCTATGTATTCTTAAATCCCATAATTGTTTCAGCCCCCACCACTTCCTCTGGTAGGGGTTTCCACTTGTCCACCACCCTTTCTGTGAAGAAATTCTTCTTCATGTTTCATCTGAATTGCCCTCCCTCTAACTTCATCCCATGCTCTCTAGTTCTGGAACATCTTTTTCACTGGAAAATAGTGTAGTCCTGCACCCTCTTCCTCCCTGAAAGGTACTTATATGTCTCTATCATATCCCCTCTCTCCCTCCTCTCCTCCAGGGAGTACATATTCAGGTCCTACAGCCTGTCCTCATAGGACTTGTGATGCAATACCTGTACCATCTTTGTTGCCCTCCTCTGAACCTTCTCTACCCTGTCTATGTCCTTACGTAGGTAAGATCTCCAGAACTGCATATTGTTCTTCAGGTGGGGCCTCACTAGTGTCTTGTATATTGAAATTATCACCTCCCTTTTCCTACTGGTGATGCCTTTTTCTATGCATCCCAGCATCCTTTTTGCTTTACCTGTTGCCTTGACACACTGTTTTCCTAGCTTGAGGTCATCAGAGAAGATAACCCCAAGGTCCCTTTCCTGCTTGGTGCATGCTATATCCTCACCCCCCAACTGATATGTTGTTCCAGAGTTTGTGTGCCCCATGTGCATTATCTTGGACTTCTTTGCATTGAATTTCAACTCTCAAACCCTTTCATTGTCGAGCTTCTGCAGGCCCCTCCTTTATTCTGTCTACACCCTCTGGCATGAACCAAATTTTCAACATGGACTTTTTTGTACCCCACTTCATAAACACTGGCACTGTCATTTTATTAGTCTGTCCTGAAAGATGATTTCACTGAGGCTAAAAGAAATCACCTTTTGGGACTGAGTAATGAAATTGAAATGTCATTGTTCATGAGGTGGGGTTCCAAAAAGCCCATGTGGAAAATGTGGTCCAAAAATACTTCAAAATGCCCAAGTTATGCATGGTTGTTTCAATTTTCCTTCACACGTGTGTAACTTTGCCAATTTATATTTTCACTCCAAGTTTTCAACGTAGCCACTTTTCATACCACCTCATGAACAGTGCAGCTGCATTTCTCACATCCTGCCCAAAATGTGCTTTTGCACATGTGGCGCGGAATGGTGCAGTTGATGTGCAAAATCACCTTTCAGGACTGAGTGATGAAATGACAGTGCCAGTGTTCATAATATAGCGTCCTAAAAAAAAATGTTGAAATTTTGGTGCAAAAGTAACAAAGAATGCCTGAGTTACATGCAATCAATGAAATTTTCCTATGCATGCATGTAACAGTTATTTGATATATCCCTTGGTGTCCTTCCACCTAACTCATACACCAATTGAGCTGTTAATCATGTGGTATAGAACAATATATTTGTATGGAGTACGAGTTAGGTGAAAGGACATTAAGGGATATATCAAATAACTGTTTTGTTTCTAATGTTTGCAGAGATTGGTGTTGTGCTGATGCGTGAATTAACCCTAACATTTAATTTCCATACTTTTAAAGGTGTAATGGAAACCCTAACTGGTTTTGTAAAACTGAGTTTTTTGCAGTGATATATACAATATAAACCTTAGACATGCAAGAGTACATGAGATAAACATAGAATACATCTAGTATATGAAGATGTGTCTAACACTGGACCTTAGTAGAGGAAAGTAACTACCTAAGCTAACATATCAAGACTAAGTACAATGAAACAGCTGAGAGGGCACGAGCACTGAGCATTTAGCACACTATACACTGATAACAATTAGGGGGGGCACAGAGACTGGAAGGGACAGCAGAAAGGAGAATTAAGAGTGGAGTAAGCAGGATAGTAGAAGGGTATGGGCCTGTGTAGCCGGTAGGGCCTGGCGGCTATGGAGGGCGGGTGCATTGGCAAGGAGGGGATGGGAGTTGCTTGAAATGCTTTTTGATGGAGAACACAGTAGACAAGCTAAGTACAGTGCGGGGAAGGGAGTTCCAGAGGGTGGGGAGCTGATGGGTGAAGGCCTGCTTCCCTGCAAGTGAGTGTGGTGTGGTCAGGGTGAAGAAGCGGTTTTCGCAAGAGCATAGAAAGTAGCCAGTACTTGGGGATGGAGCTAGTAAAGAGGAAAGGTAAGGGGGAAGGGTGTTAAACCAGAACTTAGCAATAAAGGTTGCACAATGCACCACTCAGTGGTTAGTAAGTGAAGGCATGGAGACAGAATGGTATAGGAGGCAGTGGTGGGTGCGGTAACGGAGGCTGGAGGTAAATTGGAAGCACACATGGAACAATGGATTGAGCTTGGCTAAGGATGACTGCGGCAGTTTTAGTTGGGGGGGCCAAATGTTGCTGTCATCATGCCATAAGGCACTGACATACTATACTGTAGGATGTGGTTGTGTCATATGACAAGTACTGGGCTGGTGATGTGTCAGTTAGAGCTTTGTATGTGTGCCTACTCACAGTCCACTTTTGTTCTAACTGACCAGAAAGGTCTTCTATCCTAAGTCATTACTTTGGTGGAAGTGGGAAAGTATAGGGTAAAGAAAAATGAGTAGAAGCAGTGGTGACATTCAAGCAGATGATGCCACTATGCCCTTCTCACCCAAATGTGGATTGTGGCTCCCTGTATCACTGGGTCCGTAACCCCCCAACCCCATGAGATGCATTCCACTGGGTTCCATCTGAAGTATATGAAGGGACATGCAGTCAGTATCTGTGGCCAGTGGTTGGGACCACTCCAGTAGAAATGTTATCCAAGGCTTATGGGTGGATTGAAGGCGAGCTTGGCCCACTGGACAAGAAAAGAAAAACTACTGTAGATGCAAATATATACCTCACTTTCTGCTCATGTTATTTTCTGTTAATTACAGAAAGAATACTTTCTATATGATGGTGCTTTTTAATAACATACTTCTGTTTAACAATTAAAAACTCCTACACTAAAAGTTCTTAAAACCAATGATGATTAAACATCTTTTAATAATGCAGTACAGTATTAATCTGTCATATCTTTTAACACCCAGCATAACCTGCACTGTATGTTGGTTTGTGTGCTCTCGTTTTGTCTGCCATCTCTGTTATTACTTGTCTGCTAACTGTAAACAAGTTTTATGGATTAAGAGGTTATCCCCATTAACAAATCCCTAATAAGCCTTGCTAAATGACAGCTTAATGGGAGATGTTTCAACCAGACATGTTTCATCCAAGACTCACTCATCTTGCTAAAAACAAATGGTTTGAGTCAGTAGGTCTCACTCCAAAAATATACTAGGTGCCACAAATAAGTCGCAAGTCATGTCATGTGAACATTTTGTACTCACTCTATATGTGTTTTCCATTTTTGATCGCCCTTATTCTGTTGTCTTGTAAAGTGCCTTTTTCCCTTGTTTTTGGTCTATTTTTGCACTGGATGTGATTTTAAATAATTAATGGTGAGCATCATTAAATATAGTTTGGCTGACACAGGGATTTTTTAGCTCTGTGCTCAGCTGTATTCAAACACCCACAGCATAACATAATTTTCCCCTGTGGCTATGATGAACTAGCATTCAACACACAGTGTCCTCCCTGACTTTATGAGACACTGGGGATATCAACGCTGACTCCAGGCCACAGAGCAGAAGCTCTGACATGCTGATCATGAAATCAAATTTGGCACCTTCTAAATGAATTTGGAAGCAAAACTGAACAGCAGGGATCAACACTGTGGATTGCAAAGGTGTGCATGATGAAGTACAGCACATCATAAAACACAGAGGATAATATATGGGCAGCCATATACAACAAACTCATGTCTTATCAAGAGGTTCCTATTGCAGCCAAGCAATTTGAGATGATCCCTGGCTGCCATAGAAAACCTGAGATGAAAACACAGACTTGTCTGTGCATGGATGCCCACACATTATTTTTTATAGTGTATGGGCATCCATACCCATTTTAGATACTCCACTTCCTTTCAGTGAACTGGGGATTGTGGAGGAGGAACTTGAGTGTTGGTAGCACACTCAAATTACTGACTCAACATGCAGCTAGTGACTACAGCTGTTTCTGTAACCAAGTTAAAAAAGAAACAGCTAGAGGAAAGCAGCTGTGTGGCGGCATTCTAAGTTGTTGTACTGTAGTAGACACATTACTACTGCAGCACAACACAGAGGATTGTGTATGGTTCACCATACATAAACAAGCCTGTGTCTGAATCGAGAGGTTGCTGCAGCAACCTCTCAGTTCAGATATAGCTTAGTCTGAGTATGGAGAAGCATGCACAATCTTTTATAGTGCATGATTTTCTATGCACAGAGACCATGCCTGTTTCTTTACTGCTGCATTCAATTTATTAAAACATTAAAAAACTTCAGTGAACAAACACCAGCATTAAAATAATATGCAGTTTATCAGAGTCTGATCAAAGTCTGTGCTGCT
The DNA here is from genome assembly GCA_016271365.2 of Neoceratodus forsteri. Classification (NCBI taxonomy): domain Eukaryota; kingdom Metazoa; phylum Chordata; order Ceratodontiformes; family Ceratodontidae; genus Neoceratodus; species Neoceratodus forsteri. Next base: position 1,074,112,903 of record CM028131.1, read on the forward strand.
CTGAACATAAGAGTCTTTTAGCTACTCACTCCAGTGAGTGTTTGTTCACTGAGCAATCCAATTACTGTCCTGTGGATGCCAAAAAAACCCACAAGAATCCCGGTTTTAACTATAGTGTTTTTTGCAGCGTGATGAGCAGTGGGTAAGGTATTGAGGGGGAACAGCACTGACTCTCACAGTGGCAGCCATGGCTCGAGATAGACAGCCGCACAGGTGCATTCTGTTCTGCTGTACTGCAGTAGTGATGATGCTAGTGCAGCACAACAACATTGCAATGTCACTACTGCAGCACATCAATGCTGTCCCAGCATGGATTTCCATGCTGAACAGTATTCCACCATACACTATAACCCGGTTCTAGACATGGATTTCCATGCAGAACAACATTCCACCATACACTGTACAATTTTAAAGGGACACTGTCAACCCCCTTAGGTCTCAAAATGTCCCTAGTTTAAAAAACATATTTTATGATTGCCAACATTCTGTAAAGATTGTTGATGTAGCTGGTAGTTTGATTTAAATTCATATTTTCTTTACAAAAGTAAAAAACAGACTGCCCAACATACTGGTGTTATCACACCAAAACAGGTTTGTTTACATTCCTTAATCAGCTCCAAATATATCTTTCGTGGACTTGGGAACACCCACAAAACATTCTTGCACCTCATGATGCTGTGGGAGTTTAGGAGGCTACTGCCTTATGAGTGACTGCTGTTTGGGTGTGTTTCTAATGTCCAGGAATTATGCAGTAAGAACAGAACTAGGATTGTAAACAAAAACAAGGTTGTTTATAAATATACACTGCCGTGCATTTCAGTTCTTCTAAACAAGGAGACAGACAAAACAAACAGCAACATCAGTGAATTTTAGAGAGGGTAAGCAATCATACAATGTGGGGTTTCAACTAGAAATAATATGATGAAAAACAGGTTGACAGTGTCCCTTTAATGTGAACGCCATTTCTAAGTAAGCAATAAGACATGACTATGCATTGGTGGAACTGGGATAACCATACTACCAAGGGTGTAGTAAGGCAAGAGGCTGCATGCCAAGTGCCTGCAGCACCTGAAAGTGTGGTTATCCCAGTACCACCAGTGCCCTGGAATGTTTTATTGTGCTTATAAAATGGGATTATAGCTGTTGAAATGAAGAGAAGTTGAGAATTCAGATATTTCTGACTCAAACATTGGGGAATTCATTGGACTATCAGTCACCTAGGAAAAGTAGTCACAAACTCAGTAGGGTGGGTAAAATAAAAAAAGGTAATGAACCATGTACTGCACTTTTAAAGGGATGACCAAAATAGTACAATTGTTGTTGTCATTTTATTTGTTGATAATGAAGTTTGCTGGTACTCTAAATGTGCAGCTTGTGAGATTGATTGGCTGCAGTGGAGTTGTACTGCAAGTCTATAGTTTAATACAGTTAACATATTTTTTTATAAAAAGTGATTCGATTGTACCATTTCTACTGTGAGGTTTTACTTCATTCATTTTCTGTATTGGCTGCTAGTGTTCATTTTATAGTGGGAGCACTTGGAACAAGGATATTTTTGGTACATTGTCCTGGGTGATTGGGACTTGTTTTTAACCATTGGTAGTACTTTCAGAATTACATTTCTTTATTTTATTTAGTTTTTGTTTACCGGGTAGGTGCGCTAGCCAGCAGGTGACTATTTTCAGGCACGACCTGGGAGATTTTTGTTTTTTTTTCCAGCTGGAGGCCACCCACTGTGACGCACAATTTATTTAGTGATTATTTATAAACCTGTCATTAACCATGTAAAATATATTTACATGGTTAAAGACAGGTCTTGACTAATAAGAATACAGCATTTTTGGAACCCACAGGTTGTGACTTGCTTAGGGTCACACTGTATGGAAGTGGAGGTTGTGGGAATCAAACTCAGGTCTGCTGGATGTAGCAAGCTTGTTCGTAGCTAACTGCTATAACCTCTAGGCTATACTATTAGGCCAGACTACATGGGACAGAGAGGACATGGGGGACAAAATGCTTTTAGTTTGCTACTTTACTAAGTATCTGACAGCATGGAAAGTTCAGTTTACTTAAAAACTCATATGATTGCTCAGTGCTGAGTATTGTTCAAGCAGCCCTTTATGAGGGCTGCGGTCATCAGAGGTAATGATTTGGGGTGTTGGAAGCTTTGTCAGCTTTCTTTCCATGTGCCCTAATGGACTGCTTGGCAGCCATGTCTAAATTTTCTATTCAGTGGAGATTGAAAAAAATGAAGCAGCCATTACATGGAGGCCCACAAATGACCCCTGAAGGAAGTGTGTGTATTTGAAACTCACAGAACAAAACTGACTTTCAAACAAAACCTGCTAAAATAAAAAAAAAACAGTCTGTTAGAAGACCTCTCAGTCATATGGTGATGATGAAGATCTGCATGGCCACTTGTCATATGTATTACACGACAGAATAGGAAGTGACTTCCTTTCTGCTGTATGTTGTTTTAAACTCTTAAGAATGAGTTTAGGTGTAATTATGCAGAGATTCAAACGTGAAAAGAATTATCATGTAATAATTACTGCAGTTAGAATTTTATGTCTCACCCAAAGAAGTGCACATAGCAGACTTACTACTGTACAACTACAATGAATTACACGTCATTATTTTTTTGTTTGTTTTTGTTTTTGCTTGTCTGGAAAGAAAGGCTCTGCAATATTCTCCTGCTTTCTGTCTTGTCCGGGTGCAGAAAAAAAAATACAGCCCTCTTTATCCTATTAATCTCAGAGTTCTGAACAAGTGACTATGCAGCATGACCTCATTTATTGCAAAATGTTGTTAAAGTAATGTTAGAGCTGCAGACAAAGCTCAAAAGTCAGGAGTTTTGAAGTTAGGGTTTACAAGTTGATCTGTGCCTGTCCCACTTCTGGTGTGGCCTCATGACACACCACACCAGGTGTGGGTAAATCCCACAACATCCCACAGCTTATCCTGCATTATTCCTTAAATAAATTCAGAATAAGTGCTAATAGTCATATACTGTCAGGGGTTAAATTTGGGCAACAGCCGCCATAGGAACTCAGTTTCACCACCTGTTAAACAACTGTATGACATTTCTACCACCTCTGTCATCTTTCTTCATTGATTACAATAGGAGCGTTCCACTACCTGAATATAACAGTTCCACCACCTAGAAATCTAGATAAGAGTTCCCCCATCTAAGCATTGCCAATTTAACCACTGCACACCATACCTATTAACTCAGAATAAGACATACTGTTTACACAACTAACAATTACAGAGCTGCATGCTAAAAATGCCTACTTGTAGGGTTCACCAGTTTAAATAGCAGCTCTTAATAATAAAAGATGTTTTTACTGCAAGGCGAAACTTAAAATCTTTCCCGTTAATGAATTTCGTCTGCTGGATCTTGAAAAATTAGGCAATTTAAACCCTTTGAAAACTGGAAAATGACTTGTCATGTTTGAAAAATTGCACCATATAGGTTTCTGTATGCACTTGCATGTGTGTGTCTACATTTAGTTTTATACAGGAACGGTATTTAAAAAGATAAAGTATACATCTATGCAGCTTAACAGGCAGATCTGTCTGTTACAGTATTTGCAGATAGAAAAACATGTGGTTTGTCCTAAGCAGAAACATGCTGTTTTTGTTTTGTTTTGTTTTCCTTTGATTTTTGCGCCTAACTGCAGTGCTTCCAGCGAGGGTATCCAGCCACTGATCCCCACTGACCTGGAGGACAGCAGGCTCACTCGATACATGAGGGTTGGTGCGGCCGCCACCAGACCCCCCAACAAGATTCCATGACAGGCCTCCAGGTCTGCAGGAGTGCGGCCATCAAGCTGCACGGCCATGTCCAGCCTTTTTTTCCACCTTGGTTTTTCGCCCCAAGAGCCAGCAGTGCAATGATGCACAGCGCGTATGCAGGCATCTTGCCGAACTCCTCCCAGTCTTGTGTTGCATCTTGTGCTGCTCCCGGTCATCACCAGGGGCCACTCAAGCTTGATGCATCCCTCTAGCCCACCACAGAGGAGGGAGAGCAGTCCCAGGACACTCAATCCAACCTCTCCCCTGCCAGCCCCCGGCAGTCCGGGTCCTTTCCAGAATGCGAGTGGCCAGTGTAGTGTGAGGTGTGGCATCCAGCGCCTCAATCCTCAGCGCCACTGGCTTATGCTGTTTTAAACTGTTGAGTATGCAAACTGTTTGCATAGTATTCCAAGCTGATTTTAAACTATTATACTCTACGCTGTACTGTATGCCATCCCCAACCTTCTGACCCCAGTTCTGAAAAGTTAATCCAAACTGGATCTTTCTCATGGTGTAAAGAGTCTGTACAATAGCATACTGTATATACTTTTATCCTGTACTGAAATACTAGCTCCGAACAGCTAACCTCCTCCTACAGTCTCAAGGGAGATCCCTCACCCTCATACAAACATATATAATGTACTGTAATTCCTCCATGTTTTCCAATGATCCAGTATTGAGTTGTGCAGCTGTTATGAGAGACGAAAATGGCTTCTTTGGGACTCACTACAGATTCTTTACCAAAAGCTATGCAAACATTTTAGTTTAGAACATTTAAAATTATCTTGACTTTAATTTTGCTTGGGCAATACACAAATACATCTTTTTGCTTTCAGTATGTGATGAACAAAAATAAACTTTACAAAAATGGTCTGAATAAAAACAGTGAGTTCATTTTAGGTTCTGATGAACAACAGGAGCTGGGATATGTGCAGTTTGCATGTATCCTAGCCATGGATCTCTGCACCTTGATGCCAGTCCAGACCAGACAGCATCCAGTGCCACTACCCACCCTTCTCCACACATGTGGAGCTTTGAAAGGGAGGCGTGTTTTGGAGCAGAGCTACAGTTAGGCCTCACACTGGGCATCTAATCAAATGCCAGGGTCAGTGTCCAAGTGAAACCCCTGCTCTGCATGAAGCATGGGATTGTAGGATAGAGTAGTTTGATGCAGTATAAAATCCATTCAAAACTATTTATTTTTTAATTTTTTATTTATTTATTGAGATATTCAGAAAGACCTTTGAGTCAGAGACTCATTTACAAAGGCTCCACGTCATACATAAATTGCACTAGGACGAGAACTTAAGATACAGACATACAGCACATTACAAGTAACATTAATAAAAAACAGGTTACATGGTTGTTTCATTGAGGGCTAACAGTGAATTAGGTATTTTAGCACAGCCAGTAGAAAAAAAGAAAAGATGACAGAGATTCTGTAGGAGGCTGATTGTCATGTTTCATAGATGCATTATAGGTACATTGATCTGCTATTAGTTTGTTTGCGAGGAGGCAAGGCAGATCAGGTATCAATGGCAGTCACAACAATTTGATGCCAGCAGGTATTCCCTTAGCTTTGATTTATATGAACCCAGCCTTTTTTCGACCGTCATGTGGATAGGGAGGGAGTTTGTCCAGGATGGGGCCCTGAAACTGAAGGTGCGTTGGTATTTGGAGGTTCGGCCATGGGGTACCCATAGTAGCCGCTTGCTAGTGCTACGGGTTGTTTTGCCTTGTGGTGTTGGGAGGATAATTTGGTACAGGGAGGGTGGGGTGAGGCCTAGTAATACCTTTTTGGTCATAAGACAGGTGTGGTACCTGATTCTGCTATCCAGGTTTAGCCATTTTGTACTGCTGTAAAGGGAGCAGGAGTGAGTGGACACATCACATCCTAGGATGAGGCGGCAGGCTTTGTTGAGCACAAGCCGGAGTCTACTTAGGATTGTGGAGGGCGCGGCACTGTATATTAGGATGCCGTAGTCTAGCAGGGAGAGGATCGAGGAGTTTACAGTAAGCTGTAGAGCTTCAGGGGTGAAGCAATGTTTGTACCGGTAGAGTACGCCTAGCCTGGAGCTAAGGGCAGTTGTTAGGTGTAGGATATGGTGATTAAAGCTGAGGGCGGGGTCTAATGTGATACCTAAGTATTTAAAGCTGTAAACTTGTTCTAGGGGGGGTCTGATTTGCAGTGAGAAATTTGGGGTACAGGTTTTTGTGAGGGTTCTGAGGGTGGGCGAATATCATGACTTTAGTCTTATTATAGTTGATAATAAGACGCTGGGTGGTGAGCCAGTCTTCAATTTCACGGAAGGAGCACTGGAGGGTTTGGTGGAGTTTGAGGGGGGCCGGGTCAGAGGTGAACAAGACTGCATCATCTGCATAAAGGAGCAGATTTCCAGGGCATGAGGATGGGAGGGAGTTGAGGTATAGGCTGAAAAGTAGGGGGCCAAGTATGGAGCCCTGTGGGACACCAGATCGGATTGGGAGGCGGGGTGATAGGACAGGGCCTACCTTGACTATCTGCATTCTATCTGAGAGATAACTGGAGAACCAATTTAGGGTGTCATCGGAGAAGCCAGTGTAGGCCAGGGTGTTTAGTAAGAAGGCATGGTTTACTGTATCGAATGCTTTAGATAGGTCCACGAAGATGGCACCCATGAGGTGGCCATGGTCCAGGGCTGAGTGGACATTGGAGGTAAATTCAAGGAGGGCGGTAGCGGTGCTGTGGCCCTTTCAAAAACCATGTTGCTGTCTGGAAAGAAGGTTATATTTATTTAGGTGTTCAATGAGTTGGTCGGCGACTATGCATTCTAGTGCCTTCAACGGGGGGGTAGGATAGAGATGGGGCGATAGTTATTTGTGGATGTGCGGTCACCACTTTTATATATAGGCGTGATATAGGCTGATTTCCATTGGGTGGGGAATTTCCCTTGGCAGAGGGAGCAATTTAGAATGTGGGTGAGAGGGGCCAGGACTTCCTGGAGGGTGAGGAGGAGAAGTCTATGGTCTAGGGAGTCGTGACTGTAGTGGTTTTTGTTTAAAGCTTTAGTAAGGTGGGGTTTTGCAGTCTCCAGTGTAAGGACTCGTAGGTAGAAGGGCGTCGCAAGTTGGGGGTGGGGGATGATACGGGCCGGTGGAGGATCAAAGAAATTTGGGGGCAACACATGGGAGAGATCAGTGAAATCGGCATTTAGGGCTGCGGCTATGCTGACAGGGTCGGTGGAGAGGCTACCATCTATGAGTATTTGGTCAGGTGGTAGATTTGGGCCTTTGCCACATAGTTCCTTTATGTTCTCCCAGAACTTGCGCCCATTTCCCCAGGAGGAGGTTAAGGTGGCTTTATAATGGTTTGCCTTGGCGGTGCGGATGGCCCATGTACACTTGTTTCGGGCCTCCCGATAGCGTTGCCTATCCTGAGGCCATTGAGTCTCATTGGCCAGGTGCCATAGTGCATCACGCTGACGTAGTTGGCCTTGGAGGTGGTCCGAGAGCCATGGGGCATGATTCCCTTCGTTCATAGTTTTGGAAAAAGGGGCGAACTTGTCACAGGCTGAGTTGAAAATGTTGACAAACAGCTCGAGGGCATGGTCCGGGTCGAGTGTATTAGAAATGGGTGTCCAGTCCCAATCTCTGAGGTGGGCTTTGAGAAGGGGTAATTTGCCAGGCCCTAGTTTACGTCGAGTAGTAATTTTAGGCGCGGTTTTGAGGATGGTATGGGACCAGTTGCAGAGTACTGGCGAGTGGTCGCTTAGGGAGTCGGGGAGGACTTGGGTGCTTGTTATTTTGTTAGAGCGGTTGGTGAAAACTAGGTCTAGAAGGGTGGATGTCCCCGTGCGGGTGTATAGCCGGGTGGGTGTTTGGATGACCTGGGTGAGATCGAGGGCAGCGGCCTCATTGATATAAGGCACAGCTGTTTTGGCCAACCAATTTATGTTAAAATTCCCCAATAGTATTTTTTCTTGTTTTGGGGGTAGGGTGGCGAGGTGGGACATGATGGCTTGGAAGGCTAGTTTCTGGTCTCTGGGGGGGACATAGGTCATGGTGAGGAGGAGAGGGGATGTAGACCTACCTATAGTAATTTTTAGAGTGAGGGCCTGAGCCCTGGATGTTAGTACAGGCAGGGGGAGAAGGTGACCAGTGAGGGAGTCCTTGAGGTAGGTAGCGCAGTCACCCCCTTGCTTTCCCATACGGTCGGCGGGATAGAGGCTGCACCCAGGGAGGTTAACTGCCGAGTCGGGGACAGAGTGGGAGAGCCAGGTTTCACTCAGGGCAATGATGTCTGGGTTGTTCTGGAGTACCCAGACATGAAAGGAATCCCATTTTTTTTGTAGGCTGCAAATGTTTAGTGAGGCAATGCGCAGGCCATTTCCAGGAGATGGGTGGGATGGTGTGGCAAGCTGGGGGCCAGGGTTTGGGTGGACATTTCCTGACAGCAGAAGAAGAAGAATGAGAGATCTGAGTCGGTTGCAGTTTGTTCGAGTAGCAGGTATTCGGCATTTATGCTGTGTGCGGCTGATTGTGGGTATTGGTAGTTTCAGGGTAAGGGGAGCAGATAGGAGGAGTAAACAGGGGTAGGGGTTTGTTGTGTTGTGGGTATGGAGGGGTTGGCAGGCGAAAGGGGCTCAGTGGGTAACTTGCCGTGGGAGATGACATCCAGGGTGCGGGTGGGGCTGACTATATATTGGCTGTAGAGGGGGAGTTAGCAGAGGTTTTCAGTCTGGTTTTGTATGGGCTGGTAGTGCAGTTGCAGTGGAGGGGGGGCAGGGCTGGGAGTGCCAGACAGTACGCTGACAGAGGGTTTCAATATATTGCTCCTTTTTCATGCTATGAGTGGGGCATGGAGGTGCCTGATTAAATTGCAGGAGTAGTACGATGAAGGTAAGTGAGAGCATGGTAGGTAGAAACGTGAGGAAAATATGTGACAGTGCTGGAGAGAAACGAAGGAAGAGAAAGGAAAAAGAGTAGAAATGGTGAAAGGGCCTCTAGTGGTGGAAGAAAATAAACTGCAGATGGGAAAGTGGCCTGATAGGTTATTTCGCAATCATGTGATCAGAAATCAACCTATATATTTGGATGCCGACCAAGGGTGGTGGTGGGGGCAGTGGGGAGTGGAACGGTTAGCGTTCGGCGGGGCAGAGCCAAAAAGGCACCAAGAGAGTTGTTTTTTAAAAGCCAGAGCCAGTGTGGATCAGAAGCGACACTAAGGAGCCAAACAGGAGGTTTACTTGTGCTGGATTTTGGCGAACAAAGCGATCCTGGCAATCTGCTGTAGGGCAAGTACCTGTGCTAATTCTGTCTCAGCTGCACTCCGGTAACAACGAAGGGGGTGTGGGGGGAGGGCTACTCCCCTCAGCCTTCACGACTGCCGGGGAGCTCTGCAGGAGAGAGGAGAAAAACAGTCAGATTAAATAGGGCTCAGGAGGATTTCCCTGTGGGGGAGGGGCAGGGTTCTAGGGGGCACGTTTAAATTTTACTGCAAAAGACAGTTTGTTTGTGCTGGACTGCCTGCAGTTTCAGAAATTACTTGGAAAGGCACAACCGAAGTTTCTTTAAAATTGGCAACAGCAGCAAAAGCCTTACAGAAACAGTAACCACAGCACACTAATGTTTCAATTATTTCATCAGATGGCCCAGTGCACTTTTTAACTAACTTATGTCACAACTAAAAAGGCAACAGTTTGTGAAAAAAAGTGAAAAATGGACTTAAAGGGGAAGGTAACTAGAAGTAAAACAGTCGATTATGCAGAGGTACAGGCAATATTTAAGTTGAAGCTAAAAAAATTAAAAGTATACTATCCTCACTGTTGGGCCAAGCATTTAAGACCCCCTTCAAAAAGGCACCAAGAGAGTTCTTTTTTAAAAGCCAGAGCCAGCGTGGATCAGAAGCGACACTAAAGAGCCAAACAGGAGGTTTACTTGTGCTGGATTTTGGCGAACAAAGCGATCCTGGCAATCTGCTGTAGGGCAAGTACCTGTGCTAATTCTGTCTCAGCTGCGCTCCGGTAACAACGAAGGGGGTGCGGAGGGAGGGCTACTCCTTTCAGCCTTCACGACCGCCAGGGAGCTCTGTGCTAATTCCATCTCAGCTGCGCTCCGGTAACAACGAAGGGGGTGTGGGGGAGGGCTACTATCAGCCCTCACGACCGCCGGGAGCTCTGTGCTAATTCCGTCTCAGCTGCGCTCCAGTAACAACGAAGGGGGCAAAGATATGCCCCCAGGACTCCATGCCATCTTAGAGGGCTAAGGGTGTCAGTTGAGGGAGGGCCTTTCTTTAATCAGTGTTGTAAGAGACAGGCGAAGAATGAGGTAAGGAGCAATACGGGGCTATTAACTGTGTTTAATTTGCTGCAAAACAACTTGTTGAAAAGCATGTGGGGAAATGGGGTTAGTGAAGTCAAGAGAAACAAAATCTGGTCAGATCCACCACGGCTGCATAATGAAGATAGTGAAGTTGTGTGGAATTGATAAATAGGTCTGGAGAAACAACACAATGATTTGAAAGTAGTAAGATTTGTTTTTGTTTCTGTTCTAAGGAAGGCATGCACATTATTAGGAAAATATATGGAGGTGTACATTTTAATGGAAGGAATAGGAAGCAATATAGGGTTACAAAAGAATCCCAGAGCAAATGCCACTGATGCATGTGTTATCCGCGATGATATTGGCTGGATAGCCAAATTTTAAAGAAAACATAATTGCACATACCCAAATAATGCAAAGCATCATGGGAAATAAATGCAAATCCCCATGATGGTACAGAAGGTGGCAGTACATGAAAAAGTAATGGCTGGCATATGTTCAGCCTTGGGATTAGTTACACAGTTTTTTTTTTGTTTTGTTTTTTTAAGAGAAACAGGATTTTTGTCCATGAGGCGATGTAAGTTATATTTAAGCAATGTGTTGATGTCAGGAAATCAGGTGTAATGATGAACTGTTAGCAGAGAAAATGTGATAGTAACTTTCAGAGGGGGTCACTTTTGATAAGGGCAACATAGTTATGCTTGTGATAATGGGAATATTAGGAAAGTATGAGGTCTATGCAGAAGTGGAGTATAAATATGCACAGTTTCATAAAGATGTGCTCATAGTGCAGGCAAATGTGATATGCAGGTTTGTTTTAGAAATGGGTAAAAATAGCGATACATGCATTTGAAGGAAAGAGATAATTACATAGAAAAATATATATGTATGTATATATAGAGAGAGAGAGAGAGGGGGGAGAGAAAGAGACACACACATACTGGCAGAATAGGAATGGCAGTGAAGTATTGAAGTGACGCCAACCCCACCCCCACCCCACAGACATGGACAGGCATTGGGGTGTGCCTTTGAGTCATTGTCCATAATGCTCATGCCATTTTATCTCACCCTAACCTACAGACACAGACAAGTGTTGATGTGTGCCTTGGGGTGTTCAAACTTTACACTCACCCCATTCCATAAGGAAATACACTGAACTGGGTACAGTATAAGAGAATGGAGTGAACTTTGGGGCTGAAGAGTCAAAAGGCACACCTTGATACCTGTCACTGGCTACAGGGTGGGGATGGGGGTGGAATGGCATGAGTATTACTGTTGACAATCCCAAGTCACACCCCTAATGCCTGTCAGTCCTTACAGTGCAGGGTGTTATGGTCAGAAACCCTAATGCCCAGGATGTTTCGTGGTATCTTCACTCCAAGTTTTCAGCATGGGCTTTTTGTGACCCCACCACATGAACAGCGACACTAATAATAAATAATAATATTTTTATTTTTAAGGTGCCTTTCAAAAACCAAGGCACCATACAAATTAAAATCAAACAGATCAGAATAAAACAGTCTTAAAATCAAACAAACACCAAAATACCATTACAACCAACTAATCACTACCACAAGCCTGGTGCCACTATCAGTTCATTAGCTGAAAGGTGGTTTTGCCACAGCGACTGTGCCACTTGGCACCACAGGTGCAAAAACACATTTTGAACAGGATGTAAAAAATGACAGCTTTATGAGGAGGTGTAAAAAAATGGTAATGCTAAAAATCTGGAGTGAAACTATAAAAAAATTGGTGAAGTCATGACACTGCTCCTGCTAATGAATACTTTTTAAAAAATTCATATGCATCCCATTGTTTTCATCTCTATTGCTGTTATGTGACTTCTTAACGTAGCAGCAGCATTTAATGCATTACATTATAAGGACAAGTAAATGTTTTTACAGACAGTTGCATAAACTTCATTTCCTTCATAGAATAATTTAAATTTAGTAACAGTGGTAGTACAAAGCAATTACTCAGACATCTTGAAAAGTATAACTACTTTACATTGTACATTGACACCCCCATAAGGACCTCCTTGAAAATTAGATGCAAATGTCACACATTTATCAGGAATATTTTACTATCCTAAATACATTTCTTGCCTCAGTAACTGCTCAGCACATCTGTTACATGACCTGCTTATTGACATTTTACAACAGCGTTGCAATGTATTGCTGCTTACTACACCAACACCATGAACCATAAAACAGATGACTGCCGTAACTAGGGAGGCAGTATGGCACAGTGGTTTAAGATTTTGAGCTGCAAATCTGGAGATCTGGGTTTGACTCCCACAACCCCCACTTGCATACTGGGTGACCCTGAGCAAGTCACTTAACTTCCATGTGCTCCCAGGTTGCCCCTGTAAACAAGCTTTCAGCTTAGTGTGCCACTCCTGGTTAAACAATTGAAAGAAAAAAAAATGCAATATATTATTTTTTTGCTTTATTTTGCAACAACAAGCTTTGACTAATACATCCATCCTTAAATGTACTTTTTATAGCTTACGTGTCTGTGACCTAGGCAGAACTACACTTAAAATCTTGCACATAAATGAATAAATCATCAGAATAACATTTATTTCAGTAGCATCTCCTTCCTTTTCAGGTTCCCATGACACTATGTATATATACATTTATATATTTTAACTTCAAAGCACCAAACCTATTCAAATGCACAAAACACAAGACTTTATTCTCTTCACACATTATTGCTAAACTTCAGATCCCAGAATGGCCAAGAAACAATTGCTAGACTTCACTCTTGCATGCTACTGTCACACCCACTTCTCATGCAAACAACAATCAACTGCAGAAACCCTTTCATTTCTGTGCTATGCACTCTTACATCAGAGAGACATAAATCTTACAGAACTGCTAAAAAAACAAATTTATCAAGACTGAATTTCTGAATTAAAACTTTTCGTTTACAGTACCTATATAAATTATAGTTTACTGGCTACAAATGATGCTACAGACATGACATTAACAAACTTTCTGTTTTACCTGGAAAACATCCATATAATGAACCTGTCATGCAGGATTTGTGACCTCCTGTCTGCATGTATCTGACAAAGGAAAAGGCACCTGCTTGTTCCTTTTTTCTATTTAATTTTTATGCCTAAGTTGCTCATACTGTTAGAGCAAAATATTGACATGCTTAGAGTTAAAAAAATAATCATGATGTCTATGTGTGTGGGGGGGGATATGCCTAGATGAAGTTTAAGGAACTCCTTAATTACTTCCCCAGGCAGCTTTGATGGTCAGTTGTTCCAGCATGATAGATCCACCCCATGCCCCTCCCACATGAACCAAAAAAAAGGTGAGGGTGGATCTTTAGGAGCTTCTCGGGTGGAGGTGGGGGTGGATCTTACTTCCCCCCAAAAAACTAATGCTGCCTCCCACTACTCAGGTTCCAGATCTTGTATCTCCCATTTAAGAAAGAAAGTAGTGCCATGCAACCACTGACTAACATGAAAGCATATCTATTTTAGGACAGAAAACATTTCTTGGAGGAGGGTAAGGCGGAGGAAACTATTTACACCTTCAGTCAGTTCCACGGACAGAAAACATGACATCACTCCTTTTGTACATGCAAAACGTCTGCAGGCTCCACCCACTGCAGCCGTAAACAGGGAATTATAGGCATTAGGGGGATGTCTCAGCTACAGATAGAATCTGTTTTCTAGCAGGCAGGGTATAAAATGGACTTTACTGGTTCCTTGTTAGCATGTATTGTGGAGGCAGGTGAACAATGAGGTGAGGAATAATAGGGGGATGTTAACTGCTTTTAATTTGCTGCAAAACAGCCCATTGAAAAGCTGAGGGTGGACTGGGGGTTAAGAAAATAAAGTCAAGAAAAAAGGGAACTATAGACAGCTGAGGGGAGTTCTCTGCTAGAGACAGAAACAGATTTCCACTATTTAACTTCCACAGGTCCTAGAAAATGCTCACGTTAGTGACCAGGAACAAGAAGGGCAACAAGGAAGCAACCCTATGTCTGCAGGGGACATCCATGAGTAGTCCACATTGAACTCTTTTTAGTTATCACCAGGGTACTCTAAGACTAAGGTAGAACAAAATTAAATTGTACTGTTGTGTGGTGATTATTTGGTATCCAGCCTGAAACCGTTCTGATGTAAGACCACATAGTAATTCACAAAAGTCTATCTCATAGCCCCTTCTGGCCATCTGTGTGCCAGTGGCAGTGCGCCTATATTTAGAGTGTCACATTGTGGAATTCACTGCCCCTTCCCTGAGGTCCACCCCCGGAGTTAGAATATTTAGAAGGGGGGATGTGGGGGTACCCTCCTCAAAGGAGGGGATGGTGACATCGGGACGTGGCACCCTAATGACCGTGCTGGCATCCTGTATAGGTGGAACCCATCTACCACTGCACATGGACAGGGAGGGGGGACACTTCAAAGAATTATGGGTGGATTGCTGTGGCTGCAGGACAGTAGTGATCCCAAGGGTACACTGGGAGCATTGAAGCTGTCTCATTTGTAGGAGGTTCCATGCCCTGAGGACTGAGCTTGAGGCTGTGGGGTACAGATATGCTACTTGAAAGTCAAAGTCAGTGGGCTGATACAGCTGCTACAGGGTCCACTACAACAAAAGGCCCCTCAGGACAGTAGAGGTGGATGGACAGCATATGGGGGGATACAAGTGGAACATGGTGTGTGCATCTCAAACAAGTATCTACCTCTGTTAAAGGAAAGACCCCAATTGTCCTACACAGAAGTGGAGGGGACTATTGTGCCAAAAAAGAAGGCACCATCCAGTAGTATCATGCCAAGAAGAAGAGAGGGCCCCAAAACTGGGCAGAGGAAAGAACTAGTTTTGGGGGATGCCATAGTCAGGGGAAGAAGGTTGGTGAGTCCCACTATTGATGGTCTGTCCACTGTTACCCTGCAGCCAGAGTGGATGGACTCAGGGCCAGGGTCATTGTACTCATTGTGAAAGAAAGAATGAAGCAAAATTTGGTGGTGCATGTAAACATGAATGATCTAAACAGGAGCATGGAAGAAGTAAAGCAGAGCTTGTATGCCCTGGGTATGACACTAAGGGACAGGGCAGAGGTGGTAACCTTCTCTAAAGGTCCTAACAAGGGCACACTATAATTTAAGGGAGCCGTTTGAGATATAATAATTAAACAAGTGGCTAAAGATTTGGTGCAAGGGGAAAGGTTTACAGTTCCTAGGTGACTAGGACTTCACTTGGAGGGCCTGAAAGCTCTTCAAGTGGGATGGCCTACATCTCAATGAGGAGGGCTCCAGGGCATTGAGATGAAGGTTGCAGAGCACACCAAGGCACATTTAAACTAGGAGAGGGGGAGGCCGTACAGTTTGTAGAGAGGTACACATTATAGCTGAAGGAGGCCAAACAGGCCTCTCCCTAGCACACGCACAGACACAGAGAACAACAAGGCAAAAATACATTGGGGAGGAGGAACAGCAAAAAAATTTGAAAGATGACAATAAGACTACAGAATGAGAGGGTGAGGCATGGTGAGTTAGGGGACAAGGAAGGGGGCAGGTGGGAAGGTGGGTGTGAAAAACTGTGAGAGAATGTGGAAGCAGGGGGGCATGGAGGGCTATATGTGGAAATACCAGAAGCCTGAGGGATAAGACCTGTGACCAGCAGGCAATAGTTGCAGAAGTCCATTTGGACATAGTGGCAGTCACTGAGATCTGGGTGATGTAGCACCACAACTGAGACTTGCCCATTCCAGGTAATTCAATGTTTGGAAGGGATAGAGAACAGGGATAGGGTGAGGGCTGGTGCTATACATACTGTAAGTGAAAGCATCAAAGCCACAGAAGTCAAAGAACAAAATGAGGGAAAAAGTATGGAAACAGTGAGGATGCAGGTAGTCACTGGTGGCAAGTGGAATATCAGGATCGCAGTGATACATAGACCACCAGCTCATAAAGAGGCAGCTGAGAACATTTATCTTGCTTGGGCATAAAAGAACCCTGACAGAGAGCAAACTATAAGAGTTTGAATATTGACCCAGTAACACATCACACAGAACAAGACCTGGAACGACGGAAAATACTCCTCATAACACTGTGGTGCTGTATTAAAGAGGGACTACAGTCAAAATTTCTGGCATCAATAAATTCAGAATGTGGATCAGCATAACCCAAATCAGCTTTGTGCCAAAAATTAGATTTCTAAGTTACTTTGTTTAAAAGTTACTATTCATTTTACAACCCTAAATTCACTGCCTGTTCACAAAAGCCAGTTTCAGTGAAGAGCAGCTGATGATGTCATCTCCAGAACTCGCAGTCTAGTCCTCCCTGTCTGCAGGCGTATAGGACCTGTTTGTCCAAAGTTTAAAGATCATGTGCAGTGCTTTTCACACGTAAAACAGGCAGCACCATTCAAATAAACATTGCTTTTAAAACTTTTTTCATCACAATTTTTATTGATTTTCCATCATTTCATTACATAGACTTTAAAACATGTGTACTAAATACATTTCTTACTATTTATATATAATGGTTCCATGTGATAACGGTGATCGTGGAAAGGCAGTCACCACTAGGGCAACTGTACATTGCCCAAAATCAGTTTCAGTGATGTACACTCCCAGTGCACAGCAAAAGGGTGCTGGAGACTTGGATTTATTTTTATGCCCCCCACACCCCCTTACTAAAGGATTCTCAACTCCGGGGGTTGGGGGTGCATGTCAGGGGGCTGCAAAAGATGGAAAAAATAATTTCGCGGACCAGCGGCAAAAACGAGTATGCGCCCAGAACTGAACCCGGCACCCTCCCAACCTTAGCCTGCCACCAACCCACCATGCCAAATGGCCAGCTCGGCAGCCCATTGCCACACTACACCCCACAAACCCTCCCTCCCCTTCTGCCTGTCACATGGCGTGGTCCTCCTACCCCCATGCACATGTATATTTAGCAACATACTGTCGCTATATTCACCGACCCCCCCAATCCAGTCACCCTCCTTGCCCGGTAGCCCTGTGCACAGGCACCGTGATTAAGTCGCCCTTTTTGAAAGTGCTCAATTATGGTCACCATCATCACAGGCTACCTATATAATTATATTCTACAGAAAAGAAAAAATGACAGTACATAAATACCTAATAAGAAAGGTAAAAATGCATTCAAGAAAATACAGTTGTATGTGGTAATTAATGGTGGTAACATTGCTATACTTTCTTTCCATGGTGGGTCTAATTCTTCTTTCAAGTCTATTACCTCAGACCATAATTTTTCAAAGGATGTAACTTCTTGGAATAAATACTGCCTTCTGACTTTTTCAAAAGTCCCAATGTTTTGGGCATTCCACTGTTCCACAATCAACCTCTTTGTAGTCATAGATGCAGTTGCATTTATCTTTTTGGGGGCTTTATTAAGATTTAATCCAGTTATGTCACCAAGGACCATTGTATCAAATTTAAGGGGTATAATAGTTTGAATTACATCATTTGTGGCCCTATATTCAAAGCTAAGCCTCAGAGCAAAATTAGCCCTGCCCAGCGTGTTAAATTAGCCTGGACCAATAGCCCGCTATTTTCAAAAGAGATAGCCCCAGTGCTAAACCTGCTGAATATAGCATAATAAGGAAGCCAGGCAAACTGGGCTGGGAGTGCAGTGCAAAAATAGCCCAGGAAATAAGATAGCTCTGAATATAGCAACTAGGAAGTGCAAACCACAACAGCAAACCAATGCACAGTGACATGAAGGAAAGTAAAGATGAACTATGTGGCCAATGTGTGTGCTAGCAAAGAAGTGGATTCATTAAAGCTGTAAGCACCGGTGCATGTGAAATTCAGCAGAAATGTACAATGTTTCCGAAACATTTGCGCAGCACAGACACATTTGCGCAGGTTATGTATGGAGCTAAGACATTTGCCCGGTGCTATCATGTTTGCCCAGGGCAAAAATTTGCTATATTCAAAATTGACATGCAAATGAGCCTACTTAGGCAGTCCATGGACAAACATCCAGATTAGCATCTCATTATGGCAAGATTTGCATACAGTTTTCCCAGCACTGTTGCAGGGTCCCACAGCTCCACCTGTAGGTCAGTCTGGAAGTACAGGGGCTGGCTGGGTCTGCCCACAGCTCCATCTGTAGGTCAGTCTGGAAGTGCATGGTGGTAGCTGCAGTCTACATTTGTACAGAACTGCATAGAATATTGTGCCCCAGGGACTACACAGCACAGGCACAGGTGGTGATGCTGCATGCAATAGTCAAGCTGTAGTTCCTGCTACAGTGTACAGCAGGCGCTACAGTAACAAGGGGGCCAGTAGTGTGAGGAATGCAGCAATGCCTATGGTGTGTAGGACATCAATGACTGCTGCACTTTACACAGTGACAGGCCCATCTTGCAAGTGTGTACTGACAGTGTACATTACTGTTATACTGTTGTGTGACCCACATACGCTGCACCACTCGCATGGGGTAATCACAGTGACATATGCATGGCTGGCTGTGTGTGCTGTGGTGTCTGTACAGATGTGTGGTATGTAACTGGGGGGACCACATGCCCTCAGACAGACTCACTGGTGTTGGGATATTCCCTACACTGGACCATTTGCACTGTGCGGATTGTCCCAGCCTTGTGGCAGCACCCAGTATGTGGTGCAGCCTGGCCACCTGTACACCCTCCCCTCAACCCCCTTCATGCCCTCAGTGCTGCATGTGTGTGCTGGATTGTATTTGTGTACCCCAATGGGGGGCTGGAGAAGTGTGCTTTATTGGACACACTACCATGGTGTCACTGGGCACTGGGGCACCCAATAATGCCTGGCATGGTTCGGACTAGTGCTAGATGATGGAAACATAGAAAGTGCCAGCCATGAGCAGCATGTTTCTTCCATCTCTGGTTTCTTTCTGTGTTTAATATTTACTGGTTAGGGTCAATAAACCACTGCTGTTAGACCCTCACAAACTCCATAATTCACACTTGTGAATCACAGTGTTCCATAAACCATGGTTCTATGTCGCTCAAAGTCACGCAAAGCCATGCAAAGCTACACAAAGTCATGCAAAGCTGGTTTACTAAGAGTTAAGACAACTTTTTCCTGGGTGATAATTTGATCCATGCAAAGTGTCACGCAAAATCGCGCAAACACACTTTGTACAACGCTAATGCATTGAATATAGCATTGCACCTGTATTCATGTACACACACCCTCTTTTCGCCCCTTGCATACGTTATACGTTTGCCCGGCACTAATGCAGTTTGCCCACACTATTTGGCCTTTTGAATATAGTGGACCCGTGCAAAATCAAGCACAAATGGTTTGTACCTAGTGCAAAGTTTTGAATATCTGGCCCTTACTATTTTATTTGTCTGTCACCACCATTCTTGTATATATTTACAATCCCATAACAATGGTATAAGTCAACTAATAGACCACATTGGTGCCAACATAATTAGTTCCCATGTTTGCCAATGTTCCTTAAAATTTGTGGTGTGACATAATATCTATGAAGTATTTTCTTTTGTATTGTCTTGATCTTTGCATAATAATACTCTTTGATAGAACTAATTCTTAAATTTCTCCATTCTTGGTTTGTTAATTTGGTTCCTGTCTCTTTATTTCACTTGTGATTGTTTATTTTTTCCAATGAGACCTTTTGGTTTAAATGAATCATCTGGTATATCCTTGTAAGTACTTTTTCTTGGCCCAAACCATGTATCTTAGTATGTTCCTGAATCATTCTTGCCACATCTGTCGCTTTTGGGCCTTGACAGATGAACATTAATTTATTACATTTTGATTTGATACTTAAGTAATTCAAATAATTTACAGTTATTTGGGGAGGGCACATCTGTAAAAACATGTTATAGGAACAAAATTCACCCTCATATATTAGTTGGTTCCATTTTGTAGTCTGGATTTACTCAGGAGTAACCATTGCCCTTCATGAATTTCAGGCCACAACAATTTACTTAACCATATATTTAGGAATAGCCATGGAAGTTTTCTGTTTATTAATACATCTTTAAATGTGGTCCTAATTTGGAGACTTAGGCCTAGATATTCAAAGCTTTGCGTGGTGTGCAAACCGTTTGCATGGGTTTAGCTTGGGATTAGCGCAGGTCTCCCATATTCAAAAGGCCAAATAGCACACGCACACTGCATTAGCACCGAGCAAACCATAATTATATGCAAGGGGGGCAAATTGAACATAAATACATGCGCTATGAGATGTTCAGCGACTAGCGCCGTGCTAAGGTGTTTAGCGTGACTTAGCACGACCCTTAGCGTGGTACAAATTACCACCCAGGAAAAACTGGTCTTAACCCTGGACAAACAGCTTTGCATGACATTGTTGCCTTTGCTTTTGTGTTTGCGTGGCTTGCACAACCCTAACATATGAATATGACACTTACGAAATGCCAGACATGGAGGACACATGCTGCTCACTGATGGCACCACCATGATGCCAACAGCTGCCACCAGTCCCAGCCAAGCACAGGCAGTAAGGGGTGATCTGGCCCACAAGGGACATCATGGTAGTGTGGTCATAAAGCATACACCTGCAGACCATACGTCTGTGGTGACAAACAGATGCCAGCACACACATGCAGCACTGTGCGCATGGTGGCCATTGAGGGGAGGGTGTACAGGTGGCCAGACCTCACCACAGCCCAGGTGTGGCCACAAGGCCGGGACAGATCATGCAGTGAACATGGGCCAGTAGTGAGAATACCCCACCACCTGTGTGCCTGTCGGATCTAACATGCCCCCCAGCCACATACCTCACAACTGTGCAGATGCCATAGCACACACAACCGGCCATGTATATGTCACTGTGAGCATCCCATGCCACAGGTGCAGCATCTGTGGTTCACACAACAGCGTAACAGTACTGTCCACTGTCAGTAATCACCTGCAAGCTGGGTCTGTCACTGGGTACAGTGCAGTGGTCATCATTGTCCTACATACCATAGGCATTGCTGTGTCCCTCACACTACCGGCCCCCTTGCTACTGTAGTGTCTGCTGTGCACTGTAGTATGACCTACAGTGTGATGGTTGCATGCAGCACCACCACCTCCTGTGCCTATGCTGTGTTGTCCCCTGAGGTACAATATGCTATGCTATGCTGTACTGTTCACATGTAGCCTGCACTTAATAGCATTACTAGCTGAGCCCATACAATCCTTGGTTTACCACCTTGCCACAGGAATTTTGAAAAAAATATTCTTATATTCTTGAACCATTTAAGCAAGGATGTACCCTGTATTCCTTGGTATGCAAACATCAAATGGGGAAGAGCCATCATTTTTATCATTTCAATCCTACCCGCACAAAGAAATAGAGAGCTTTATCCAGTTATCTAATAATGATTTCATCTTATCTTTAGCGTCATCATAGTTTTTATAAATTGTTTCATTTTTGTTACTAAAGATTTCAATTCCCAAATATTTAAAGGATGCACTATATACAAAGTCTTGTTTGGTCAAATGGTTCAATATATACTCTTTTTTTAGAAATGTTACAAATAACAGACTTTTGTTTATTTATTTTTTATCCAGACACCTTAGCATAACTTGATACTTCAGACATAAAATGGGGCAATGAATTATTAATTTCTTTGAGGATCAACAGGACATCATCTGCAAATGCGTTTACTTTAATAAAGCCTTCTTGTGAACTTATGACTAGGAGTAGATTGTTATTCCTAAAATGGTTTGGGAAAGGTTCTAAGCATAATATGTATAATACTGGAGACATAGAGCAGCCTTGTCTCACCCCATTAAACATAGCAAATGGTGGTGTAATATATGAATTTATTGAAAACTTTACTATTGTATTTTTGTATAGTTTTTATAATAAGTTCAATTAATTTATTAGGAATTTTCCAATGTTCCAGACATTGAAATAAAAATGTCCTATCTAGTAAATCAAATGCCTTTGTAGCATCTAACAAAACTGTATGATGACTGTCTTGTGTTAAACTGACTTCCTGGATAATTTGTTGAATTCTCTTTGTGCTTGAAGCTTAGACCTTTCTTTTATAAACCCAAATTGGTCTTTATGTATGGCTTCTTGAAGGCCTACTTTTAGTCTGTTCACTGTCAATCTGGCTATTATTTTACAATCGATATTTACAGTAGTAATGTTATTGATCTATGGCTTTCTACAAATTTATGTGTTTTTCCATTCTTTTGGTATTAAGATCACTCTGGCTTCTTGCCATGAGGATGGAAAGTCTAGGCCTTGTAGGGATACTTCATTTAGAAATACGTTGATCCAGGTAATCAATTCTTCCAAGAAGAGAGCATAGAATTTGGTTGTAAAACCACCTAATCCTGGCATTTTCTCTTTGGGTAGTGCTTTTGATTTCTTTTATCTCTTCCTTACTGTCTCCTCATTGCAATTTAAACCTGTAAGTTTGGCTTCTTTTAGATAATCTTCTACATCCTGATCTCCACAGGTCCTTGGTCTTTGATATGTTCCTTTATAGACTTTTGCAATAAGATCTGCCATTTTATCATCATCCACTGTAGTATTCCCCTATGTGTCCATTAATGTTTCGATAATAGTTTGCTCATTTTTTAATAGGGTTGCTAATAATTTCCCAGACCTATCCCCCTGAAGATATTTTTTTTTCAGTATTTTTAATATTTGGTAGTACTTCATGATTATTCATGTTTCCGTATTGAGTTTTTAGTTGATAGTACTCTTTGTGGTATTTTTCATAATCATTTATTACTAATGCATCTAGTTCTTTTAACCTTTGCTTTATTACCATGTTTTCTTTCTTGTTGCACCTGTTAATGTATGCCTGGTAAAAATACAGGTGCATCTTATAACTGTTTTAAAAGGATCCATAATTTAACTACAGGGGTACTACCATCAAGTTAAGTACCAAATTCCTATAGGCTTCTTTTATTGTTTGATGATATTTTTATCTTTCAGTAGTTGACTATTAAATTTCCAAGTCTGAGTATATTTCCTGGGCTGATTATTATGTTTTAAGTCCAGAGTTATACATGCATGGTCAGAAAAGACAACAGTATTAATATTAGCATCCAAAAAGTTTGTAAATATGGATTTTGAAATAAACTTGTAATCTATCCTTGAAAACCCTTTGTTTTTCATGTTGTGATAAGTATATTCTCTAGTATTTGGATATAGTAAGTGCCAATGATCTGTCAGATCATGCAGATGCAAAAACCCATCCAATAACTTAGATTGCAACTTATTACTTGGAGATGTTTTCAAAGTTTTGTCTATTTCATGAATGTGTAAATTATTAAAATCTCCTTGCAAAATAATATTAATTGCTTGAATTGACATCAGTGCATGGGTAATCTCTGCAAGATATCCAGAATAATTCACAAATGGGCCATAAATGGAACCTGTTGTATATGGTGTATTATTTAATTTTTATTTTACCAATAATATTCTCCCATTCTTATCATTAAAGGTGTTTATGATGGTGCAGTTAAGATTTTTCTTGATCAGTATGGCTACCCCTGCCTTTTCTTTGTATCAGATGAAGAGAAAATGTGTGAAATCCATTTCCGTTTTAATTTATTTATTTATTTTATTTCTAAATGGGTCTCTTGTAATACTATACAATCTATTCTGAATTTTTTCAAGTAGTTTAATGTTCTCGTTCTCTTAATAGGGGAATGTATTCCATTTACATTCCATGAAGTGCATCTAAACATACTTAGGTTACTATCCATGTTTTTTCTGCTTGTAGTAATATTCACCCATATGGTTCCTCTGAAACAAATAATAATAATAATAATCATGATAACAAAAATAACAATAAGATATGCCCTCCTTATCCTCCATTGATCAAAAGTTCCATCTAACTTTTCTTTTCCTTGAAAGTCTATGGCTTGGCATCTGATGCATCCCCTTCTATTACCCTTTTTGTTGTTGCTTATGCTTCCCTCTCTCCAATACTATATTATCTTCCTAATCAATCATTTCCATTTGTCTTCTTCCTTCCTAGTAGTATACTTTAACTAAGTGTATGGCAGATTCCTTAACAGAAGAAGGCTCAGATGCATTCATTAATCCATATGTTCCTTATATCTCTATCATCTATCTCCACTTTTTATACTGGATAAATAGTTACGCTACCTAGAATACAATTGCACTAGGTACTGTTTAGCACTCAAAAACCTTGGGACATTTTATTTTCAGGTCTTTCTCTGCTTGTTCAACAGTGTTATTTGCATAATTGATACCTTCTAATACCACTTTTAGACTGGCAGGAAATATCATAGGTGCTTTTACTTTATTTAGCCATAACTTATTACGTAATAAATCAGTGTTTTTCCTTCTATTAGAATGGCCTGCAGTAAATCATTATAAATAGCCACTTGGCTCCCTTGAGAGTAATTCTATTTTTTATATACTGCCACTATTAGCCTTTTCTTATCTTGGGATTTCATGAACTTGACCACAAGTGGTCTGGGTTGTCCTTGGTTAGATTGGTTAGGGAAGATAATTACATGTATTCTGTTTATTTCCATGTTAATTTCTTCTGGGAGTAAATCTAGGTGTGCCGCTGCATCCCAAGCTTCAGAAATCCTTAATATTTTCACATTTTTCCTTCTGGATCTCGATTCAAAATTAGCCATTTTCTCTTTAAGTTCCTTATTGATTTTTTCCATATCTGGGGCCAGATATTGAAAGCTTTGCACTGGGTGCAAACCATTTGCACAAGGTTAGTGCGGGGTTTGCACGACTCCACTATATTCAAATGGTCAAATAGTGCTGGAAAACTGCATTAGTGCTGGACAAAAGTATAATACAGTATATGCAAGGGGCAAACTGAGGGGGCATGTACATGAATACAGGTGCAATACTATATTAAACGAATAGCACCACGCGAAGTGTTTTTGCGTGACGTAGTGCAACACTTTGCACGGTACAAATTACCACCCAAGAAAAGGTAGTCTTAACTCTGGGCAAACCAGCTTTGCATGACTTTGTGGCTTTACCTGACTTTTGTGCAGCTTTGCACGACCCTAACCAGTAAGTATTAAACATAGAAATAAACCAGACATAGAAGAAACAAGCTGCAATGGATGGCATCCCTATGATGCCATCATCTGCCACCGGTCCCAGCCATGCCAGGCAGTAAGTGGTGACCCGGCTCCCAGTGGAAACCATGGTGGTGTGACCATACAGCACACACCTGCAGACCACCCTTATGTGGACACCAACAGAAGCCAGCACCCACATACAGCACTGTGGGCATGGAGGGTGTTGAGGGGAAGGTGTACAGGTGGCCAGGCTATACCACAGACTGGGTGCAGCCACAAAGCTGGGACAAGACACTCAGTGAAAATGGTCCAGTGTTGGGAATATCCCAACACCAGTGTGGCTGTCTGATGGTATGTGCCCCCCAGCCACATACCGCACTTTTATACAGACACCACAGCACACACAGCCAGCCATGTATATGTCACTGTGAGCATCCCATGCCAGTGGTGCAGCATCTGTGGGTCACACCACAGCATAACAGTAATGTCCACTGTCAGTACACACCTGCAGGTTGGGTCTGTCACTGTGTACAGTGCAGTGGTCATTGATGCCCTACACACCACAGGCATTGCTGTGTCCCTCACACTACTGGCCCCCTTGTTACTGTTGTGTCTGCTGTGCACTGTAGCAGGAAGTACAGTTTGGCAATTGCATGCAGCACCACCACCTGTGCCTGTGCTGTGTTGTCCCCTGGGGCACAATATGCTAGGCGGTTCTGCACAAATGTAGCCTGCAGCTACCACCATGCACTGCCTGACTGACGTACAGGTGGAGCTGTGAGACCCTGCAATAGCACTGGGCAAACTGCATGCAGATCAGGACATAATGAGATGTTAATCTGGATATTTGCCCACAGACTGCCTAAGTAGGCTCATTTGAATGTCACTTTTGAATATAGCAAAATTTTGCCCCAGGCAAATGTGATAGCACCAGGCAAATGGCTTAGCTCCATGCAAAACCTGCACAAATGTGTTTGTGCTGTGCAGTTTCAGAAACATTGTACATTTCTGCACATTTTAATTCCACATGCTCTGGTGCTTGCAGCTTTAATGACTCCACTCCTTTACTAGTACACACATCGGCCACATAGTTCACCTCTACCTTCCTTCACATCTCTGTCAACTGGGATGCTGTTGTGGTCTGCACTTCCTGGCTGCTATATTCAGAGTTGTCTTATTTCCTGGGCTATTTGTGCACTGCATTTCCAACCCAGTTTGCCCGGCTTCCTTAGCATGCTATATTCAGCAGGTTTAGCACCGGGCCTATCCCTTTTGTATATAGCGGGCTATTGGTTCCGAGCTAATTTAGCACGCTGGGCAATGCTAATTTAGGCCTGGGGCAAAGTTTTGAATATCTGGCCCTTGATATTTGTCTTTGCATTGGTGTTTTCTCATCTTCAATTGCAGATATTCTTTGCTGTAGTTCTACAAGCTCCTTCTTGATCTCTTGATTTTCTAACAGTAACCAGTGCACAGCTGAGCTGAAAGTGTCAATCTTTCTCTCCAGCTTCTCAATTGTTGTTAATTTAGAATTCATATTTTCCATTTGTTAGCATTAGGGTTCACCCATTAAGTATGTTTTGCTCATATTTAAATTCTTCTTCTCCTTCCGAGAATTCATCTGATTACTCACTTACATCCCCCTCAGAGGAACATGAATCATAGTTTTCTTGCGGAGTAAGAGTCACAATTGTTTTTTCCTGGGTTCCCCTTAAAGGAACAGCACTATTTTTTCCATAGTCAGTTGGGGTTTTATTTTGAGAGTTTGCGATTCTTTTCCATTTTCTTTTTGTTTTGTTCTAATTCTGATAAGTTTTGTATTTTTTCCCTTTGAAGGTTTTCCTCCAAATGGCCATTCTGCATTCTAATTGCCAACACTGATTCACTAGAAACATCCCCCATAATAGGGGATATAGGCCAGAACCAGTAGGTTTGCTGTTAACATTAGATGATCTAAAAAGCGAGCAGTCCCTGTAGATCATTTGTCTCCTGCTGCAATGGTGCTTTTGTTAACAGGGCTGTCATCACCTGCTCTTTCTCCTGAGTACCCTCCGCTTTGTCCTGGTTCTTGTCAGAATTTAAAGTGTCTAGCTGGTCACTAGCAGTATTTAGGGTAAGTTGGATTCCTGTATCTTCAAACTGCCCTTGTGCATTCGTGCTCAGCTTCTCAGATTGTGACATTTTAAAAGAAGTAGGGAGAAAATTAACAGTACCTTAGTTCAACTGCGATGTTTCGAGCTCCCATGCTTGATTTTGTAGGTTGTTCATCTTTCCGTTATTTCAAGTCACTTCCATGCGGCCTTGCCTCCTGGTTTGGCACTGTATTCATCAGGCTTTTCTCAACCAATGAGTCCTCCAACAAGTTTCTCTGTTTATCTAGGACACACACTTGATTTTTGAATTTACTGGCCGGAGATATACTAAGGTCCCTTTGAAGAGTGTGTGTGTGTGTGGGGGGGGGGGGCGGTATTCTTTCCTTCAAATTTCCTCTTTTTGCAAAAATAGGTTCAGGTAAGATTTTTACCAATTTAGTGGGTAGAGAAGTGTTTCCCAACTGTTGGGCCATGTCTTTCCCTCCATCGGGTTCTTGACTATTGTCTGTTGAAACTTTGGCATTTGTTGGGACTGTTTTACTTGCTTTATTGTATGCCTTGAGTCTTGTCTGCATTTCTAGAGCTTTCACAGACTTAGCATACTGCTTCACCGAACCTTGCTGTTTTGTTTGTTTCTCACCTTTCCTCAGTATTATTACTAAACTGAATGCCAGGTATGTTCTGAAATCTTTATAAGCTCCCTCTTCTTTCCTGAGTAAGTCCGGAGAGAGTTACATTAAAAGGAGCTAAATTTAGCTTAAGGTTTTCTGCAATTTGGTAATGTTTTTACCAGGGCATGAATATTTCATGCTAGAGGGGGTCTACTGAGCTGCAACATCTAGATGCTCTGAATCACTCTGATTTATGTATAAGATGGAGTCAAGAAGGCAGTTGATATGGAGTGGTTAAGGTGGGGTATAAGAGCCACCAGGAAGTGGCTTTGTTTGATAGAGCAAGTGGAGGAGATTATTGCAGAGGGAGAATAGGATGGAAGTGGGGGATGTTGGTTACATCAGGAAATCATCTTTGTAGAAGGGATTTAAATGGTATGCAGGGATAACTATACAGGAGAGAAACCGGGGGGGGAACTAGGGCAAGGGAGGGGGGAGAGGAAGAGGAGGTGAGGGAGGGGGAGGGGAAGGGGGAGACGGAGAGGAAGAGGAAATGAGGAAAAACCTAAAAAGTGCCAAAGTTGACTGCGGGGCTGAGAAGGGTGTGGAGAAGGTCGGAGGGGGATAGGGCAGGAGGATAGAGATATGGTCAGGGGATGTAGTATGGAACAGGGTTATTGGAGGAGGGTAAGAGTGAATGAGGATGGGAAAGATGGCTGGCAAAAGCATAGGAGCGGGAGGGGGAGAGAGAAGGAGAAGAACGCAGAATAAATGCCTAAGTTGATCAGAGGCTGGTTGGGAGTGGGGAGGGTAGGTGAAAAGAGGTAGGGGGGAGATGGATTGAGATTAGTAGTGATGATGGGGCAGGAGGTTAGTTAGAGGGGCAGGGAATGGAGTGTGTATTGGGGTAAGGGTGGAAGAAGTGAGGAGCAGAGGAGGGAAAGAGGGTTGGGGTTAATTTGAACAGTCGCAACTCCTGCAGTCATGAAGGTGCCTTTTGAGTTCTCATTTAAAAGGCCGGAGTTTGGAGATAGTTATGATGATAGCCAGGAGATCGTTGAGCCAGAGTGGAGCCTCGTAGGAGAAGGTTCTTTGGGCCAGATCAATGCATCAAAATGGGATGTGCAATGGGTTCCTTACATTGCCTATGATCAGATGAGAGTTGTGTGCCAGTTTAAGTATCCTCTGGATGGATTTCAGGGCCAGTCCTAGTAGAGCTTTTTTTTATCAAGGAGGCAGACTTGGTACTGAATTCTCTCTTGAAGGTTTAGCCATTTCATTTGGATGTAAAGATCACGGGTATGTGTTGGGGTATCTATGCTTAGCACCAGTTTACATGCCTTGTTTAGTGCAGTTCTTACTCATTGTAGTGGCTAGAGGAGGAGGAGGCATTGGGGGGAGGAGAGGGAGAGTCACTGTCCTTGAAAAAGTCAGAAGGGAGAACACTGCTGAGATCGGTGAATGTAGTGTTGAAGGTATTTGCTATGATTTTAGAATCAAGCATAGTAGACCAATTTATGTTGAGGAAGGTAGGGGATGTTTTTGGCTGCTTCCCAGTGACCTCTTTAATATTATTCCAAAATGCCCTCCCATTATCCCAGGTATCTGTGACAGCGTTCTTGAAGTAAGTAGATTTCATTTACCGGATAGATCTGGTACAGTCATTCCGTGTACGTTTATAGTTTTGGATGTCAGTTTCTTTACCAGTGGTTCTGGCCAGATCCCAGAGGTGATCTCTAGATTTTAGTTGATGTAAGAGATCAGCTGAGAGCCAGGGATTGCAAAGGACTTTGACTCTGTACTTTTTAAAAGGTGTGTAGGAGTCACAGGCTGCACCAAAAGTGCTGATTAAGTAATCCAGCGCAGTATTTACATCTGTTACTTTGTAGATAGGGGACCAGTCTTGGTGGTTGAGGCATGTTTTGAGGTGTGACAACTGCCCACGTGGTAGGACTAGTGATGATATTATGAGGGGACTTGTGGAATTTGTTTGACCATTCACAGATGACAGGGGAATGGTCACTAAGTGAGTCAGAGAGGACTGAAGTATTTGTGATACGAGTTGGGTGGCTGGTAAGAATCCAATCCAGGAGGGTGCTGGTGCCAGATATGTAGTTTTTCCTGGTCAGAGAAACAACCTTCTGGGTGAGATTGACCGATGAAACGGCACCTTTTGGACCCCTGCATCAGACGTGAGCCAGTTTATATTAAAGTCTCCAAGCAGAATAATTTCAGAGTCAGGAGGTTGGGACCTGGTGAATTCCAAGACAGTGTTAAGGCCATTCCCTTGTTCTTTTTGGAGGATATACATTGAGGCAACTATGAGGGATTTGTTATGGGCACCTAATAAGATTCTGATAGGGAGTATCTGCGCAGCAGTGGCTGGGAGGGGGTAGTGATGGGGTGTCCCAGTAGTGAATCTTTAAGGTAAATTGCACATCCACCACCTCTTTTGGACTTCTGGTCCAGCCTGAAAACATTGTAGCCTGGAAGAGCGATAGCCAGGTCAGGGATTTTGGGTGTACACTAGGTTTCTACAACTGCCAGGATATCTGGGATGTGCTGATTGATAAAGATTTGTAGGGCATCCAGCTTGGGGAGTAGACTACAGATGTTGAGAGATGCTATGGAGAGTGCTCCTGACGGCTTTTCCTGGTAGATAGAGCTGGAGGTTATTGGGCCAGGGTTAGAATGGATGTTTTCTGACAGCAGCAGGAGGAGGAGCACAAGCTTCAGGGCGCACCAGCGTAAGTCCCTGAGCATGAGTCGACATGCCCATTTTTTTCAAGAACTTGCATTAGGTTGGTGGCAATGATCCCAGAGTAATGGAAAAGTCAGCAGTGGTGACATAGTCCAGTCAGGAAGAATTTGGAAATGCCTGGCAGGATGAGGAACCAAACATGGGAGCTCATGTTCCACAGACAGCCAATAAGAGCTGTCCCAAGATAAAGGCAATTGTCCATAGAAAATTTACAAAGACAGCCATGCAGCCTTGAGTTCCCAGAACGCTGCCCAGGCTGTACCTGCTAGCAAGGGCTCGGGGAGTGTGGTAGCAGGCTCTACTCACCGTGGAGGTGTGTAGACCCCAGTTTGAGGCACTGTTAGCCCAAAGGGCTATGAGGATGCCTGAGGAGAATGGACAAGCTGGGGTTAGGTATTATAGCACCAAAAACAGTGGGAGGTATCCTGCTTTGCAATTCACAAAGAAGCTTTGTCACAAATAATGGGAGTTTAAATTGTAGGGAAGGATTCAGGCAGCAAGCTAGGTGCGAGCTGGGTCTGCAAAGAGAAGAAATAAAAGATGTTGAAATTGGGGGGGTGAGGTGGAGAAATTAACTGAAAGTGACTTTTCACAGAAATACCCAATGTGTTAACAGAAACTCAGCACAGAATTAGGAATACAGTCTAGTCCTCTAAACTTCCATGTTCAAATACATACAAGTACAGTTTAAAAACAAACTTTAAACTGAAGAAATTCAGCACTGAGTATTACAACAGATCAGATATCAGAGGCAATACTGGATTAGGGGGGGAAAAAAGGTTAAATAAGCTGGCCGATGGTAGTGACATAGTCCAGTTAGGAGGAATTTGGAAATGCCTGGCAGGATGAGGAACCAAACATGAAGCTCGTGTTCCATGAACAGCCAATAAGAGCTGTCCCAAAATAAAGGCAATTGTCCTTAGAAATTTTACAGAGACAGCCACGCAGCCTTGAGTTCCCGGAATGTTGTCCAGGCCGTACCTGCTAGCAAGGGCTTGGGGAATGTGACAGCAGGCTCTTCTCACTGTGGAGAGGTGTAGACCCCCGCCTGAGGTGCTGTTAGCCTAAAGGGTTCTGAGGATTCCTACTAGCAAGGGCTTGGGGAGTGTGGCAACAGGCTCTTCTCACCGTGGAGGCATGTAGACCCCCATCTGAGGCACTGTTAGCCCAAATGGATTATTCGTTTTGATGTTACACAAATGGTGTGTGCCACAGGTTATTTATATATTTCATTGTTCAGAAAAAAAAAACCTTTGAATGAAAGCTCTTTTGCAAAGGTTCCACATCAAGTACTTAGCATATACAGTAAAACAGAAGGGGAACTGTCCCATCTGTGGTTCACATTTCATGGGAAGGAGTGTACACAATAAGAACAACTTAAAACATTAGTAGTTTCCACTCTTTTATGGGCTGCCTTATGAAACAGAAATTTTATGTCTACCAGTGTTTATCAATCTTAATTCTGTGCACAGACTACAGTTTGGTATTCCATTATGTCCACAGAAAAGACAACGTAAAGTCATTTTTTTATAAAAAAAAAAAATAATATATGTGTCCCTTTTCTCACAGAATGACATGGGCAAAATTAAATTACACTGACAAAAGGAAGTTAAGTTCTGTGACAAAATGCATTTCATTGACAGAGTGAATAAAAGGAGTTTCATAAAATTTACTTCACTAACAGAATGTAGGACAGAGGTTTGACTTTGTACTTTATGTGAAAAGCAGCCTGGGAGCAGCGCCATCTACAGTAGGTTACACATACTGCAATAACAAAATCCTATAATGCCAAGTAATTGCAACAGCAGTACACATTAGTTGTGAGATGCTGAAGAAACAGAAAAGATAAAAACACAATCTAACCTCCAAGATAAAGTGAATGTCATTGTAAGCAAATAATTAAGAGCTACTATTGAGACTCATGGTTCAAGCAAGGGTTCTTGGTGAGTTTTTGTTCCATAAACAAGAAACATGAACAGATTTCTGCTCTTAATGACCAGAGTGGGTTTGTGATCACAGGCAGCTGACCTGAAATGAATTCCATAATGCAAACCCCCACACTCCCAAAAGGACTGTTAAATTTCCAATTGCCAGCTTATTTTATTTTTGCTAACAATGCAAATTAACTTTAGAAAAGGGGTATATAAACTGGAGCTCTTCTATAAGGTACAAAATAAACTTCATGTGTAAGAGGGAATAACAGCATAAAGTGCAAAATCCATAAAAACAGTATAAAATACTAACATGCAAAAACCCTACTCTCAATCTTGAGATTCTGACTACAGTGCTCCGGTGCTTTGCTCAGTAGAGCTTCATCCAGGAGCCCCTCTGATTAAGCTTTACAGAGCGAAGTGCATTGGCACTGTATATAAATTTTTGTTCCACCAACAGCCAGAGATTACAGTGAACTTTAACTACCTTAAGCCTTTTCCCAATAGGTTTAGACTACCCTTTACCCCCCCCCACACTCACACACACACACACACACACACACCCCTTAATATTTTTCTTTGGTTTGTGGGATGTGCATGTACTGCATACAGAAGAATATTGTTGTGCAAGAACAAGGGGACACACATTGAAGATGGGGGGGGTGGCTCAGAGGCAATGTGAGGAAGTATTTCTTCATGAAGAGGGTGGTAAATACATGGAACAGCCTTCCTGAGGGGGCCATGAAGTCAAAAACAGTGGGGGAATTCAAGAATGCATGGTACAGACATAAGGCAATTCTAGGGGGGGTAGGAGGAAGTAGGCTGTTGGTTTACTAGAATCTGCAGCTTATGCAATAGGTAGGGGAAATGGGCAGACTATGTGGGCTAAGCAGCCCTTATCTGCTGTGAAAGTCTATGTTTCTATGTTGCAAATTACTGTTTGTTTGTTTTTTATGCCTCTTTTCATTTTGTTTTTAGCTAAGGATACCCTTATATTGACTCAGTTGTGTAGCTAGAAAAAAATTGTAAGACAAAACTCTTTGGTACCTCTTTGCAACCCCCCCCCCATATAGATATGTAACCCCTTGTTACCCGGGGTTACTAGAATCCCAGTAAGACCTAGTGGTAGGCAGGGAAGGCAGCTTGTGAAACTCCAGTTAAATGGGTTTCACACGGTCTCACTCTGTTCTCAGTCTCAGCTGAGACTGAGAGATGACATCACCAATAGAACTGTCGCAGCTGCATAAGCCACATTGGAATCTGCAGCAGAGGGAGTGAGATAGAATGTTGGGAGTTTTCAAAGTCAGTTTCTGTTTACCTTCTGTGGGAGAAGGAAGTCAGTCTCCTGCTTGCCTGCCAGCAGGAAGGAAGTGTCTTTTGTTTACCTTCTGTGTGAGAAGGTCAGTGTCCAGTGTTCAAGTGGTGGAGACTACTGTCCAGGTCTCAGTGCCCCCTCCCTCCGGGGGGGGGGAGTAAAGTATCCCTATGTAGATTCCAGGGGAAATCCCCTAATTTCTGCTGAAGGAAGAAAGCTGCCTTTTACAGTTTCTGTTTGGTCTTAAAAGTGGAAAAAGTTGCACTTTGCCTGTGGGGCACCTGCAACGAAAGGGTGAGTGTTTTGCTCTAATTTGAGAGGGCAAAAAATATGTTTCTTCAGCTTGGGAAATGTGAAGAAATCTGGGATTTGAACTACTATTTGGGAGGCCTATAGTACTAGGACAAACAAATGGAGTAGTGTCAAAAGCTAAAGTCTGTGTGAATTCAAGTAATGTTGTAGAGGGGGTGCGACAGTTCATCCACCGTTTAATCTACATTTTGAAGTTCAGTTTTTCCAGAGAAATGGCGGGGTATGGGCTGTGGGAGCTGGAGTTGGGCAAACCCCCCATCTTTAGTAACCAGGTCCACCTCTACGGATTTCTGCTGTGATTGCTACTTGCCTCATGCGCCTGGCCAGTGATGAGGTAGGTACCAGACGTGGGTCACAAATGGGAAAATCTCTCTAGGAGTCGCAGACTCTAAGTGGTGTGGGGAGCCACAACTTGGGAAAAGAATTCTTTTTGTGAGATGGGAGTCAGAAGAAGTAAGAAGGAAATGTCTCTAGGAGTCATAGACTCTAAGTGGTGTGGGGAGCCACAACAAGTAAAATGGGTTCATTCTTCAAATGGACTGTCAGTCAAGTGGCCGGCAGGGGAGCCGGGCCAGTCGGGCTGTGTATCCAAAGCGCATGCAAGTCCGGGCTGTGTGCCTGGTGGGTCCAGAGCCTGAAAATAGTAGAAATGGGTTCATTCTTTAAGTGGACCGCCTTGTAGTCTCTAATCTGCATTATCAGTAAACGTAGCCCCATGGGGGTCCATCTATGCTTTGTTGTGTTCAGCTAGTTATGAATAAAAGCCACACTGAAAAATCCCAATCTTGGTTCTGGACATTACAGTTATTGCTTCCTGTGTTCGGATTTACTTGGGTGCCCCTGTGCAGAGTAGCCAAACCTAGGTCCCCTTGTGCCAGATAACCTCATCCTCCCCGAACCCAGGTCCCCACCAGATATTGCTGCCAGTGCCAACAGCATGCCACCTGTCGTTTTGGTAAAAAGGCAGGGGCGAGGGGTTACTGATATTCTCACATTTGTAAACCAGACCCCTTGTACACCCCTGGAACAGCATCATAAGAGCAAAAAAGTGCAGCAGTACTTAGTTGTATCCATTTAGCATTATGTTTAAGTCAAAGAGAGCCATATATTCATATTATAAAATCAGAAGGGGTAGATATCAGACAGTAGGAGCAACCAAACCCAATAACTAGGGCCCAGAATGCCGCCCCCCCAATCAACTTGCAAGCCATGATATACTTGCCAGAAGTGTTCCTACACTCATGTATTCAATCAGTTGCATGAGACCTTGATCCCATTTGAGATAGGCTCCCTTATCACCTCTCCAACACTTTTGAACTGTCTGTTTGTATCTCATTATATCCGTATTCCTCAGGTTGCTCTATAGTGTTCTGGTTTCTTGCCAATTTTCCTTTTCTACTTTACCCTGTCCTTATCAGCTGTGCCTTTTAGCACTTTCCTTTTACTCCTGTTTTCTGGTACCCTTGGGCCTTTAAATGAGCAACTACAGTGTATATTCAGTTGTCTCCAATCACACCACCCACTTTCAGAAAGGCAGTATCAGTGCTAAAATGTCCACATGTACATTTGCAAGTGGGCAGGGCTCTGAGGACATGGTAAGATTTGACGTCAGATTACATACTTTCCCGATCTTTGCCTCTGTAACTTTCTAGGCCAATCTTGGATAGAAAACAACATTACATCTGCACTTTAGCCTTTCTAACCTTTTTAGGCTTTTTATTTTATTTTAGTTTTTGCAGGGTGACTCTGAGGTGGCTCAGGATCCTCGGACAGTGCCACCATGTAGCAACACACACAGGACAATCAAAGTTTGGGGCTACAACATCCTAGAATAAAAAAAAATCCCATAATATTGGACAGTTAATTACTTTATTTATGTGCAAAGAGATATAGACTAGCACCCCACCCCTTATTGTCACCTAGCATTTCACATCCCTACCTTGTGCTTTATCTAAAGCCTTTGATAAAGTGTGAGGTGGTGACTCGAAATGTTAGGCTACAGTAAGGGGGGTGCTACTGCATGTCTCTTGCACTTAAATAAACTAATTAACTGCTCCAGTATTGTGGGGATTTTTTCACTTTTAGGACATTGTAGCTCTATTATTTTAGTTTTTGTTGACCAGGAAAGGAGGGCTAGGCAATTCTGATTATTTTCAGCCTCGTCCCAGAGGGGCAGATACTGATGGAAACCAGCTGAAATTGAAATTTAAGCTGTTAGTGGTATTTTTAGTGAATGGGTGGAATTTGGTCAGGACGCTGGTATATTTCCCAACTCTGTATTTATTTTAATTAATAATAAACATTAAAAGTTTCACCAGGAAAGGCATGCTGAGCTAGAAGCTCTTTTCCAGATGCGTCCCTACATTTTTCGAGAATTACTATGGGATCTTTAATGCTCACTTGAACAACCACCAGAACAGGCGATGGGGCCTTGGTTGGTTTATTTATTTATTTATTTTGTTTATTTATTAAAACGTCGGAGATTACCTTTGAGCACAAGTGCTCATTTACAAAGGTTTCATGCCATATATAGTCACAAAAAAACATTACAGGCTGTCGAGGTCAGGGTTTTTGGAATAAATGACTGCATCATCGGCATAGAGGATTACTTTGGCTGTCAGACAAGCATCGGGCAGCTGATTTAGGAAAAGGCCAAATAGGAGTGGGCCCAGCATCGAGTTCTGAGGGACACCAATAGATACTCCCCTAATGCTGGACAAAGATTTATCGATCTTTCCACACTGGGAGCTATCGGTGAGATAGCTGTGGAACCAGTCAACTATGTTCTGTGACAAACCAAGGCCAAGGAGTTTATTAAGTAGGAGCTTGTGGTTGACCAGGTCAAAGCCTTTAGTAAGATCAATATATATGAGAAGGACACCCTTGTCAAGGGTCTCATGAACATAGATGCTGTACTCCAGCAGCACATGTTAATGCTGTGGAGCTTCTGGAAGACATGCTGTTGAACACACTGAACACTGTATTGTTCGAAGTATGTAACAAATTGATCAGAAACTATTCTCTCAAGGGCTTTGGATGGAGGGGAGAGAATAGAAATGGGTCTGTAATTGGTGATGCAAGTGCAGTCTCCACTTTTGAGAACTGGTGTAACTAGTGCAGATTTCCACTTCCTGGGGGACTGCGAGGGCAAGAAGTTTCATATCAATCAAATTATTCCCACACCTAGTTTTGCCAAGTACCCTACTGATGTATTTGTGAGGTGTCTTTGACTAAAGCAGCCTTAAAGTAGAATTTATGGTACCCTGGTTTGGAGCCCACCATCTGGAGGCTTCAAGACCTGATTCACTACACGGGACTGGGCAGGCTCAGTGGGGATGATGGAACTGTGGTCAGTAAAAGCTGTGTTGAAGTAATTTCTGGCAATTTCGGTGGGATCAAGGACCTCTCAACCCTCCACCATGAGTATTTGAGGAGTGGTTTTAACTCCCTTGCTATGGAGCTCTGAGACGTCATCCCAGAATCTTTTGCCATTACTCCAGTTCTGGGTCTGCTGGTCCTTACAGATGCCACATTTGGCCTTCCTAATCTTATTGGTGCACTTATTGCAGACTTCTTTGTACCTTTGCAGGTGGAAAGGAAACACTGTTTCCCCAGGCCAGTGTCCAACGACTGTCCCTCTCCCTCATGGAGTTCAGAGGTGATCCATCCAGACAGTGTTCCACTTGCTTTGCAGTTTTAAAGGGTGCCAATTTCTCACAGGAATGTGTGAATTCAGAGACAAAGAATTCTAGGGCCAGGTCAGTATCGGGAATGGCATCAAAGAAGCTTCAATCAATTTGGGCCAAACAAGATTTGAAGACAGGCACCTTCATTTTGCTAGGACATGGTTGACTGTGATCGGGGGGGGTGGAGGGGGGGTAGATTTTTCTGTTTAACTGACCATAGACATTGACCATTAACCAGTTCATGCAATTGTCCAGGCTGTGTGTAGGTGTTGATGTGCAATATGGCCACCACTACACATTCAGTCACTTCACTACCAGTCTAGCTTTGCTTGTAAGGCGCTTTGGGATACACTGTGTATGAAAAGCACTATATAAATGCAGATTCTTCTTCTTCTTGTGCTGGGTAATGGTCACTTATGGTATCTGGCAGAACTTTGACAATTTGAACCCTATCAGGGTGTGTAAAAAGTACCCAGTCAAGTATCATCATGGGGCCTGTTTTATAATTGTTTCTGGTGTGCTCAGTGACCATTTGTGTAAGAAATAGGCTAGATATCTTATCCTTATGACCCATGCTGGACTTAGCAAAGTCACCAGTAACAATGTATTCCCATTTCTGATTGAGTTGCATGAAGTAGTAAGTGACTCTGCTTGAACCCCTGACCCACCACTCCGGAGGCTTACACCCTATCCGCTACGCCACTGAAGCACCCACTTTGGCTCCTTCTACTTTTCCTATCCCCTCTTGTGTGAAGCAACCCCACCCCGATACAGTGACCATCTAGTTACCTGAAACTAAACTTGCACTCCAATAAGAGGTGGGCTATGCTATCACTGCTGGCAGCCTCGCTGCTAGGCACCCTGCTCCTTGTAGATTTTGGTGCTTCCATACTTGGTATAGAACAGAAGCTCATGTCCTGTCTTACCCACTCCTTCACCCTTGATGTCTCCCCATGTCCCACTGTCAGGTGGGAGGGTACCCTCATGGGCCTTGCTTTTTTTTGCATTTCTTTCCAAACAGGATGCCTGCTGTCTTGGCTTCCTCCTTTTCTCTACTACTATCCCCCTTCCACATTTTCCCACAGCATATCACCTGCTCTTCTCTTTGCTTCTACTAGAAGGAGACATTGAGACCAATCCTGCCTCCATGTACTGCCATTGATCACTCAGATCCTATATGGAACTCCTCCTTTGGTTTGAAGTTCACACACATCAACCTCTGCAGCCTCTCCTCTAAAGTCATCAGCCTTGAACCTTGGGTTGCCCTATACAGGCCACATGTGTTAGGCATCTCTGAAAGTGGTTAAAACCTCTTCTCTCTGATGCTGCCTACTATCTCCCAGGATACTCCCTGATGAGGCATGACAGGCCTGGTAAGAAAAGGGGTGATGGGGTGCCTATCTACATCTGTGAGCCTCTCTCTGCTAATTCCCATCCTCTGCTCTGACCCTAGCTCACCCAGTGAGTGGCTCCTAGTGGAACTGACCATAGGTGCAGCAAAAAATATGTATGTGGGTTGCTGCTATAACCCCCCTCCCTAGAATGCCCAGTAGGTCTCACCACCCACCTTGAAGGCATGGGAAGCCTCTCCCCGCTAGGACACCATCCTCCTTGTGAATTTCAACCTGGACTGGCTTAGTGCCCAGGAACCTGATTACTCTAACCAACTCAAGATCCATAACCTAGTCCAAATTATCACCATCCCCACCAGGCACAACCCTAGTACCCAAAACCATACGTTTTTTGACTGGGTAATCACCAACAGAGAGGACAGGGTGCTCCTATCAGGAACTCTGTCTGATGCTATTAGCGATCACTCCTCATCCTACCTGGTCTAGGTCTCTAAGACCAAGTGTCCACCCACTAAACTACTCTCCTTCTGTAATTTCAATCACCCAGACATCCCCTCCCTCCTTAATGATGTTCAAGCGATAAACTGATCAGCCTTCTACACCCTTTCTGATGTGTCCGAGGCTGAGAGTTTCTTCACAGCTGCACTCCTCCATCTCCAAAATCAACATTTCCCCCTGACTACTCACCGAGTTATTGGTGGCTGTACACGCTGGGTTACCAAAGACCTCCTGGACATGATGAGGGAAAGGGAGAGATTATGGTCAGCCTATAAAAAAGCCCCCTTCCCTGCCCGATGGAACAATTACTGGCAGCTACAAAACCTTTGTAAACAGTAAGCCCTTGCCAAAAAGCATGCCTTCTTTCAGAGCAAACAAAGGGACAGTCTTGGAGGCCCCAGTCACTTCTGGGGTGAGGTTGGCTCATTCCTCAACCCTATTATTCACCTTGACCCTCCCTCCAGATGTCTGTCCGACCCCATTGCTGTGGCAGAGGCCTTCAATAAAAAATTCACAGCCCTGTCTGCCCTCCTTAGCAAGCTGCCACCACTGGTGATCGCTGGTCTCTCTGATCATCCCCCCACCCATACCCCTCTAACTCCTCCCCTCCCCACTTTCTACTTCCAGACCATCACCCCCAGGGACAAGGCCAAACTGCTGAAGAGTCTGCCCAGGGCAGCAATGGTCTTTTCCCTGCTATGCTTAAACTTATATAACCTGCCATCTTAAAACCACTCACCTACCTCTTTAACCTGGCATTGACTACCTTCTCAGTGCCCAGCACCTGGAAGCATGCCAGGGTGGTCCCAATTTTTAAGACTGGTGACCCGCTATCCCCAGATAACGATCGGCCTATATCCTTGCTCCCCCACTTTAGTAAACTCCTAGAAAAGGTTGTCCACTGACAACTGTCTGCCTATATTGACACACACAACCTACTGTCCAGACAGCAACATGGCTTCTGTAAACATCACTCCACCACATCTGCCCCCGCCCTGTTTACCAATCATATTCTTAGGAACATGGACCTTGGAAGAGCAACGGGTGCCATCTTTGTCAACCTGTCTAAAGCTTCCGACCTGGTCATCCACACCCTGTTACTCTCCTCCCTCCAAACTCTTGGCTGCTCTACTGAGACCACCCTGTGATTACAAAGTTACCTTTCAGACAGATCTCAGTCGGTATGTGTAGGATCTTCTATCTCCCCTGCCCTCTCAGTTGCTGCCAGTGTACCCCAGGGCTCCATCCTGGGCCCACTCTTATTCTCCCTGTTTATAAATGCTCTCCTCTCTGACTGTCTCACTTGTGATGCCCTATTTTATGCAGAAGACCTTCTCCTCTTCACTAGTGAGAAGGCTCTTGAGAATATATTCAGGGTTTTATCCGATAACTTCTCTGTGGCGCACACCTGGTTCCATTCACATCACCTGTTAATGCTTAAAAAACGAAATCTTTGCTATTTGGATCTAAACCCTTCCTATCTAAGATTGCCAAGGCTGGGTCCACCATCTCAGTAGTCTCACCAGACAACACTGTACTTGAAAATGTACTAACTTTCAAATATCTGGGAGTTATCCTGGACCCATCCCTCTCCTTTTCTGATCATATCTCCTCTGTTATCCTCCGTATTAACCAGAAACTTGGTGCAGCCTATCGGATAAAGTCACTCCTGACCAGGGAAGCCTGTTTAGCCATTGCCCAAGGCAACCTGCTATCCTTGATTGACTACTGCTCCCTTATTTACTCACACACATCCTCAGCCTTGCATGCGCACCTCTGCTCCACATATAACATATGTTGTTTCACTCTCCTGGCACCATATTCCAGTCACCACTACCACCTCTACCAGACTCTTGGCTGGCTCCCACTACACTGCAGATTTGATTATGGGCTTGGCTGTCTCCTAGACAGCACAATCAGGCATGGCAAAGCCTCCCCTTATATGTCTCTCCTCAAGACCAGAACTCCCTCGAGGTGTCTGCGTGCATCCTCTCCCCACCCCCCAGATATCCCAAAAGTCTTCTTGGCTATGGGTAGCAGAGCATCATTATCTGTAGCTGCTCCCACTGTGTGGAACAGAATTCCTGCTCCCATCTGCTCTCTGTACTCCCATGCCATTTTCAAGACACATCTCAAATCCTGGCTGCTTGATGAGGCCACATGTCGTTGCTAGCTTGGATAACCCCACCCCCACCTTTCTGACTTTTTCCTCTTTGGCTGCTTTGGCCTCCCCGTCCTCTCTCATTTCTTTGAACTCCTTTCTTACATCCCTCACTACCTGCTTCTCAGGCTCTCCCACTTGGCTATTGTCTTGTATGTTTTTTTTTTCTTTTAAATCATGCATTAATTTGCACTTATCCTTTGTAAATAATTGTATAATAATTTTTGCTTATCATGATGTACTGAGTGTTTTTGTTTTTGCAGGCTCTCATTAATTTTCTTTCTGTGTTACTTTCTTTGTTCACCAATGATGTCTGTATTTCCACTTTGTGCACCAGTGATGTCTGCCTATCCACATGGCTTGTACTCATTGTATTACTTGTCACTACCTCTGTAACTGCCACCTGTTTGGCCCGGGTCATGCCTGAAAACAGTCCCCTGGATCTGTTCACTTCCCTGGTTACCAAAGACATACAGTAAATAAATAAAATGCCTAGATTCTGTTTAGTCAATGCAATACAGTATATACAAATAGCATGACAAGAGATTTGTGTCCTCACCCTATCAAAACCTTTATTGCTAGGTATTCACAGTCACTGGTTAGGTCTTTGGTCACAATTTTAGAGGCTTGCAGGTCTGATCTGCGGTAGATAAGGCAGCCCCCACCTCACTTGGTTTAGCATCTCATCCAAAAGATGGTACCTCAGGTGTACAGCATCCCACTCATGCTGCTCTACAGTGTCAATATTTGCTTTTGCTCCAGGTTCCTTATATAGGGCTAGAACCCTAAACCTTCTGATTTTTCAGCTTCAGAGGTGAGTGTGCAGCCTGTTGAGCCACTTACACTGCAATTATTTAATCAAGCTGTTTTACTCTTGAGTACTGTTCTGGATCTGCACAGCACTTTCTGGAGTAAACAGCCATCTAGAGATTTTAAGAGGGATAAGTGGTTCCAGACCCAGAAAATGCACCTGGTATAAACGTATTTGGGGATGGAATAATGTTTATGACTGTAAGACGTTCATCTGGAGACTGATCAGTCTGCCTTTTCAAGTGGCTGAATTAAAATGGTTGTGCATCTCCTGCTTTTACCTGGTATATCTGGGGAGACTAGTACATCCAGCCCTATTTGTTGCCAAGATTTCTCTCCATGGTTTTCTGTGAATTTTACTGCTGACATTATTTATTTATTTTATTATTTTATTTAATTTTGTTGACCCGGTAGGCCCACTTAAACTAGAAGTCCCTTTTTCAGGGGCGACCAGGGGTGGGGGATACAGATGGTAACCAACTGAAATTGAACCAGATGAAGCTGTTGGCGGTATTTTTAGTGAATTATAAAACATGATTTTCCACACTTCGAGTTGGTAAGTGAAGCGCTGTTCCTCTGTATTCACTGATTGCTGGCAGTTGCTCTGATCACTGCCATGTGACATTGTTTGTATAGTATAGACCTACATTTGAGTAAGCATTAAGACATGACGGCCAGATGGTTGTGTAGGGATAAACGTACATCAACTGATATAGCAATGGCCAAGTGCATTCATCCCCTTACAATGCACAACCAACAATGTCTTATTGCACCTATAAAATGCATGATATAAGGAAAATAAAAAAAAGTAAACATTTTTGAACAAAATCTTTTTTTTAACTAAAAGTAGTATAAAGTGGTCCTTTTGCAGCTTGACCACCACTACTGGGATGCTTAGATATTTACTTCATATCTGCAGATATGTTTAGTTTGTTTTGTGGTCTATTAAATCCTCCCCTC
The DNA here is from genome assembly GCA_016271365.2 of Neoceratodus forsteri. Taxonomy (NCBI): domain Eukaryota; kingdom Metazoa; phylum Chordata; order Ceratodontiformes; family Ceratodontidae; genus Neoceratodus; species Neoceratodus forsteri. The sequence continues at coordinate 1,074,156,497 of CM028131.1, forward strand.
CCCTTCCCTCCATGATATCCACTCTTTAAATAGTATCATATGCAGCCCTTCTACTCAGAAGCAGCAGGAATACTTTGTGGAGGGAGGTGGACACAAGTTCATTCAGAGAGGAAAGAGTCCCGAGAAGAACTGTAAATCTGAAAGGGGATAAGGCTACCAGTAGACGGGGTTCACCTAAGGGTGCTAAGTTAGCTCAAGGAGGTACTGGCTGTATCTCTGACAACCCTACTAAACAACTCACTGGAAACAGGAGTGGTTCCAGAGGACTGGAGAAGAGCAGATGAAGTCCTGCTTCATAAAAACCGAAACAAGGAGGAGACTGGCACCAATAGGCTATACTGTCTAATGCCACTGGAAAGGGTACTTAATGGAGACACTATTAAAAGAAAGGCTAGTGGAGGATCCTGAATCCAGCGGGTTACAAGACCTGAGGCAGCACGGATCCATGGGGGAGGTCATGTCAAACAAACCTGATTGATTTCTTTGACTGGGTTTGACCAGGCAAATAGATCAATGTGGGGTGGTGGACATGGCTTACATAGATTTCAATGAGACCTTCGACACCATATAACATAGGAAGCTTTTAAGGAAACTGGGCAATTTGGGATTTGGGTTCAAAGTGGTAAACTGGGTACAAAACTGGTTGATAGAGAGGAGACTAAGGGTGGTGGAAAATGGCTCTCACTGTAATGAGTGGAGAATGACCAGTGGTATACCTCAGAGCTCAGTACTGGGACCAGTCCTCTTTCATGTCTTCATGTGCAACACTGCAGAAGAGTTAGAAGGGGAGGTATGTCAGTTTGCAGATGACACCAAAATCTACAATAGGATAGATGCTCCACAGGGGGTGGAGAGAATGAGCAGAGACCCAAGAAAACTTGAGGAGTAGTCAAGGGTGTGGCAGTTGGGTTTCTTTGCAAAACAAAGTGCAAAATCATGCACCTAGGGCACAGAAACCCAGAGACAGTGCAGAAAATAGAGGAAGAGGCTTTGACGGTCACTAAACAAGAAAGGGACCCTGGAGTCATCATATCTGTGACCTCAAGGTGGAGAGGCAGTGCAGCGAGGCAGTAGGCAGGGCCAGCAGGATGCTTGTGTGCATAGGAAGGGGTATCACCAGCAGAAGGAGGGAGATGGTACTACCATTGTATCGATCATTGGTGAGATCCCACCTGGAGTACCTAGAGTACTGTCTAGTCCTGGACACCACATCTCAGGAAGGACACAGACAGTGTAGAGGTTGTCCAAAATGGTGCAGGGGCTGCATCATAAGCCCTGTGAGGAGAGACTGAAGGGCCTTAATATGTACACCCTGGAAGAAAGGAGAGAGGGAGGGACATGATAGAAACCTGTAAGTACATTATAAGGGTGAATAAGGTACAGAAGGGGAGTATATTTCAGAAGAGGAGGTGCACAAAAACAAGAAGACATGCAATGAAGCTGGAAGATGGTAAATTTAGGAGGGATGTGAGGAAGTACTTCTTCCCTGAAAGAGTGATGGATGCCTGGAATGGTCTTGCAGTGGAGGTGGTGGGGCAAAAACAGTGGTGAGCTTCAAGCTTGCATGGCATAGGCACAAAGGAATCTTGGTAGGAAAGGGAGGAGTAGCTGGAGGTCAGGTATGGTCTGACAATATAAGCAGGGACAAAATGGGCAGACTGGGTAAGCCAAGCGGTCCTTATCTGTGGATAAATTCTATGTTTCTATGTTTCTGTATTACTTTAACCCTCCATGCTAAATAAAAAAAAATCAGGTTATTGTCGTCTCCACATCCCTCACCCCCAATCCACAGCCTGTTTGTTATTTTAAAAAATCCCACCCAACCAGATTCACAAGCCCATATTTTACTGATGAAAAATACATCACATGCTTCACTCTTCATGTATATATTAAGCAACCTTGTTATTTCCATGTTTTGTTTCACTTAGTGCAGCACTGTGGAGCTGTTTGTAATGACATCTTCGAGAGGCACTCGCACACTCATATTCTTTTGTTAATGGAATGGGTATGTGCCTCATAAACAGCACTTGACATTGTAGTAAGTGAAACAGAGACATTACAATGTCTCTTAATGAATGTTAAGAAAATGAAGCAATCAATCATTCTGCCAACCATCATCAATGAGGCAACTGCGCCCTTGTGGTCAGATGCTTGCTCACGCCAGTGGCTGGCACAATACTAACAGGAGTGGGTGTGCTGTAAGAGGGGGCAGCAACTGGGTTTGCCTGATTTGATCTATACTGCCCCTCCTCAAAATAATAGACATGAGGTCAGGACGAAGTCCACCATTTAAATAAGGCTATTAGGGGGAATGGAGCAGTTTAATGAGGGTAGTTCTAAAGATGAGGACAGCTCTTTGCACAGTGCCAGTCAGGAACCAGGACTGTTTTTTTAATTCAGACATTTGTGCACAATGGTTAAGGGTTGGTGGGCAGGAAATGGATAGGGTAAGCAGGAAAGTGGTACAGGGAATAACCCTTAATGGGTTAGTGGAGTGTTTGTTTTTCTAATTATGTCCCTAGTACTGAATACACAGTACCAAGTTTTTGGATAAGCCAAGTATAAATATTCGCTTAGTATTTGTAAAAGGGTCCGTATCCCTAGAAATCAGTACTGTGCTATACTGGAAATGATACCAAATGAGCAATATGAAACAGTGGACTTTCATATACAGTAGAATATCACCACTACAGTTCACAGGATAAAACAATGTGACTAACACAGAAGTGCTATCACTTTTTAACCATGGGTCTTCTTTAGATGCAGAAGCAGTTGAAGAAAAAGCTTTTGTAGTGATAATTTCAGATTAAATTGTTCAGTTTTTCTGGGAGGTTGTTTACATTTCCATGATATACTATATAGAGTGAGGGAGCAGTCTTGACCAATCAGAGTGCTCCCTTTCCCTGTGCATGAGACATTTGTAGGCTGTAAAGAGTGGTCTTACAGTGCATGCACCCTGGAACTAGGTGTGTTCTGAGGAGGATATTAAAATATTTAATATATTATTGCTCAGCCTCAATCAATAATAAATTAATACAGACCACTCATAGAAACATAGACAATGATGGCAGAAAAAAAAAACAGAGGTCCATCCAGTCTGCCCAGGTTCCCTATAATCCCTGGAACCTATTGTTCCTCGAGGATACTAACCCCCCCCCCCCATCATCTCTGTGTTCTCCTCCTTGGTCCTGTCACCCCCAGTAACCACTATTTCCTTCATTATGTCCCAGTCCTGCTTGAATCCCCCAACTGTTTTGGCACCCACTACCTCAGCTGACAGACTGTTCCAAGGTTCCACCACCCTTTCCGTAAAGTAGTACTTCCTCACATCCCTCCTGAACCTACCTCCTGTTAATTTCCATTCGTGTCTATGCGACTGCGAATTGGTATTTAGACTAAATAGTTCCCCGCAGTTCACTTTGTTAATTCCTTTAAGGAACTTGAAGGTCTCTATCATATCTCCCCCTCTCCCTTCTGATCTTCAGTAAGTATATATTTAGTGCCTTGAAGCACTCATAGGATCTGCCCTGCTGGTCCTGAATCATTTTTGTTACTCTGCACTGCACTGTCTCCAGTCTATCCTTATTCTTTCTGAGGTGAGGACTCCAGAACTGGGCACAGTACTCCTCCACCCCACCTATGTCCTGCACCCCTACTAACTTATTCCTGATCAGTTCCCTCATTCTAGCAAAGTCAGCATTTCTAAAGTCAAGGACTTCAGTTCTCAGTTGTGGCTTGCTGGCACCGAGGGCTAATTCAAACCAAACAAAAGTTATGGTTACTGTTCCTCAGCAGCTTCCCTACTCCCACTGCTTCCACCATCTCTGAGTTGGTGAGCATCACATCAAGAACTGCTGTCGGCCTGGTGGGTTCCTTAACTAGCTGCACCAGTAGACAGTCTTGGAAGGCATCCAGCAAGGCCTGACTCCTGGCGCTCTTGGCCACCGGGACCTCCTGGCAGGTTCAGGTCTCCAACTACCACTGCTTCCCCCTTTGCAACCCCTCTTTCAAGTTCCTCTATGAGTTCTCTGTCCCTTTCCATCTCTTGCCCTGGAGGCCATTATATCACTTCCAAGCGTACTTTCCTGCCTGACGTTGCCGTGAGCTGCACCCATACTAACTCAATCTCACCGGCTCACTGTTCATACAGTTGTAAGAGTGATATCACTTATAAACTTAGGGTATCAGAACTGATTAACTTTGCTTTGTGGTTCTCAAACCCTAAGACTGTGTGTGAGACCACTCTTGCAAATGTAAGAGTGGTCTGCATGAGAGTATAGAGATACACTTTGTTCAGATGTGTGTTTGGGGGAGGGGGTTAGGATTCCATTGCAATTGATTAACAATATACCAAGAAAGATGACTTCTGTAAAGAGACAGAAAATGTTTTGAGAGATCACGTGATGCTTCGGGCTGCATAGCTGCTTCCTTGAGTGCTCCCGCTGTCCCCTCTTTTAACTCCCATTTAATTTCTCTTTTTACCAAAAATCTACCTGTCACAGAGCTGTATCAGTGTGGACTGGTTTCCAGGTATAGAAAGAAAGCAAAATATTGGGGAAATTGCTTCCCATGGAAGCAGAAATGCACACTGCTCCTCCTCACCACACTCCGCCGATAACACCTGAAACATCGACAAAGAAAGCAAAGGCCCAGTCTAGCTTGATGGCCCAATGAATGCTCACCACACCAGAAGCAGCTCCTCTGTCTCTGGAGAGATTTTTAAAAGAATTTCGTCCCTTTAGGGACGAGGTCCGATCACTGACAGAAGAAGTTAAAGCGGCTACTAGCAAGTTGGAATACCTGACATAACATACCAGCGACTGCGAGGTGAGAATCACCTCTCTGGAACAGAGAATAGATAAAGTTGACCCTGCAATGGCAGTCACCAGGCAACGTATTGCAAAGCTGGAGGCCAAGGTTGAAGACCTCGAAGGAAGAAGCCACCGTAATAATGTTGTTGTCATCAGGCTCCTGGAGCATGAGAAAGGCTCCAATGCTATCCTTTTAGCCCAGAAGTTAGTTAGAAAGATTGCTGGCCCTTCCCCCTTCGGCCCAGAGTACATCGTGGAACAGGCCCACTGTACTTTAAGGCCTATGCCACTGCAAGGAGCCCTACCTAGAACATTTATTTTCAAGTTCCTTAATTATCAGGAACATCAACACCTACTAGCGAATGTAAAGGAATTAAAAGAAGTGCTTTGGGAGGGATCCCCAATTAGAATTACCCATGATCTCCCCCCATCGGTGCGCCAGAAGAGGGCTGGATATCATGGTGTGGTGACCAAGTTGCTAGTGGCTAACATCCGATTTCGAATGTTGTACCCTGCAAGTCTACAAGTCTCCTTTGAAGGGAAATGAATCTCCTTGGAAGACCCAAAATCTGCAGATATGGAACTAAAGAAAATACTCCCGAACCTTTTCCAAGATAGGTGAAGCCTCAGCTTGGTGTTCTGGGGTGATATTTCCAGTGCTTACCATGGGGGTAGTGAGTATGCTTGAACAGCCTTACAATTAAATGCAATGGGGGGGGACTAAGCTTTTCTGTCTCCTAGTTTCTGTTACTCCAGTTGGAATGGAAATCCTGGTACTAGTAGTTACAAACCAGACATTTAAGTTAAAATGGATCTCTTGGAACTCAGTGAATACATGCTTTCATGGGGACTGTTATTTTGGTGGCACGGGACTTATGATGTAATTAGAGTGAACTGAGAGTGACACAACTCTGCTCATGGACTGAGTGCAACAGTATTTTATTTTTACCTTGTTTTCTTCTCAATTATTTCAAATTGAATTGTCCTGTTCACCAATATGGTTTCAATGTTGTGTTACCTGGGATATTGTGATGCAGAGAGCTTGTAGTTCAGCTTCCATAAGAATCAGTTTCTGTTCTTAAATGTCCTCCTTAAGTCTGGGCCAGATAGGGGAAGGCGGGGTTATTTGTTTAATGGTGGATGCGAGAGTAGTTTTGGGTGAGTTTTCACCTTTTCTTTTGATTGATTTTCCTCCCTCTTTGTTCTTATTATAATCTGGCACCAGGGTTTATTGGGGGTAGTGAATACAAGGAAAGTGTTCATCGTCTGTGAGGGAGCTGTTGCAGAAGGGGATATATATACCTCCCTAGGCTCATATTCTCTCCCTGTGATACTGATCCTGAAGGAGTTCCCCCTCACAGTCTTAGCTGTGGGTGAGAGCGTTATGTCAAGGGATAAATGCGCAAGGAGACCACTCTGGCCTTAGTATGGGATTGGCTCTGGGCAGCTTCGGGAGGTAAGGAGGGAGTGGGGGGGGCAGGAGAAGCTATACAGTGGATGGAGTCACGTACTGGAAAGCTAAATGGAGGGGGGTGGTATTTTTTCTTTCTGGATCCTTCTCAATTCAGCTGCTTGGAAGGGCTGGGGACCACGGGTGGTGGTTTCGAAGTGGGGGGGATTTAGGGAAAGGGAGGGCTTTTCATAACCATTGGGTGACTGGGAGATTTTGCAGGGGTGGGGAGGGGGGGTTCAGCTTGGCACTTTGGGGTTTGGAGACAATAATCAACAGGTTACATGGTCTGGAGTGGTTACTGTCTTTTTCTCTGTAGGGAATGGCAGGTACTAAAAAATGTGTGCCTTGGAATGTGCGGGGGCGCCATTCTAAAATCAAGCGGTATCAGGTGTTGAAGCACATCAGTTTGCTTAAAGAAGGAATCATATTTCTCCAAGAGACCCATCTTTTGGAGTCAGAAGGGACTGTTCTCCCTGAGACAATTTGTGGGCCAAGTTTTTAACGCAGGGGACAGCATCCAGAGCAGAGGGGTGGCCATTTTAGTTGCTAAACATATATCCTTCAAACCTGAACAAATTATCAGGGACCCCCAGGGTCACTATTTATTCGTTAAAAGGATTGTGGAGAGGACTGCCATTTTATTGGGCTGAGTATACAGTCCCAATAGTGACTCTCCCCCAATTTTTATTAACTTGTTACAGGTGCTGGCGCCCTTTACAGCTGTTCCGTGTATCATAGGTGGGGACTGGAATTTACCCTTTTCTCCTGACTTAAATAAATTGGACCCCAAAAGACAGGGCCTCTCCCCAGCACAACGTGCAATAAGAGAGATGGTGGATCACCTGGGGTTAGCTGACCCATGGAGAGTCCTATACCCCACCTTAAAGTATTTCACTTTTCAGTCTAGCTTGCGCGGCTCCACATCCAGGATTGACTACTTTTTAATTAGCCAGTCAATGTTGCGAGGGGTCATGTCCACGGGAATAACCCCTGGGGTAATTTCCGATCACTCAGTAGTATTATGTGATATGATCTTATCAGTGGACATGCTGAAGGACTCACTGTGGAAGTTAAACAATCAGCTTCTCAAAGAGGATAAAATTGTCGATCTTATTATTCAGGAAACTGAGGAGTATAACAAGCTTAATCTAAACTCCAGAATGAGACCAGATCTTGAATGGAGAGCTTCGAAGTGTGTTCTTTGGGGAGTTTTTATTAGGGTGGGTCACACAGGAAGAGGGAAAGGGAGCAAAGGACCCTCTCATTACTGTCTAGAATACGTACCTTAGAGGCCTCTTTATCCCCATCTGCCTCTAATGTGGATAGAGACTTACTGCTGGAGTTGAGAGATCAGTATAGTTCACTCCTCCAAGGGAAAGCAGAGTACACCAGCTTAAAAACAGGAGTGAAATATATCGATCAAGGGGAGAAGGCAGGTCACCTCTTGGCTATGAGATTAAAAAAGGTAGAATCTTCCCGAATTGTGCGAAGTATCAGGTCCAAACAGAATGGTGTTCTTTGTCTCATCCCTAAAGAAATCACCACAGAATTCGTGGAGTATTACAAGGACCTATATAGGCCCATGCCTAATAGACCTATCCCCACGGTTGTAGTGAACTATCTCCACCCACTTGCCCTTCCTACTCTCATTCAAGCTCGACAGGATTTGTTGGTGGCTCCCATCTCGGAGACGGAAATTCAAACCACCATATCTTCACTGATAGCAGACAAAGCACAGGGCCTGGATGGGTATTCTCCTAATTTTTATAAAGTTTTCATTAAGCAAGTGACTCCCTGGCTGAGTCACTTATATGAATGGATTCTGGGTGGGGGGGGGACCCAATAAACAGCTTCCTGTTGGAGGCTATTATAATTGTCTTACATAAGCCGGATAAAGATCCTGAGTTGACAAGTAGTTACTGTCCAATATCGTTATTGAATTGTGATATTAAAATTTTAGCAAAACTTCTTGCTAATAGACTGAAGCTGGTACTCCTAAGTATTATCCATGCAGGCCAAGTAGGCTTCATGGAGGGGAGACACTCGATGGATCATTTCAGAAAGCTAGCACACGTCTTCTCCGCATCCAGAGACTCTGATATGCCAGCTGACCTGTTGTTTCTGGATGCGGAGAAGGAGTTCAACCATGTGGATTGGCAATTCTTATTCTTAGCCATGCATAAATTTGGATTTCCTGCTTAATTTGTTAATTGGGTATCATCTTTATACCAAACCCCCCCAGGCTAGAATATATTGTAACGGGATCCTATCAGAAAGATTCTTTTTGCACTCGGAAACCAGACAGGGTTGCCCCCTCTCTCCCCTGTTGTTTAATATCTACCTTGAGCCGTTGCTATTTAGGTTATGTGCTCATGAGGGGGTACAGGTGGTCCCCATAGGGCAGCACTTTTTTAAATTATCAGCTTATGCTGATGATGTGCTTCTTCACCTGATTCACTCAGCTAAATCTTTTGCAATAGCTTTGTCTATCATTTCAGAATTTGGAGCTGTTTCCAACTACAACATTAATTTAAATAAGACTACTGTTTTTCCCCTACACCACAAATTTCACAAACAAGATGTTTCTTCACTTGGTGTTCAGTGGAGTCCTAAGAGTATAAAGTATGTGGGTTTGATGTTGTCTGGAAATGAGAGGTTGATGAAAAAGCTGAATTTTGACTCCCTTTTAGACACTGTTCAACATGATTTTAAAAGGTGTCGATCTCTTCCTATATCTCTTTGGGGGCAGATTAGCATCATTAAAATGAATATATTACCAAGAATATTTTAACCCCTTAATATGTTAAACTTGTGGCTACCCCTAGTTCGGTTCAAGAAACTGCATGCCCTTCTTTCATTTGGGGGGGGGACACCGTAGGCGGGTCTACCTGAAATTGGCAGCATCTACAAAAGCCGGGGGCCTTAAACTCCCACACTTTGGAATGTACTATTGGGCGAGTCAGGCGGCTAAATATTCGAGATGGTTCACACCCCAAGAAGAGATTGCCTCCTACTCTTATATACCAGAATGGCTAATTTTGGAAAGGGAGTTAATTTCTAACCTGAATATTTCTAAAGAGGCTCTTTTGTACATCCCTATCAGAAATCTTCCCACTGAATTGTGTGAATCTCCTACGTTATTATCCTTCCGGGCACATGGTCAATTTTGTACCTTCCTTAAATACCGACATGTTAAGGACACCAGGCAACCAATAGTGGGCAATCCAAATTTGAAGATTGGGGATAAAATCATTTCTCCACTCTGGCTTCCTCTGGTTAATAACATCAGGGTGAGGGATCTGTTTATAGTGGGACTTTGCATGGAGTCTGATACAATCATGGCCTCATACTCCATAGATAGAAAACAAGTTTTTAAAGTGTGGCAGTTATGGCATCTCCTGATAAAGACTTTTCCGGGGGAAATGAACTTTGAAGGACACAGCAACTGGCTGGAATCCTTGATCCCACTATGTAGAAAACCCCATGTGGTTTCCCAAATATACTCATGCTTTCGAAAAAAGATGCTTGATACACTCAGTGGGGTCTCTAGGTACTGGAATTCCCATTTTCCGAATTTGTTCAAAAAATGGGAATCCATTCAGTTAAATTCTCACCGGTACGTATCCCAAGATAGACTGAAGCTCATGCAGTATCAACTATTAAATGACATGTATTCAACCCCCATTAAACTTAAAAGAGTAGGAAAGTTGGCAGATGCACTTTGTTTCAGGTGTAAGAATGCCAAAGGGGACCTTGTTCATATTTTTTGGGACTGCCCCTCGATTAAAGACTTATGGGAGCTAATTAGGGCTAGGACAGACCCCTTATTGGGCTTTGCTGAATTATTTATGCCTGAGATTTATCTCTTGGGGGATTTTTCTACTATAGCAGTTAAGATCCGTAAGTATCATATGGCCATGATATCTCTTACTCTTAAAAAGTTAGTATTGCGTCACTGGCTGGATGCTCATATCATCACTTATGATGAATGGCTGTGGGACTTTTTATTTAATCTCCACACTGAACACATGAAAGCTAATCTTGGTGGCTCCCTGAACTGTTATAAAAAGATATGGGAAGGCCTTCATGCTCTTTACCTTCTCCAGACTGGGGCCTTGCCACAGTAGGAAATGTATGCTTAAAATCCTATTGTATATGGTTATAATTAGTATGCCATTCCGGTATTATAACTGGATATGTTCTGTCTCCGTCATATTACCTGCTCTTTATGATTGGGTTAGTGCCAAGCTGGGGGGTTATAGGGAGAGATGGAGGGGGTGGGGGATTTAGCATGGAATAAATGTTTTAATTTCCTGCAGCTGTAGCAATGTTTATCAATGTTTCATGTTAAAGCATGTATGGAAAAAAGCTCAATAAACTTTGAATTTCGAAAAAAGAAAATGTTTTGAGTGAGGGGACACAGTTGTTACATATGGAGTGACTGACTGACATAGGTGAGATTTGTGCCATACAATAAGAGTGACTGTAATTGGTTGGTCAGAATGACAGAAAAAATAACATACATTCATGCAATGAAGAAAATGCATTTCTTCATCTCATGATTTTTAAAAGGGGTTCTTGGTCTCATAATTCAGTTGTGTTGAGATAAGTCTGACCACAGACGACAAGGTGACCCCTGTCATAGTTCAGGTACCTTATTTTTTTTATTTTAATGTGCCAATATGAGCTGTGATACCACTGTTTTCTCTATTTGTTTTATGTGGAAACCACTCTCTGGCTTCCTTTATTTTTCTAAACTGAGTGCTGTTTCATAAGGGGCTTAGTGGTGGTTGGGAGAAGCATGCTAAGTGGGAGATGGCCACACCTGCCCTGATCATTTGGTTTTTAATAACATAGGAAGCTCAACCCTGGCTTTTTTTTTTTTTGAAATATCAAATCATTTGTTTAAATAAGATCAATAAACTTCACAGTAAAATGTTATTGTAACACACCTCATACTCACTTTCTCCCTCTCTTAACAATCCGACAATTTTGTTTACTTTGCTACCAAGTCTTGTTTGCATTCTTCTAATAGGGAACTCAGTTGTACCAACAGCTGGACCAAGATGTATAACTGCTACCCTATACTGAACAACAGTTGAGGCAAGCTTTGAAAACAAGATCTCAGACCTATAACTTTTTGAAGCATGCTGGGTACTGAGACTAACTTCCAACATTGGCCCAAGCGGGAAGCATTTGATTCGCTGGGCTTCTTTTTCCAGGCCCTTTGATGGATGCAGTTTAATTAATTTTTCAATCACTGAGGAGCCAGTGAAGGTGATGACATTAATGGGGACTGGAATATCAAAGTCCTTTTACCTTATCAGCTGTCCTACAATAATAACCAGTAGAAACTGTTTATCTGCAAACCTCACACTGTTTGTTGTGCCAGTGCATTTTTCTATTACAAATCGTTTGTCCATAGTCTCCTTTCAGTATAGAACAGAAATCCTTCCTTTTGTATTTTTTAATTTGAAAAATTAAAAGCTCACAAGGGAGTTATGGTGCTGAATTGTGAGAACTTTCATTTATTTGTAAGCCCAGCACAGTGTTGTGGCACTGCGCATCTTCACTAAACAACACTAACGGTGCTTTTAGTTTTAAACCCCTTTTATTCAAGGCAGAAGAAAGATGGATAGTCTCCAGGTATATTCAGTTCTTTGAAGGCATCATTATAGCACAGATCGCAGCACTATGTTGCTTGAGATAGTTTAATGCAGTGACCCCTAGTAAATAGAACTGACTCATCTCTTCTGGATTTATTTTAAACAGGAGCTAATCAGAACTCACAAATGTGCTAAATGGTTCTTGCTGTTGTATCTCTTTTCAAGCCTTGTGTAAGGTTACAAATAATGTTAACTGTTTAGGGTGCCAATACTGTTAAGTTAAAATTACATTAATGCCTTCAGCAAAAGTGTCATATCTGAAATGAATGTATCAAATGAATACCTTGTCAGGGCAACATATGTTGTTAATGTTACCCCATTTGTTCCTTTACCTATTATTGTGATTGCCTGCTGTAATTTTTCACAACTGTACTGGATGCAACTGTAAATGAAACCTGTGCTCAATTTTCTTACCAATAAATAAAGTGAATTGAATTAAAAATATCTATACAGCCACCTCGTGGTTGTGGGGCAGCATGGCATGCTTAGTTAAAAACATTTAAGAATCTTCTGGGCATTCGCAGAACAGGACAGTGGAAGAATTTTAGTGCAGGAAAATCCTGCTGCTCTGTTGGACTGATTCTAATACTTTTGAAACTGAGAATATGTTGCTCTGAAACTGAATTACTTGCCCTAAGTCACTATTTTCTAATTTTTTTTATTTAAAAGTTGATAACTGGGAAATGCACACTGAGCCAATGCTCATTTTCAGGTGCAACCCAGGGTCACGAATAGGAGGTGTAGAAAGAACAACAGGAAAAGTAAATTTACAACAACAGATCAACATGGTAGGATTACAATGCAAATTAACAGCAATATAATAAAACAGTTGGAGGACTACAGCAATAATAATAACAGAGTGGTGGCAGAAAAAAACAATGGACTACAATATGGGTGGCATTAAGTACTTAGGAGACCAAACTACAGAAACACGAATTGCATGGGAGATTGAGCAGGGGTACTTAAGCTAGGAGGCTGATGGAGAGGAGGAGGGGAGGCATGAGAAACTGGAGCCAGGAAGAAGACGTAGCAAGGATTTGAAGGAAGAGAGCAAGGGAGAATGCCTTATATTCCAGGGGAGTAGATTCCAGAGAGAGGGGAGGCAATAGGAGAAGTCAGACTGCACAGCTCCAGTGTGAGGAATAGGGAGGGGAAAAGAGCGAGAGTCCCTGGAGCGAAGGGAGTAGGAGGAAGGGAGAGCTGTTGAAAGGCAGCAGCATAAATAAGAGTGGAGTGTCCTGAACCAGTACTTGGCAATGAGGGAGAAGCAGGGGATCTTGCACCTGTGGGAAAGTGGTGCAATAGAGAAGGAAGACTAGAGAAGACAGTGATGGGTGAGGGGAAGGGGAGGAAGTAGCAAAGCGACAAAAGAAGTTGAGGAGAGTATCAAGCCTAGAGAGGGATGTCTCAGGGGCAGAACCACAGATGACGTTGTCATAATCAATGATGGGTAAAATTGTTTTCAAGACAAGATCACGACAGGTGGGTAAAGGGAGGCAATCTTTGTGATGGTAGAGGATGCCAAGTTTAGGGTGAAGTTTGATGCGGACGGCATCAATATGGGAGGCATAGTCCAGATTACTGTCCAACCAAACCCTTAGATATTTGAAGGTGGGGACAACCTCCGGGCGGGAGCTATCCAGAATGACAAATGTTGGGGGGAGAGGGGAGAGTGGTCTAGTTAGCCTCTGCTTGGAACCAAAGATTATGAAAACTGTTTTCTTTTTATTTAATTTTAGTTGGTTAGCCTGAAACTAATGTTGAATTTTGTCAAAGTCATGCTGTATGGGGATAAATTTGTCAGCAGAGATAGAGCTAGAGGTGTAAATCATGGAGTCATCAGCATACATATGTATGTGGAATGAAGAGCAGACAGAGGGAAGGTCAGTTATAACGACAGAAAATAAAATGGGGCCGAGTATGGAACCTTGGGGAATGCCGGTTTTTATGGGGCGGTGGGGGGATAAGGCATTTCCAACCAGGACAGATTGTTTTTTGTTATGCAAGTAGGAGCTGAGCCAGTTTACTGCAGATGGAGCTAGGCCAGTTGAAAGACATTTGTGGAGTAGAAGGTGATGGGAAACAGTCAAAAGCCTTCACCCGGTCTATAAAGACATTCACTATACTATTAAGACTATAATATACTTCACAAGATAATGATACCAATAACTTTCTCTACAGGTCAAAACATTGCCCCAGTGCTGGCAGAAAGAAGCAGGTAGTCTCCAACTTCCTGCTACTTTTCATTGACTATGGAGACATCATATACCACTGTGTAAACAAAATCACTCTGCTGCCCCTGGATCTTTGTACAACAAGATGTGCAGGTTCATCCTATCCTGTGACTGGTCTACCCATCATTGTCAGCTGTATGACCAGCCTAACTGGACAAGTTCCTTAAGCAGATGTAACTACCACTGGCTTTTTCTGTTGTACAACTGTGCCCAAGGAACATGCCCCTGAGTATCTCCTAGGCCTCCTCACACAGTCATCCCATGCCTACTCACTCCGTTTAACATCAGCACCTACCTTATCAGTTCACAGGATGAAGCATGAATTTGTTCAGAAGGTCTTTGCATTTACAGCACCAAACACCAGGAACAAGCTCCCTCTACAGCTTAGGAATGCTTCTAGCTTGCAAGTGTTCAAGTCCAGACCTACCAGCCACCTTAGAACTCCTTGTATTTGTTCTGGTCCAGAATCCCCATCTAACGGACCATGATCTTGTTGCTTAGCAATGTTCATGCTCTTTGTTTGCTGTGACCCCACTTTGTTAGCTCATTTTGATTTACTGTTTGGATGTACTTACCGTTAGAGCTTGTTTGTTTTTCCTGCATATGTTTTAGTCTGTATGTAACTATTCCTTCTGTGCTATGTTAACCTATTGACTGCTGATATCCTCCCTGGGACTCTCGTGAAAACAAGATGGTACATCTCACGGGGTTATCCCAGTTGGAGTAATTTCAAATAAATAAACCTATTTAGCCTTTATACAGAAATATATTATATGCCAGAAGATAATAAGACAGAGGTTGCACTAAAAAATATGCACACACACATTTGTGCATAAGTTATAGTTGAACAACATGCTAATGGATAAATGGAATCTCACTAGAATTTATGGGATAAGAGTTTTTGTGTGGTTTAGTGGAGAGTAGGCATTACACGCTCCCCCCACCCCTGTGCACTACTAGAAGATTATTTGCGGGCAGTGCTCTTGTCATTTTGTCTACCACTTTCCTCCTTCTTTGCTCATTTTTTTTGCAAGCTTGTGCCTACCCCTGGCTTTCCTGCAAGCACATGCCCACCTGCTGGCCTCCATCCAAAAATCCACCCCATTTCTCCCACTGCCATAACCACCATCCTCATTAGGGACAGCACCTTTCTCTTCAAGCCCCACAGGGCTCTTCATCCCTGACCAGCAAAGGCTTCACACCTCTTGAACAGCTAGGTCTCCACGTCCCGCAACCAACAAGGGCTCCATGCCCCATGACAAACAAAGGGCTCTGAGTTGCTCAACCAGCAATGAGCTCTGCACACCATGACTGTGGATTCTTCTGCCAGGCTACTACTCTTCTTGCATACCCTGTTGCCTGTGCCTCTGTCCTTCCATCTGGGGAGCCTTTCTGTTTTTTTTTCCTGGTCTCCTTCCTGAGCCTGAATGGGGTCAGAGCAGTTGTCCCCTTGTGGTGTGGCTGTCTGTATTTCTGTTTTCTACAGCATGCTCCTACTTTTCCTTGCTATTTTTTTCTGTTGGGGTTCTTTTGTCTTTCTGCTGGGATGCTGCTCTGTTTTGACGTGCCTCTGCCCAATTTCTGCTGTATTTTTATGCTTCACTTTCTTATACTTTTTTGGGTGGCTTACTACTTGCTTTAATTTGCTTCTGTGTTCCTGTCTATTCAGTCCAAGTGCCACCTGCCTACCCTGATGGTTATTTGGTCTTACTCCTCTGTTCAAAACTTCCTAATCAGGGCTGTGGGTCCCTCTATCATCATAGGCCCATGCCCACCATCATTAAGGGCACAACTCCTCACCAACATCAAGGGCTTAAAGTGTTACCAGTAACAGGGTCTCAATGCTCCACCAATGTCATGGGCTCAGTATGGAGTAATCTCCTGTTCAGGCACAGGAGCTGAAACCCCGAACACATTCTACATTTAGCCACTGAAAGGTGTTAAAGAGCCCAGTGATGACAAACTAATAGAAGCTATCTGGTGGGCCAGGCAAGCCTGTGTCCATAGTAGGGAGCATGGATATGTTGCATCCAAGGAACCTTTAAATTATTATTTGATGAGAAGTGATACTGATATCCCCATATCCCCATCCATTGTCATGATAAAGTGGGGAGGATACTCCATGAAATGTTGGCTATGTCATTGGAGTAAACCGTAAATAAATAAAGTATTTTCTTTCGTCTTCATCAAGGGCTCAATGCCTCACAAAGGCTTCATGCGCAAAGTAGAGAGACTGGGCAACCATGACACCCTTGCAGCTGTTTCTGTGTGCAGTTTTCTCTCTCTCTCTCTCTCTCTCTCTCTCTCTCTTTGGGGCATACATTAATGCCAAACCATGCCTTTTAATCATCTGTGCCACATTGCATGGAACCTCCAAAGGGGGAGCTCTCACAGGGTTGTAGGTTCCTTTGGTTGCAGACCCATGCTCTGCAGTATCTTCCCAATAGTGATGGTCTTGGCCATAAGAGTTTGGGTAAAGAAGCTATCTACAGTACCACAAGCTTGTTGTCTTTCAATACTATGTCTATAACACAGCCCCTGTACTCCTACACTATATAGGTATTTGGCCACGGATTCTAATTTGTTTCAGAAGATACAATACAACACCACAATCGTACAGCATTACACAACAGTGTCATATAGTAGAGGTAACCTACCCAGTTGCTGTTAATCAATTGATACTTAGGTGTACCCTGGATAGGTTGTTGTTGGGTTCTGTTTTTTTCTTCAGGACTGCTGGTGATAGCACCTGAGGCTTACCCAGCTTCCTCAGGAACAAAGCCTCCTGTAGACTGCAGACTATCTGTAATGTCCTGCAGATGCTACAGAGACAGATGTCTCACTCATGCTCTGTGCCACTCACACGATGGGACACGAGTGTGGTGGGACATAATGAGAAAAAGAGCTAACTAACGTGAAGTCAAAATGCAGACAACTGCTTCACTTCTGCCTAAGCCACATACCACAATTAACAGTTATTCCCCCTAGCTAACTGCTGGGATGATTTTCAGCTGCCTTCCCAACTCAGACCAGCACACTGCTAAGTACTGTGCCTTTTTGTACCCTGACTAAAGGTCCTACTTTACCTTGCAGACCCTGTACTTCTAGTTTCAGTTTCAGTTTATTTTTACGGCTGCGTAGATGGAGCTCCATAGACATGTTGCCATCACTGTGGGAGAGAAAAGGGACCCTGAGCAGAATGTGTCCCTGTGTTCTCCTACAGTGATGCAGCACCTGTTTCACAGCACCGACTCCATTGTTTTTCTGTGCAGGGTCTTCTTCTTCTTCTGTCCTCTGCGGATGGAGCTACTCTCTACAGCATGATCACCCACCCCACAGATGCACTACTTTACAGCGGCACTTCCGTGTTTCATTTCAGACCTGCGCATGTGCACGTGTCGGACATGTGCAGTTCCATCATTGAAGCCATCTTGGGAATGGCATATTATGCCATTCAACGAAACTACATATGCACGAGTGCCAGGCATGCGCAGTTCTCTTGGTGCTGCCATCTTGCATATGGCATTCAGCAGCATTCGTAAGATGGCATTCACTGTTAGTGCTCATAAAAGCTCACTGAAGCTGTATCGGCTTTGACTACAACTTGTTTTATACTGGAAAGGCATGTGAGCGAAAATTGTCCGTTTTCACAAGCATCCAGTTACACATAGACGAACAGGAACATAACAGGTTAAACAAGATTGTACAATACAGAAAGGGTCTAGTTAAGATTTTTAAGGGTATACAAAGTGTAATCATAATAATACATAAACGATCAAAGTAGGCAGTCATAGGTCAGAGTGAGCTGGGGAAGTCAAAAAACAATTACAACATAGTTGATCAAGAAAATATTTCCTTAGTTTAATTTTAAACGTTTGGTGACTTATGTTACCAAAAAGTAACACAGGAAGCCCATTCCAATTTCCTGCTGCACTAAAGGAAAAAGAATGAGCTCTCATTTTAGTTTCAGTTTTAGGCACTGTAAACCTAACCATTTCACTGGAATAGAGTTTTCTATCATTATTACTATTGTGAAATGTATTTATTTATTGAATTTTGCTGACCTGGTAGGCCCACTGAGACTAGAAGTCCCTTTTTCAGGGGTGACCGGGGGGGGGGAGGAAAGATACAGATGGTAACCAACTGAAACTGAACCAGATTAAGCTGTTAGTGGTATTTTTAGTGACTGGGGGAAAATGCAGTTTTTTCTCTGGATTCTTTAGCTAGGGGGAATTTGCCAATAACCATTGGTGAGATCAAGGATACTAATCTACTTGGCAGTTCCCAGCCTGTCTACCAAATCATCTGTCCTGAGTATTGGATACCTGTCAGATACGAACATTTGATCATGTTTCCTAAAATCAAGGTGAATTCTTACATCCCCTTCTTTTTTATTTACAACAACCATAGGTGATGACCAAGCATTTCTCGATTCTTCTATGATACCCAACTCTTTCATTTGTTGTGTTTCCTTTTAAACCACGTCTGCTCTTAACCATTCTGGTAATCTGTATGTCTTCTGTTTGATAGGGCGTGCACTCTCTGTCACTGTTACATGCTCAAACACTTTTCTTGGCCTGGCAGTGCAGTAAAAGTACTTCTAAAAGTCTTTACCAAGTTACAAATTTCTGCAGTTTGTTCTGTGGGTAAAGAAACATTCACCTTTACAACATCAGAAGTTACAATTTGTTTCAGTCATTCATAAGCTATATCAATATAATTTTTAGCAGTTTCTGTAACACTAACAAAGCAGCCTTTGGTATTTTTTCAACTAATTTTTTCAGGAGGTTAGCATGGTATATCTTGGTAGAGTTTTTTCCAGCAGGGGTCTCAGTCTCATAGTTACCTGTATTAGTATGTCTAGCCACTTTATAAGGCCCTTGCCACTTCATTAGCAGCTTGTTTTCTATAGTGGGTAACAGTAACAAGACCTTTTCATCTGACTCAAGAACTGTTTCTTTTACCCCATGGTCATAAGACACCTTCTGCTGCTTTGGGGCATCTTCCTGGTTACTGTGGGCAATTTCAACATGTTTTTCCAGTTTCTTTTTCAGTGCACACATATATCATTTAATAGATTCTTTCTGAACAGGGTTAAGTGGGGGTAAGGGAAGTCACAGAGTTTGGAACTGTTTGGTTTTGAAAGCAGCACAAGGGAAGTCACAGAGTTTGTGTGCCAGGGAGCTCCTGCCACTCTTGAGGACCAACCTTTTCTTTTATCTGTTGCAACAGTTCTTCTATTTCTTAGCCTAATCTATTGTTTACAAATTCTAGTCCATAAGGTTGGCCACCTATGGGCACCCTTTCCCTTTCTTCACTATGCTATAGTGTCCTCCTTAAATTTTCCTTTTCCCTCTCAGGTCCTCATACAGAGAGGTTATTGTTGTGACCTCTGAGCTAATATAAAACAACAGGCTGTGTTTCTCATTGTTGGATTTAGTATGCAATGGCACTATGTCATAAAATACTTTAATGTATTTACCTTATGAGCATAAAACCTGTAAATGTTGAAAATACCGTGGCACTGGGTGTTTTTGATAAAGGTAAAAAGTTATTAGGGGACTGTATGATAAAAATTAAGTTAGTTGCGCTATTTAAAATGCATGTAAATTGTTGTAAACTGAACAAGTCTGACAGTCCATGGTGATTTGCATATATCCCATGATGCATTGTATTATGGAAGTATGTGTGATGTTGTGTTTCTTTGAAACTTGGCTTATTGTCAATGCCCTTTGGGGTAACCCTTGTTTCAGTCCTTCTGCACTGAGGTTCTTTGCCTTTAGCTTGTTTGTTTGTTTTATTTTTATTTGAACCCCCACCACCCAAGTAAACAAGGCCCGCATAGGGGAGGCTAAATCTCAACATATAAGTTAGATCAGAGATCAGTGAGTCAGTGGGTGTTGGTTAAGTGTAGAGGAAAGACTTGCATAGTTTGTTGCTACAAACTGATATATTGAAGAAGGGATATGCCACTGTTGAAGGTCATCTCCTGCATTTTGAATAAACATCACACAGAACCTCTGTGTTGAACTTGAAGTTCAGCATCTGGTCCATCTGTCATCCCACAATTCCTCCACAGACTTGATGTCAGCAGTGGGATAACTTGCTGGAAGCATCTGCACTGGCCAAAGAGGGACATTTTCTGGTGTATATTGCCCAGATATCCCAGGTGGACCAATGCACCAGGAATTGCTGGAGAAGAACCGGGAGAAAAAAGTCCGTGGAGTTCTGACCAGAACCATGGCTGACAGATGGAGAGAAGCTGCTGCCTGGACTGGACCTGGGAGCTTGGAGGAAAGCCAAGCCTGAAGATGATGAAGAGATGTAAAGGGATGAGGAACTACTGTGGGGTCGAGGCAGACCGGAGGTGTGAAGACAACACCCAGGAGGTGGAGACCCTGATGAGGATGATCCACTGGATGAGTGGAAAATGGCTGGTGGCAGACCAACTACACAGAGAGAGGTGGAACACCAATGCCAGGTGCTCAAGAGGTCCCTGCTGGAGAGTTTAGATAAGGAATCAGTGGAGGATTTTTCATGGGCTCAGCTGGAGGAGGACCCCCTGATTAAGCAGGATATTCCTTTGTTGTCTGTGTTTCCAGGATGTTGCTTGTTGGAGGTCAGGGTTGCGAGTATGGAACTTGAATGTGCAACCTCAGGTAAGACTGTGCCTAGTGATATTATGCTAGGGTTGAAGACTCCAAACAAGCAAGAAGAAGCCTATGAGGCTGAGGGGACGTTTTGTTGTATTGATACAGCTAACTCTATTAACAGTATTGACTGGGGTATACTGCAGGCTAAAAATGCTAATGCTGCCAAACTGTTGCAGTATGTTAAGGTCAAAGAAAGAGGTACCCAAGGGCAGACAAGGAGTCTGAGGTGGTACATAATGTTTTATTTATTTTTTGATGGAAAACCTACAAAGGAGGAGGCGGATGGAAAATGGATTGGAACCTTTGTTGGGGGAAACACCAAAAGAGTGTACCCTCAGGTGTCTGTATCAGTAGCAAGTGAAATGAATGAATCAAGAGACATAGTGGTTTTATGTAGAGAGGTTGAACCAAGGACTGGGCCCCTGCTTAAAACTGACATGTCTGGTGGGGTTGGAGCAGATAATTACTCACCCCAGAGAAAGTCTTTCCATGATACTGGACTTTACAGCCATCCAGATTTTTGGTTAAGAAATATGACAGACTTTCCCTAAAAGGAGATGGGAAGGTACCGTTAGTCTCTGTTGAGAAATGTGTTAATGCCTCAGGGTAAAGAATAATGATATCCCCTATGTTTATGATAGACTGTGTAACATTAATAGGGACCCTGAGACTGAGCTTCTGAAGATGGCTGGGTGGAAGCTCCATCCCTTCCTGAGGCAGGAAGGTGGTAAGCAGTCTGCAATAACTGCTTCCCTCTTAAGGTGGGGGATATGTAACAGGGAGCTCCTGCCACTTTTGAAGACTGACCTTTTCTTAAATCTGTTGCAACAGTTCTTCTGTTTCTTAGCCTAATCTATTCTTTACAAATTCTAGTCCATAAGGTTGGCCACTTATGGGCACCCCTTTCCCGTTCTTCACTATGCTATAGTGTCCACTTTAAATTTTCCTTTTCCCTCTCAGGTTCTCTTACAGAGAGGTTATTGTTGTGACCTCTGAGCTGATATAAAACAACAGGCTGTGTTCCTCGTTGTTGCATTTAGTATGCAATGGCACTATGTCATAAAATACTTTAATGAATATACCTTATGAGTATAAAACCTGTAAATGTTGAAAATACCATGGCACTAGGTGTTTTTGATAAAGGTAAACATTTACTAGGGGACTGTATGATAAAAATTAAGTTAGTTGTGCTATTTAAAATGCATGTAAATTGTTGTAAACTGAACAAGTCTGAAATTTCATGGTGATTTGCATATATCCCATGATGCATTTCATTATGGAAGTATATGTGATGTTGTGTTTCTTTGAAACTTGGCTTATTGTCAATGCACTTTGGGGTAGCCCTGATTTTCTTTAGCTTGTTTTTTTTTTTTTATTTGATCCCCCACCACCCAAGCAAATAAGGCCCGCATAGGGAGGTTAAATCTCAACAGATAAGTTAGATCAGAGATCAGTAGGTGCTGGATAAGTGTAGAGGAAAGACTTGCATAGTCTTTTGCTACAAACTGATGTACTGAAGAAGGGATATGCCATTGCTGAAGGTTATCTTTTGCATTTTGAATAAGCATTACACAGAGATTATGGGCAGGATTCACAAAGAAAGCCAAAACTCCCACAGCTGTGGGAAAAAGGCCTGCTGCACTGTGGAAATGCAGTTGTGTGATATTCATAAAGAAATTTTGAGCAGGTGTGGAATTTTGTAAAATCCCCACAGCTCTGGAAATTGCGCACATGCTGAAAATCTGCAACTGTGGATACACAGCTGCAGAAATAGCTTAGGAGGCACAGCAACAGTGAACTTAATTAGCTGGAACAGCAGGCTTTAAAAGGGCTGCCATAGAATGAAGCTGAAAGCACCCACAAAGAGATCAGCAACCAGTCCCTCAACTGGGACCACTGCAGCACCACAGGTACCAGCAATACCATGGCACCACAGTGGCCAACTGTCACTGCTGGTCCTCCCTCCCTGGGGTGTTCCTGTTGCCTGCAGGGGTAGCACTCACTGCAGTCTGGCCAGGCTCTACTGCCAGTGGGGCTCCGTCATGGGTTGCACTGTGTCTGGTGGTTGTTGTCTGTTATCATATCATGGCAATGTGTGCTTTTGTGCTGTTACAGCAGGCACTGTTATACTATCTGGGATGCTATTACCTGTGCCTCACCTCCACCTTAATTGATTCCAATAGCTGGGGCACTACTGCAGTTTGCTGAGGGAGAGTCACACCTCATTTCACTGTGTGTAACATTTTTTTCCACAAATGTGGAAAAAACTGGTTGTGAAAGGCCTTTCAGGGGCTGTGCCTTACTTATCTCACACCTTTTTTTCCTCAAGGACTTCCGCAGCTGCACTTTTTTCCACAGTCCTCAGTGTTGTTTTCCGCAGTTGTGGAGGGTTTTGTGTATAGCACTCAGTACAAATTCCCATTTGTTTCCATAGCTACAGTAGTTTTGGGGACTTAGGGAAGGTTTTGCGCCTTCAGAAAGCTTTGTGAATCCAGCCCTGTGTGTTGAACTTGAAGTTTGGTGTCTGGTCCATCTGTTATCCCACAACCCCTCCACAGTTTGGAACTATTTGATTTTGAAAGCAGCACAAGGGAAGTCACAGAGTTTGGAACTGTTTGGTTTTGAAAGCAGCAAAAGGGAAGACACAGGGCTGGATTTTGAAAGGGCCCATAAATCCATGCAAGCTGCATCAAACAACCAGCTTGTGTCAGATCTAGGTGTGCCAAATACTGTGCACCATATTTTGCAAAAAAAGCATTCTCTGTGACAAAGTCCCCTGAACTGATGCAAGAGGTCCACTGCATCAACAAAATGATGCAAGAGACAAGAATGACGCAAGCTGCACCAAAATAAATAATGCACGTTGAGTCAAACATGGTGCAAGTTGAGTCAAAAAAATGACTCGGTATGAAAATGATGCAAGCTGAATAAAACAATGGTGGAAGCTGAGTCAAAAAAATGGTGCAGGCTGAGTCAAACAAATGGTGCAAGTTGAGTAAAAAATGATGCAAAGGACGAGAATGATGCAAGCTAAGTCAAAAACTATGGCAGATGAAATGGCCAAGACTAAGCCCCCAAAATGTTCTAAACTAGTCCTGCATGACAATACTGGCCCTTAATAATAGCATAGTCAGGTCTGACCACCTGCTGGGGGCCTCTTTATATGCTCTAGTGTCCCTTAGACCAGCTCTGGCTGGTCTAACAATGGCATGCATCTTAGGCACAAGGACAGGACTTGCATTCTTTGAAAATCCCAAATAAGGGGATGGTGCATCATTTCGGTGATACGGGCATCCCTTCCAACATGACACAGGCATTTTTTTGGTGCAAGCATGGCCCAAGCCACTTTGGTGCATGCAGATCTGTTTTTTGATGCAAGCACCATTTGAAAATCAGAATTATTTCAAGGTTTGATGCATCCTGCTCTTTGCGTCAGTTGTTTTTAACACAGGCACCCTGCATCAATCTCTGGCCTTTGAAAATCTGACCCACAGAGTTTGGAACTATTTGATTTTGAAAGCAGCACAAGGGAAGTCACAGAGTTTTATATATTTAAGTTATACATTTATGTTCTTATTGTTTTTCAGAGCAGGACCAGGTGGTTTGCCCAACCATACCCTCCCCTCCCAACCCACCCCAGCACATCTACCTTTATAGGCTTACACAAGAAGATGTGACACCTTCCTACTCTAAATTGCAATAGGGTGGGGAGAAACACAGAAGGCAGCCAGGCAGTGCTGCATAATCTAGGATAATAGTCAGATACCTGGAGTCATTCTGTGTTATAATAATATGTACAGTAGTAGCCACAGACATTGCCAGCTATTTCCAGATATTTAGCAAACTGTCTAAAGAGTTTGTCTCTGCTGCCCATACTGTGTAAGTGGAGAAAGCATTAGATATTTCTGGAAATATCACAGAAATTTCGGGAAATAGCTGGCAGTGTCTGTGGCTGCTACTGTATGCTGACAAAAATCTATTGGGAGTGTATCAATGGGAGTAAGCTTGTTTTGAACGATTGTCTGTTATAGTATACACCTTTGTGGGGAGAGTCATTATATGTTTAGATTCAACATATATTGAAAAACTTTGTGCAAAAGAGTAACAGGTATCTTTAAATTAAATAAGGTAAAGGTACAATTATAGCTAAAGGTGGGCTCCAGGCTATGCATATGGTGTCTAAAGCTGCTGTTACGTGATTTGGCTCCACACCACAAATAGTCAAGGAAAATTCATTATTTAAAAGGGGTGTGTTGAAAATACCATACAGCAGCTTTTAATAATGAGGGATTTTACAGTTTAGGTTTTAAGCTGGGAGTAAATTTGTTAGGTCCTGGTTAAGTGGACATTGACTATTTGTTTGAAAACCAGACAGAAGCCTTAGGCGTGCCTGCGTACTTGTGGATCGGAGGGAGGAGTTGAATAGCTCCATCTGTGGTGCTGCCAGGACATCCTCCAACTCTTTTAGGACTCTGGGGTGGATCCCATCTGGACCTGGGGCCTTGTCTGTCCTTAATGACCTAAGGCCCTCCCACACACTCTCTCCACTGGAATCTCATCACATGTTAGTGACCCTCCCACCCTTTATCTTAACACCCCCCCGTGGAATTGGACCATCCATTTCCCTCATAAAGACAGAGCAGAAGCACTTGTTTAGTACCTCAGCCTGCTGCCCTCCCTCTTCTACCCACCCACCCTCCTTTTCTAACCTGGTGATCTGCCCCCTACATTTCCTCTTCTCCCTGATATATCTAAAAAATTCCTTCTCCCCCGCTGTGATCCCCTGTGTCAACCTTAGCTCTTTGGTTGCTTTGGCTGGCCTTACCACCCTACTCACCTCCTTCGATTTCATATAGTACTCTTCCGTGTCCTTCTTCTTACAGGTTTTCTTGTACTTGTACTATAATTAGGGCAATGGTGAGCATTATGGGCTAATGTCTTCTTTGCTCTGATACTACCTATGAAACCAATGAAACTTTCGGTAGGCTAGCCTTTTCTCCCTTACCTTCTCCTGTACATCCCTAGTCCACCAGCAGGGTTTTCTTGACCTCCCTTTCTTGTATTGGGACTTAGTGGAGGTTTTAGTGGCCTTTAACAGGCCTACTTTCAAAATTTCCCACCATGTCCACACATACTTTCTTTAAGTGACCTACCAGAATAGCTGCCAACCTCCCAAAATCCACCCCCCTGAAATTCACTACCATCGTAATAGTACAATTTTCCTCCCTCCTCAGGTCCAGGGAGGACCATACTATCGAGTGATCACTCCCAGCAAGCGGGTCCTCTACTACAACATTCTTTACCTGGTCACTATCTGTCAGAACCAAATCCAAGATGCTTCCTTCTCTGGTTGGCTCCACTACCTTTTGTGACAGGAATACATCTTGAAATGTGTCCAGAATGTGTTGTTCTTTACCATTTGTTAATGTCATAGTGCACCAATCCACCCCAGGCAGGTTGAAATCCCCCACTACCACTTTCCTATCTCTCCATCTACAACAGTAATTTGTTAGGTTTGCCACCATTTCTCTGTCCTGTCCTGTTCCTCAGTTTGTGTTCAAGGTCTGTAGCCTACACCTAGATTGATCCTCTTGCCAGTAGCATCCTGTAAGGTGATCCACAACATGTCAATGTTCTCGTCCTCACCCTCCTCTCTACTACACACAATCCCCTCCCTCACAAATAGCACTACCCCTCCTACCCTGCCAGTTATCCTGTCCCTCCTAAATGTTTTGTATCCTGGGATTATCAAGTCCCAGTCATGACACTGGGTGGCCCAAGTCTCTGTGACTGCAACCACATCAACCCCCCCACCACCATCATTAATGAGGAGTCCTCTGAGTTGGGTGAAGGCTTCTTGAGGATTGTCAGCTGTATTGTATTTCAGGCACCTGAATCTCTACCTGTCGGTCTCTCTTGAGATGTCATACCTTTTATGGATTTCTCTTTTCACAAGGTCATAGTTTTCTGACTGTGCAGTGTCCATATTGCTGTAGGCAAGTTGGGCTTTACCTGTAAGGTAAGGTACCAGCTGGATTGCCCATTGCTGTTTTAGCCATTGGCAGGCTCTGGAAACCCTATAAAAAGTTGTCAGGTATGCTTTAATATAATCTGTGGGACACAACTTTGTAAGTTTAATGTCTTTTGAGTGTTTTGTGTTTTGTTGATCTGCTAGGCCTATAACAGATCCTCCAGCATTGATAGCTTGCAAGGCATCCAGCCATCATTGCTCCTGTTGCTGCATCACGTCTTTTCTCCACTGCTCTTGTCACTGCATTTCTTCTTTTCTCAGCTTCTCTGTCTCTCTTTGTTGTACAGCCAACCATTAAAAGAAGGCAAACATGCTTTCAGGTTCTGTTCCTGCCTATTCTTATTCTTCCTCCATCACTGGTTCAGGCTATATAGTCTCAGTTTGGACTTTTGTTTCTGCTTCAAGCTTGACTGGTATTCTTCTGGTAATCACTCCTTGGCTTACTGTTGCGGGATCCATACCTTTCTTCTATGCTTCCCTTGTACTAAGTCTGGTACCCACGCACAAAACTCCTGTCTTAGAACATGCATGTCGTAAGTTGCACTTCTGACACCAACTGTGATAGAGGCATAGGTCATGAAGCCCAGGAAAACCAGGAGACATTATAAAAATCGGAAGTAGAATTTTATTATCATCAATACAATTAAAAAAACATTGTGCAGGATAGCTTTATCTCAATTGTTTAACCAGGAGTGGCACACTAAGCTCAAAGCTTGTTTCCAGGTGTGACCTGGGAGCACAGGAAAGTTAAGTGACTTGCCCAGGGTCACACTGTATGCAAGTGGGGACTGTGGGATTCAAACCCAGGTCTCCAGATTTGCAGCTCAGAGCCTTAAACCACTGTGCTATACAGGTAGTTCCAACAAAACAAAGTCCTTCCTGTGACATTATCTCTAAATCTAAATCTCTCCTCAACAAAAGATTGTTCTCTTTATATATAATGTCTTTTCCTGGCAATTTATGTCTGCATCCTGAGCTCATTAAGATACATCTCCTGTTTCTCACAGAATGTACCAGAACTTTGTCAGTTTCTTTACTGCAGGTGCAGCAAAATAGAACATTGTGTCCCAGAACTGATCTCCTGTTGACAACTCTGCTATTGAGCTTTTGAAGGTTAAACTGTATCTCAAGGTTAACCCCCTACGTTCCAAATAGCTTTTTGCAATCATTCTAACAATATAACTATATACATTTGCAAACCAAGGGGTCCCAGTTTCACATAAAACATCATATATATGTTTAACCACAAAGGAGCAAGGGTAGAAAGATTAGAAACAGCTAGGGAAGGAAAGGAGAAAACAGGGGGAAATTGCAAGACCATCATAGTGGCCAATTCTGAGGTTCCAAAAGGAAAATTTGATTGCACAATAAGACAGGCAAGAGATAGATAAGTGACAGAATTGGAGAGGACAGACTAGGTCTTTGCTTTCTACTCTCTCTCTGCATAACAAACAGGACACAGTCTTATTCAAACCAGTCATACACCAGTGTTTCATGTGATACTAAACTGGACATGCTCTTAGAGGGGGCAGCATCCATCCTTCCTGATGGATGCTCTTTAGTCCTCCTTGCTGTCCTCTTCTCCCATCATACAGAGCTCAAGACACAAACCCGTGTCACCAGTGGGTCAAGCGGGTGCCCCACTACTTGGTGTAATTGTGTCCACTGGCAGCAGTAGTTTTTTGAACCAATTTTTTTAATTATTTCTTTTACCATCTTGTGCTGCCTGGCCACCCTATCTGACTGACCCTCCCAGGCCTATCACCTGCCTTCTACAGTGTTTACTTCACTCTGGTTTACCTCTGCCAGAGGGCTTCCTTGGAGGTGTCTGGTCACCATAGCAGAGCCTGAAGAGGGTCAGGCATCATCCTGTGGCTGGGAGAGTTTCCACTTTTTCTCTCTCCATGGCCTAGTCTATCACATGTACAACGGATGTGATTTGTATACTCTGCCTCTGCAGAGATGCCCCTGGTGTCCTGAGTATGGTGTCTCTCTCCCTATGTGACCCCACTGCACTGCCACCTGAATTCCTCTAAGCAAAAGAAAAGCAGGGGGATGCTGTCACCCCCCTTCCTGAGGGATGAGGGTTGTCCTGGGGATGCTCAATCCTACTTTTCCCAGCTAGCCCCCGAGTGACCCACATCCATTTCTAAACCTGGGTCACTGATGTGGCAGAAAGTAAGATGCCTGGCACCTCAGCTCTCCATGCAACAGGGCTGGCCAGACTTTAACCACATTTAACACCCAGTTTAGAAGATGAAGGCTAGAAAGACCTAGAGAAGCTGGAGAGGTTGTCAAAGGTATGGCAGTAGTGACTTAACACCAAGAAATGCAAGCTGATACACCTAGGGAGAAAGAACCCACAAACTGAACATTGGATGGGAAGGGTAAGACTGACCACTCCAAAAGCGGAGAGGGAGCCGGGGTTCATCATTAGTGACTCCCTCAAGCCAACCAGCCAATGTAACAAACTATACATTAGACAAAGAACCTCTGTGCGTAAACACTGAGGCAAGGGTTACCCCAAAGGGCATTTGGCTGGGAAGCCAAGTTTCAAGAAAATACAAAATCACACATGCCCCCACAATGCAAAGCATCATGGGCTGCATATGCAAATCACCACAGAATGTTATGCTGGTCCAACTTTAAGCAGAATTGCATGGTGCCGAAAGGCCTCTCACACAGTTTGCAAAGGGTGCTAACAGAAGACGTAGACACGTGTTTCGTCCTACCAGGACTCATCAGTATGCCTCATCTGTTTGACACCCCAGTGGAATGGACCAGCTACCCCTAAGGCAGTGTGCCTGGGATATATTGTGGTGAACCCATTAAAATAAAAAACTATTTAAAAGACAAAGAACCTCTGTGCGTAAACACTGAGGCAAGGGTTACCCCAAAGGGCATTTGGCTGGGAAGCCAAGTTTCAAGAAAATACAAAATCACACATGCCCCCACAATGCAAAGCATCATGGGCTGCATATGCAAATCACCACAGAATGTTATGCTGGTCCAACTTTAAGCAGAATTGCATGGTGCCGAAAGGCCTCTCACACAGTTTGCAAAGGGTGCTAACAGAAGACTATACATTAAGGCATTAAGGATGCTGGAGTGTTTTTGGAAGGGTTTTGATAGCAGAAAAAGAGAAGTAATTCTGCCCCTATACAGGATGTTGGTGATGTTTCACTTGGAATACTGTGTCCAGTTCTGGAACCCTCTCCTGAGAAAGGTCATAGACAGGCTAGAGTCGGTACAGTGAAGGGTTACCAAAATGATCCAAGAAGAGTGAGGCAAATCATACAAGCAATGTCTGAGGTCACTATGTATTCACTTGAGATCAGGTGCAGTAGAGGGCACTTGATTGAAACATATAAGTTTCTAAAGGGTATAAGCAGAGTGAAGAGTGAAGACCTACTTGTTAGAAATAGGGATACAGTTACAAGATGGCAAGACTGGCAGTTGGTGAGTGGTAAATTCTGGTGGGATGTAAGGACATTCTACTTCATGAAGAGGGTGGTAGAGCCATGGTACTGTTTACAAGCAATGGTGTTGGAGGCAGGTACCCTAAAGGGGTTAAACATGGCAGGGACAGTGCAGATGGTCTCAAAATCCAGAAGGAGAGCATCAAAAGGGATAAAGTTGAGGAAGTGGGGCATTAGGTGACAACCCACCATGACATTAGGTCAGGCGCGAGGTTGTATAACATAAGCAGACTTGATGGATCATTGGTCTCTTGCTGCTGACAGATTCTCTGTTTTTTTTTAAACCCGTTGCATTCTACCTTTCCCCACACCTGGAAATGAATTGTCTTTTTCACGTGAAAACATTGTTTTCATTTCTGTTAAGTTTATTGTCTTTTGCCATACTGTTTTGCTACCTTAAAGAAAAAATCTGCCACATTTTCAAGCTTCTGTTATTCTTCATCCTCCTCTTGTATATCTGCTTCCCCATGCTCTTCCATCTTTCATGCCTCTTTCCCTTTCTCTTCTTCTTCTGGTAATCTGGGGTTTGGTTTAATTCCCAGTAGGTCACGTTATTTCTTTCATACTACAATTTATGATTTAAATTGCCTAGCAGTGGCTAGTACTGCACCACGATACAACTAATTGTCTCTTCCTCTTCTTGTCATGCTTCTCCCCTTGTTTCTCTTCCTCTCAGTTTTTACAGGTGACTGTCAGCTGTTCTTGTGTTGTTTTATATGAGATGGCAAGGGGAGTGTTTGATTTTTCAGTTATTGATAGATCATTCTTATCTTGTTTTCATGTAGCAAAAGCTGAGCAAGTACTGTCAACACTTGAAGGAGGAGATGGTGACAAGTATGCATTTGGATTTCTCAGGTTGCTGTCAGATGCTCTGGTAGACCTGGGAAGGCTGCAAGGAGGAGTGGAAGAACAATCAGTGGACTCTGGTGGATTAATTCACCAGGTTTTTTTGGCTGTCCTATAACAAACTCAGCACTAGTCCTCACAGCCATATGACTCCTAATACCACCATGGCCGTCTCCACCACTACCAGATACAGAAGATGTACTTGAAGCTGGCATGGTGGAACCTTTATCTGCACCTTCCCCTCCAACTTTCAAGTATTTATGTTCCTGTTCTTTTCTTTATACTTGATATATAACAGAAGACAAAACACCTGAAAAGCAGTCACAGGGTGCAGTACAATGCTGCAAATTATGGTATGATCAGTATGAGGATGACTCACTACAATAATAGGTATGTCAAAGATTAGATGAACACATGTGGTGTGGTGTGGTGTGGTATGATGTGCCATGACAGGGAGACATGATCAAGAGTGAGACAATCCCCAGGTCCTCAACCCATCCCACTGCTAGACCTTATTGAGAGACATTGAGTCGAGTGACTAAATATGCTCTATGTAAAACTTCACAGCAGCCCCTTACTTCACTTTCAGTCCCTATTGATTTTGCTGGCTATTTGACACGTGGCTGGCTCATGTACAGGAACAATATAAAAAGATGGATTCTTCAACATGCACCACCAGCAGTCAGTAAAATAGAAATAAATTGTAAAATAGAACCTTCAAAATCCCTCCTTCCCTGTCCATGTTCCCTGCTCGGCTTACCCAAAGTCCCTTTTCTGCTGTAGGCTGCTGCTGCAGCAAGCACACATTGCACTGTACTCTTCATGTCTGCAGCAGAACACAAATTACTGGCCAGTCCTACACAAAAAACTATGATTAACTTCTGTCAAATAACTAACTAGTAATAATGGATTATTCTCTGATACTGTCAGTGTTTTCTGATCAAAAACAACTCTTTCTCAAAAGACCTGAAGCACTATGCCTCTTAGTGCAAACACATCTTTCTCTGTAGAGGAAAAAGCTGGACAGAGCACTAAAACATGCACCTCATGAGGACAGCACAATTTTCAGCATCCTGGATTGGCTACTGCAAATCATGTGACTTGCACAAGATCAGTGTGCGATCCCTGTGAAAAGATGTGACATTGTGCTGTCGAAGTGCCAAAAAGCTCAAGTGAAGCTAGGAAACCAAATCTCCCTTACCAAAGTCAAAAGTGCCAGTTTTTGACAGTCCACCAAACACAACTTTGACATCAGCTCTCTCATACTCAAGCATGCAGCAGCAACAGCAGGAGTGAGTCTAAATTATGAAATGTTATACGAAATGTACTAGATTTTTACAATAACAACAGCTCCCTTTTCACTATCAACAAGTCATAAGCACTGCACAGTCCTGTCAGCCACATGAAGCCGCTCAAGAGGTCCTTTTTATGTTTCAAAAGAAAATAGAATTACTTCACAAATGGCACACAGAGGGTTGTTGCAGAAATCACAGAATTCTGAAAATTACCATCTTTATTCATCAGTAGAATACAAAAACACTTCAACAATTATCTTAATCTCAACATTAAGAAACGTGTGCTGTAATATGCCATGTAACTTGTGGACAACCCGTTCTCTGGCAGTACCTCACTGTACAAATAATTTATTGTGCACTGCAAGTCCAAAAATAGTAAAAAGAAAACTAGTTATGAAAGTTAAAATGTATTTTGCGGTTGTTCAATGTGCATTTTTTTTCATATCTGCCCTCCACTTGAATCACATTTTGGATTCAGGAGCTTATTAACTTGGTTCTAGATGAAGGGATTTAGATGTTGCCATGGCAATGCAAAGCAAGAGACATTATATAAAACCAGAAAAGAATGCAGTCTACAGATGAATGATCAGATGAAGACATTAGATCAGACAACCTTTAAACCTAGAGTTTTCAAACAAACCATTAGGAGGCAAAAGATTTATTTTAGCCAAATAGATATTCTGTAGGTTGTAGGCAATCAAAGATAAAAAATCATTTCTTTCAAACCTGCTGCATTTCATTTTTTTTTTATTTAGACTGCCCTATTTTAAGAAAAGAGATATTTGTTGTGTATATGTTTTCAGACCTATCCTGAAACAACATCATGTAGGATTCAAGAAGTGTTTTTTGAGGCACCACGTTAAGCTAGGTATTTTGCATTACCTTCTGGATATCTACCTGCACAAAATTAATTTTAAACAGTGTGCTTTAAAAGTAATAGGAGGCAATTGTCTAATTCTCCACTGCCGAGTAGCAGACTTATTTCTGCTCTCTGTGTACGCTAAAGCTCTCTGGGGTATGGCACATTTTAACAGGCCATTATATACTTTCCATCTGCTTTGTAATTGTGTTTATTTTCTTCCTGAGGTTTCTGTCTACTACTGAATTATGTGTCCAACATGAAATAAAGATGCATGGCTACAGTGGAGGGGGCTGTTATTCCCTCTGTTACTTTTTTGTCTCCTTACCAGACATCACTACACTGTTGGCTAAAGTAATTGATGCTTCTGCAGAAAAGCAGAGGACTAGGCTATCATTTTCACCCTTGGGCCTGCAGTAAATACCCAACACTATGTTAGTCGACTCTGTTTTCTGCACTGGGGTTTAGAAGTACAGTAGTATTTCACTTCTTTTCTACAATACCTTCTTCCCTCAGTGCTCCCCCCCCCATTAAAACACTTCTACACAGACACACTGGAAAACTAACACATACCAAGGAAACTCATTGTTCTAGAATTCACATCCCAATCAAGTCAAGGATCTGGGATCTCAACTCCTGATTATGCCAGAGTTAATGCAATATTTAGCATAATCCTTTATTGTTTTATCAAGAGAGAACCCAAATGGGTACTGAAAGATAACAACAAACACACACTGAGTTGCAGGTAATAATAAATTAACATAACATGCATATAATAACAGTTAAAATAACATATATTAACATAATCTACAGTATCTGCATTTACATGTTTTCATTAATCAGTTATCAAGGGCTTGTTCAAAGCCATTCAATGACAACAAAGGTAAAGATTTTGCATTTGCATTTAAAGATGTTTGGAATACAAGAAGCATCATAACTAGGATTAGTCCTCAGTCAGGCAGCTACTGATAAAAATAAATCTTCCGATCCCAGCCTCTGCCTGTTTTCTCTGAAACAGCCTCAATCCAAGTAAACAGTACTAAGACTGTCATTTGTACTGTAGTTTTAAATACAACAACTGTATGTGGTTGTTTATCCCCTTCTAGTAAGGAGTGTAACCTTCTTGACCTTCATGAGTTACTACAGGATGTATCCCCCATACCCACGACAGGAGCCAACATGTTGATACCTCCAACAATTCTAGTGGTGATAGTGGGGAAATTTAAACCCTCTTGTGTGATCCCTCCTCAACCAGACAACAATCCATCATGCTACCTTCCAAGTCTTCCAATTTTCAGGGAGTCTCCCTGATTTTGCCATTCTTTTGAGATTTCCCTCTGCTATTTCTGGCACCAACCCATGTCCCTAAAATCATCGGAATTAAAGAACAGACTATTCCTCCTGTCTTTAAATGACTTTAGCAGTGCATTTCTAGCACCTTAGATTCCGTTAGGCATACACATTAGGGCCCTGGGAAAATCACGATGATTTTGGCGGTCAGAATCAGGAGATCTCCCTCATTTGAGGAGTGCTGACTTGGAGT
Source organism: Neoceratodus forsteri (assembly GCA_016271365.2). Taxonomy (NCBI): domain Eukaryota; kingdom Metazoa; phylum Chordata; order Ceratodontiformes; family Ceratodontidae; genus Neoceratodus; species Neoceratodus forsteri. The sequence goes on from CM028131.1 coordinate 1,074,191,367, forward strand.
CTCTGCAGAATGGAATTTTATGCAGACCACTGAAGAAAGAACCATCTTACCACATTGCTGTGATATAAGAGAGGGCTCTACTCAATGTCACTAACTGGCTTAGGCGTAGGGAGCTACTGCACACAGATGCTAGTGGGAGCAGGCATCTGCATTCAAAATTAAGTATTTTTTTTAAATTAAGCTTTCTAGCTGGACTCGTAGGCAAAGTTATGTGGTCTTTCTGTATATACTATTGATCACTTACTTTAGTAATCCTCTATACATAGAGCCCACTGAAAACATGATGTTGCATCTCAGCTAGGCTATTTTTGGTAAATAAGTTAAAAAACTGGCTAGCCCAGTGGTATGGAGGACTGAGGCACTGGCACCTTACCTCCTGCCACACAAGTAACCCATGTTCAGTGATGACCATGTGTTGCTGGGGGTCTGCAGTGGAGGGCTAGGTGAGGATTGAGAGGCCACTTGGCAGCTCTCCTCTCCCGGATAGGGGAGGTTTGCACCCCTGTCCATTGACCACCACCATGTAGAGGCGTGGTGGTGATGCAGACAACGAAGTGGAGCCAGACACTAGGCCAGGGGTGGGGGGAGTGGAGTCACTTGATCCAAGGCATGCATGAGAGCCTCCATGTGCATGACTGACCTTGTCTTGGGCTCTGGGGTAAAATGGGGAGAAAACAGTTTGAAAAACTGGGGGCTGGGACTTGATGAAGACCCCCCAGCTAGCACCGATAGTCTGCCCAAGACTGGAGGGGGTGTGACTCAGAATAGCAGTGGAGCCAGAATGGGACAGGCTGATACAGAGGAGAATAAAAGAAAATGTGGGGGAAAAAAAACATGAGAAAAATGCTTTCAGACAATCATATCAATGCTGTTAATGTTTCCAGTAAATGTTGCTCAGTTGACTAATATGTGTAATAGGTACTGTGCATGATCCACATAATCAAGGATGGAGAGGAGTCAACATGTAGGCCCATTGTATCATAGCAATGGGCTAGGTTCATTGCTAAATAAAATAAACTCTGGCCAGAGCAGATAGGGCTGTGTCAGAGGAATTTGGGGTAACAATATTGAAAATTACCAAAGTTATGAGCCTACGTTAGCAAAATGTAATGTAAGCCCATATATTTGTTGTTTTGCAATAGTTTTCACACCACATTTTCAACATTGCCTTGTTATGACCCTGCCTCATGGAGAAGGGCAGAGAAAATGTTCAACTCCTGGCCTAAAGGTGATTTTGTGCAGAGACCACAAAATCACTTTTCGGGTCATGAAAAAACATGTTGGCCAGGATTTGAAAAATGACAGCTATCACATTCATGAGGTTCTGTAAAGATATGGCTATGTTATAAATTTGGGGTAAAATATTCAAACTTACTAAATTTACAAGCCTGCATTTGCCAAAGTCAATGTAGGCTCATAATTTGATTGTTTTTTTTTAAATATTTTTACACCAGATTTTAAACATAGCCTTCTGAAGACCCCCACCTCATGAACAAGGGCAGAGAAAATGTTCAACTCCTGTCCAAAAGGTGATTTCGTGAAAGGGACCGCAAAATCACCTTTCAGGATATAAAAAACAGTTTGCCTAACATTTGAAAATTGACAGCTGTCACATTCATGATGTGCTGTAAAGATATGGCAATGTTATAAGTTATAACCCACTGGTCACCCTTCATACCTCATTGTGAACTCCATTTACCACCACCCTCTGCCACCCCTCCCCTAATCAATTTCTTACCCACTTTACCACTTTTGGGCCCACTCCTAAACTACCCAGCTTCCTTAGTACTAACTTCCTGTGTGGAATGGTGTTGAAAGCCTTACTGAACTCTACATACGTAGGCCATGTCCACCTCTAAAGACAGAAAGGGGTCTGTCTTTTGTATAAAGACAAAGAGCCTTAGTGCGCAAGCACTGAGGCAAGGGTTACCCCAAAGGGCATTGGCAGGAAGCTAAGTTTCAAAGAAATATAAAATCACACATACCCCCATAATGCAAAGCATCATGGTCTGTAGAAACAAATCACTACAAAATATAATGCTGATTCAACTTTAAGCAGAATTGCATGGTGCTCTCTTTTGTATAGTCACATTGATGTTGTCTTGTTCATTCTCTGCTGTATCTATTTGTTAACTGGGGAATAATAGAGGGAAAACAGCCTGTTTACAGGACTGATTTTTTTTGTAAAAATATATGAAATGTCTTGAAACCAATACCCAGAACATAACTAACACTGTACGTTTGTGTAGTTAGCATTTTATTTTTATGTTAACTTTAATAATAGTTGATCTACTGTATATGGTGTGTTCAGTGCTTGTGCAGTGGTGCTTTCTGGTAGTTGAAAGCTTTTAGCTTTAAGGGAAGGACTCAGCTGTGACCACACGAAAAACCCCTGTCATGACTTAGAGTGATGATCCAGAACCTAGGAACATTTTTTAAATATAATATTTAGACATATATATTTTTTTCATTATCATTATCTCCCCTCCATTTTCATACTGGGGCATTTCTATAAACACAGGCTCATTTTGTATCAGAGTTTATTTCATCCCCCTATGTCTCCTCTTTTTGTTACGGCACAGCCTGCTGCTGTGAAAATTAGTATAATCTCAGAAAGGAAAGATTATGATTTCTTCAGATGAAAACAAAGAAGGACAAGAGGACATTTAAAACACAAAGCTCCCGTTTACATGCAAATGCTTTCAGAACAAGTTTCGCATGAGGGGAGCTAAAACCAGTGTCCCTGGATATTGTAAAATCAGCTCATGTTATTTTATAAATGCAAAAACTTTTATAGTACACTGATTCTACTGAAAGTCAACAGAATTGCAGAACACCTGTCTACGACAGTAAATATAGAGAACAAATGGCATTTCCCATAAAAACGGGCAGTGGGGTAAAGTATTATTAGCCCACCATATTTGTAAAGTTTCAGAACATTAAAACAGTGTCTTCAGAAACAATGGATCAGAAATTACTGGTCATAGTTGGGCGTGTTATATGTTTATATGCAGTACAGCCTGAGGTACAAAGTTCCATATCATATAAATGGCAGTTGTAAGATTGTTGTGTATAAACTATACAACAGCAAAACAGGGGTACAAGGTAAGTCAGAACCTAATTGTCAGTAGTACAACATTCTATATTCAAGGTAACCAAGAAGAATGAACCAAAACAGTAGGCAAGGTTGGGACAGTAATGTATAGAAAAGACAAGCAAGAGAGGTGACATTAGTAGGGCAGCAAGGAGGTGGAGACGCAAACAGAAAAGAGTGACCTAAGTGCATATCACAGCTCAGGAAAGAGACAGAGAAGTGGAAGAGACAGAGCAAGCCTGAAGAGAAGTGCGAGGCAGGATCTGTAGGACAAAGCATGAAGCTAAGTACAGTTACATGTATCAAGGAATGCGAGGTAATTGAAAAGAGCTTTTTTGAATGTGAGGTGGGTTTTGATATATCTTAGATCAGGTGGAAGAGAGTTCCAGAACTTGGGGGCATAGTAGGGGAAGGCAAGTTCACCCATTCTGGTGGGACATTTAGGGACAGATAGCAGTGTTAGAGACAAGGATTGAAGGAATTGAGGACAGTCACAAGTGGGGAGCATAGTAGCTAGGTCAGAGGGAAGAGAAGAACGAATTATGTTGTCAGTGAGGCAACCTAAGGAATATGATCGATGGGAAGAGGGAGATAACCATCGGAGGTCAGAGTCCAGTGTACAGTGGTGTTTTAGGCAAGGAGCCGATGAAGCAAATCTACAGACATTATTATAGGTGACTTCCCTCATATGAAGGACATTGGCATGTGCCTATGCAAAGGCCAGGGAGCAGGAGGCCTTGGATGATGGAGATCCTGGTGGCAGGAGTCAGGGATTGTCGGACCCAATAAGCCAGACAAATGTTGGTATTGACTTACAGGCTGCATTGACATGATGAGAGAAGTTAAGAGATGGATCAAGATAGACACCAATATATTGGAAAGTTTGGGCTACATCGATGAGGGAATCATCGAGGCTGGAAACCTGAAGAGACGTAGTCATGAACCTGTTTTCCTTTGTGTCCCTAAGATCATAACCTGGGTTTTGGCCACATTTAATACCAACTAATGGGATGAGAGCCAGGTTTGGATTCAACACAGATCACAGAAGAGAGGAGAGAGTTAATTTCATTGACTGAGTTTGAGGAGGTATAGAGAACTATGTCATCGGCATATAGTAAGAAGCGACAGTAGGTGGGAACAGTAGGAAGATTGTTTATGAACAGTGAAATGAGTAGGGGCCTGAGTATGGACCCTTGCAGGACTCCAGAGTGAAATGGGGCCAGGGCAGAGAGAACTTTAAGATGGGAGACAGACTGGGAGTGCTTAGACAGGTAGCTGAAGAACCAGTCTAAGGTGGAATGGGAGGCACCAAGCGAACCAAGCTGATGTAGGAGCAGGGGTGGTTGACAGAGTTGAATGCCTTAGACATATCGATGAAAACTGCCCTAGTAAGCAGTCCTTTGTCCATGTTGGTTTTGATGTCACTTGTGAATTGCAGAAGGGCAGTTGTGGTGCTATGGCCTGTCCTAAAGCCATGCTGGGCAGGGGATTGCAGATTAAAGTTAAGTAAAGTAAGAGTTATTAGGGATTGAGAGATCTGACTTCGAACTGGGACTTAGACTGAACCTGAGATTTTATATTTTATTTCTTGTAGTTATTATAATTTTGTTTACGTGGGAATTTGTATTGGTTATTTTGTAGTTTAAGTTTGTTGGTTATAAGGTTATTAATTTAGTCACCCGGATGTGTTGGAGACCTGCCCCCACGGTCATGCGCTATTCATCATCCGCCCTTCACTCCCTTTGCCCCTTTGTCTCCCCATTACATTTGTCGACTTACCAGTGCTGTAGAGCATTGGGTACTGAGCGTCAGGGGAGGAAGGGAGTTAGGGGGTGCGAATGGTGGAGGTTGAATGAGTGGGGCCATCACATCAGGGTTGTGAGGTCCAGAAGATGCCCTGGGGTGAAATGGAATCCAGACCGTGGTCCATCTTGTCTGGTTTCCATACCCAAGGGTGCCACCAATTTTGGTGGGCTTGTGGCCAGGGTGGCCCTGGAAGTTCATCCAACTCGAGTGGCATTATGCTATGCCAGATCCATTAAAAACAAGACTGTAATTATTGCTGATCTTGTAAATTCAGTGGATCTGGCTTGCATCACCAAGACCTGGCTCGATGAGAACTCTGGCCCTATATTAGAGTCCGTAATTCCATCCGGTTACTCAGTGATTCACCACTCGAAATTGGATCACCGGGGCAGTCTGTTTTAAGACTGAATTGGGCCTCACAGATGTACCAGTTGAGGAAACTGAGTCATTTGAGTGTACCGTGGTAGCAGGCATAGGTTGTAGGATCGTTCTCATCTACCGTTCACCCGGGGATGGGAAACAGTTCCTTCAGGAAGTGGCGGATTTTATTATTGACATGAAGTTGGAGTCCCCCAGGCTGGTGCTGGGCGACTTTAACACCTGGGTCAACGATGAACTCTCACAATTTGGACAACACTTCCTCCAGTTGATGTCATCTCTGGGCCTTACGCAGATAGTTACCACTGCTACCCATAAATATGGTCACTCCCTTGACTTAGTCTTCCTTCTGGGGATTGAAGCCTCAGATCTGGGGGTGGAACCAGTTGAATGGTCTGATCATTACACCATGAGGTTCAATTTTAGTGCCCCCCCCTTGTAGGCCGACCCCTGTGGAAATGGTCAAGTATCGCCCATTACGAGATGTTAGCACTGAAGGTCTAATGGTGGTACTTGACCTATCGATTATTCCAGTGGCAAACAGCAACCCCAAGGATCTCGTGGTGGCCTATAATACGGCTATCTCGGTGGCCCTGGACATCATTGCTCCTGTCTGAGTTTGTCCTCTCTCCCTTCACCCTCAGTCCCCATGGTTTGATGGGACTTTGAGGGAGATGCAGCAACTAGGTCGAAGGTTAGAGCGCTGCTGGTGGAGATCTTCCCTTGATGCCGACCACCTTAGACTGATGGACCATTATTATACCTATCAATCTGCAATCACCCGTAAGAAGGCAGAGTTCCTGTCTGGGGAGATTGCGACCACTCAGAACCAACCAGCTTAGCTTTTCCAGACTGTGGACAGACTGTGCAACCCAGCCTGTCTGCAAGTCCGGAAAGCATTTTCTCAAATAGAGTGCGATGAACTTGCTCGATTCTGTGCGACTAAGGTGGCCAAAATCAGGACAGCTATCTGACCAACACACTCTATGGGCATTGCTTCTGATCAGCGCTTGGTCACTGGCCTTCAGCTTTGCTGGAGTACCTTCGACCGCCCAAAGTTCATGGATGTCATGAGGAGTGTCCAGAGTATGCGTGACACGTGCTGTAGTTTGGACCCAGGACCAACTTCCCTTATTTTGGGTTGTATTGATTCCATCAGTCCAGTCCTTGTGCAGATAGTTTGGTGCTCCTTGGAAACAGGTGAGTTTCCTAACTCCCTAAAGGAGGTGGTGGTAACACCTCTCTTGAAGAAAGCTTCCTTCGACCCGAACTGCCATGCGAACTACAGACCAATCTCTAACCTTCCCTTTTTAAGGAAGGTGGTTGAGAAGGTGGTAGCTGCTCAGTTGGAGAACCATTTAACCATCCATGACATTTATGAACCTCTCCAGTCCAGTTTTTGAAAGAGGCATAGTACTGAGACAGCACTGGTTCGGGTGCTCAAGTGATCTCCTGCTGGCAAGAGATTGGAAGAACCGTTCTATCTTGGCTCTCCTGGATCTCTCTTCAGCATTTGACACTGTGGACCATGGGTTTTTTTCTCAATCATCTAAGGTTCATCTGTGGCCTGTCAGATACAGTCCTCAGGTGGTTTGCATCTTACCTCACCGGAAGAACTCAGAGGGTGGTGTCCGGGCTTTATTCCTCGGACCCAGTCCCTCTGTTATGTGGGGTTCCTCAGGGATCAGTGTCATCCCCCATGTTGTTCACAGTGTACATGCTGCCCCTCGGAGACATTGTAAGGAAGTATGGGCTGAGGTTTCATTGCTATGCTGATGGCACCCAACTCTACCTTTCCTTTGCACCTGACCAGAATGGAACTCTCTCAGTCTTTAACAACTGCCTCGTAGAAATCCAGGAGTGGATGGATTTGAGCTGGTTGAAGTTGAACTCAGGAAAGACTGAAGTGCTGGTTGTGGACCCAGGTCACTGAATAGGGGGGTCGGGGCTAGGTTCACCCTCGGGGCTTTTTCTTGGGGGTTTATCACTTCTGGCCTCTGAACAGGTGCAAAACTTAGGGGTAATTTTTGACAAAGGGCTGACGCTGCATGCACAGGTGTCGGCCGTTGTCAAAACTTCCTTTTACCATCTTAGGAATATCTCCAGGATTAAGCACCTCATTCCATCTGGTGACCTTCCTACGTTAGTCCACGCCTTTGTGTCCTTGTGCTTGGATTATTGCAATTCCCTTTACTTAGAGCTTTCTGGGGTGCAAATCTGCTATTTGCAGCTGGTGCAGAACGTGGCGGCGCGGCTTTTGATGGGAACCTCTCGATCCTGCCATATTTCTCCAGTGCTGCGCGCTCTGCACTGGCTGCCAATACAATGGTGGATCACCTTTAAAGTTGGTCTTCTGACTTATAAAGCCCTACACAGACAGGGTCCTGACTACGTGGTTCCCTACCGCCCCGGGCAATCGCTTCGCTCAGCCGGCGAGGGGTTGCTAGAGATTCCTAGAGTATGTTTAAAATCATCTGGGGCTCAGGCTTTTATGCATGCGGCCCCTTCTCTTTGGAATTCTCTACCCTGCCGGTTACGGAAGTGTGCGATCTTGGAGGGATTTAAACGAGGTCTGAAAACTCATCTATGGTACCTTGCTTTTGGTGACTGATTTATTTGTTTTTTTTTACATGTTTATTGTTGTATTTAAATTAAGTAATGTTGATTTGTCATGTTTTAAAACTGTGAGGCACCTTGGTTTTGCAAAGGCGCAATAAAAATTAAGTTTTATTATTATTATTATTTATTATTATATGGACTGGGTCTGGCAGGCTCTCGGGAAGGGGCTGGAATAGGTGGCAGAGATTGGTACTTCCTCATCCCATACCTCTCAACCTCCTGCCTTGAAAATCAGGAACAGAGCTGAAAAAAAAATCAGGGACAGATGTCCAAAATTAGGGACCAATTTAAACAAGTCGTCATCCATGTGGGTTCGAGTCTGCAATTGTGCTATGAGTCGCAGTTCAAGTCACAGAGCAGTGAAATGATTTTGGTTGTGCTCTCAGCAGATCAACTCAGTAGCCATGTGGGTTTGAGTCTCCAGTTGTGCTGAGTCACAGTGCAATTCACAGAGCAGCCAAAAGATTTCAGTTGCCCTCTCAGCAGAGCAAGTTGGCAGCTGTCTGTGTTAAATTCAGCTATTTCTGACCTATGGTTACTAGGTGAACAGGGCAGGCACACTTAAGCAAACTGTTCACTGATGTCTGTCTGTACTGATTTGGTGTCTCAGGGGGTGGGACAATATCAGAAGGAGGAGAGTGGCTCTAATGTGGAATTCAGTTCTACTCTGAGCAGACTGCTAAGTCAGTAGCCTTGTGTGTTCAATTAGAGCCGAAATAGGAATTCAGTTGTGCTCAGCCGTGTGGGTTGAATTCAAATAGCAGACAGAGGATTTTAGCTGTGCTTTTAGCAGAGCAAGTCAGCAGCCATGTAGGTGAAATGCAGCTGTTTCTTACCTGGAATTCAATTGTGCTCAGAGCAGATCACAAAGTTGCCAGGTGCCTAACTCAAACAACTACAAATGGCATAAGGTGCAAAGTAAGAGTGTACTCATACTTGTCCATCACACATAAGTAATATACAGCATGTAATCAAAAAAGGTCCATATTTGTTCATGCACTTGTGTTATAAAAGTGCCATGAATACAACTAAAATACTGTTCCTAGCAATTAACATGGTAAAAAGGCATGAAAGATAGATTATATATATATATATATATATATATGCCATTAGCCTCTCGCCTGCTCCAGTACTGCCCGACCCCTAACGCTAATCCCCCTACCTGCCTACTTAACCTCTGCTTTCTCCCTCTCCCACAGATCGAACCCCCCTCCCCCCGAGGAGCCGGAGGTCGTGAGGGCAACATTTGAGTGCCCCTCCTGCTGCCTGAGATCGCCACCGCCAGGACACCCCGCCCCCAGGAGCCGACGGGTCGTGAGGGCCGCTGGAAATAGCCCTCCCAGCCTATCCACAGTGAGCAAGGTAATTTAAGAGCCTGGAACTGCCGCTTTGGAATCGCGACTTGTCGGGAGCCAGCCCTACCTGAGGGCGTGTTCAACGCTGCTCTTTTGGCGCCTTTTCCAGGCCTCACTGCACCACTGTTCCCACCAGTTGGTGCTCCGAGAGCCAGCCCCCACCACCACCCTTGGTCGGGTTTCTCCCTTATATTGGTATTTTTGTCACATGAGGCGCCAGAACCAATCAGCCTACTTTCCCATTTGCTGGTTATATCTTTCCAGCACTAGAGGGAGTCTGCTCTCACTTTCTGCTCTTCTTTGGGAAATGTCACTCACTAGCTTAAACCTTGCTATGTTGGCTCTCCACTTGTCTCCGCCTTTACTTACTCTCCACCCCTCTATATCCCCCATCGACCTGTCCTCGACTAAAACACATTCCCTCCACTCTCAGTACTCTGCTCCTCCATCAGATTACCCAACAACTATCCCCCAGTCTATCCCCCCATATCCCCCGTACCCTGGACCACCACACTACCCCACCCACCCACCACCTAAGTGCTACTCTCAGTATTGTGATTTCTATCACAAGAGGTCTCTCTCTCGCTAGCGCCCACCGGTTCTATTCTCCCTTCCTATCCCATGCACCTCCCTGAGTGAGGTCTAACATGTACCCCACCCCAGCAACCAACACCATGCGAGGCGCCTAATTATTCTGCTGCTCCTGCTCTCCGGCAATGTGCACCCGAACCCGGGGCCCTCCACCTCAGCCATGCCTCAGCCTACCGGGGGCAAAGGCCTCCGAATCACCTTTATCAATATATGTAGTCTCCCTAAGAAAACTGCAGCCCTCCAATGCTGGGTCACCCAACACTCCCCCGACATTCTCATGCTTGCAGAAACCTGGCTCTCCTCCCTCACGCTGGACTCTGCCATCTCTCTTCCAGGTTTTTCCCTGTTTAGGGCCGATAGGATGGGCAGGCGTGGAGGGGGGTGCGCTATCTACTTGCGCGACTCGGTCCTCGGTCATGCCCTCCCCAACCCTGAGCTTAGCTACGGGGCGCAAGCCATTACTTTAAAAATCTCCCCCTACCCTGGTCATGGCCCCCTTTATCTAACCGTGGCTTACCTACCCCCGGGGTCTAAAAAAGATTTTGCAGTCACCTCCCTTGTTGACTACCTATCCACCCTACCCCAGAAGGCTGAACAACTAATCATGGGCAACTTAAACACCAACTGGCTCAGCCCATCATCTGATAATATGAAGAATGAGCTTGCAGCCCTTGACCTGTCTCAAATGGTCGCTCAGCCCACTAGGCTTAACAAAGTAACAGGAACTAGTTCCCTCCTGGATGTAGTCCTCTCCAACCGACCACATAAAGTAGGATCTGTACAAGTCCTTGCGGACTCACTCAGTGACCACTCCCTATCATCTGCTCTTGGTCATCCCCACTCTCAGCCCGGTGTACTGCAGGACCCCTCGACGCCTGCTTTTCTCCCCAGAGGTCTTGTCAACCTCAAACGTCACCTCACCCAAATCAACTGGACCCCAGTGGCCTGCGCACTTGACATTAACTCTGCCCTAACCTACCTCACCACAGCTTTCAACCATGCCTGTGATCTGTTTGCCCCCTTCAGCACGCCAAAGATAAAAAAACGGACTGCTGCATAGATAACCCCTGCACTGATCCAACAACTAAATAAAAGAGATAACCTTTGGCACTTAGCTAATGACTCTGGTAGATTGGCCGATAGGCAAGCCTACAGGGCAGCCCACAACCAATGCACCTGGACCATCAAGCAGGCTAAAGCTAAATACTACCAGGCTGCCTTGACATCCTCCTGGGGCTCGTCAGAGCTTTCTGGGACAACATTAAAGAACTGAATGGTAAAGCCCGCCCCCACCATCCCAGATTGTCATAAATGGGGCTGTCTCACTGACCAAACGTATCGCTGACTGCCTTAATAAGACTTTCACAGATTTAAGTGCTGTCCTCCCTGCCCACTTTTTGACCCGTTGCCACACCCACTCATACTCCCATTTCCAGGCCACATTCCACTTCCAAATGATCTCACCACATGATGCCAAACCTTTCTTAATAAGGTCCCTTGCCTCTCAGAACCCAAGTAGTGACCTCTTGACTCCAAAATACTCCGCCTCACGCTGGATGTCATGCTTATCCCCTCACGTTTATCATAAACAAATCCTTATGCCTAGGCCACTTCCGGAGGCCTGGAAGCATGCTGAAGTAACCCCATCCACAAGTCTGGGGACCGTATCTGCCTAACAACTACAGGCCCATCTCCATCCTCCCCTTATCCAAAGCCTTAGAAAATCAAACACACAGCTCATGGAATACCTTTCTAAATACAACCTTCTATGTCCGGAGCAACATGGGTTTCGTCCTGGCCATAGCACATCCACTGCCCTCCTGGAATTTTCCCACTACATACACTCCGCACTTGACAAAGGCCAGCTTGCAGGGGCGGTTTTCATAGACCTATCCAAGGCCTTTGACACGGTGTGCCGCCCCCTGCTATTAAACTCCCTAAGCAAACTGGGCCTCTCATCCGACCCCTGAAGTGGTTCACAAGCTACCTTCACAACAGGACCCAAAGAGTCAAGCTAAATGGGACCTTCTCCTCCAACCTACCGGTATCTCTGGGGTCCCTCAAGGCTCCATCCTTGACCGACCCTTTTCAGCCTATTCCTGAACACCCTCCCTAGCTCCTGTTCCAGCAAAATACTACTATGCAGATGACGCTGTAATCCTAGCTTCACACCCTGACCCACTCTCTCCAAGTCATGCTACAAAGCGCCTTCCTCCAAACCGAAAATGGTTCAATAACCATCGTTTAGTCCTGAATCTAAAGAAAACTAAGTCCATGCTATTTTCACATCGGCAAAACAGCGCCAGGACTTTCCCTCCACATCACCACCAGCATGCCCTCCCACTTGAACAGGTAACATCCTATAAGTACCTGGGCATCACTTTGACCTCGGCCTTACTTTCCATGCCCACCTCAAAGCCCTGTCATCTGCCATGAACTCCAGGATCGGGCTTCTCTACCGCCACAAAGACTGCCTCCCTGAACCCGCCTTAAAACTAGCCATCACCTCATCGGTGTTATCGCTGGCTGACTACGGGCTCCCAATTTACGCTGCTGCCGACGCTCTGCCTTATCTAAAGTCCAGACCGCTATTAACAAAGCCTGTAGGCTCCTTACCGGTGCCCACAGCAGAACCCACACCTGTCTGCTATACTCTACCACAAAAATCCTCACTCTTGAGGAAAGACTGAAATATCAAACCTGCCTGCTGGCCAAAAAGTCCATGTCAGGCCTTTGCCCTCCTGGGGTCTCTGGACCCTTGCAGCTGGCTGCCCGGTCCCTGCCTACCCACAACTCCTCCACTGCCACCTTCATTGTTCCCAGAGCAAGGACCTCTCGCGCAAAGATCCTTCCATCACTTGGCCCCGCATTGGTTCAACTCCTTCCTGAATCTATCTCCACGATCCGGGATTGGCCGTCAAACCGCCTCCATAAGCATATTATTGACAGCCGATGCTGTAATGCTTGTAGCTACCTAAACCGGTCCCGTCTTAGCCCTCCCGGCCCCCTGGCACCGGTTTTGGTACTACATAATTGTCTAAGACTAATTTGTTTAGTTGTATGATGTATCTATTGCTATGTAACAATGCGTGTAACTTTTCACATGTTCGTACCAGTATAACTGCTGCCTGTAATCTCCAAGTGTGTTTATGTATCTCACCCGTATGTTCATCCCTGTCCCAAACTCACTTAATTGTTGTCTCCCCCCCCCAAATGACGAGGTACTTTGTAAACGAGTCCATGACTCAAAGGTTGTAAAACTGATCTCTCAATAAATAAAATAAAATATATATATATATATATATATATATATATATATATATATATCTGGCCTGGATATTCAAAGAGGTTGCGCCATGCGCAGCTGGGTTGCGCATGCGCAAGTCCAAAATGCGCCATTCTGCGATATTCAGCAGGAGGTAGTTACGCCACTGACACCAGGTTGGCAGAAGAGAGCAATGCAAATGAATGCATGCTCAACAGGAGGGGAGGATCCATGCATAACCCGCGACCCGATATTCAGTCGGGTTGTGCAGAGTTGTGCATGCGCAACCCCAACCTGCGCCTGCACAACCTTGAGCCAAAAAAAGCTTAGTTGAGGGCCACCCACAGGTGAGCTGCTGCATTGCAGGCACAACACAGCAGCTGCCACCCTGGCTGGCCCCCAACCCGGTCCCTGTGCCCCCACCAGCCTCAATCGCTGGCAGTACAGGTACATGTAACCCCCACATATCCTGAAGCCCGATCGCGGGCAGTACAGGCACAGGAAACACCCCACACACACACACATGTACGCAGCCCGATCGTGGGCATAAGCATTATGAACCTCTGCGTGCCCGATCGCGGGCAGAATGCTAACCTCCCAACCCTAATATCTCCTGGTGGTCCAGTGGACTGTAAAGCTCGATCGCTGGGCAGAATGTCACATCACAAACCCCCAAACATCTCCCTGGTGTCTGGTGTCCCCCACGAAGCCCTCCACCCGCTCCCCCCGCGGCCGGCGGGCAGCATCCCACCCGCCTGCCACCCGCCGCCCGCCGACTGACTGTCCGGTGGGCTGCACGCGATTGGTGCAGAGCTACAGCCAATGGGTTTGCAGTTTATACTGTACATGACAGTCCAGATTTGTGAATGAACATCATTCACAAATCTGACTGTCATACGGTATAGCTGCACGCCCATTGGCTGTAGCTCTGCACCACTGGGCGTGCAGCCCTAACGGACAGTCAGTCAGCGGGCGGCAGGGCAGCAGGCGGGTGGATGCTGCGCCGCCGCTGCGGGGGAGCGGGTGGAGGGGCTTTGTGGGTGGGGGACACTAGACACCAGGGCGATGTTTGGGGGTTGTGATGTGACATTCTGCCCGCGATCGGGCTTTATGGTCCACTGACCACCAGGAGATATTCGGTTGGGGTTACATTCTGCCCGCGATCGGGCACTGGGGGTTCATATACTATGCCCGCGATCGGCTTCGGGGTACGTGTGTGTGTGTGTGTGTGTGGTGTTTCCTGTACCTGTACTGCCCGCGATCGGGCTTCAGAATATGTGTGGGGGGGGTGTTACATGTACCTGTACTGCCCGCAATCGGGCTGCATTGTGCGTCGGTCCCCGACGGCTGCTGCCTGGCAGGGTGGCCAGGCGCAAGTCCTCGGGGATCGGCGCATCTACATGTATGCATGCAAATGGAGCTACAATAGATGCAATGGCCCCCTGCGCCTTGCATAAATTATGGCCCCATTTGCATGCCACCTTTTGAATATCGGAAATTTGCGCATGGTGCAATGGTACTGCGCCACCGCAAGTTTAATGCTCATCTCTGGCACTTGCAATGACGCAAGTTCCACTGCGCCATGCTTAAGTGTGCTGTGGCTGAGGTGATATTCAAGGGTTGCGCAATAGCGCAAATTCCTTTGAATATAACTCCGGCCACACCCCTTCGCAACTATTTTGAGCAGCGCAAGGGCTTGCGCCTCAGAATGGCGCAGTTTGAATAGCCAAGCCACTGTATATATATATAAACAAGCTTAACACTACACACACTTTCATCTGTAGATGTAACAACCCATAAGACCCCACATATAATGTAAAGCAAGGGAGACAATGCCAATTATGTCTCCTGCATCCATCCCCCTTAGGTCCACTGATCTTCATACTGTCTCTCTTGGTTTATATTACATTTGGAGGTCATATGGGTTGTTACATCTACAGGTGACAGTGTGTTCAGTGTTAAGCATCTTGTTTACTTCATATACAATCAGCTGATATATATATATATATATATATATATATATAGCGATTTTTTTTTCAGGCCTTCTTTTTACCATGTTAATTCCTAGGAGCAGTGTTTTAGTTGCATTCACAGCCCTTTTATAACACTAGTGCATGAAAATTTGCTATAGCCGTAGCATTTTCAACACTAAACACACTGATCTCTCACTTGATTTGGTGCCAGCTGCTTGACTATGGGTTGGGGGAGAGGAGCTATTATGTTCCAGAATGACTCTCTCAGAGGAAAAAAGGCGCAAACTGCTTAACTTAAGCTGGGGGCGGAGCAGGGCATTCCTAACTAAATCAATCAATCAATCAAAACTTTATTTAACCAGGCAGATTCATCATTGAGCAAGCTCATTTTCAAGATGATCCTGGCAGAAGAGAACAGAGCAAGGAATAATACAATTGGACACTTAGTGCAGACTGGTACATACAGTAAAAAAATAGCAACATCGGATAATACAAAGTGTGCAGATTGTTAACAAATTAAATTAAGGGTACACCAAAGTCTGGGGTGGATACTAAACAAAGCATTAGAAGAAACAGGGTGTGGTAAGAAGATTATATTAACAATAGAACAAGAAGGCATGAACGGACCAACCAGGAGGGTCGACCCTTTGGGGGGGTTTCAGAAGGAGGATGTCAACACTAGAGGAAGACATGACAAGAACATAGTAAGGCCAGGGGGTAAGAAGAGTATACAGAGGGAGATGTGCAGAGAAGTGCTGAAGTTGTAAGTAAGTGCTAAGTAAATGGAGAGCAGGGCAGGGAGGCCAGTAGGAGAATCACCTGTGGCAGGTACATATGACCTTCAGGATGCATGTGATAGACAGCTTAAAGGTATGGGGACCCAGAAGGGATGAGAACCTTAGTGTCTTTTGCATGTTGTTCCTAAGGAAAGGTAAGGAGAAATTGATAGAAGCCTTACCATACTGGGACCTTATTCTTGACATCTTGAAGGATACAAGGGATGTGCTTCTTAGGCCATACGCTTCTGTTACATGTACAAAGAGAGCAGAGATATAACCTGTTAGCTTATCAGTTAAGGCCCTATAGAACCACAGGAGGGCATTTTTTGCCTCCTCAATGTAAGAGATGGCCAGGCAAGCTTTTGGTAGAGCAAGCAGTGGTGGGTATAATAATAATAATAATAATAACTTTATTTTTAAAGCGCTTTTCAAAGTATCAAGGCACTTTACATGTCAAAATGCACAATATAAAATATCACAAAAAACATATAAATACAATAACTACATAGCAACATCACATATTAAAAACCAACAATAAAATCATCCATACAATCCAAAAAATAATATTAATACTCAAATATCAGTTAATCGTCCAAGAAGGCGCTCCGACACAGGTAAGTTTTCAAATTTTTCTTAAATACCTCCAGGGAGGTACACTCCCTTAACTGGCGAGGTAGAGAATTCCAAAGAGTGGGAGCTGCATAAGAAAAAGCTCTGCTACCAGAAGATTTTAAACTCACTGTTGGAATCTCTAACAACCCCTCGTCAGCCGAGTGTAGCGACTGACTTGGGCAGTAAGGCACCAGAAGTTCTTTCAGATAGGTCAGATAGGTCGGACCCTGATCATGAACGGCTTTAAAAGTCAATAAAATGACGTTAAAGGTGATCTGCCACCATATGGGGAGCCAGTGCAGTTCGCGCAGTAGCGGGGTAATATGACTGGATCTCCTTGTCCCAGTCAACACCCTGGCTGCAGCGTTCTGCACCAGCTGAAGGCGATGGATTTCAACCCCAGAAAGCCCAAAGTAAAGGGCGTTGCAGTAGTCCAGCCACGAGGACACAAAGGCGTGGACCAACGCTGACAAAGAGTTAGACGGAACAAGGTGACGCACCCTGGCAATGTTCCTGAGATGATAAAAGGAAGTCCTGACAATGGCCAACACTTGAGATTGAAAGGTCAGCCTGTCATCTAGGACAATCCCCAGGTTGCGCACCCATTCAGAGGTCAGAAGTGACACGCCGTCAAGAAAAATTCCAGAGGGCGAGCCATCATTTGGCCTCATTATTTGACCACCAGGGTCCACCACCAATACCTCTGTCTTCTCTGAGTTCAACTTCAACCAACTAGAATCCATCCATCCTCGGATTTCTTCCAGACAGTTATTAAACACCGAGAGAGCTCCATCCTGGTCAGGTGCAAAAAGACAGGTATAGCTGGGTGTCATCTGCATAGCAGTGAAACCTCAGCCCATACTATGTTATAATGTCTCTGAGGGGCAGCATATACACTGCGAATAACATGAGTGACAGCACTGAACCCTGAGGCACATCCAGAATACACCGCAAGGCACGGTGATAGAGGGTGTCTAATTTACATAATGCCTGATTTGAACAGTGGCTGTAAAGAATGTCTGCATAATCAAGCAGAGGAATAAAAGTTGCAAGGACCAGTGTCTTTTCTGGCTTCTAATGTGAGGAGGTGTCTTATGCGATAAAATATACCTAGACGTTGTCTCAGCTTGTTTGATAGCTCATTCAGATGTACCACAAAATTAAGCTGGTTATGCAACCAGACACCCAGGTACTTAAACTTATCCACTATTTCCAGAAGTTCACCTAACAGGGTGTAAATTAGGCGGTTCGATGGTGGCCTCTGGGTATGAGCGGCAAGTGGAGATAAGATCATTGCCTTGTTTTTTTTTTGCATTAAGCAGTAGCTTGTGCTTTAGTAAATTGTGTCAGAGGGTGACAAAGTCATGTTGTAGCTCATCGTAAGTGATGTTCAGGGACAAGTTAATTATGTAGAGAACCGTATCATCAGTGAATAGATGTATGTAGCCTGAGCATATGCGAGAATCAATATGGTTTATGTATAAAGAGAATAGGATTGGGCCCAGGATGGAGCCTAAACTGTTGTTCAGTCAGAAGGAATGCAAGGAATGCAGGAGTCCTTTTCTGAAAGCAATAGGTCTGCAGGGCTATGCCCACTGCAGCCCTAAAAAGGTAATTTGAATTCTGATTCTGTACAGCTTTGCTTAGCATAGTACTCAAAAGATAAGAATAATTCAGGAGAAAATTCAGTAACATTCAACCCCTAAAATGAAAATCTCTGCATCTCTCATAACTGGCATGGCTTCTGAGGTCCTCAATGCATAATAAATGTCAGACAAAGGTATACTTGCTACTTAAGGATATCCCCTGCTGTTTCAGCAACCCCATATCTAATTCATAGTTTTTTGCCTGGTACATGATGGTCATCTAAACATTACAAATCCTCAACAAAAACATAGGTTGCCATACTTGTTTTTAAGCTACCTGCTGAGACTTAATCCCTCTTCATGGAAAAAAATCTGTAAGGGGACAGATTGTTTTATGTAGTTATAACATCAATGTTTTAGGTGTCAACATGAGTGTGAAAGAAAAGTGAATTAAGGACACACCATTTATCATGATTTGCATTATTTGATTGTTGCTACATTTTTTTCAACAAATGCAAAAATAAATGTAAATTACCAATACTACGACACCCTCTTGAATCAACATTCCCCAAAATTGGGAAAATATTTGTATGTTTTTATGCAGAACTGGACTGTAGGAACTACGTTTGTGCTGTCTTTTTAGATTTAAGTAAGGCCTTCGATACCATCGACCATAGTCTGCTTCTCTCCTCCCTGCATACAATAGGGTTGGACTCGCTGTCCTTTCAGTGGTTTAATAGCTATCTCTCCGACCTCCTCCAGCAAGTAAAGGCAGAAGGCAAATTCTCAACCCTCAAACCTCTTCTGAGAGGGGTCCCTCAGGGATCTATATTAGGTCCCTTATTGTTTGCCATCTACATCAATAACATTGATAATTCCATAACCAGGGCCAGCATCTGTCTGTTCGCAGAGGATACAGTACTTTACTTATGCCACCCAACCCCAGAAGCCGCGTGCAGTGACCTGCAAGCTGAATTCAACTTATTGCAATATCAGCTCCTAAACAAAAATCTTTTACTTAATGCCAAGAAAATCAAAGCAATGCTGTTCTCTCCTTTGGTTCATACAGCAAATCCGGTGTACGCAAGTTTAATACCGCAAATTTCTACAATCCTCAGAGAAAAATTGGGATTTTTTAATAATTTCAAATACCTGGGATTATGGCTGGATCATAAACTACCCTACACAGACCATATAGAGGATCTTCTAAAAAACTACAACAAAGATTGGGTCTTTTCTTTAGGATTAGCCGTTTCCTAACAAGAGATGCTAAAGTATGTCTGGTACAAACAACGTTCCTTTCTCTGATAGACTACGCAGATTTTCTGTACAGTCAATGTCCTGCCTCCTACCTCGTAAAACTGGACACGCTTTACCATAGAGCTCTGAGATTCATCACAGGTCTACCCTTCTATACGTACCACTGCTCCCTATACGCAGCTGTGGGATGCTCCTCCCTCCAATATAGATGAAAGAGAAATGCTGCCATATGGACACTCAGAGCAATTTCAAATAAACTTCCACAATACATTGCTGACTGCCTCCCTTTAAACCAATTAGGCAAGTATGCCCTGAGAAGACTTACAACCATCTCACTGAGAATCACCAAAGTCAAGTCACGCTTTGGCAGAGCATCTATAAGTGGCCTGTTGCTCACTGTTTGGAATAAACTTCAGAAAACCTTGAAGTTGAGTACTCTGGTCAGTATCGCTACCTTCAAGACCCTTTACTCCCATCTCATTAAGGAACCCTGCAACTGTTTTCCCTGACCCCTGCCTTGGTTCCCTTCATATCCTCTTCTAACCCTTAATCCTAGACAATCTCACACACCCTGGGGATCTTATTTATATCCTCTGTCCTCCCATATGAATTGTAGCCAGTTGTCCTACTCCTACCGTTCTAAGTACCTAATTTCCATATTAGTCCTTCTTGGCAACCCAGTCCTTATCCCAGCACTTCTCCCATCTCTTCTACTTTTTTACCCTGACCCGTGAAAAGCGACCTCAGGATCCTAACTGTATTCACACTTCTAGGTTCCAACCACCCCCTTCAGCTGGTTCTTCCCTTACCTGCTTGACGCTGCACAGTCCAGCTGCATTATTTCTTGCCCCAAATTTAAGCATCAGCTCCATAACTGCACATGGGGGCTGCCATCTGTAAATGGTTTTCCAGCATCATGCCTTCATGTGAATAGCCAATCACTTATTGCATCTCAATTGTTCATGGTTCCTTGTATGATACCTTTCATGTATTGTACACTATGCATTATAATTACCTCTGTTTACATATGCAAACTTGTACATTATGTGTATATATATCTGTGTATGTGTGTATATATATTTTTATACATAATGAATTTCCTTGTGTACCTGACCTTGTTATCACCAGATCTATCTTGCAAATGAGCCTTGCTCAACGATGCCCACCTGGATAAATAAAGATTTTGATTGATTGATTGATTGATTATGCATAAAACTATTTTAATCACATGTCATTTTCATAATTTTTTGGTAGATGTAGAATATGATTGTGAGTATAGCTAAGGCAAGAAATATAAGGGTTGGCATGTTTCTTTTGGTTATATCTGCTTTCAAAGTTGCAGTTTTAGAGGTAGTTGGCTCATGACAAAAATAATTGAAAAATCTCAATAAAAAAAATAAAGCTTACCAGAAAGCCATTTAAACAATTCAAAAGTACATGCAGAATGACAAGGACTTAAGACAGACACATATGTACATAAAGCACCTTGAATGGTGCCAAGGGCTGTAATTGCAGGAGCCAATTTTCTCACTGCCATCTTGTATACATTCTTAGCTGGACATGAAATCATAGGATAAATCATTATTCTGATAATGTTTAAATATACTTAAAGATCACCTTTCCTGGTGCTCATTACAAAAATTGCATAAGAGCCTTACCTACTCCCAAGATCACTGGAGCCAAAAGTTCCATTTTAATGTGGCCCGATTTCACGATAGAAGGGATCATAATTTGGCTCCATGGAGCTGAGAGCTGCAGATCCCCTCCACTTCCTAGTCTTCAGCATCGCCCCCATGTTAGCACCTATTATGATGTTTTACATGGAGAGCATGGGGATGCACGCCATAGATTACCATAGGGGCTGGTTTTTACTTCTGTTTTTTAATACTTAAGGGTTCCAATTTGGATAAAACAAAGCCACCGTTCAACTAACAACACTCTTGATAGTTAAGCAGTAGCCTTGATGTATCTGAATCAGAACGCTAAAGTATTAAAAAATAGACATAAAAATCAGTTCCTATAGTAGTCTATGGAAAGCATCCCGCACTGACCATGTAAATATATCACAAAACAGGCTAGTGTGAGGATAGCACTGAAGACTAAGAAGTGGAAGGAATCTGCAGCTTAGTTCCACAGAGCCAAATTATGATCCCTTCCATCGTGAAATATAGCCACATTAAAACTGAACTTTTGGCTCCATTGGACTTCAGAGCAGGAAAGGCATATATAGTGTTTCTGGGGGAATTTTTGAAAAAGGTCAGTAAAGGTGCTCTTTAAGACTGTACTTGTACCAGTAAACAGCCTTGAAAACTTTTTGGGATGCATCAGAATAATGTGAGTTTGAAACACCAGGGAACATCTTCAAGAGTAACATGTAGTGAGTGAGGTTACAGTTCACCTGATTAAACTTGTAAGGACATAGAGAGGATGGAGGCTGTCCAGAGTAGGACAACTAAAAAGTTGAAGGGTCTGCACCAGAAGACATGCAAAGAGAGATTAAAGAAGCTTAATGTGTATACACTTGAGGAGAGGAGGGAGAGGGGGGACATGATAGAAACTTTCAAGTACATCAAGGGAATCAACAGAGTCCAAGACGGTAGCATCTTTCAGAAAAAGAGATGTGCAAGAACAAGGGGGCACAATTTGAAAATAGAGGGTAGGACAGCTCAGAGGTAATGTAAGAAAGTATTTTTTCACGGAGAGGGTTGAGGATGCATGGAACAGCCTTCCTGAGGAGGTAGTGGAGTCAAAAACAGTGGGGGAATTCAAGAATGCATGGGACAGACATAAGGCAATTCTAGTGGGGGGGGTAGGAGGCAGTAGGCTGTTGGTTAACTAGGATCTGCAGCCTATGCATTAGGTAGAGAAATGGGCAAACTAGGTGGGCCAAGTGGTCCTTATCTGCCATCAGATTCTATGTTATGTTTCTATATAATGTAAAGCCGATGTTGAGTGATGGAGTTTACTGACAGTAGAAAAAATACTGTAGGCTGCTTCTACAAGAAATATCCACTAGTATCTTCAGGCATTTTCACCTTGTCATTTATATCAACATAATATACAATACTATTCACAAGATCAAATGCTCTGTTGATTGTAGATTTGATAGTTTCCAATGTGACAAATTGGAGTAATTGCCATTGGATTGCATTACGTTTTTGAATTATCCTGCAAGATATCACAGCAAAAGCTGTTATAATAATGCATGATCCTGGTGAATGCCACAGTACATAGCAAACATTGCATATTGATATGAATAGCTCCTTATTTATAGCAAACCAATTGGAATAAATTTCACCAGATAAATGGTGTTATTTTGACATATCTGTTAGCAAAACAAATATCTTTATAGTAGATATGTCACAAACAAAATAATATAGGTTGGACATTTCATAATGTTGTACTTCAACATGAGAGCAGCTACATCAGTGCTTGATGACTTCACAGTGAAGCTGTGCTGCATTCCAACTAGAACATTAAAATTAAAATCAACATTTACGACTCCCAAAAAGGGTTAGTTTAAAGCAGCAGTGCCTATAACAATGAACATTTTGACCTGTATGTTTTATTTAATTATAGATTGCCTTTTACCTCCTCTCTTGTATGATACCTTTTTTCCCCATTTTGAGCCTGCTTTGTCAGTTTTTTTGTTTGTTTTTTTCTTTGTTTGTTTTGTTTTGTTCACAGACAACAGAGAATACCAGTGTTTATAAAAACCTGGCCCAAGCCATATTAAAGAGAGCAGTCCTTTTATTATTTCAAATGTAAATAATAGTGCTAAGGCAAACTCAAAATGGCGGGGGGGCGGGTACAAAACTAGACAGAAGAGAAGTCACAGTCTAAAACAGAATAAAAACTATAGATCAAAATGTTCACAGCTATCATGCACTTCTGCTTTAAATGGTTTCTATTTAAAAATGCATGGTATTATCTAAATTTGTGAGAGGAGAGGACTATTGTAACTCACGTAGGACTTTTCCACTTATGACTTATGTTCCTGCCCCCTCACTAATAGTATTTACCCTGTACAGGATATTGGTTTGCACATTTCTGTATGTTTTGTACTTCTGCACCTTATTTTGTTTGTACTGTTTTTCTTGGCACAGAATACTACCGATGCTCAGTGGTTAATGTATTTCTATGCTGCACCATATTGTATTTGTCTTTCTCACCCACCCACCACAGATGCATCTGAAAATTAGCTGTTACCAGCTCAGTGTGTCCTTCCTGCTAATGTTTTTCAGATAAGTAAACAAGGATAAAAGGCATATTCTGAGTCAGGCCATTCCATACCCCATATCTCTCTCTCTCTCTCTCTCTCTATATATATATATATATATATATATATATATATATATATATCTATATCTATCTATCTATATATATCTCTATTTCTCTATATCTATCTCTATCTCTCTCTATCTCTATCTAGCTCTCTATCTCTATCTAGCTCTCTATCTCTATCTATCTCTATCTATCTCTCTATCTATCTCTATCTATCTCTCTATCTCTATCTCTATCTCTCTATCTATCTATCTCTATCTCTATCTCTATCTCTATCTCCATCTCTATCTCTATCTCTATCTCTATCTATATATCAATCAATAAGACAACCTGTAATAACATACTTATTTCATTGTGATATAAACCTTTCAGGTCACTATAGTTTATATCAACATGTATACTTGCTACATTGAAATAAATAGCAATAAATATTGATTCTGTAAAATACAATTATAAACAAATGTTTGTATCGCTATATGAGTAAATCATATTGTTATAAACCTAATATTCATACATGTACTCCTTGTTTTGATAACAGTATATCCATATCAGTATACTTTTTCAGGAGAATTTTTTTTTTTTTCAAATTTCAATTTCT
Organism: Neoceratodus forsteri; assembly: GCA_016271365.2. Classification (NCBI taxonomy): domain Eukaryota; kingdom Metazoa; phylum Chordata; order Ceratodontiformes; family Ceratodontidae; genus Neoceratodus; species Neoceratodus forsteri. The sequence continues at coordinate 1,074,215,567 of CM028131.1, forward strand.
TGTTCCTCTATGTTGTTAATTTCACCTAATGTATACTGTTTTGCTTTTTTTATGCCATTTGCATCCTAATTAATTGTGTAACTGTATGTATTCCTGTTTACTTCATTTAGTTCAATAAAACATTTAACATAAAAGAAGTTTCAATTTGACTTTGTTTCACATCTTTAAATGTTGGTTCTGCATCAGCCAATTCCATGTTCTTTGACAGTTGTAATCATTTTAATATTGTATACCCTAAATCGCATTCTCTCTGCCCATCCCATACATTCTGTGTTTATGCATGCTTTGCATATACCATATTAGCATAAGTAGATAATAAAAAAGGCTATGGATCAGGAACTATGTCTAACCAGACAATTATAGTATCTCAGGTTCTGATGGTGTTACTACAGCATGGGAACTGTTGGGGCTGGTTCTGTGGTAACAAACAATGAGGCACCACTCTGGTACACTGGTGACCCAGGTTCGTGCCCCAAACCTAGATGTCAGGAGCACAGTCCGGCAGGTGGGCAGTTGACAACATCCCTTGGATGCTTCCCTCCTGGGGGGTGGGCTATTGTGTGCTGCTCTCACAGTGACTCCTAGTGATGGGTCATAAAAGCGTTCTTGGCAGCATCAGTGACTACATGCAGCCAAATTCCCCCACCCCCCAGAACACTGCTGCAGTTACACACACTGTGGGAGATGGGTGGGTGCCCCAGAAAAGTGAAAAACATGGCCGCCCTGCAGTACCAGATGACATCCTTCAGTAGGCCTACCACACATTGCTGATTGACTAGCACGCTGCACCTGGCCCCCCAACTAACTTCTACAGTGCAACAGGTGCTTTCTCCCCCTGCCGCCCCAGGGGGGGCCCCAGCAGGGATAAGCTGGGCTACATGTGAGAATACGGTAGAGCCTCTGAGGGGAAGCCGAGACAGGTATGTCAGTGGGGTTAGGTGTGACAGGTAGAGGGAGAGCCAGCATGTGAGATCCCAAAGGAGTGGGACTGCAGTGGGCCCCAGAGGCACAAAAAAAAACATGAGAGTTAAGCTTGAGTGGTTCACAGTAATCAGATCCAGAGTTACCATAACAGGCTGACTATTCATAAATTCACCATCCATTGTTATTTATTTTTATTAAGCATTAAAATATTCTGCTCAGCCTAATAACATGGTTGTACAGCTTCTGCCTGCTTTGTCAGTAAGCAGGGTTCAGGAGCAGACAAGGGTCACTCAGAGGCTGGAAGGAGGTTTGAGCATCCCTAGGACAGTTCTCCTCCCACAATGGGGGGATGTAAATATCCAGTAAGGCAGAGCTGCCAGCTGGAGGAATCTAGGTGACGGTGCAGCAGGATGCTAGGGAATGGATCCCACCTGTGTGATGGTGGGGGCACAATGCCTTATTACACATGCTATATGCCTGGTGCAAAAAATGGCAGAAAAGCCATGACTGTGGCAGAATAATGGTCCTGCCCCCTATAGTCCCAAAACAGGTAACTCAGCACCTCCAGGACCTGTGGAAGAAATTACCTTTTCACTTCTCACTCCTGAGATTGCTCCTGATATGTGTCCATGGCCCACTGATGGCAAACCATTACCCCTTCCTTCCTCTCCCTTTCACCCCATTCTGCACTTGACTAGCCCCCCTCCATCATCTACCCTTGCACCTTCTGTTAACCCTTCAGCACTTTTGAATTGTACTTCTTGAATGTCACCCCCTAACACTGTTATTCCCCTCCTAATCTGCACTGCATAGTTTACTTTCTCATCCTTACATAAATTGTCTATGTATGATGCTTAATTATGATAGTTTATATTCTACCTATTATGTAACTTTCAATTTTTAATTGTTGTAATTTTTGTTCTTGATTCCTCATTGCCCTCCTTTCCTCCCCTTCCCCCAGGACACATCTGGAAATGAGCTGTTACCAGCTCTGGATGTCTTTCCTGGTGAAGCTTTTGAAATGAATGAATGAATGAATGAATGAATGAATCGTAAGGTAAGTTCCAGAGAAGTTGAGTGGTGGGGCTAGGAGTACCAGTCATGATGACAGCAGGTAGGGAGATGAGTGGAAAAACATAATGATTTAAAAAAGAATGAAGATATTCTTTTTGTAACAAATCTGACAACTCTGGAGATAGGCAGGAATATGACATGAGCAAGACAGGTTAACAACCATGTTATGTGGGCACAGAAGGTTAATAATTTGGTGATGTTGACAAGTAAGTAGGTTACAGGGAAATTAAAGATTGCAAATTACTGATTTATCTTCTTCCTTTGAATATTCAGCATGCAGTTGACATTGAACAGGATCTAAAGTATGATATAGATCATTTTAATGCTCGTAATAAATATTTGAATTATATTTTTCACTACGCTGATATAACCCAGAAGGAGTTGATTGCAATAATTTTAAGTGTGGAAGTGCAGCAGGCAATGGAAAGAATCCAAAAAATGTTTTTAAAGTATGTTATGAAATTCAAAGGGAAAAAGGTAGCTGTAAGAATATTGATGAAATCACTGCGATGTAAAGCTGAATTGTGTTTTTTACTGTATTACTGTATGAATGTGTTTTGGGAATTTACATGTCTTTATTTCTGTTGTTTTATATTTATTCTGTGACTTTTTTACTTGTAATGACTTTTATGACCACCAATAAAAATCATATCATTATCTATAGATCATGGGCCAGATTTTCAAAGCTCCGCTAGATTGTCCCAAGTTACGGCAATCTAGGGGCTTCACCACATCCCGGCAGTGTCAGGGACCCTGCCCCATATTCAGGTACAACAGGGTCCCTGCACCAGAAATCTGATAATTGCCACACCCACAGGTGTGCACCAGACCAAGTGGCACATCTTTGGATAATGCCACAGGGATCCAGCTGCGCCCCCCTCCTTCGGTACAACCAAAGAGGTGGCAGGATGGCTGGGGTTGGGGCACACACAAAGCTAGGAAGCAGGGTACAGGGCAGCATGGGGTGGCACAGTTACAGTTGGGTAAAGGGCGGGCGACCATGTCAATGTGGTTGCACCTGGCAGGGTGCCAATTATAGCACAATATTGGCACAGACACACAATGCAGAATGAGGGGCATAGCATCACACAATGCTATGGTCCCATGTTGGCACAACCTTGGTAGCAGTCACCCAGGGTCATACCCATGTGGGGCCCTGGTGATGTGTGTCACTATACCCCCCATTGTCCATTATGTGCCCATGCCAACCTTGTGCCATGATAGGCACCCCCACTGGGTGCAACCACACTGACATTGTCACCCAGCCCTTTCCCAACAGCAACTGTGCTACCTCATGCCCTATGCCATCCCGTAAATGCTCAGTATGGCCCCCTACCTACACATTCCCACAGTGTCTGGAGTGGCACAAGGGGCTTAGACCAGGTTTTCCATGGTGTATATCCTGCCCCTTGATGCAGCATTGGCAGGGTTTCTTGCATCCCAGAAAAGGGGATGTTGCAGCCCCATCATGGCATAAGCCCCCTTGCAGCATGATGCACCCTAAGTTTAGCCACAAGGATGGCACAGCACCACAAGGACGCAGCAGCTCATGATTCAGACACAGACCACATTACTGAATCGCGAATTCCGCATCCTTTGGCGCAAGGTGCTAGTTACGCTGCAAATGTTTGACGCAAGCACCTTGCATCCATTGTAGGGCTTTGAAAATCCTCCCCCCCCATTTACAAACAAAGAGAGCAGGCAGATACCAAACTAATGACTGAAGCGTCCTTACAGAAAAGAGTTAAATGTGATATATAGCCATTTATAATCTCTACTTATATTCAACTAAGGAGGAGTACACAAACCATCCTACAAGGCCCATTCACAGACAAAACCAGTGTCTTAAACTTGTCATATAAGATTTTGTGGTCAACAATGTTAAACATCTTTGTGTAGCAATTATCAATTGCAGCAGTTATGAGACTACAGACAGGGGCAAGTTATGCCCCCTGAATGATGTCATTTGAGATCTTTGCTTTAAACAGCTCCAGCTGGATTTTGACAACATTAAGCACTGGTTCTGATCAAACAAACTGCCCCTCTATGCCAAAAAAATGGTCTCTATGTTCTTTAGCATTAGGCAGAAGCTCTCTAGGCTTATTGTCCTCCCCCTTCCCCACACCCTAGATGGGACCACTATCGACGATGTTCCCACCTTTAAGCACCTCACAGTCTTGTTAGATTGACACCTCAACTTATCTGGGCATGTGGATGCAATTCACAAAAAATAACACCCTAAACTAGTTGCATTATACAGGATCCATGGTTGCATCCCCTGCCGGCTCACAGAACCATTGTAGAGCAAATGAGTCTCCCAATTTTTTACTATGGAGACATTGTCTGTGGTGTTGCTCCACCTTGGCCAGGCTGGATTCCCTCATCCACTCCTTCTGTCACTTTGCTTTGGATTGCCCACCCTGCACCCACCATTACTGCCTTTATACCTCCCTCTCCCTTTCCTCCCTTGAAGCCAGGCACCTCAGTCATTGTATCTCCTTCATCACTAAATTCTGGCTTGGCTCTCTTACCTCGCCTCTCCCCCCTCCACCTCCTCCCCACTATACCCTTCATAATTCGGGCTTCTGCTCCCTAGCACTCCATACTAGATCATCCTCAGCTAGCCAGGCTCCCTTCTCCTACCACTTTCCCAAACTATGGAATTCTCTCTCCATCTCTCAATCTGCTCTGCCTCTTCCCTACGCTCTTTCTCCTCTCTTCTCCTCAAGTTCTCTTCTCACTCTTGCAACTGCACCTGATCCCCCTTGTACCTCTTTTCCCCTCTATCCACTCACTCCACCTCTCTAACACCTTATCTCCTTCTCCCTCTTACTCTAATTCCTCTCCCTTGCTCCTGCTGCTAACTCCCCCCCCCCAAAATAGACTCTTCTTGAATATCTACTGGTTCGCTTCACTACCACCTGCCTGCATTATCTGCACTTTGCACTTCAATTTGCATCCTCTTGTCCTCAGGATGCATCCTGCTATATCCATGCCAATGTACACATTTTTTTTTTTTTTTTTTTTTTGAAATTTAAGTTTATTAATTTTCCAAAAACAACATACAACCCACATGACATAACACAAGGAGCAATCACAGAGAAAAATACATGGTACAACATAAGATTACAATAAAGGGAGATGGAAAGGAAAGAAAAAAAAAACCCTCCACGAACCCCCCAAGCCCCACTACCCTCCCTACCCCCCTCCCTACCCCTTCAAATCCGAGTGTGCAGAACCCATAAAGCTCCCCTGAGCTGGATAGTCGGCACTGTATCAATTTAAAACACAAAAGAAGGAAAAAAAAGGAAAAACAGATCATAATCTCCCAATATAGAAGGAATATGTGTCACAATCAGGAAGATACAAGAAAGTGCTGTGGGCAAAACAGAGAGAGGGCCAAGGGATCATTGGTTGAGGTATAACGAATACAGCTTGCCCCACTTTTTATAGAACAGGTCCATACGGTTACACAAGCTGGCTACCAGCCTTTCCGCATTAAGACATGTAGAAAGCTCGCTTATCCATTCATTATATGGTAGAGCCAGCTGATCAGTCCAATGCCTAAGGACCAGTCTTTTGACCACAATAGCTATCAGCGCCATATGATACCGGGCTCCACACTATCAATATTAGCATAGTCCCCAAAATACAGATCTCTGGGACAAAAACTCTGAGAGGCCTAATAATGGATCTAGATTGTCTCGAATAGCAGACCACAGTGGGCGACTTTGCTGCAACTCCAAAATAATCAGGAGTTCTCTCACTTTGCTACACATAGAGCAAAGCGAGAGGAAGCCTTTTGAGTTGAAAAGCTTTAGGAGTATAGTACATATTATTCACAATACAATATTGAGTGAGTCTTAAACTGTCCTGAGTATGGAATTTATGGAGGTCCTTCCAAATACGGGGCCAATTCAGGGCAGTGTCAGGGAAGGAGGAAGACCAAATCTTAGACCCAACAACAGCCTCCGGGAATTTGTAATTTAGTAAGAATGAGTAAATTAACAAGATGGCATGTGGTTTAGAAGCAAGGGTTAAAACCTGAGAGAGGAAAGGGTGGACTTCCGAGTCTCTGAATTGAGTACCGAACTTCGCCACAATGAGATGCCTCAATTGATAAACTTTAAAAATTTTGGCACTGGGAACAGCATGTTTGCTAAGAATGTCAGAGGAAGATAGGAGAGACCCATGGTCGTAGAAATGCTCCAGGTTGGTCTCTTTAATTTGTGGAAGCCAATCAGGAGTAATTAATGAGTTACCAACCTTAACATTAGGATTAAGCGTAACTGGTTGACCCAAGTCATTTCTCGGAAAAATTCTGAGAAAACGCAGACATTGTGAAAGAGATTTAAGAGATACGAGAACAGTGCGGTCAGGTATCCAGTGTGAGAGAATGGAGGGAGGAGTGTAAAAAATAGCATAGGGATCGATTCCAGAGTCCAAGAGGATTGATTTCTCAGTTTGAAGCCAGATCGGGGAAGAGAAATCCGGGTTAAGCGGCAGCCATCTCCCCAATTTAGCCAGATGCGCCGCCCAATGATAGAACAGCAGATTAGGAAGCCGTAAACTGCCCTTATCCTTGGGAAGGGATAGTTTAGAGAAAGAGCGCCGAACACCCTTACCATGCCAGATAAAATTCAAGAACATCGTATGAAACTGCCGGAAGTAAGAGATAGGCAATCAGAGATTTAGTAAGTTAAGAGGGTAGAAGACACGGGGAAGGACATTCATTTTAATAATATTGACCCGTCCCCAAAGGGAAATAGGGAGGGTGGACCATCATTGCAAATCCTGCTGAATGTGAATCTTGAGGTCATCTAAGTTTAGCTTTTTAAGTAAGGAAGGATCTGTTGAGAAATGAATCCCTAAATATTTAATTGATTGGGGGGACCACCTCATACCAAAACTGTCAAGATCCTGTTTACATGTATGAATATTTAGTGGGAAAATTTCTGATTTAGGGATGTTCAGTTTATATTGGGAGAGAGTCCATAGTGTTTGATGACATCCAACGCATGTCTTAAGGATTCAGCAGGATATGCAATATGAAGAGTATGTCATCCGTACGCTGATAGGACTAGTTCTTGTCGATTTATTATACACCCTTTAATGAGCAGAGAGGATTTAAGTTTGATAAGGAGAGGTTCCAGATACAAATTAAAAGAAAAGGTGAGAGGGGACAACCTTGCCTAGTACCAGTATATAGCCGGAACGATGCGGAGCAGAGTCCATTACAATAAATTTTGGCCGAAGGACATTTATAAAGAGTCTGGACCCACTTTAGGAATGGAGCCGGGAAGCCCATCTTAGTCATCACAGCCCAGAGAAAAGACCAGTCTACCCGATCAAAAGCCTTCTCTGCATCTAACGAGACCAGAGCCATGGGAACTAGGGCTACGCTAGCGTGTTGGGAAATATGAGAAAGAGTTCTAAGGTGGTCCGATCGAGATCGGGAATATACAAACCCAACTTGCTCTGGACTAAGAAGATGGGTCCAGACTCCTTTGACTCGTTCGGTCAGGATCTTAGAAAGAATTTTCATATCATCATTTTGGAGAGATATAGGCCGATAACTCGCCGGATCAGTAGGGTCTTTACCCGGCTTAGGGATCAGGATAACCGTAGCTTCAAGAAGTGTAGGGTCTATGTCAGGGGAAGAGAAAAGGTGTTCATAGAGTTTGAGGAGGATCGGGGCGAGCTCATTAGAAAAAACCTTATAAAAATTAGCCGGAAAACCATCCGGACCAGGTGCCTTATCCGGAGTCAAAGAGGCAATGATGCTCTCGATTTCCAAGAGAGAAATGGGAACCATTAGGGCCTTTTTGTGGACGGCATCAACTGGGATATCGAGCTCAGCCAGGTAAGAAGCAGTGTCTGAGGAGGATGTCGGGGAGGCAGGCAATTGGTAAAGATCCTTATAATAGTCCTCGAAGATCCGCACAATTTCTTTAGGGGAAGTTTGGATGGAACCTGCAGACATCTGCAGAGCCGGGATTAATCTAGAGCTTTATAAAGTGCGAAGCCTCAAGGCTAACAACCTCCTGGCTTTTTCACCATAATCTATATATTTAGCCTGAGTTTTAACTATACAGTAGTCAGCCCTTTCCTTAAGGAGATCGGCATACTCATTCTTAACCGCCATAAGGGCTTCCAAAGAGGGTAATGAGGAGTTCGAAGAATAGATAGCCTCCAATTCCTTAATTTTGTTCATTAGGGAAAAAGCTCGCGCCAGGGCTTTTTTCTTGCTGAAGCTAGTTTGATTAATTCCCCTCTAAGAAAGCACTTTAGGGAACACCAGATGGAATCAAATCTTGAAGTGGATCCAAGATTGTCTACAGAAACAGAGAGATTAGAGATTTGATCTGGGTCACCATATGGGATCTTTAAGCAACCGCGATTCAGCTTCCAAGTAGTATCTCGATCGAAACTCGGGGTCTAGAGAGAGTTTAATCCAGACAATTGCATGATCCGAGAGGATTATCGGTTCAATATCGGCTTGGAGAAAGCCGGGAAGGAGGCTCTCATTACAGCAGAATATAGTCTATCCTAGACCATGATCGATGAGGCTGGGAAAGAAAGAAAATGCCCAAAAAGAGGGGTTGGAAAGCCGCAAGGGTCACATAGCCCTAACATGTATAGGAAATTGCAGAGCCTCTGTAGGGGTGAGGGATGGGCAATCTGGGGATCTCTGTCTAGTGAGTGAGAAGGTGATATATTCCAGTCCCCCCAAGGATAAGCTCGAGGAAGGAGAGCACTAATTTTATCTGTAAGGTCCATAAGGAAATCAAGACTACCCCCAACCGGACCGTAAATTGAACCCAGGACCACCATACTTCCATTAAGGGAGCCTTTGACCAAAATGAACCTCCCCTCAGGGTCCACCATTGTTAAGTCCTTCATAAAAAGGACATGCCTTTAAGGAGTACAGCGACCCCTCTGCTAGAGCTAGATCCACATGCCGCGTAAATCTATGAGAAGCCAGATCTAGATAACCACTTAACCTCTACACTAAGCAAATGGGTTTCTTGATGGAGTAATATATCCGTCTGCAGCAGAGCACAGTGATTAAAAACCTGAGTTCTCTTGACTCTCTCTCTGAGCCCACGTACATTCCAAGACGTCACCTTAACAGCACCATTAGCCATTTTAGCAAACGTATCATAGGGAGGTAAATATAGAAATATCCAGCAACATAGCAAGAAAAAGAGCACACTCGAATCCCCAAATCCCACCTACCCCCGGCCTGCCCACGGGAAGATTTTAGGAAAGCTCCTAAAAAAAAGAAAATAGTTGTATTTAAAGTACACTCCTGTGCATGATAAAGCTGGCAGGCTGGATCTCCCCCAAATGTCCCCTAACCCAAAACCCCAACTATGTACAATATGGTGCCAGGTATGGAAGATAACCAAACCAATGCAATAAAACCTGAAGTCTGGACACCAAACCCCAGCGTGAATCCTGAAAGCCCCAACCTCAGGGACCCCTGAAAAGGGAACCCCAGACTCTAATCAAGCAAAACCAAACTTCTCACAAACCGGCTAGAAAGAGATCTGGGGCCCTGTAGGAGGGCTGGATTGGCAAACCCCTGCCATCAGCTCGTGATTCAGCTACCCACCCACCCAAGGGCCCAAAGTCCACCTCCCCAGCCCAGCCGCCTAGTCGTCAAGTAAAATTAGTATTTAGCCACATTTCCCCTTATTGAGAAAAACGGAGCAGGGAGGATAACCAAGAAAGCTGCTCAAACTCACCCCTCTGGAACAGGACAGGGAAAAGAAAGTCACAACCCGGTGAATTACGGCCTGGTAATCGAAAAAACCCAGCACAGAAGTTCCCGGGGGGCTCTATTTGACAGTGGGACCAAGGAGGTCCCACACCCAAAATCAACCCCATCGGGGAACGCCACCCCAGATAGGGAGTTCTGGGAAAGAAACTTACGGTCCCAACTGTGCGAATCCGCTCCACCTCCACTCGACCATCCTGGATCCTCGCCCCTCGCAACAATCCAAGGACAGTCTGAACAGGTAGGTCAGATCAGGGTGTGGAAATAACGTACCCCTCGAAGGGAGGTAACCAGATGGGGATATCGTATCTCCTCCATATGCTTTAACTAACCCAGAACATCAATGAGGAGGGGTTACCCATTGAACCATCCATGACTCGCTTAACAAGCAAAAAAATAAAATTAATATACCGCAGTCACCATCAGTGATTCTAGGGACTTTAGGAGAAATCAGCAAGAGAAGAGAAAAGCAAGACCAACTAACTTCAGGGCTTATTTTTTTTTTTTATATATATATGAGTCAGCAATTCACTCAGCCCTGGGGTTTGAAAAGGTCAGGAAGCCTGATGGAGAGATCTTTGTAGGCCGCTTCTGGCGAGTTGAAGCTATGTGTTACGTTCCCCACCGAAACCTTGAGCGTGGCGGGGTACATCATCCTGAAAGGGATGGACGCCGCAATCAGTTTCTGAACCGTAAGATGGAAGGCGGCCCTCTTCTCTCTCGTTTCCTTCGGGAGGTCTTGGGTGATGCGAATCCTGGTCGATCCCCACATGACAGCTTGCAGATCCCGGGATTTACTGTAGACATGCTGCCTCTCGATGTAACTTAAAAACTTAACGATGATGGGTCGTGGGGGGGTGGAATCAGGCGGTAGCCTGGGCCTAAGCGACCGGTGAGCCCTCTCAAGATGGTAATTTGGGCTGAGTGGTGAGGGACCGACTACCTTAAGAAGGAACTTTTGTAGGAAGTCCAATAAGTCGGGCCCTTCTTCCAGCTCCGGGAGGCTGAAAATCAATAGGTTGTTCCTCCGGTTGCGGCCTTCCAACTCTTCGGATTTTAACTGGATCCTCCACACCTGTTGAGCCAGCCCAGCCATTTCCCCTTCAGCTTTCACCTTCCATTGTTCTAGGGAAAAAAGTCTAGCCTCCACGTCCGACACTCTTGTAGTAAGAGTGGAAAGATCACCCCGCAGGGACTTCAACTCGGAGGTGATATCCTGGACAATACTCTTCAATGGGGCCAATTCTTGCATGAATTTGTCCTCCGTGAGAGGACCAGATGATTGAGATTTCTCTCCACTTCTTTCCGACCATTGGGCCGCCTGATTCCGCGGTTTTTTAGACGATTTCTCGGGAGTCGCAGGCGGTGTATGTCTTACCGCGGCCTGCTTCTTATCCCCTTCCATCTTCTTATATAGCTAACAAAATCACCAGAAACACACACTCAGGTCAGCGATCAAGGTGTAAACAACTCAGTAGAGATGATTTGTACAAAATCAAAGTTCTGGAGATCCCAGAAAGTGGCGATTAGGAAGGAGGGAAGGAAGAGCTCTAAGCCCCTGCTGCCATTCAGCCAGCTGCCATCACGTGACCTCCGTACACATTTTTCTTACATGCCTTTCGATGTTGTGTTATATGATGCTAGTTATGTTTTTTACCTGCTATATAAATGCTTTTCTTATTGTTATTCATGAACCTCCTCTACCCACCCCAGGACACATCTGGAAATGAGCTGTTACCAGCTCAGTATGTCTTTCCTGTTGAAATGTTTGAAATAAATAAATACATTCATTCATACATACATAGATACAAACATTCATACATAGATACATACATGCAAACATTCATAAATAACAGCATAGTCGTATACCACTGTACTGAGTTACTACACCTGCCTGTCTGCCTACCAGGAAAGTGTTCATCAGCCATGCTTAAGTTAAAATCTGAGGTAGTGCTACTGGAAGGAGTGGTTAGCCCCCTTGCTAGGTCAAACATGATTCTAAAAGAAACAGCTACATGTGTTTTTCTATGGTGTAGCTGGTTCATTTGGATCTTGTCTGCCTACCAAAAGGCAAGGTCCTTGTAACATTATGGCCTCTAGTGACAGAAAGACATATCATCATCATCATAATTTATTTTTAAAAAGCACCCTTCCAGAGCTCAAGGTGCCTTTGCAATCACTAAAATACATAAAATCGATATGTACATGAAATCCGCATCATTATACATATTAAAATATACATAAAATTCAAATACATACATTTTCTTCTTTATCAACAGCAGACTAATATAGACCCCTCAGGAACCAGAAAAGGTCTGGCTAAATAAATGGATTTTAAGGGTTGTTTTAAAACCCTCCATGGTCAGGCTATTTCATATCTGACGAGGCAGAGAATTCCACAGAGGCAGAGCCATAAAGGCAAATGCTCTTCCTCCAGATGTTTTCAAATGGACCCTGAGAATCTCTAGCAATCTCTCATCGGAGGATCGGAGTGGGCAGGAGGGGCAGTAAGGGCACAGAAGTTCTTGCAGGTACTGCAGTCCCTGGTCGTGTAGGGCTTTTTGGTCAGCAATGTGACCTTGAAGGTTATCCACCACTGTACTGGCAGCCAGTGCAGTTCACGCAGCACAGGTGTTTTGTGCCTGGATCTAGGGGCTCCAGTCAACAATCTAGCCATTGCATTCTGCACCAGCTGCAAGTGGCAGATATCAACCCCCGGTAGCCCTAGGTAGAGGCCGTTGAAGTAATCAAGATGGGTGGTAACAAAGGCATGGACCAGAGCGGGAAGATCTTCAGTCGGAACCAGGTGTTTCACCTTAGCTATGTTCCTAAGATGATAAAAGGAAGATTTGACTACAGCCGACACCTGAGCCTTCAATGTCAGGCTGTCATCAAAAATCATGCCAAGGTTATGCACCTGGTCTGAGACAGTTAGTAGTATTCCTCCCAGCACTAATCCACAGGGCTGTCCCACCAAGGTCCTGGCCAACCTACGATCTGTGTCCACCACCAATACCTCTGTTTTTCCCGGGTTTAGCCTCAGTCATCTGGTACTCATCCAGTCCTGAATCTCAGTCAGACAGCTGTTAAACACTAAAACTGTATCTGTCTCCTCACCGGGCACAAAAGACATGTATAGCTGAGAATCATCTGCATAGCAGTGAAATCTCAGACCATACCATGTTATAATGTCTCCCAATGGTAGCATATATACTGTGGACAACATGGGGGACAGCACCGAGCATTGCAGCACCCCGCAGGGCAGCTCATGAGGGGCCGAGGAATAAATCCCCGACACCACCCTTTGAGATCTGCCCTCGAGGAACAATCAAAACCAACTGAGGACTGCCCCCCCTCAGTCCACAGATGAGCCACAGGCGCTTGAGCAACACCCCATGATCCACACTATCAAAAGCTGCCAAGAGCGCAAGGAGAATCATAGATATATGGCTGGTCAAATTACTCTCCAGCTGCAAAGTGACCACTTTCTCAATAACATTTCCCATAAAAGGCAAGTTAGAGATCGGTCTGTAGTTAGCTGGGGAGTCAGGGTCTAGGGAGGGTTTTTTCAGGAGGGGCCAAACAGCAGCCTCCTTTAAGGGGTCTGGAAAAAATCACTCTCTTCAAAGAACTCACTATCCAGAACCGGGCCAATGACCTCGACACACCCTGCAAGAAGGTGAGTTGGGCCCGGGTCCAAACTACAGCAGGTTGGTCGCAGAGTCTGAATGATCCTCACAATATCAGTGACTGCCGGCAGGCTGAAGATAGACCAGGTCACCTGAGTAACTGTACCACTTGGTTGATCAATGTAAGGACCAGTGAGGAAGCACTGGATGATCTCTTTTCTGATGGAGGCAAGTAGGCAACCTTATCAGCAAAAACTGTAAACTCATCACACTTTTGTTGTGACAATGCTCAATCAGATTGCAGACAGACTGGATTTCACAATCTGTCCACAGTGCGGAAGAGCTGAGCTGGCCTGTTTTTGGCTGCCGCAATCTCCTTGGACAGGAACTCCGCCTTCTTATTGGAGATTGCTGATTGGTAGATTTTGTAATAGTCTAGCAATCTAAGCTTTTCCTCCTCCAGGTGAGTTTTCCACCAGTGTCTCTCCAACCTTCGCCCCTGCCTCTTCAACTCCCTCGGGGACCCGTCATACCATGGAGCCCCAGGGTGAAGGGTCAGGGGATGAACACAAACCAGAGCAATGATATCCAGGGCCTCTTCTACCACCCTATTATAGGCATGAACAAGGGAGCCTGGGTCACTGCTATTAGTCAGAATTCCCGAAAGGTCCAGTACCACCATTAGGCCCTCTGGGGTAACTCCTCTTAAAGAACGGTACTGCACCATTTCTTTGGGGGCAGGCCTACTAAGGGGAGTTGTAAAACTGAATCTCAGGGCAAGATGGTCAGACCATCTGACAGGAACCACCACCATGTTGGTGATCTCCTTCCCCAGAAGAAACACCAAGTCCAATGAGTGTCACCCCCTGTGGGTGGCAGTGGTAACTACCCATGTCAGGTCCAGTGGTTCCATCTACTGGAGGAGGTTTTGACTAAATGATGAGAGCTCATCATCAACCCAGGCATTAAAGTCCCCCAGAATTAACCATCTGGGGAACTCCAACACCAACCCGGTGACGAGCTCTGCTACCTCCTGCTGACAGACATTTCTAACTTTGTAATTTACAGCAATGTCTTATTACCTTGTTATAAAATGGGAAGGGGAAATACTGCATCCTGACTGGCTGGGACCTGTGCATCGAAAGAGCACAATGCATAGTTAAAAAAAAGTGCTGGCAATCAGGACACAATACATTAACAGTATCAGTGCCTTTTTAAAAATATTCCTGATTTCCATTACAGACATGGTTGCCACCTCTAATCACGAAACAAAAATCACTTAGGCCTTAATAATTAAACTCCTTCAAAATAAAAACAAACTGCTGCTTAAGGAGGAAAAACAGATAATATAAAAATATGTTATTTTAATTTATATTCCCCTCCTTACACATACACAGAAATTAAAATGAACTAGTAGTCAGTTTTATTTTTTGGAGATTCTTTTCTGACCTTGCTCCCCTCCCCCCTCTCTGCCTGCCAAACAGGGAAATCTTTGCAGTTTGTTCTGCTGCAGATACAAATGAATCCTTGATTTTACTGAGACCTGCTGTTATGTTTGTTTGTGTGGGAAGAAGTGAGCATTTAGCCAGTGGAATTCAGCAGAAGTTTGACTTCCTGTATTCCATGATAATCAGACATTATATCTATTGAATAAGTGAATATAGAGATACTTGACAGCTGGGGAGGTATTACTTTTTGTTGTTACTTTTAACAAAAGAAAATACTGGCTTTTAATAAAGTTGACTTTTTTGTTGTTATTTTTAATTGTCTGTGTTTACCCATTTTATAAGCACAATAAGACACTCTGAGGCGAGCGTTGTGCTGGCATAAGGCACTTCCAGAGGCTAAAGGTACTCCATCTGCAGTGTTGTGCCTCACTACACCCCTAGGCGGGCACTGTGCCAGCACAACACACACCTCATCACATCTTATTGCTTACAAATGATCCCTAATTCACAAAAAAATAAACAGAATTTGGAGATACACTACATTTACACTGCTTTTGCAAATTTCCTTACAAAACTCTCAGTCCTTCTGTGTGACCATCTATGATCACATCACTAACCCCTTTGGATCTAAAATCATCTACTGGAGTCATTTTATAGAAAACATCATTGTCCTCTGGCAGGGTACCAAATAAGATACTACTTATTTTTTTTTAATTCAGTATTTTTTATTGAAAAGTTATCAGATACATGACACAAAAACTACAATATACATTACATACATACATATAACATGACTCTCCTCTCCTCTCCTCCGACAGCATCCCATTACATATATCATATTATAACCATTGGCCCACAGTTCAATAGCTACATAGCATACTCTTCTAATGAAGCTTGCTAAGGCAAAGTTAATACCATTAATTCTTGGCTAATTCCACAGAACTTTATAACACATTGCTTTCCTGATCCCACCTTCCATACTGACTCTTTTAAGCTGTGTTTACATGGCAGTAGCACTTTCAACTATGACTGCAACAACACAGTCCTGACAACCTATGACTCGATTATCTGCCTGTCTACACGGCCCCTCTCTGAAATCACTGCAATCTGAGCTGGTCTGCGGCCATGCATCTGGGGGCCAGACAACAGCGCAAGGAATCATGAGCTACTGAACAGGTTGCAGTGGTGCACACAGTCCACACAGCAGTGGAAGCCGCTGTAAGCTGCTCGCTACACTTAGTGTTCCCAGCTTGCTAGGGAATCCGGAAGCGTGTTAGCGAGTGGCTTACCACGATCGAGTGTCTGTCTACACGGTACATTTGCACTGGAGCAACCCGAGCACTTGTGTCACTCAAGTGCAAATGTGGCCATGTAAACACGACTTTAGTTGCCTGCTATTGCCACTGTATCCAGGGATAACAGAGTGTGGAGTGTTCCCCACTTCTTTTGATAACTGCCAAACCTGTTGTCAGTGCTGGCAATGATTTGTTTCTGTTTTGAGGGCCACTAGTAATCCATTATGCCCTTCTGAGTAGGCAAGAACTTTGTCATCTGACCAATGCCTCAAAATGAGTTTTTGGGCCACTACTGCTATAAGAGTAATGTGGTATTTTTGAGATTATAGGATTTGTGTGCAGTAATGTCCTATCAAGTTAATTTCAGGTGTGAAGGCAGATTTGATGCTCAATAAAGGGTCTGGCCTATATTTTATTGCATCCCATATTGGTTTAGCCTTTGGACACTCCCACAATATATGATATAGGTTATAGGATACCTACCACTCTGTTCTACACATCTCTTGTAAGTGTCTTGACCTAACTTCACCATTTTGTATAGCTTCTGAGGTGTGAAGTTTAGATTGTGTAAGATCTTAAACTGCATAAGGTGAATATGTTCAATAGTTATGAATTTGTACAGATTAGACCAAATATTTTCCCACTTCGGTGTTGGTGGAGAACATCGGACCACATTCATAATTGGTTACGAGAATAGCAATTTTGCAAAAGTAGTTACATCACCTGATTACGTAACACCTGATCACATAACACATTCCGCCTTATCATGACCACTCGCAGACTTACCTCTAATGGAAAGGAAAGCAGTAAAATTGAATATGGGGGGGGTAGTATAGCAACCTCTGTTGTTTGGTATGATTGGCTTTGTCACTCAGTTTGAGTTAGGGGGCTCTGCCCCCCACTCGCACCCCCATGTATTTTTTAACATGAGGGTGGGGGTGAAGCCCCCAAACTCAAACAAACTAAAAAAATGAACAGAGCACTCCCTCAGCACAGCACAATTCATGTTTTCCCATCACAACGTATCTGTACGGCAATTACCATAGCGACCTCACTACGGAAGTGGTGGTGGCCCTATGTTCTCCACCTGCACCACCACTGCCAGCTGGGACTTTCTTCTAGGAAGGTTTGTGACCAGTACATGCCAATCTCTGCCCCTTTGGGATAACAGTTTTGGGAGATAGTGGCATATAACTTTGAACTAGCATTGGGACTATTCACATGCCCTATTAATGGAGATATTAACATGCTGTGTTCATTATTCCAGGGCATTGGCAACATATGCTGTGCTGGAGCATGTGTAAGCTACATGAATGGAAAGACAAAATTCGCTCTTAACTTCCTGTCTAGTTTTGAATGACGGGTACAGTAAGGAATTGCCTTGCCAGCAAGAGCTATATGTGCTACCATAGGACTATTCCATAGCCTTCAGGGGTCTGCATTTATCATCCTTCTCCCATACTGAAATTTGGGTTGCCTAGAATAGGTTGTCCCAGGTTACTTTGAGACTGAATGTGTAAAGTCCTGCATAGTTGCTGGTGGACTTTAACTGAGGTTCCTACTGGGATGTCCTTAAATATCATAAGAACTTGTTTCCAATTGCAACAAATCAGGAATTTAGGACTCATGCACTTATTTTGTTATTCACATTAACAGTAAATAATTGGAATCTTAAATTCACACACACCTGGGATGCCCACTCTGTGAACTTCCTGGATTTAACCTAGACAGGGATACTAAACCAAATAGTAAATAGTGAGAACTAATGAAAGCCCTACTGCAGGTAACACCCTGCTGTGGGAAGAGAGTTTCCATCCCCAACACCTTATAAAAGGGATACCATATGGTCAGTTCCTACATTTACACAAGAACTGTTCAGATACCTTTACTTTTGAAAAGCATGCCACTTACCTCAAAAACAGATTTCTACAGAGAAGGTATTATCCCAAACTGACAGAGGATGCCAAAATCACGGCATTGAATAGAGATAGTCCTGATCTTTTGACCCTCAAAACTAGAGAAATAAAAGACAGTAGCACTCAGGTCAACCTTGTTATTGATTACAATTCCACAGCTCCACTTGTTTCTGGCATCCTTAAGAATCACTGGGGGTCTTATCCATAGACCCAAACCTATGCCACTCGTGCATGATTGCTCACGAGTCATATATGAGAAGACTCAAAGTTCAGAGATACCATAGTATGTGGTCACTTTGAATATCCCCGTCCACCCCCTCCCCTCAGATTTGCACTAAGACTGCAAATGTTTGTTTTAAGATTGCCGCTATGAGCAGCTTTCACTGCTTCAGTACTTGTAACATTTGTACCTATGCGAGTCAGGGACATATCTTTACTGTCCCATGAATCACTAGGTTTATGAAATTCAATTCAATTTATTTATTGTATCAGGGAAAAACTCCATTGAGCTAGCTCATTTTCAAGAAGGTCCTGGGAAGGACAATTGAGTTATCATAAAACATTGTTACAGAGTACAGGTTTAGTGAGAGTAAACAGTTTGTACAGTAACACCAGTGCTACAGGGAACAAATATAGGCTGAACAAACAGTGTATACTTGATGAATAATCTCAAGAACATAAGGGAAAGAAAGAATGGAAGAACTCAGTCACTCTTTAAATAGATTTAAGCCCAGTGAAACAAGCCCCCATTGACAGGGACTGACTATTAACGTTTTAAGTGCCCTCCCCATTGCTAGCCAACGTTCAGGTCATGGTGCGATCCAATAATGGTCAAGTTATTTGCAAGACTTAAAACAGACATCTTATTACCTGCAGAACTGAGTATGCTGTGTACGCCATTTGGTATACATGCCCTGCACTGTACATCAACCATGCAATTAGATCCATGAAAGATTGACTATAAGAACATGTCCAGTCAATGACAAATAGGAGGGCAGATACACCTTATGGGCTTCGCTGGGCCACCAGTCACAACAGTGACACTAGAAGCATGTCCTTCATGGGCATTGATCATATCCCCATAAAACGCAGGTGAGAGGATAGACAGGATAGACTTAATGAATTACTCAGAAGACAGAGTCATCTTACTGTATATACATCTTGTGGGCCCTTGTACCGATGGGTCTAAATGATAACGGATGTTATTTCCTTTTTGTGATATCAATTCTTTATTGCCAGTTTTTCCCTCATTGCCTAGTTGAGTCCTAGTATTACATTACTGTGATTATGTATTTATTTATTTATATTTATTTAAGATCGTAGATTAAACCTTTGAGTACAGGGTCATTACATAGGTTCCACATCAGGGTCACAGAGTAAGAAACAAGACAACAGCTTACGGATATGCCATAAGAAAGTCAACAACAATTAAGGCAAATTAAGCAACACATTACATGTCAGTGACTGAAAATAAGATAACACTAGATTAGAATTACTGTGGGTATTTCTATTGCTCCTTTTTAGGTTTAACCAGCATGTCTGATCATTTTCTGTTTATAGGTTCCTTGGATGCAGTTTTAATATTCCATGTATGGATTTGCTACATGAAGATTTTTCTTGGACATTCTTCCTTTACTTTAATCACTAGAATAATATCTATTAGGGAGCCTACTTTCAGGAGTTCATTTGCTGTGGACTGAACTTACTATATGATAACAAGTTCCTCCCATGTAGTCTTTTTATGGAATCTCTGTGATATTTTTCCTTCTTCCATCCCCCTCCTTCCTTCTCTGTCCATTCAGCTCTTCTTTTTTCCACTCCTTTTATTGCATTTTCCCTTCCCTCTTCCCCCACCTCTCTTTGCTTTGAAAACTTTTTATTGCATTTTGTTCACTTGCATTATTGTGGCATTTGCATCTACTGACTGGTTGCCTTTTAAAAAATGTTATGTTTGTATGTCTGGTTGGCATTTCAACAATTTTGGTCACTGCAGCTTTAAAAAGCCACTACTTAAGATGTGCTGAGCTGGTGTGACCCACCCCTGAGGAAGAACCCAGAGGTTAGAAGGGCCAGGGTGTTGGTAGCTATATTGTTTCCCTGTTTTTTGCACTATATTAAAGAGCAGCTAACACCTTCAGGAGAACTTTAACAAAACATACTTAGACACAGTTCAGCTTGCATTTCAAATTAGTCCTGTATTTATCCTCCCCATTATTTACTACTGAGGAGGTCAATGAAAATAGGATCTTTGCTCATGAGGAGTTCATCTGTTCATACTGCCTTCTCCCTTTCTGAAGTCATAATGCATCACTTGTGTGACACCACAGTTACTCCCATGGCAATAGATTATGATGTCGCAACAGAGGATCCTGACTGCAAGTAGAGAGTAAACTATAGAGACAGTTGAACTCGAAGGGCTAACGTTCATGTATTCATGCTAATTTCCTCAATTATAAATAATGGGGAGGAAAAATCTATAGCATATATATATATATATGTGGAATGCAAACTGAATCATACCTAAATATTATGTTTGTTACAGTTTTCTTTGAGGTGTCAGCAGCTCTTTAATAAACTGCCACAACATTTACTAAAAAATGTCTGTTGCCATATTGGTCCTTGCACAACAAGATGCACAAATTAGGTAATTTAATAAGTTTTACAGTAAGCCCTCGCTATAACGAATGGCTTTGGAGCCATGTCAGCCATTTGTTATAGCTCTCCATACACTACAATGAGGGGCGTTACTTTACACAGCAATCAACTGGCGCATATGCACTGTAGTTGATTTCAGCCTTTCAGTCTTTCCCACAATAAAAAGAAAGCTATCCAGCAGCTTTCACTTTTCCCACACCACAGCGATCCCTGCTGTATAACATACTGCAAACAGCATTCATCGAGCTTTACAAAAACATCCTTACCCCGACTTACAGATTCACTCATGGCACACAGGCATAAGAGGTTCCAATGAGGGACTCTACTTCTGAGGTGTTTCTGTGCTGGGGCTCACTGCTGTACCTCCGGACTCACTCGCGCTCACTACCACAGCCCAACTGTCGACTGCAGCTGACATAAAGAGCCACCGCAAATGCCCATGACTGCCAAACTTGGTCAGGACTTCTGCTGCTGGGTCCTGCTCCCAGCAACCAGACACTGCTGACAGAGAAGCCAGCAATACTATCACTACTGAAGTAAGGGATTGCAGACAGAGTGAACTGACCTGCTTCTCACAATTACAGTACAGTACTCCATTTATGCATCACCCTCTCACTCTCTCCAAATTGCCATCAGGAGCCACAAGAGGCGTTCATTATACCCAAAATTCGCTATAGTGAGGTTCGCTATAGCTAGGGGTTACTGTATTGGACAAACAGAGATGACAGAAAGACCTTAAACTTTTGACCTCCAACAGAGGTCTTCTTCAGAAGAAATGGCAGATATTTAAGAAAACTCACATGTTAAAGCCCAGTCATTAGTTAAGAAATACAACCAGAAATAAGCAAGCATCCCTGAGACTAGTAAGTCAAAGGTGACAAAATGGAATGTTGTATAGTGAATCCTCTGATGTTACAAATCTCACTGAAGCCAAGTTAAAGAAAATGTGTCTGTATGTGCGTGTGTGTGTGTGTGTGTTCTAAGCATTTGGGAACAGTAGTTTTGCATGTGTAAAACTAAGAGATTAACCCCCAACCCCTTTATTTGGTTAAACTCAACCTTATAAAACCAGGAAGCATAATAAAAAACTATATGTGTCTGGGTGCTGAGCACTTAATGGAATTGCAGACATGCTGCACTAGCAGAAAATGAGCCCACACATGATTTTTTACATATATTTTCAATGCAGGCACTATGTAAACATGTTTCTGTCTTTAACTATGTGTTCATTTGTCAACATTATTTGTGAATATTTAAACTCACACTGTTTAAACATGTGCAGTCTGCAGCTAGTATTCATTAGTCAATATTGTTTTGTGAACATTTAAACTGTAACTTGAAACAGGACCAGCTTGTTAACATGGTTCTGTTGCCCTAATGATGTCAATGTACTCAATATGCCTGTATGAGTTTAAAATCTTTTACTACTATGAGATGTTAAACTGAGGTCCCATCTGCCTGTTCTGGTGGTAGTTCAGGTGGATGTTAAAGATCCCATAGCACTTTTCGAAAAGAGTGAGGAAATTTCCCCTGAGTCATGGCCAAATTTCCCACATTCACTAAAAATACCACCAACAGCTTAATCTGATTCATGCCAGTTGGCATCCATCTGTATCCCCCTCCTCTGGGACGAGGCTGAAAATAGGCAGAATTGTCTAGTCCTCCTTTCCGGTCAACAAAAACTAAAAAAAAAACTAAAAAAATAAATAAGTAAATAACAGTTCTGCATATGTGAAACAAAAGCCCAAGGAATCACCACCCACCAGTTAGAAACAAACCTCTGAATCCACATTTAGATAGAATAAATAGAACCATCTTCTATTCAAGCATATTAAAACCATGTAAAACAAATAACTGTCCATGTTATTGTACCTGAAACCAGGGCAAAAACAAAACAGGCCCACTTTAAATATTGTAGCTGGACATGAAACTGATGTCTATCTTCATGCCATTCTGCACCGTATTCAAAAGAAAATTCAGTTTCACCTCCCATGCTCACCTCTGTTGTGTATTTTCAAAATGGCCTTTCAGAACCAGGACCGATAAGTCGGAGATAGTGATTTGACTGTGAGAAATGTTGTCCAACAGGCTTTTCAGTCTTCTTCATTTTAATAACATGTCTGTGTGAGTTCATACGGGTTTGAAGAGGTTGTCCTGTCTCCCCCACATGACCTGTTTGTGGACATTTCTTGCATTGAATGTTATAAACAACATTCTGAGATGCACATGTATAATTCCCCTGTATGTTGCATTGTCTGTTTGGGGTGGTGTTGATAAAATGTGAAGTGGAAATGTGCCCACATGTCTTACATCCAGAACAATTGCAGGATCTTGTGCCACCTAGTGTTCTGATGTTCATGTCAGGTATAAGTTTGCTCCTAACAATCAGATTAGATAGATTAGGTGGTTGATTGAAAAACAGTAGAAGTGGTTCTTGGAAAATACATTTCAAGGTGTCGCCCTCACTAACTATTGATTGGAAGTCCTTAATAATTATACGTAGTGGCTCTAGATCTGGGTTGTATGTGATAACCAAGGGTATTCTTGTGGTGGTAATCTTCTCTTTGTTTTGAAATGGTTGCTCCCTTCGTATCTGCATAGCACATTCCACCACTCTGTCAATTTCGCTAGAGGAATGCCCATGCACAACAAATGTTTTTTTAAGTGTGGCCAGGTGTTCATTGCTTTCCTCCTCATTTGAACAGATATGGTGGTATCGAAGCGCTTCACTGAGCGATTTACTATCACTGTGGCATTTCGGCCATTGGTCTAGTGTTTTTCTCTTTGGTGCTGTTCACATCTGTGTGACCAGATACAGGTTTTTAAATCTTTGCAAAAGCTAGATTTCATAACATAATGTTACAAGATGTTTGTTTTCAATATTTTTTAAAAATGTATGCCTTAAGTTGGTCCAATTGTTCAGTGGCATAATTGAAGTTTGCCATGCTAACAACACAGGTTAGATTCCTGAGCCTGTCTCTCAGCTGTAAGTTGGCATGAGGTGGGGTTGATGGCACAACAGACACCTTTCACTTGTGCAGATTTACACTTTCAGAGCTCTTCCTCACATCTACATAGTAATAGCCCAGAGGGATAAGGGAGTCTGCATGGCTGCAAATGTTGAGAGAGAGGGGGAAGTATTGATGGGCCCTGATGGCCAGAGGGATGGCGTTGGTCAACTCTTGGCCCCTCCAGATGGCAGGTGGGAAAAGGTAGACTGATTTAGGTGAATTACACCACTACAGCATGTCCTCTTTTACTTAGTTTGGACTTCCCAACTATTTGTGCTCCAGCCTCTCCTTGATGGCATCTTGACTCCTGTAGTTGATAGTGGTAATCCATTCTACATAAAAGGGATTATTCTTCAGGGTTTGGGGAGGCCACAGGCAGATCCTGGAGGACAGGTGATGTTTCCTCAGTCGGGGTAGGGACTGCATTGCTTAAGCTGACTAAAGAAGGGCACAACCATGCCCATGGATAGAGAAACACAAAGCAGAATAGTAGTATGTCTTCACGAGAAATTATACAATGGCAAGAAAATGTCTAGTGTTCTGATTAGGCCATGTGTGCCTGAAACAGTGATGTTATCTGATCAGAGCATCACTGTATTAAGGTCCAGCACACATGACAACACCAAAAATAAAAAAAAAATCACTACACCCCCCACTCTGCACTACCCACACACTTGCCTCTCAAGCTGCCATCATCTCATAACCTTCCCCAGAGCAAATGAATTTTATTCACAGAGTTGCTGGTGGACTGCAACTCCTCAATAAAAACTGCCACCAAACTGCAAATGTTTGTTTTTTAACTGTCACTATGAGTGACTTAGCAGACATGGCTCACATAACAAGACTGACCACAAACATTAGCCTCACACTCCACCACTCCACTCTGACTGAGTTGTATATTTGGGTTTCCTGATCTCATGGCAGCCATAAGTGGACTTAATATATTTCATATACTACTGGCTTATTGTCGGCACACTGAATCACCTGATGTGCTGATGAAGCCAAGTGAACAAAAAAATCAAAATTCACTTTCAGCTTGTCAGAGCGTTGGCATGCTACTTACTCGTTGGTCACCTTTTCTGCAGTTTTTCACCCTCGGGGCTACAAACCAGACTTTTAGTGAGTCCCTTTTTTGTGTGTGGTTTTTAAACTACTTGGGGTTCATTTTGGTAAGAATTTATTTGAGTAGCATAATCAAGTACCTTTGTTTTTAAAATGGCTGCAGGCTTGCTGTGGGGGTTATGGAGGAGTCTGACTGGTGCTGCAAAAAAAATGTTATGTTTACTGCAAAAAGGGCTTTTAAAGTCTTGCAATAACAGTGCTACTATTTCCTATCAAGTTTAAGCTACACAGAGCTTTTTAAGTGGTGTTTTCTCACAAAAAGTTGTTTTAAAAGGCCCCTTCCCAGTTCAATCCTGTTTGTAACACAGACAGATTTTTTACATTAAGGTTTGCAACTGGGGGAGGGACATCTTGTGAATATCCGTCCCTGTTACAAACTAGACTTTTAGTGCATCATTTTTTGTGTGTGTTTTTTAAAGTATTTGGGGTTCATTTCTGGTGAGAATTTATTTGAGTAGTGTAACCAAGTACCTTTGGTTTTAAAATGGCCACAGGCTTGCTGTGGGGGTTGGCTAGTGCTCCAAAGAAAAAGGTAAAATGTTATGTTTACTACAAAAAGGGTTTTTAAACTCTTGCAATATACAGTTCTACCATTTCCTAACATGTTTATACTGCACAGGGCTTTTTAAGTGGTTTGTGCTCACACAAAATGTTTTAAAAGGCCCCTCTCCTGGTCCATCCTGTTTGTAATAGAGACAGAGTTGTGAATATCCATCCCTGTTACAAACAAGATACGGGTGCCACCAGGCCTCAAGGAAGGTTGATAGGGTATGGGAGAGGGAAACAGGTGCTATCAGCTCCCCTGGGATGGTTTGTAGCCTATGGAGGGGGAGACGGGTACCACCAGGCTCCTGGGAAGGCTGATAGGGTTGGGAAGAGGGAAGCAGGTGCTACCAGGTCCCCTGGGACAGTTTTTGACTTGTGGAGGGGGAGACGGGTGCCACCAGGCCCCTGGGAAGGCTGATAGGGTTGGGGTAGGGAAGCAGGCACTACCAGGTACCCTGGGACAGTTTATGACCTCTGGAGAGGGAGTTGGGTGCCACCAGGCCCCTGGAAAAGCTGATAGTATTGGGGAGAGAGACGCTGGTGCTACCAGGTTTCCTTGGATAGTTTGTAGCCTGTGGCAGGGGAGACGGGTGCCACCAGGCTCCTGGGAAGGATGATAGGGTTGGGGAGAGGCAAGCAGGTGCTACCAGGTCCCCTGGTACAGTTTGTGGCCTGTGGAGGGGGAGACGGGTGCCACCAGGCCCATGGGAAGGCTGATAGTATTGAGGAGAGGGAAGCAGGTGTTATCAGGTCCCCTGGGACAGTGTGTGGCCTGTGGATGGGGAGACATTTGCCACCAGGCCCCCTGGGAAGGCTGATAGTGTACGGGAGAAGGACGCAGGTACTACCAGTTGCCCTGTGACAGTTTGAGGCCTGTGGAGGGGGAGACAATGCCACCAGGCCCATGAGAAGGCTGATAAGGTTGGGAAGAGGGAAGCAGGTGCTACAAGATCCCCTGGGACAGTTTGTGGCCAGTGGATGGGGAGACGTTTGCCACCAGGAACCTGGGAAGGCTGATAGGGTATGGGAGAAGCAAGAAGGTACTACCAGTTGCCCAGGGACAGTTTGTGGCCTGTGGAGGGGGAGACAGGTGCCACCAGACCCCAGTGAAGGCTGATAGGTTTGGGGATAGGGAATCAGATGCTACCAGGTCCCCTGGGACAGTTTGTGGCCTGTGTAGGGGAAGATGGTACCAACAGGGCCCTGGGAAGGCTGATAGGGTTGGGGAGATGGAAACATGTGCTACCAGGTCTCCTGGGACAGTTTACGGCCTGTGGAGGAGGAGAAGAGTGCCATAAGGCCCCTGGGAATGCTGATAGGGTTGGGGAGAGGGAAGTTGGTGCTACCAGGTCCCTGGGATAGTTTGTGACCTATGGAGGAGGAGACAGGTGCCACCAGGCCCCTGGGAAGACTGATGGGGTTGGGGAGAGGGAAGCAGGCGCTACCAGTTCCCCTGGGACAGTTTGTGTCCTGAGGAAGGGGAGTTGGGTGCCACCAGGCCCCTGGAAAAGCTGATGGTGTTGGGGATAGGGAAGCTGGTGCTACCAGGTTTCCTTGGATAGTTTGTAGCCTGTGGCAGGGGAGACAGGTGCCACCAGGCTCCTGGGAAGGATGATAGGGTTGGGGAGAGGCAAGCAGATGCTACCAGGTCCCCTGGTACAGTTTGTGGCCTCTGGAGGGGGAGACGGTGCCACCAGGCTCATGGGAAGGCTGATAGGATTGGGGAGACGGAAGCAGATGCTACCAAATCCCCTGGGACAGTGTGCAGCCTGTGGATGGGGAGACATTTGTCACTAGGCCCCTTGGGAAGGCTGACAGGGTATGGGAGAAGGAAGCAGGTACTACCAGTTCCCCTGGGCTAGTTTGTGGCCTGTGGAGGGAGAGACGGGTGCCACCAGTCCCTGGGGAAGGCTGATAGGGTTGGGGAGAGGGAATCATGTACTACCAGGTCCCCTGGGACAGTTTGCAGCCTGTAGATGGGGAGACAGGTGCCACCAGGCCCCTGGGAAGGCTGATAGGGTTGGGAAGCGGGAAGCAGGTGCTACCAGGTCCCCTGGGACAGTCTGTAGCCTGTGGAGGGGGAGACTGGTGCCAGCAGGCCCCTGGGAAAGCTGATAGGGCACAGGAGAGGGAAGCAGGCACTACCAGTTCCCTGGGACAGTTTGTGGCCTGTGGAGTGGGAGATGGGTGCCACCGGGCCCCTGGGAAGGCTGATTGGGTTGGGGATAGAGAAGCAGGCACTACCAGGTCCCCTAGGACAGTTTGTGGCCTGTGGAGGGGGAGATGTGTGTCACTAGGCCCCTGGGAAGGCTGATTGGGTACAGGAGAGGGAAGCATGTGGTACCAGGTCCCCTGGGCCAGTTTTTGGCCTGTGGAGAGGGAGACAGGTGCCAATAGGTCCCTGGGAAGGCTGATAGGTTATGGGAGAGGGAAGCAGATGCTACCTGGTCTCCTGGAACAGTCTGTGGCCTGTGGAGGGGGAGACGGGTACCACCATGCCCCTGTGAAGGTTGATAGGGTTGGGGAGAGGGACGCTGGTGCTACCAGGTCCTCTGGTACAGTTTGTGGCCTGTGGAGGGGAGATGGGTGCCATCTGGCACCCTGGGAAGGCTGATACTGTACGGGAGAGGGAAGCAGGTGCTACCAGGTCCCCTAGTACAGTTTGTAGCCTATGGAGGGGGAGATAGGTGCCACTAGGCCCACACACACACACACATTCAGGCAACCAAATAAAGCACAGCATCACCTAGTGGACAAAAAATAACAGAAACATTTTCTTTTAAACGTGCTTCCACAGTAAAAAAAAAAAGTTTAAAAGATGTTAAAAAAATGTTTATATATTTTTTTTTAATTTATATGTAAATGAGACATGGCATAGCAGCAATAAAGCACTCCAGGGTACATGTCAGTGCGGAGATAATGTCACTTCTTGGGTGTTCTATGCCCTCAGCTTGCAGCCCCATGTCCAACCACCTGAAGTGTGACATTATCTCAGCATGCCACACACCCTCTCGTGCATTATTGCTTAAATGATGTACTGTAAATAAATGTTTAAAATCCTTCTTGGGCCAGTCCAGTAGCTCAGTGGTAGTGCTACTGCTTGCTACACTGGCAACCTGCATTCAGGAATGAGCACGGGCCATCAGAGCCTGACAGGGAGGAAGGATTGATCATCTCAGGGACTGCCCTCCTTACTTGTTGAGGGGAGGATGTTATTCTCACTGCTGACTGCCAGCTGGTTGAGACCATTTGGCAGCACAGTCAGGAACACCAACAGGGGAGGTGCTGCTGCAAGATGCTTGTCACACAAGTGTGCCACCCAATGAATGGGCAACAGTGTCATTGCACACTGGCACACCAGGGTAGAAAATCTAGAGGCAGGACAAAAAATGCTGGCCTTCCAAGCTGCCCCCCCCCCTTCCCGCAGGCTGTCACTGACTGACATGGCTTGCCACCCTACACACTGTGGTCCTGGGTAAGTGGTGGAGAACTGGTAAGTCCATAAGAATGTCAATGATGGGACGGAGGGGATGCTGCAGGATGAGACTAAAAAGTGAAACGACTTTGTAGGGGAAAAAAAAATCATACATAAATGATTGTTGAAATCTCCTTTCACCTTTTTAAATTTAAAAATTTCTTGTTATCTTCTTAGGCACACTGGAGTGATGGTTAGAGCAGAGAACTGCAAATTTGGAGATACAGATTTGAATTATAGTTGGCGGGATACTATCTACTCTATTTTGGATAGTTAATAGTGTGACTTTTCATAAATCCAGAGCAGATAGCCTATCCAAACCAATATCCAGGTCAAATGGATTGGATATCTTTTATTATGAAATGGCTAGGAAAAATCCTGCAATATGATTGTCTGTTAGGTGTCAGAACATTTCCCATGGCTGCACAGTTACAAATAATGCCAGCAGCATAGTATTCATTCCTCACCATGACTCGAACCACATCCCTACATTACTATTTCAAAGAAAGGTCTTGCAATCCATAACACTATTTGGTCAAACATGAACCTGCACACTTTTTTTGTCATACTGTTTTTTTTTTTCTGAACAGGTCGGCTCCAGCAGGCTATGTCCTGTCCCTGCCACTCCCAGCTGGCACCCACCCCATGACCTACCTCACGTTTAGAATTCGCCTACAGAGTGTTCCTCATGGCAGGGCCAGGAAGGGAAGGACCATCCTTCCCTCCACCCAGTGACTGTCATCCAGAACTGGGGGCAGTGGTTGGATGGCAATGTGAGAACAGGGGCAGGCAAGCAGGGCTTCACAAAGCCGGCACCTTCCCTTTTCCTGTTTTTTACCCTTTCCCCTTGCCACAGCAGCATGTAAGTGTGTACGTGTGCTTGCACACGTATGCAACAGGACTGCAGCTCCTCCCTTGCACAGCACTCAGACTCTGACATTGCCACCCAGCCTCCACCAAATGGCAGCTGAGAAGCGAGATGACATCACTCCCCATCCCCAGGAGAGGAAAGGAGAGCAGTCCTGCTCAATCTTCTCCAGTCTGGCCAACCCCCAGTGCCTCTAGCTCATTCCAGATCTCGGGTCAGCAGAGTGGTGAGAGGCAAGGCACATGGTGCCTCAGCCTTCTGTGTCACCAGGCTTGCATGAACCTGCACACTTTTAAGAAACTTTTTTTTATGTACCTTTGCTTCCTACATTTTCTCCTATTGTGGAATAAAAAAAGGTCTACAGTATGTTTAATTTTTTTATTTTATTCACATGGAGCCATTTTATAAACACACTAACACACTGCAAGCTGTGTGGTTGGTGATGGAATATATGCACATCACTGGGTGTTTAAAGGCACTCTGCTTTACCTTGACAGCTCCCAAAGTTGTGCATATATTCCTCAATGACTGCACACCCTGTCAAGTGTTACTGCTTATAACATACATTATCCAAGCCTTTTGATATCCTCGGTAGATAGTGCACAATCCTCACAATCCTACCATGAATCACACAACCACCACTCACTCATTGCACGACTCTCAACAAGTTACTTAACCTCCTTGTGTTATAAATCAGTAGGTACTCAGCAGGGTGTCTCCTCTGGTACAAAAGACTCTAAGCATAATGTTTGGGTGACAGGACCACAAAGAGAGTTGAGCAGTTCTGACTGACCAAACCTCAGGAGATGAGTTTCATACTATAAAAGACACCACACAGAGGCCATTTGAACTCACTATAAGAAACTCCAGCTAGCTAGAGTGATTTATAATCATTATTAAGTTTAATTTTTTTTTTATTGAAAAAAATACATGAAGCTGCACTGCCTCTGGTTGTGAAGTGGAATTCTCTACATCTAACCTTTCTATGTGAGAGACCATTGTTCACAGGATAAATGGTATAGTGGCTCTGTAATATGCTGATTGGCTGAAATTATGTAAGTGATTTATAATTAACGTCTTTGTAGTCACTCTGTATCTGTTCTTTCTTGACTCTGCCTATGCACCCTACAGTAGCAAATTATCCTGTTTTTTCCGTAAACCTATTTACTTTCTCAACTCAGGCAGGCAGGCTTTCAGCCCTGTCCCTATTCCATCCCACTGGTGTCCACTTACGGCGCTCCTCCAGATGAAATCCCCCATGGAAGAACCAGACAGGAGAAGGCCATTCCACCCGAGTGTACACATCCAGAAGTGCCTGGCGACCAGGTGGCAGTGCAGGTCAAGAGGGAGCAGGTGGGGCTTCATTTGGCCTACGTAGCTCTTTTCAATGATTTCCCTTTCCCTCACTGCAGCATGCATGTGGAGGCATGTATGTACGATGGAACCCTGGCCTATCCCTTTGAGTCGCTCACAGCAGCACTACAAACCTGCCATCCACCCAGTGGCAGTCAGAGGCCAAGATGGCTGACTGCCACTCCCTGGGAGAGGAGAGCAGTCCCTGAGACTCTCAGTCCTCTCCTACCCCCCACTCCCCCGAACCCTCAGTGACCCAAGTCTGTTCTCAAACCTGGGTCACCAGTCTGGCAGGAGGTGCGGTGCAAGTGCCTCAGCCTTCCATGCCATTGGGCCGGATTACTCACTCCTTGACTGTAAAGTACTTTTGCATGCAGTTTGCATGAAATGTGTTCTAAAAAAACAAATTATTTTCCTTTCCATACTCTATTGTAAGTGCACTAAATGTCTTCCTAAAAAATGGTTGCCTATGAGACTCCATAATTTTTATTTTTATTTAGCAAGTCCTATAAGATACAGCTCTTACACAGCACCAATATCTGATCTGACATAATAGTAAATTCTAGCAGCATTCTGAATGTGTACCAACTGTTGGATCTGTAACTTGGGAATGCAAATCCAAGTGAATACCAGATTTACAGATATTTATGTGTGCAAGCACTGAATAAGCAAGCCATAGTGAATTCAGAACCCATTGGGAGCAGCCATAAATATTTAATAGTCTTCTTGACTGGAAATTCTGATTGAAAAAAGTTATACTGACAGCTCAGATACTAGGGGTGTGCTAAGGAAATATGAAGAGGCTGCCAAATTGAACTTGGAAAATCCAGATAAATATTCACATAGAAAGCTGCAGTAAATAACATTGTCTATATGAATTTAAGAAAAAATGGCAAACAGGATATATTCAAACCATGTTAAACCGCATAGCCCAATAGTAAAGGCAACATCCAGGAATATGTTAGGTGATGTTCCAGGGGCAGCCAAACTGTCTAAAGCTGCAGAACATTGGTAGATAATTAGTGGCATTTTTCTTGCCATGTGCCTCTGATTTTTTTTTTCATTTTTGATATAACAGTAGGTTCCTTCCACAGCAGTGCAATAACAGGCACATACTGTATGGTAGATGTCAAAAAGTGTACTATAAAGTCTGTGTGTTCTACATTTGCAGAGGCATCGGCAGTAACTGTTGGAATTATAGGGCTCTGCTCCCATGGCTGAGAAGTGAACTCCTGCAGCTCAGATTTTACTGACATTGTCTTAAAATTCAATACTATTGCATCAGAAGTCCTTGCAAGGAGAAACTAAAGGACTTCAGTATGTACACCTTGAGGTATCCCATGTACAAGGCAACCGCAACTGAACACTTTCAAAAAGGGTGACTCAATCACAGCGCCTGTGCACAGGGCTACCTGGCAGGGTAGCAACCTGATACAGAGGTAGGTGAATATAATGATGAGATGTCACAATGTATACATGCCTGCAGGGGGGGAGGGACCATGCCTTGCTACGGGTGGAAGGGGAGGAAGGGAGGGTTTGTGGGGTGTAGTGCAGTGGTGGGCTGCTGAGCTGGCCGTGTGGCATGGTGGGTAGGTGGCAGGATGGGGTTGGGAGGGTGTCGGATGCAGTTCTGGGGCAATCACATTTTGCATCAGCTCTGGTTTTTAATTTTTATTTTCAGTTTTACACTCCCCCCCCCGACATGCACACCCCTGGAGTTGAGAATCCTTAAGTAGGGGGTGTGGGGGATGAAGACCCCCACATGACATAGACACCGGCACCCTCTTGCAGTTTGGCATGAGTGTACATCATCGTAATTCATTTCTGGCAATGTACACTCACCCAAACAGCTAATGCTATTCTGTGACTGACGCTATCACATGGAAACCACCTTGGAAGGGGGGCATGATTGAGACCTACAAATACCTCACAAGGTAAATAAGGTACAGGAAGGGAGTGTTTTTCAGATGAAAAGATGCACAAGAGCAAGGGGACATGCAATGAAGTTGGAAGGGGGCAAATTCAAGAGAGAGATGTAAGGAAGTACTTCTTCACTGAAAGAGTGGTAGATGTCTAGAACAGTCTTCCAGTGGAGGTGGTGAGGGCAAAACCAGTGGTGGAATTCAAGAATGCATGGGATAGGCATTAGGAAATCTTAGTAGAAAGCGGAGTGGGGGGGACAAAGATCAAATAGGGTCTGCAGTGTTAGAACAGGCAGGGAGAAAATGGGCAGACTGGGTTGGCCAAACTGTCCTTATACACCATCAGATTGTAAGTTTCTATGTTTATATGAGGTCTGTTTTAAAGACAGAGACTCCATTGGCTCCCATAGCTCCTAAATCTCATAAAGTGTAATTCCAGCATTGCCATCCAGAAAAATGAAACCTGGGACATTGAATTCTGAAGGCAGCAGCTCAAACCATGCAGCAAAGTGGAGATTTCATTAATTTAGAGGTTAGGCAGTCATTCACTTTATATGTTGACATCTTAAACCCCACTACCAGGAGTTCCTCTGCTGCTACTATTCCTACTTATCATTATGGCTTATAGCATTATAGGTTGTACCTATTTATAAGAATGGGAAGAGATGTGATTATACAAATGATCAACCTATCAGTCTCACATCTGTGACAGGAAAGATCTTTGCATCTTTCATAAAAGAAGCAATCTTAAAATATATTAGTGAAAGAAATCTATTAGATAAAACACAACATGGTTTTATGCCAGGAAGGTCCTGCATTACCAACCAATTATGCTTTGATGAGAAAGTTTCTAAAGCATTAGACCACGGTCAACCAGTGGACTGTGTATACCTGGATATGACTAAAGCCTTTGACAGATCGCCAAATAATACATGCTCTAATTGAACATGACATTGATCGTAGGATAATCTGTTGGATGAATCGTTGGCTGAAAAACAGATCACAGACTGTAATTATAAAGGGCCACATTTCCTCCAGTACTAATGTCACCAGCGGGGTCCCACGGGGCTCAGTTTTGGGCCCATTACTGTTTCAATTATTTGTATCCAAACTGGGTCAAAATGTTGATGTATGGTTTAACAAGTATGCGGACGATATAAAAATAGCTACTACCATTTTCAATTAACAAGATCAATATACTGTAAATTACAAACTGTATTAGACAGCATTATGAACTGGGTCAATTCTGTTAGTATGTCCTTCAATTCAAACAAATGTAGTTTCATGCACTTTGGTATTCATAATAAACAACTGACTTATTATTTAAATGACACACCACTCAAGAAAACAGAACAAGAAAAAGATCTTGGCATCTTAACTACCAATGAATGTAACTTTAATACTCATGGTGATGCACAAATCACCAAAGCAAAAAAATTAATGTGGACAATAACAAGAAACTTTAAAAGTAGGGAAGCCAGTATAATAATGCCACTTTATAGAAGTTATGTGAGACCACTACTAGATTATGGCTCACCACTGTGGGGCCCTATTAAGGGAAATATGAAAGATAACTTGGAAAAGATACAGAGAAAGGCCACTAAGCTAATACATGAATATAAAAACGTACCTTATGAAGACTGTCCTGCTAGGCTTAACCTTATGCCACTATATACAAGAAGAAGAATAAGAGGAGATCTGTTACTTTGTCACACAATAATTAAAGATAATTTATTCAGCGAGCTAGATTTAAATCTCAAAAAAAAACAGTAAAGGTACCAGAGGATATGGTTTTCAATTCAAACCATGTAAATTTAACACTGAAAAAAGCAAAGTGTTCTACGCTCAAAGAGTAGTTAATCCCTGGAATAGTCTCCCTGCTGATATCATGAATCAAAGTGATAAAGTCCAATTCAAGAAACACCTAGATAGATATATTTTGGATGGAAGTAATTTGGAATACTATTCCTAGCTCCTAGGAGCGCATATGGGCTTACTGCCTAACTCAGCTACTTATGCCATAGTGTGAACCATAGTATAAGGACCCTGACAGTTGCAGCTGCTCATCTCTAGAGGGCACAGATCTCCACAAACTGATTTTTCTCATGTACTGTACAAAACTGATCACCTGAAAAACAAACTCTGGTCAATATACTGCGGCTGCTAATTCAGTCCCTTAATAAGAACCATTTCATTGATTTTTTTCCAGTATCGGCAGCCAGCATGTGTCAAGTTTTGAAATGCTGACATAACTTACTTTATTTACATGCAGGGTCAGTGATGTCGGCATTTCAAAACTTGACACACGCTGACTCCCGATACTGAAACTGATACTGTGAAATGGTCCTTATCAAATGACTGCATTAGCAGCCATAGTGACTCTTACCAGAATTTGTTTTCATTTGGAATAATTGTTTTCTCACCTGTTTTTTAACACCCCTCATTTTTCCTGGCACTAAGGTGAATGCAGTAGACCATGCTTACCAACCTTATGGGACAAGGGGATGGATTTGGGAATCCAAGCCCCTGCCAGAATTACTGGGTGAACTACTACACCCTGCCTAGAATAGTTGAATATGGACATAAGTAATAGAAAACTATCAAAAAAGTGTGCGATGTTATGGTGAAAATTGTAGAACTATAATTTTTCATTTAGATTACACAAAATTGTTGACCAATACTTTTTTCACTTAGAGTGCACTTGTTCCTCATTCCTCTCTCTTTCTGTCTCTCTCTCGGTCTCTCTCATGAAATGCCCTCTTCCTGTTTTGGACTAATTTAGTGCTGTACTTTTTTTTTATCTTTGAATCTCTCCCTCTTTCTCTCTCTCTCTTGAAATGCCCTCTTCCCATTTTGGACTAATTTAGTGCTATGTTTTCTGTCTTTGAAAAGCTTTCTTTTTACCTATATTCAAACAAAAAAGGATTAGCACTGTCAGAACCGGAGCAACAGAATCATGGCAAGGCCCTTGTCCGAGTCTGTTGACAGTAGGCAGGAGACTTTGGGCATGATCCTCAAAGGCACCCTCAATATGCATTAACTTGTGTGTATTTCAGGTGCACTGGCCCACAGCTGTGGGAGCCAGGGTATCTGCCAGAATCCACAAACCCCTGAGCTCTGCTACTCTGGAGCCACTCGTAGTTATAGTCAAGCAGGTCCAAATTATGGGCATGTAAATCACAACCTTAATGTATTAATGAAGGGAGTAGGAATGAAGGAGGAAGTGAGTTGTGCAGTGTGTTGGTGAGCCCAGCAATACTGGTTAAGAGGTGATGTAGCTAACATTTCGGACTATTTGTTAAAGATACCTGAGGCCCCCCCCTTCCCTCCATGGTTCTGGCACCTTGAGTAACATGGTGTGCCTCATTAAATTTCACTTAATGGTACAGGTTTAATGGAGTGATGAATAGAATTAGTATCAAGTCTCTGGATCACATATGGGTTGACACTGGATGTGGGGATGTAGTACCCACATACAAGAGTGGGGTGTGACACTGTGCACAAAGTAGAGAGGACCTACATAAGATGTCAGTATATTTTTTCTCAGTAAGTAGTGTTACCCACCTGCAAGAGTGGGATGTGACATTGTGCACATGGTAGAGAGAAACTTTATATGAGTTGTCAGTATTTTTTTTTTACAACAATTTATAGCTTTATTTTGAGGGATGGTCTAATTAAAGAAAAAACAGAGTATTTTGTCTAAATGAGGAAACAGTTTCATGAGGGAAAACTCTGACATGAATGTAAAATTAAGGTGTGGGCATGTTGTGTGAAATGCTAAAGCACAGGGAAAGGAATCAGCAAAATTAAAGATTTTGATATGGAACACATGCAGAAATTGTTGTTTTACTAGGAGGTCAGTATTTGTACCCTGAGCTTCATTCTTGCTTAAAAGATGGTGATAAAATTTGTCACTTACATCAGCTCAGAAGAACATTGATGAAAACTACTTTCACATGGGGAGAGTGAATACAAAAGGTGTAACAGCATGCTCGACCAGTTGTCGCATGCCAGAAGGCCAGTAGACCTGGAAATATTGAGTAAGTAGCATGGAACCTTTTTAAATGGGGCATTATTGTTAATTAAATCCTTTGTTGTGGCACAACTAATTATATATGATATGCTATGGTTACAGGCCAAGAAGTATTTGAAGAAGGGAGCACCAGCAGGAGCAGAAATTCAATAAGAAAGACAGTGTTGCCAGTGAGATGACAGGTACAAGCAGCAGAGGATTTTATTAAATATTTTTTCAGTGGCTAATTGTTACGTGCTTTAGACAGGGTTAAAATTAGCAAAAACATGATACTACACATGTAAGGTTCCAACTTTCCTATTATATTAATATTGCATATTTGCAGGTGAGAGGCACTGCCATGTATTACTGTGCAAAAGAGTCACAGTGAGAGGATTCAGCTGGAGACCTGAACAAGAAAATAGTGTGTGCATGTGAGGGGGGGGGACAAACATTGTGTTCTGAGAGAGAGAGAGAGAGAGAGAGAGGAAGGAGAGGCAGAAAGAGAGCAAGGATGTGCACTGAGTGGAGAGAGCAGGAGGAAGGAGGGAGGGAGAGAGAGAGGAACAGGATGCAGGCTGATTCATGCATATCATTGCAGGGTGTGCTTCAACTCCACTTGGTATACAGAAGGTGTACAGAGCAAGCTGTGCTACATTAGGAATTCCAGTCAGACCCCTTTTCGTGATAGCAATATGTCATCATAGCTCTGACACTATGCAGCCATAAAAAGTACTGCAAATGCTTTTCAAACCGAATTCTGGTGCAGAATTACAGAACAGCTGACACTGAGCAAGCACTTGGGCAGGCATGCCACTGTGAGGTGCTGAATGCCCAAGATCTAGAAAAAAGGAAATGTTAATTTTTTCCCAGTAATAAATTAAGCACCCTTGTGTAGTCTACTTATAATTCTGAAGCCCAGCTCCACTCCTAAAATTCTTGCTGTAGCCCTTCTCTCAAGCAGTGTTTTGATTATGTTAAATGTGGAACTGGGCTACAGCAAGTCCAATGATGGAAATAGCAAATTGGGTGGGGGGGGAAGGGGAGTGCCCGTTTACATTAACTTTATGTAGCCTAGCTGACTAATATTCAGTTGTAGAGGTAATTATCACACACACACACACACACACACAAACATCACCAGCAAAAAGTAACTGATTAAACTTAATTTGAACCCTTAAAATGTAATATTTTACAGTTTGGAGGATTGTGATACCCTCTTGACAAATGTTCTACCCCTTGGCAAAAATACTAGCTCCACCCCTGGGTAGTATTATGTTAATAAAACTATCCCCCAAAACTGAAAGTTAACCTGGTTCTTATTCTGGAATGTTTTAGATCTCAGAGGGTCCTGGCATTAATTTTCTTCTTTCCTCCAAAATAAGCCTTCTCAACGTGTTGTGGCCTTTTCACAGCCCCGACACTGTTGATTCTAGAAAAAGGAATATCTCTGGATTAAGATGAGTAGCTCTACATCATAAACCAGGTTTTCTACTTTTTGCACTTCTGTCCATGGAAATGTACAGCATTTGGCTTTCTGGGCTTCTTACTGTACAGTACTTCATTTTCTTACAGGAGATAACCATGGCCTCTGCTCTCATCAGATTATTTTTATATGTCATATTCTACAGCTAATGTGAGACCCCACAATTCAAACTTCATAAGCTGTACCTGTCTGTTTCTAAGTGCCCATGATATAAATGGTTGTGACTTGCAACACATACTTCTGATCTGGCAGCTCAAATTCAATGCAGAAAATGCAAGGTTATGCATACTGGTAAAAAGAACCACAACACAGAGTATTGGATAGGAGGTGTCAGAGTCAACCAAACAACAGAGACTAGGGACTGTGGGGTAATTATTGCTGAAAACCTCAAGACATCAGCCAAGTGCACTATGGCATTTGTTAAGCCCAGCAATGTGCTGGGCTGCATATACAGCAACTTCTCCAGTAAGAGGCAGAAGATGATCTTATTTCTGTGCAGATCCTTCATAAGGCCACATCTAAAGTACTGTATGCAGTTTAGGAGCCCTCATCTTAAAAGACAGAGAGCACCTGGAAACAGTGCAAAGGAGAGCAAAAATGATATGCGATATACTAGAGAGGCTTTATGAGGAAAGGCTGAGCAGTATGAACTTGTATTTGCTTTAGGCCAGAAGGGAAAGGTGACATATGATAGAAACATTTAAGTACCCCAAGGGGATCAACAGGGCGGATTGTCTACAGTTGTTCAAAAACAATGAAGGGAAATACATTTGGGGCATAAATACAAATTTGCTGTGGCTAAGTTCAGAAGAGATGTAAGGAAATTCATGTCCACACAGAAATGGTAGAGGACAAGTGGAATAGCTTGCATGGGGAAGAAGTGGTTGAGGCAGAGACGGTGCAGGGGTTCAAGACAGGTGTAACAGGTATAAGGGATTGGTTACAGTGGGAGCAAGGGAAGTGGAAGAGGGTAATGTTACTAAATAGACTGAACTGCTAAAAGGGGGCTCAGAGTAAGCCTGCACAGTGATAGACTGGAGTGTAAATACAGTAGATAGGACAAGAATAGACTTGATGGACCATTGGTCTTTTGCTGCCTGTAATTGTTCCTGTTCCTGTTTCCCCTCACAAGCTTCCTTGGCTGAGAGGCCAAGTATCCCAAAACTGATTTGTCTTCCAGCCGAATACTCTTATTACAGGTATACCTCTTCTAATGTTTGAATGCAATGTTTAGCAACACAGAAAGCAAAACAGCCACATCTAAGGACAGCTGTTCTAGCTGTACATT
This sequence comes from Neoceratodus forsteri, assembly GCA_016271365.2. Taxonomy (NCBI): domain Eukaryota; kingdom Metazoa; phylum Chordata; order Ceratodontiformes; family Ceratodontidae; genus Neoceratodus; species Neoceratodus forsteri. The sequence goes on from CM028131.1 coordinate 1,074,255,374, forward strand.
TATCATACAGAAAAAAATGGCCACACCAACAAACCAAAAAAAAGACGAGCACACATTTATTTAAATAAAAAAAAGTGTGTTTGTCATCTTCAGTTACAGGTGCAATCATTTTTGTTTCTGAATGTTTAGCATCGGTTTAGCATTAATTAGTTGTTCAGTGATAGAAGACAACCAGCAATGTATGACAGGAAATGCTAATAGATGCATTAGCAGGAGTCACGCAGGCTGGGAAATGATGAGAATCATGTGAAATGTACAAGCTACAGTAGCAGCAGGAGGATGAGAATAAAAAGCAAACGTGTAAGTTTAAAAAACTAAGGTATTGGGCACCATGTGGAGTTTCAGTTTAAGCCTTTGTCTGAGCATATTTTTACCAAAACACTTTACATGATACCGTGATGGCTACAAACCCACAAAATATTCCTGCTTAGATCTACGTGCTGGCTATGTTGTTAACTAAAAGATGGGCTCACTGGTAGAAGTTGGTGTTTGCTGGTACAGATGTGGAGAAATGAACAGTGATGCAGAAAGCAGCATTTTTTTCTGATCAACATTTTTCAGGGAGATTGGGATATCTGCTAAGCACAGTGCTTGAGCAGTGTTCTGATAGCAGCAGACAGGATCAACCCAGAGGTACAGCTTGCTCTTTTTGAAAAGCACTGCAAGAGAAATAATGTCACAGAGCAGAGAAAAATGTTTTACCAGTGAAGTCAAACTCCAAGGGAAACTGGATGAGTGAATGACACTCATATGGCTCTTAGTGAAAGACTGTTCATTTGCAGTGTGTGATGATATGATGCAAGACATAATTTTAGTGCATCTGTGCTATTCGGAAGTGAAGGAGGTCTTGCTTGTGGAAGATGACCAAACACTCAATAAAGCAAAATCTGCAAGGGCATAAACATGGCCAAAGCAGACATAAAGGTGCATGGTGCACAACCTCTTATGGTGAGTGCCTTTAGGTTTCATAAAGGGGTCAAAAGCAGAGGATCTTTATAGGGAGACAATGAGACAAAACTTGGAAAAAAGGAAGAGAGCAATAAACTGCAAATCAGGTGCACCCAAAAGCACACAAATGATGATGATTGTCCTGATGTTGCAGACATCTGTCACTAATGCAAATGCAAAAGGCTTTTGCCCGTGTAAATAAAGAAACTGCAATCAAAGTACCAATGGTATTAAGAGATATCAAACTGTCCCTAGCAGCAGCAGGACCTCAGAAAAACTGAGATATGGCATCTCAGCTAGGCTATCCTATAAATAAAGTGCTGGTAAATCACTTTTGAATATAGTGATACTGAGATGCACAGAGAGGGGCATCACCAGTAGAAAACAGGAATTTGTTATTCCTCTGTACAGACAGTTGTTGAGACCCTATCTGGAGTATTGCATGCAGTTCTGGAGACCCCATCTCTGCAAGGACATAGACAGGATGGAGGAGGTCCAGAGGAGGGCAACTAAAATGGTGCAGGGTCTCAACAGAAGCCATACGATGAGAGACTAAAGGAGCTTAATACCCTTGAGGAAAGGAGAGAGAGGGGGGACATGATAGAAACTTTATAGTACCTCAAGGGAATCAACAAAGTCCAAGAGGGGAGTATCTTTCAGAAAAAGAGATATGCAAGAACAAGGGGGCACAATTTTAAGATAGAGGGGGGGACAGCTCAGGGGCAACGTGAAGAAATATTTTTTCATGGAGAGAGTGGTAGATGCATGGAACCGCCTTCCTGAGGAGGTTGTGGGGTCAAAAACAGTGGTGGAATTCAAGAATGCATGGGACAGCCATAAGGCAATTATAGTGGGGGGGTAGGAGGAGGAGGAAATAGGCTGTTGGTTAACTAGAATCTGCAGCTTATCTAACAGGTAGGGAAATGGGCAGACTAGGTGGGCCAAGTGGTCCTTATCTACCGTCAAAGTCTATGTTTCTATATTTACCATACTTAGTGCCAATTTGCAGAATCAGCAACAGAGGTCAATGCATTACAAGGCAATCACTCCTTGAGTGTTGCATCCAGTTAATGAAGACCAGTGAATGAGACACCTGTTAGAGTTGATATAACATGCCGACCCTTCATTGCAGCAATACCGCTACCACTCACAATGCAGGTAACCAGGGTTCAGAAGTGAGCGTTGATCACTGGAGGCCATCCTGGGGTCTCACAGGATGCTGTCCTCCTCTGGGGTGGGTGTGCTGCTTCCCTCACCACTACATTGCCACCTGGGTGAACACAGGTGGTAGTGCAGTGAAGGAACAAAAACAGAGGACAAGGTGACTGCAGATGTTGACATGCAGCACGCTCTTCTGTGTGCAACTAATGCTGCCTCAGGACCAGGGAGAGGAAAAAAAGACAAAATGGGCCTTGGCACTGGGGTATGCAGCATCAGTAAATCCTGCTCCCTAACCTCAATGAGAACATCTTCAAGGAAGGCCAACGCTACTCTACATATCCTTTTGCAGAGGGGTTCCCTGTCACCCCCTCTGTCATTGCCTGGGGCTCCCATGGCTACAGTGAGGGCTCCAAAGACGTCCGGTAAGTAAGTGGCACTGGAGCCCAGGTGACAGCATGAGATGTGGACATAAACAGAATGAAAAAAAAGTTGATGTAACATGCCTGAGAAGCATGCTCAGTCCGTGCTCCAAATCAGCCCCCATTGAGTCTGCTCACCCCATTCCCAACCAATGAAGAAATGAATCAGGAAATTGAAACAATCATGAATAGGTGAGCTATTCCGGACATCCCACCAAGGGACCCTCTGCTGCACATCATAAATGAATTTTGAGCAATGTCAGATAAAGTCATTCTTTGCTCAGGGTGTTTTAAAGTGTAATAAGCAGGTTTTAGCAATAATGCCTTGTAACTTGGGTTTTCAGCCTTCATTGACAGGATATAATTACAGTTAGACTTAGAACTTACATATATGTTTTTATCAATGGTTAATTACTTACAATGAAAGTTTACTTACAGCCTTTACTAATATGGCTTTGGTTCTATATTAATACTTGCTAACATCATTATTGAGTCTGGATTTGAACATTTGTTTCATTGAACAGTAAAGAGGCCTTTTCTGATAAATCAAGTCAAAGACCTCTCCTTGTAACTAGCCTAACCACAGAGTCTTACTTCCTGTTATGATAGACTAACACACCAAAATAGGAATACCTTGTCTGGATGTGTGCTTTTGATTTAGACTCATTAAAGGTCAACTTCCTCTTGTGATGAGACAAACAAATTAAGACAGAAACTGACTGTTTTTCAGTCTGTACTCTTTAAAGGCCAGGTATTACTTTCTCTTACAACAGATTAAAACAGAAAATATCCCATATCTAAGGGTTTGAAGATATACATTTTCAATGTTTACTTATTTTCAAGCCTGAATCATATTCGAGGCTTACTGGCCTACCTATTAACTTGTGTAAAAACTTATAACTGAATGTGGACTCTTTTTGATAATTATTAAATGCTTTGCATAGATACTTTACAGTAGGAATCATATGCCAAGACATTTTTAACACTCTTCTTATAAATCACATGAGAAGTGTCCCTCTTGTAGAAAGCTAGACCCACATACATGAATCAGATGTTTAAGTGAGTCATCACATGCCTGGAGTACTAGTCCAGGTAATGTCTACTACTGGTAAAAATAAAATTATTTTTGTATTTGGCTGAAAATCCCCCGGTCATACTATATGCTGTAACATGACATCAAATTGTTAGTAACAGACCATATCTTTATTTAAACAGACCCTTTTTAATCAAATGCTTTGAGTTATTGATAGCTTTCTGATACAGAAAGTTAATAGCTGGTGTTCTTCTGACATATAAAATTACTTTCAAACACAGAAGACTATTGCTTTAAACCCAGCCCATAAACTAGAAACTACAGAAGTACCTGCCCAATTGTTTGCCTTGGCATACTATAAAGATCAGCAGGCAAATCAGTCAAGATAAGAGCAGATAGAGGGAAGACACCGAGTCATCTTAAGCTCCAGGACCTCATTCATTGGCATCCTTGTTATATCTGGTGTCACTAATGTCACTAATGGGAAAGGAGCGTAGAAGGCTTGAGGCCCATAATGGCTCCTAAGAGTTTAGGTAGTATTTTAGTTCTTCTTCATTTTTTATGAATGGGTCCAACCTTCTCTTAAATATACAGTACCTTTGTTTTGACTAACAATTATGTTTTCAGGGAGTCCATTCCACGGACTCAAGACCCTCCTGGAGAAAAAAGTACTTCCTTCTATTGTACCTGAAAAGTGTTACTTTAACCTAGAATACATGACCTCTGGTTTTGTTATTGTTATGTGTGATATTTATTTCTTTAGCCAAAACAGGGTCCTTAATCATGTAATAATATAATAGCAAGTCACCCCTTTTTCTTCTTAACTCTAGTGTGTACAGCCCTAATATTGTTAATCTGTCTTCAAACATATGTTCTTTAACTTCGTAGATGATTTTGGTCATTCTGTGTTGTACTGTTTCAATTCTTTTGATCTCTGTTTTTTTATGTGGGTTCCAGAGCTGACTACAAAAGTCGAGTTGTGGCCTTACATATGATCTATAGAGAGGTAAAATGGCCACAGCCTTCCTACTTTTTATGTTTCTCTTTATAGCAGATGCCACCCTATTGGCTGTACTAATAGTGTTTGTACATTGTGCTGTAAAGTCTAATTTTGCTTCAGTTAAGACACTAGATCTCTTTCTGTTTCAGAACTCTTTAGGACTGAGTTACTTAGTATATATGTTGCCTTTTTGTTGTTTTTACCCATATGAATAATGCAACATTTTTCTATATTAAATGTCATACCCCATCTAGAGGCCCAGCTAGAAACCAGATCTAATTCTTTCTGGATGGAGTCTATCTCTGGTCATGTTGCACATGGCCCTCCTAATTTTGTGTTGTCTGTGTATTTTGCTGTTTTGTTTTTTAACTCATTTCCAAGATCTGCAATAAAGGGTTAGAATAACACAGGACCCAAGACTGAGTCCTGCAACACAACTCTTGTCACTCTACCCTCTGCTGAGAGGTACCCATTAACTGAAACTCTTTGTGTTCTGTTTGTTAACCAATGTTGTATCCATTTTATGACATACCCATTTAATTTTAGTTTCTGTAGTTTTTTGAGTATGTCCCAGTGTGGCACCATGTCAAACGCTTTACTGAAATCAAGCAGAATGACATCTGCTGTTTACCCTCATCCAATATTCTGTTCATAATGTCATAAAAACATACCAAGTTGATCATGCATGCATGACCAGCAGTAAACCCATGTTGGTTTATACCTGACTTATCATTGTTGTTTTGTGTGGTCTGTTATGTTATCTTTAATTAAGGACTTGAAGATTTTACCAGGGACTGATGTAAGGCTAATGGGTCTATAATTCTGAATATCATTCCTTTTACCTTTTTTGAAAATTGGAGTGATGCTTGCACTTTTCTAATTTATTGACACTTCACACATGTTTATCAATTTGTTAAATAATATTTCTAGTGGGACACAGATAGTTTCCTTACTGAGTATGAGCATTTTGGGGGTAATTTTTTTCTATACCAGGTGCTCCATGTTTTTTTACATAATTTATTTTATCTTTTATTTGTTCGATTGTACAGATTGTTACATGATGTTTTAACTGATGATGCACATATATTGGGTCTGGTTCTGAGTAAACCTAACAGAAATAATTATTAAAAGTATTTGCAATTAGAGTGGGATCTGTAATATTATTATTGACTTCCATTACTGTATTTAGTTTGAAATCTGGCTTCTTTAATGAATTTCTGTAACTATAGAACTGTTTGCTGTTAATTTTTTTTAGCTGCAGCTGCGAGTTTGATTTCCACATTCTTTTTTACCTTGTTTGTTGTGTTTTTAGATGTTTTTTGTAATTGTTTGAATTCTGTCCAGTCACTGTCTGCCTGTGTTTTTTTGCATAGTGCGTATTTTTTTAATTTTTTCCAAATTAGTTTAAGAATTTTCTTATTTAGCCATTTAGGTTCTATTCCTTTTTTGTCATTTTTTTTGCTCTCCTAATGTGTTTGTCACATGTTTGCAGTAGAGTTTTCTTTATTATTTCCCAGGATTCCTCCCCATTTTTGTCCTTTAGAATATTTCCCCAATAGATACTGGATCTATCTGCATTTATTTTTTTCTGTGTTGGCTGTGTTGTATAGATATATTTCTGTACAGTCCTTTACCATATTTATACTTCATTTTATATTAAAGTAGATGCATGAGTGGTCACTATTGCCTAGGGGCACGGATACTGTATAATCATTTATATTCACACTTTCAATGCTAATTACTAAGTCCAATATATTAGTTTCTCTTGTCGGTTTTTTGATGTGTTGTATTAAGTTTTGTTCAATAGTAAATTGTAAAAATGTTTCACTTTGCTTACTTCTGGCAGTATTTTCTTCCCAATTAATAATATTAAAATTAAAGTCCCCCAAGCAAATAATATTTCCCCTTTCTATGCATTAGCTGTCTCATTCATTAGTGCATCTAGTACTAGGTCTTCAGTGCCAGGTGGTCGGTAGCATAAACCCATAATAAGCTACTCCTTATTATTTTAATGGTATCCATAATGATTCTGTAGGTGTATTATGTGTTTTGATTTTGGACATTATATCTAGGGTTTTTAAGTTATCTGAGGTATATATAGCTAATTCTCCACCTTTTCTTTGGGATCTATCCAATCTCCATAGTTCATAACCCTGAATTTTTTTGTCCCATTGATCTTCATTTTTCTACCATGTTTCTGTAATAAATATACAGTCAATGTCTTTGTGTACATTCAATAAAGCTTGTAGTTCCCCTTGTTTTGTTTTTAAACTTCTAGCATTGCACAGCATACATTTTAAATACCCTTTGGTCTGCATACCTCTGTTGTTCATTATAGGCAATCTATCGCCTGTGGTTGGTGTAACTGATATTTTTTTTGTGAAATCTTTGGTGTATTAGTTTTTGCCTCAGGAATAGTGATAACTTTTGATCTAATCTTTTTTTTTCTTGTGTCAGTATCATAAATATTTAGGCTGTTATTGTCTTTGTGGGTATACATTTTTTGTTGACAGCCCCCTTCCCCCGTCCTTAGGGGTTTAAAGGTACCACCTCCATGTGAGCCTCTATTAATCTGGCTAGAACATATGCACCATTGTTAATTAGATGTAACCCATCTCAATTGAACAAATGAAGTTTATTAAAGAAGTGCGGCCAGGAGTCTATAAATCTAATGTTTTCTGTCTTATACCAGTTTAATAGCCTTGAATTTATTCTCACCAATGTATCGTTTTTTTCTTTTGTAGCTTTTAGTATTGGGAGAATGCCTGATATAACTTCAGCTCCCAAATCTTTCATTTCCATTGCAGTTTCCAATATCTCTAGACAAATGTCTTTCTCATGTTCCCGCCTTACATCATTTGTTCCTACATGAATTGTGACTACAGGGTTAACACCACTGTTCTTTATTATATTTAAAGACACTTTTCTTATATCTTTAATTCTTGCTCCTGGATAAGACTAAACTGTTCTGTTACTTTTATCAGTACTACATATGACTGTGTCACATTTTTTAATGATGGAATCTCCTAATACTACCTTTTGTCTGGGGGGATGGTTCGGTGTGTTGTATTTCCATATCAGTCAACGGTTCATATCTATTGGTTACTTCTATTCTTTGTATGACATTTGCCCTTCTACCTTTCTTAAGTTTGTTGTGTTTTACAGTGTATCATGGGTCATTCAGTGTGTCACTCTCTTGTTCCCTTCCCTTTTTTGGTTTATTTGTTTCTGATTCTGAATTGTTGCTATTACTTTCTTCTACTCTTACTCATTTTCCCTTTTTACTTGAAGTCTCCCCTAGCATCATGTTTGATACTTGTTGTATTGCTTTAATTTTCCCTATTTCCATTTCTACTACCTGTATTTTTACCTGCAAGTTGTTAGATTCCTGGCATTTTAAGCAAGTGTATGTTATCTGTGTTTTCATTGGTGCTACTGCCATGTACATTTGACACTTTGTACATTTGGCCAAACAGCCTTTATTGCACATCAACACTAGGAGTTCTCTAGCTGTTTCCATTTTTAGTTCTTTTTAGAGTTGTAGTTATGATTTATCTATTTTAGCACAGTACCTTGTGTTATGGGGTATAATGACCTGCCATTTTCCCGTCTTCCCTGGTGGATGCTGGCAGATGCTGCTTGCCTCTGCTTGTGTTGCCTCCACCCTGCACTCACCTCCGCTCACTACTGAACTGGAATTAACACGGGTCCACCAGAAGTAATGTTCATGTCACTTCCTGTTCGGCTCATGCCCCCAAGTAGTGTTTTAAAATGTTAAAAAGTGTTTTTTTACCACTTCTGCAGAGTTACTAATAATTCCAAACTCCACTAGCACCTAAGATGTGGTGGACAGTACAGGAAAAAAAAATGAATTCCTCTATTCAACACACACAGAATATTACAACCTTCTTAATTGCACTAGCAATGTTTTATACATAGAGTAAAAGCCATCAAGTGGGCAAAAACACAATAATAATGCTTGTAGTGATCTGCCAAACCCACAAAGGAGTTTTCTAGTCTGCTGCTGGTCCTTTGGCTCATACTTTTATCTATGAGTGACTGGAAGTAGTGTCTGTGTCACTTCTGGTATGGCTTGTGCCCCCAAGTGGTGTTTTAAAAGTTTAAAAAGTGTTTTTTACCACTTCTGCAGATTTACTAATAATTCCAAACTCCACTAGCATCTAAGATGTGGTGGACAGTGCAGAAAAAAAATGAATTCTGCTGTTCCACACACACAGAGTATTACAACCCTCTTAATTGCATGAGCAATGTTTTATACATAGAGTAAAAGCTCTCATTCCAGCAAAAACACACTAATAATGCTTGTCGTGATCCGCCAAACCCACAAAGGAGTTTTCTATTGGTGGGGTGAGTTTTGCCTTCTAACCCTGGCAGTTGGAACTGGGTAAAAAATAATGCTTGCGTAATATTTTTTTATTTCTATTTGTATTCTTTTACTGTGACTAATTTTCATGCGATGGGAAATTTATGTATTTTTCTGCTTGCACTGCTGTTCAGAGAATTAATGTCTTTTTACTCATATTCCTGTTAAGATCACTGTGTGACTTTTGAATTTGATATTAATTAAAAATATTTCTTGAAAACATGAGTTCCAGATGTAGTGGTGGTGCTTCTCATCTAAGCTTAATACAAGTAAGGGCCATTGACTTAGAACATTCAAGTTAAGGACTAAACCTGAATTTGACTTCTGCTTCATTGGGCATTAGGGAACAATTAAGGTCACCATCCAAGGTTACATTCATATAATTAACTGTGCATATTTAAATTATCTAGAAGTTATACTTAAATTCCTGGGATGCTGCCACATAGATCCCAATAAGACAATTCATTGCAGAATTCTGCACTGTCCATGACATAAGGAGGCAGGAGATTTTAAAATACTAGTAAGAATATTTGAAGAATTAGGCCAGCTCCATTGTTCTATCGTAGCCAGTCATGGTCAAAATAGTACAGTGGACTATAATGAACTTACAGTTTTTTTTCATCAAGATCAAATAGTCTTGGTCAGTTAAGTAACTGATAAAGTGGTAGTGGCAGGAAGACTTATGGATCAGGAAACAGATTTCCCTTTGCCTACCCTATGTATTGCTTCTCCAACCAGACTCTACCCAGAATTGTCCAGTCTCGTGGAAGGTATAGAAGAGTTGTCAGTCTCTGAAGGTCAAGGTGAAAACCTTGTCCATGAGACTGGCCCAGGGAGCCATGCCAGGGGGTCTGAAGTCAGCCCTGGCACTTAAGATGGTGACCCCCACGTGTATATTGGAACTCCAAAATCAAAACCTGAGGCAAAACATCATAGACGCAGGCACAGATCCAAATTAAATAGAATATCAAGTGCACCGTCCATCTGATTGGCTGCTATCACCATTCCATATAATACTAGTGGTTTTAGGAATTACTGCTGTCATTATGATACTGTGCTGTTGCAGAAAGTAATCACTGTCTAATTCTTTGCCTAAGACCTGTGCCCCTACTTTCACAAGTTTTTTCTATTGCTTTTCAGATGCTATGACTTTGTAAGGAGCGGGCATTACTTTAGAACAGCCCTGTCCTGCTGAGACACTACAGGGAGTGGACCACCTTTAGCCCAAGGAAATGATCAGTCTCAGCTGCAGCCTTGTTTATTCAACCATACATCAGCGGCAGAGCCCAGTGTGTACTTTCTGATCAGATACTTCCAAACCTGACACACCCCAAATTGCTGATCATCTTCAACACCATATACTGATCCACCATTCAGACCTACATGAATGTTTAACACTTGAATGTGATGGGCACAATTGTCAATTAGCAGTCATATTGTCCATTTCCTCTATGCATGAACCATAAAATCCATATTTCTGTCCTCCACTGCACTTCTGCAAGAGCTGTGGGAATTGCTCAGTCTGTGCTCCAAATCAGCCCCAATTGGGTCTGTTCACCCCATTCCCAACCAATGAAGAAATGAATCAGGAAATTGAAACAATCATGAATAGATGGGCTATTCCAGACATCCCACCAAGGGACCCTCTGATGGAGATCATAAATAAATTTTGAGCAATGTCAGATAAAGTCATTCTTTGCTCAGGGTGTTTTAAAATGTAATAAGCAGGATTTAGCATTAATACCTTGTAACTTGGGCTTTCAGTCTTCCTTGCCAGAATATAATTACAGTTAGACTTCATACTTAGACATATGTTTTTATTAATGATTAGTTACTTACAATGAAAGTTTACTTAGAGTCTTTACTAATAGAACTTTGGTTCTGTATTAATACTGTACTTGCTAACATGATTATTGAATGTGGATTTGAACATTTGTTTCATTTTACAGTAAAGAGTCCTTTTTCTGATACATCAGGTCAAAGACCTCTCCCTGTAACTGGCCTAACCACAGAGGCTTACTTACTTTTATGATAGACTAACATACCAAAATAGGAATACCTTGTCTGGATATGTGCTTTTGATTTAGACTCATTAAAGGTCAGCTTCCTATTGTGATAAGACCAACAAATTAAGACAGAAACTAAGTGTTTTTCAGTCTGTACTCTTTAAAGGCCAGGCATTACTTCCTCTTACAACAGATTAAAACAGAAAATGTCCCATAACTAAGGGTTTGAATATATACATTTTCAATTTGTACTTATTTTCAAGCCTGAATCATGTTCGAGGCTTGCTTGCCTACCTATTAACTTGTGTAAAAACTTAAAACTGAATGTGGACTCTTTTTGAAAAGTATTAAATGCTTTGCATAGATACTTTACAGTAGGAATCATATGCCAAGACATTTTTAACACTATTCTTATAAGTCACATGATAAGTGTCCCTCTTGTAGAAGGCTAGACCACCAGACAGAAAATCAGATGTCTACATGAGTCATTACATGCCTGGAGTATTACTCCAGGGAATGTCTACTACTGGTAAAAATGAAATTATTTTTGTATTTGGTTGAAAATCCCCTGGTCATACTACACACTGTAACATGATGTCAAATTGTTAGTAACAGCCCATATTTTTACTTAAACAGAGCCTTTTTAATCAGATGCTTTGAGTTATTGATAGCTTTCTGATACAGAAAGTTAATAACTGGTGGTCTTCTGACATATAAAATTACTTTCTAACACAGAAGACTATTGCTTTAAACCCAGCCCATAAACTAGAAATTACAGAAGTACCTGCCCAATTGTTTGCCTTGGCATACTGTAAAGATCAGCAGGCAAATCAGTCAAGGTAAGAGCAGATAGAGGAAAGACACAGAGTCATCCTAAGCTCCAGGACCTCATTTATTGGCATCACTGGTATATCTGATGGGGTGAGTTTTGCCTTCTAACCCAGGCAGTTGGAAATGGGTAAAAAATAATGCTTGCATAATATTTTTTTGTTTCTGTTTTTATTCTTTTATTGCAACTAATTTTCATGCAATGGGAAATTTATATATTTTTCTGCTTGCACTGCTGTTCAGAGAATTACTATTTTTTTTTACTCATATTACTGTTAAGATTACTGTGTGATTTTTTAATTTGATATTAATTAAAAATATTTCTTGAAAACATGAATTCCAGATCTAGTGGTGGTGCTTCTCATCTAAGCTTAATACAACTAAGGGCCCTTGATGTTCAAGATTAAGGATTAAACCTGAATTTGACTTCTGCTTCATTGGGCATCAGGGAACAATTAAGATCACCATCCAAGGTTACATTCCTATAACTAACTGTGCAGATTTAAATTGTCCAGAATTTATACATAAATTCCTGGGATGTTGTAACATAGATCCAATAAGACAATTAATTATAGAATTCTGAACTGTCCACAACATAAAGGGGCAGGAGATTTTAAAATATTAGTAAGAATATTCAAAGAATTAGGCCAGGTTCATTGTCCTATAGTGGCCAGTCATAGTCGCAATAGCACAGTGGACTATAATGAACATACAGTATTTATTCATCAAGATCAAATAGACTTTGTCAGTCAAGTAACTGATAAAGTGGTAGTGGCATGAAGTCTTATGGATCAGAAAAAAAATTCCCCTTTGCCTACCCTATGTCTTGCTTCTCCGACCAGACTCTACCCAGAATTGTTTGACCTCATGGGGGGTATGGAAGAGTTGTCAGTCTCCAAATGTCAAGGTGAAAACCTTGTACACAAGACTGGTCCAGGGAATCACGCTGGGGGGCGGAAATCAGTCCTGGCACTTCAAGTAGCATAGCGTATTATGATAATTGTCTACTACCTGGTCTTTACCCTCATCATCACACAAACATTTCATTTTCATCCTTATCATACTTTAAGTATTCGTCCAAGATTGTCACCCTACAGACTTCAAGTTATACTGCTGGTTTATTGACCTATCAAGAAACAGAGGATTTGATTTTAAATCAGACCTACATCTTCTAGCAGGAAAAGCGCTCCAGTCTTTTGGCTTCCTCAGACCCAGGAGTATTTACTGCTACATCCTCTAGAATTTCCTTTAACAACATCAATCATAAGACCTTTGCTGATACAATAACTCATTCCCAGAAATTCAAAACAATCTAGCTTCATCAAAAAGAGAGTGTCCTTTATGTTCTACCAAAAACATTAGTGTCCTATTTTCAGATGAGATCAGTTAAAGTCAAATCTGGTTCCTCAATACTCCTCCAACATCTAGCCCTACAATCAAAGAAAGCTTATTATGATTACTTCTTCATTCATCAGGCATCTTTGAATCATATATGCCCACTTAAGAAGGACCAAATCACATTCATACTCTGGACATTCCTTCAGGAACAGTGCTGCTGCCACTGGTTCAAGAAAACATCCCAGTTCTTGTAATCAGTCATAGTAAGACAGGTGCCATCTTCTTTTCAGTTATACAGTATATCATTCCTTCAGGAAGGGTGCTTCAAGGTGATCCTTTGCAGTTAGTACCCCTGCCTAGCTAAATGACCTTCCTTATGCCATCACAAGCTTTGCAAGCCTTGGCCACTTCAAAGCAGCACTCCAGAAATCCCTCACACCAACAGAGCACTGCAACTGCCAGACCTAACCTCCACCTAGTGTTCTCACAATTCATGACATGACTTGTCCCCTAGCCTCCGCAGCCCAATACTACTAGGTGGGCTGATTGCTTTAGCACTCCAACTAACAATTGCCCTCCCTCCTCCTTCCCTCCCCCTACTTACCTCTTCTATCTTCTTTCCACTGTCGAGACTGAACAGCTATATCTGTGGATGCTCTGTATCAATAAGATTGTCTAATAACAACTGTGAATGTATTTGCATACTGCGCTGCACATAGTGAATGTATTTACACATTGTGCTACTTAAAGTTTACCTGACATTGCTTGCTAGCTGCAACTGATAAGACTTTACCAGATTTTTCTGTGGATGCTCTGTTTGATCGGCACCTAGCCTTAGCTGTTAAATGTATTTGAATATTATACTATGCAAAGTGAGTTTATTTGCATATTCTATTGTCTAAAAGTTTATCTGACAATGCTTGCTAGCTGCTACTGTCTCCCCCTACATCCTGTATATACTACTTGTTGTCTCCCCTTCCAGTTCATCTGATGAGGAACCTTTGTAGATGAGCTTTTAGATCAAAGGTGTATTTTTGAAATGCTACAGTTTCTGAACCCTATAAAGTTTCTCTACAGCTAGCCTCATAATCAGTCCAGAGGGAAGTCAGACCAACTGCTTTGGATCCCAAGAGGTTTCACCCACAGTTTAGGGGGTGCAGTTCTCCTACATGCTTTGTGCCTCATTTTATTAGGTGGAGGAGGTGGAGTGTTACTTTTACACCTTTTCATTTTTGTCATCAATATTTTTCACTCGTGTCTTTTACCCTTGAAAATTTCTCCTCTTGGCACCTCAACTGAGAGTAGAAATCAATAAAGAGATCAAAGACCAATGTTATGTTACACAGACACATCTTTTGACAGTTCCACATGGAATAAAATACTTTTCCTGTGGTTCAATGGGCAACTACAAAACTCTTACTACTCCTAATTAAACCCCTCAATCCCACACTTCTCTGTTCTAGTTCATTTACCCCAGTACTCACCCTTACTCCTTTTCTGGGCTTCCTTTATTTGGCTCTACAATGCCGGTTCAACAACTAAGTTGTCGACCGACATCACAGTGACAGAATTATGTCGACTGCAACTTGCAGTCGACATAATTCTGGCAGGAATCCAGTCATTTTTCTATCAGGGGGCTTCTCAATCTGAACCCCCATGCAGGGGCTCTGCCCCCCCACCCCTGATCACTAGGATTCTAACTCCGAGTCGGAGTTGAATCGGGGAAGAAGTATAGGACCGGAAGTGCTGGGGTCTCGGGCAGACCATTACAGCTAACTGTCTATGTTGATGGCATCAACGCTTTTGTTGTAATGGTGTCGCCATATGGTGGGCATACCCGTTTATTTTCTTGTTGTCCTAAATGTTTGTCACTCATGTCCTTTAGCCATAATAACCTTTTCTCTTGCCACCGCCAATGAGGGTGGAAATTAATAAATAGAGCCAAAGACCAAAGTTACATTATATACAGTAAGTACATCTTTTGTCAGCTTGATGTTAAATTATTTTTACTTCTTCCACTACAAGACAGCCTATACTTCAGACTGTCTTATGCTTTCCTCTGATGTTCCTAAGAGTCTGAAGCTATCTTTCACTTTATATGCTTTATTATTAAAGTAAATTTTCATTGAGATTTTCTTAATATCTTACAGCAAACAATAAGCAAGGCATTCCAGTCTTTTACAATATATTCTGTCAGTTCAAAACATTTGGTAAAGAGCTCTTTCATTAGCATCAGATAATTCTAATACTCAGTATTACAATATCTCCTACACTAATCAGCTATATACTGTATAGATATACAGTATATCTTAAACAAAGTATAACATATTACATTTTGCCCAAGTTCAGTCTAAATGGTGGAGGTTGCATGAGTCAAATTTTATGCTGCATATGATTTCTGGTGTCAGAAGATTCTGAGAAAATTAAGACATAACTTTTCAATGTTTAGTAACTTATACAATCTATTGGTCCATCTATGAGCATTACAATATTCAAGTATTGGTGCATTCCATTGTTCCAAGATTTATCTTTTCATGTTCATTGTCATTAATACAATTATAATCTGTT
Source organism: Neoceratodus forsteri (assembly GCA_016271365.2). Lineage (NCBI taxonomy): Eukaryota > Metazoa > Chordata > Ceratodontiformes > Ceratodontidae > Neoceratodus > Neoceratodus forsteri. The sequence goes on from CM028131.1 coordinate 1,074,271,059, forward strand.
CCCCTTTATTTAGCTGTAGGTTTGTACAATTATTAAATAAGAAAACTAACGAGTTTAGAGGTATTACTCTGTGTACAATGTTACAAATTTCTCTATGGGTATTAACCTGTTGTCTGGCTGATCACCATACTGTATAAATTTTTGAGGGTATAATAATATGCCCTACTAAGGATTTTATATTGGATGGTTTTATTATTGTTGTACTGTATTTATACAGTTGCAGCAACTGACATGGTGAGATATTTCCTGAGGTTTTTGTGATGTACTGTATCCAGAGAAATTCATTCCCTACCTGCAGTAATGCTAAAGGGCCACCAGAAAGAATCTCTTTAGAAACTTCACAAAATATTTGGCAATATTGGGCCATGTCCCTTGCTGCAAATGTATGCTTTATTGATATCCAACAAACTATATTTCCACTGGACTGGGGCAATATTTACTTTGCTCTCTGATTTGCATTTCTCTTTAAACTTACACATAATGTTTTGAAATCTGTCTTCATCATTAGGTATCACAGCAGTGTAACAGTTACAAATGTTTTAACAACATATCTCCTTTGAATTATATCATCTAGCTGTTTAATGTTATTTCAATCCAGTGGGACTTTAAGGGAAGAATTTTCTTGAAACCAATAAATACATTATTTTAGACTGCTGTTTTCTAGCCAATTAATGTCAATCATAGTGGAATAGTTACTTATGTCTTCACAGAAATAGAGGCCCTGTTGATTAGGTACATCATACCAATTCATAATACCCCCCTTCTGTAATGTATCAACCCCATTAGATTATAATTTTTATGGGGGATGAAATAGCTACCCCCAATTAGTAAAACAAAAGTCAATGGTGAGTTGTTTTTCTTCTTTTGATACATTCTCTTCACCATAGAAATAATCTCTGAAAGGTTTGAACACTTTGGCCCAGATATTCAAACTGCACCATTCTGTGGCGCAAGCCCCTGCGCTGCTCAAAAAAGTTGCGCAGGGGTGTGGCCAGGGCAATATTCAACGGAGTTGCGCTATTGAGCAACTTCTTTGAATATCGCCCCCTGGCCACACCCACTGTGCATGGCGCAGTGGAACTGTGCCACCGCAAGTGGTCAGAGTGGAGCATTCAGATGCGGTGGTGCAAGTTCCATTGCGCCATGCGCAGCACCTGCGTTATTCAAAAGGTGACTTGCAAATGGGGCCATAATCTATGCAAGGCACACGGGGGGCCATTTGCATCTAATTACGGCCCCATTTGCATGCCATTAGCATGCAGGTGCACCAGTCCCCGACGACTTGTGCCTGGCGCCTGCCAGGCAGCAGCCGTCGAGGACCCGGCGCCCTGCAGCCCGATCGTGGGCATTAAGTTATTCTCCCCATTAGCCCGATCCACAGGCATTAAGGTATTCTTCCCCTTAGCCCGATCGCGGGCATTAAGTCATCCCCAGCCCGATCGTGGGCATTAAGTCATCTCCCCAAAGTCCAAGATCCCTGGTGGTCCAGTGGACCACGAGAAGCCAGATCGTGGGTGGCATTCTTACCCCCAAGTATGTCATCCCTGGTGATCTAGTGGCCCCACCCACCCACCCACAGAGCCCCACCACCCGCTCTCCCCATCAGCGGCGGGCGCAGCACCACCCGCCTGCGCCTCCTGCCGACTGACAGCTCGGTGGGGCTGCGCGCCGATTGGTGCAGGCATGAGCCAATGGGTGTGCAGCCCCGCCAGCCTAAAGGCAGTCCAGACATGTGAATGAATTCATTCACATATCTGGACTGCTGCTGTACAATATGGGCTGCACCCCATTGGCTCATGCTCTATCAAAGCAATGCAGAGCTACCGTCGTCGATGAGCTACAGGGCAGCAGGCGGGTGGGGTGCTGCCCCCGCCCGGCTGGCGGAGGGCGGGGTGGTGGGGCTCTGAGAGAATGGAACACCAAAGGCCAGGAATGACGCTGCGAAAATCACAGACTCGCAGCCCGCCATCTCTGGCTTCTTGTCACTGAACCCCGAGATCCTGAACTGGGAAGAACAATGACTTAATACCTTGATAAAAAAAGGGAAAAATACTATAAGACCCGATCGAGCTGCAGAGAGGAAAATACTGTAATGCCTGCGATGAGCGCTAAGAGGAGAATAACTTTATGCTCATGATCGGGCTACTGTGATCCACTGGACCACCAGGATATTGGACATTGGGGGTCTGATGCCGCGATCAGGCTACTGGGAGGGACACTTCAGCCCATGATCGGGCATGGGGCACCGCCAGGTGCGCGGGAATGAGTGAAGGGCCACCCACGGGTGGCAGCTGCTGTGTTGCAACCTGCAATGCAGCAGCTCACCTGTGGAGTGGCCCTCAACAATCCTTTTTTTGGCGTAAAGTTGTGCAGGCGCAGGTAGGGGTTGCGCCTGCGATAACTCTGCGTAGCCCAGCTGAATATCCGGGCTATGCAGTTTATGCACCAAACACGCCCCCCACCTGTGCCTGCTGCCATTACTGATGCGCCCGCGCATCGGGATTGTACAGGCGCGACTTTTCCCTTTTAAATATCGCATCAGGGCATATCAGTGGTTGCGAGAACACTGTGTGCGCCATCGCGCCAACCCTTTTGAATATCTGGGCCTTAGTGTACTTATTCAAGAGCAAACCAAAATGCAATTTAGTGGTAGATTTATATTGTCCATTGTCAATAGTTGGGCCCAATGATTAAGTCTCATATTTTGTTCAGATATATTTATATATAACCAGTGAGAAACATAACTGAGTTTGTTGCTCTGTAATCGTAAAGGACATGGCCAGCTCATTTCACCTTCATCTCTAGGAATATACATAGTTGGCCAAACCGTATGTGGAGATCCCCTATCCCACAATTTTATTTTGAAAATATTTTTAAACTTGTTGAACTATTGCACTATAGTTCCCTTTGTGTTTCATGTAGAATGGTCCTCATTCCCTTAAGATATAGTAATTGCCAAAGCAAAGATTTTTGAACCATATTCATTAAGGTAGAGTGCAGCTAATTTTATAGTGGCTCAAAAAATAAATAAATAAATAAATAAAGGCTAATGTGTCTTTAATTGGATCCAGGGTAAAAGGCAAGTGGTGACTTGAACTAAGCCCCACTCCCTGAGGAAGTGCCTCTGGGACACAAAATGCAAGGGTTTTTTTGTTTGGTGGTGTGTCATTCTCTTGTAATATTGCTGCTATTTAAATAAATATTTTGTTAGTTTGCCATACAGTACCTCCCTGAGCACTGCAGTTGTTTGTATTTGCATATCTAACCAATGCCAAACCTCACTGAGCTTAGTTGCTCTGTAGTACCATAAAGGATCAGGACAGCCCATTCTACCTTTCTCTCTATTAATCTATATAGTTGATAAAGCTATACATAGAGATCTACATTGCTACAAACATGTTTTCAAAATATTTTTAAACTTGTTGAACCAGTTAAATAAAATAAAACCAATTACAGCCTGATGTAGAAGATTTGGCAAAGCCATAAGTTTTAAAGTTTCAACCTGTCCCCAGAGGGAGATGGAAAGGGATCTCCCACCAATCTGCCATATGTAATGTTTTGCTATATATTATCTGTAGGTTTTGTTGAGATGTGGTAGAATAGTTACTCAACAACTTTATTCCAGGATATTTAATGCTAGTATCTATTTTAATATATTGAACTACAGTCCTGTTTTTTCCCCAACAAAACAGTGACAGGCAATATAATAGACTGTTGCCTTTTTACCTTACAGCCAGATAGGTAAGAGAAACATTCAAACTCCCTCATTATGGTGGAGAAATAGCACTTTGTTTGCTTTTTCTCCCTGTTATACTTTTTTCATAACCATTCTGCCTTTTATTATATTCCTTCCTTGCCTTTAGTGTCCTATTCATGTTCATCCTCTTGTGTCTTTTGCATTACTTTCAATTTCATTTTTTTTTAGTTAGCCATGCTGGTTGACTTCCATTTTTACTGTAGTTAACACTTAATGGGATGTTCTTGCTCCAATAATTTCAACTTATCCTTCGAGATGCCCTACTTTTCCTTAACTCTTTTCCCTCCAACTTCTGTAACCCAGTCTCAAATGCTTACTGTACTTCCAATGGCATTTTGTCAAATTTGACTCCCAAAAATCCAGATATCTTGTTCTACCCCTCTCCATCACTAATTATCTCTTGATGTCAAACTGTACCAAATTATGATCACATACCGTAATGTCTCTCATGTATAACCCTCCTATGTCTCACCTAAATTACTCAGTACAATATCTAATATTGCTCTTTCCCTGGTTTCTCCCTCAGCTTGCTGGCTGAAACAACATTTATTGTCTCCATGAAGCTTTTACCCACCAATGAGAATGCAGTCTGCTTTTCCCAATTTACTTCTCCATAGTTTAAACCCCCCATAAGCACTACATTTCCATTATCACTTGCCCTGATGATTTCATTCAAAATTAACCTATATCTGTCCTCATCATGTTCAAGAGGTCTATATCTAACTTGTCCAGCTGTTAGCCCCAACTCTTCTATATTTATCCAAAAAGATTTCACAGGACCTTCCTTTTCCTTTAACTCTACTGCTGTTGTTGTCATTTCATTATTTAAATATACAGTAGTGTAACCCCTTCAGCTTATTTCCCCACTCTGTATTTTCTAAACTATTAATAATCCAGCAGTCCTCTTAAATCAGGTATTTTCTGTCCACAAAGTTTCCATTGGCCCTACTATGGCCAGTGTTCATGAACATTTTATCCATTGTTAACACCACTTCATTTTATCTTAGCTAACATGATACAGAAATGTGCCCTTAAACAGCATGGAAGATTGCTGAATCAGGTTGGTAAAGGCAATGTAAAGTGGTATTACCACTGGAGGTAATGTTTGTGACTATAGGCCAATATAATGTGTATCCTTTGTCATAGCTACCTCTAATTTCTTATTCTGATTGCTTAGACTCCTTGGATTCACTAGAAAGCATTTCCATTTTTCTTTTTAACTTCATTTATTTTTCTACCTTTTTGTCCTCCTTTTTTCTGCTGTTATTTTTTCTGTAATCATGTTTACTGTCCTCCTCCATGCATCAGCATCATATATCATTAATGGTTCTATGTTAACTAACACATTTAGTACACCACACCCTAGTTGGTTTAAAGCCCATAAATTGTTTTACTACCTCTCCCTGCCCTGTTTCCTCCTGTTTTGCTCACCAGGCAAATGAAACCCCTAGTGGTAAACCTGCTAATGAGCTACCTCATTACCAGGCTTTTCTTGATATTTGAGCCCAGCACCCACATCCTGGCCATAGACCAATCCACTCTCTCTCAATTCTCACCTACAAAAAAACAGGCCTCCCTCCAACACCCATATAAGCAATGGGGGTCCCATTCTTACCCCCCCCATGTCTGCTTGCTCTCCTGAACAAGAAAGAGTGTCACCTCCTGGGTGCCTTCCTGTCCTCATTCACCAACCCTGGGATCCCACTCCCTACCTCCTGCAGTCCCAAGCATCTCATTCCCATCCTACTGCAATACTACCAAGGGATTTTGAGAGCATCCCTGGCCCAACCTCCCACCCCCTTAACCACAGTGACCCCACGTGGCTGAACAAGCATGGGCTAAAAATTGTGCTTCCCAATGTTTGCAGCCTCTTGTCTAAATTCACTGAGCTAGGGCATGGGTCTCTCCATACATCCCTGACATCCTGGGTGTCACCAAAACCTGGTTGAAACCTGCTGCACTGGATACTAGTTGCTGCCAGAATGGTTACATCCTTTACTTCAAGGACCCACTCACTGCCACCCTTGCCCCTGCAGCTCACCCAATAACTCTAGTAGTGAATGGTTAATTGCTGAACTGTCTCTTGGGACTGCAATAAAATTTACATTGGTTGCTGCTATAACCGGACTAACCTACCTGCTGAACAGCATCGGTCTCTTCTCCCCATCTAGGGAGATCATCATGCTGGGTGATTTCAACCTGAACTGGCTAAACAACTCCCAAATGGGGTACAGTGACCTATTAAAACAACTGACCCTTACCCAGCTTATTACCAACCCAACCCACCCAAACACCTATTCCTTGAACCACTCCCTACTGGACTAGATGTTGACCAACCATGAGAATAGGGTCCTGCATGCTGGAGTCCTATCTGACTCCATCAGACCACTCACTGACCTTCTGCATCTGGTCCTCCATATTCCCCACCCTGCTCCCAAATACCTGACTTTCAGAGAGTTCTCCAAATACAATGCACCTCACCAACTGTCAGACATTAGAGCAGTCTTCTGGCTGGTCCTACACTCAATGACTGATGTCAACTCTGCACTGGACTTCTTTACCACTGCCCTAACTGCAATCCAGGATAGGCACATCCCCCTAAATGCACAGACAGTATATGGAAGCAACTTGAGATGGTTCTCCAAGGACCTCCTAAAGATAATGAAGAAGAGAGAGATACTAAATGGGAAACTCACAAAGCCTCTCCTCCCCGTCCCACTGGAACAACTACAGATGCCTGCAAAACCTCTACAAAAAAGCAATAACACTGCATAAGGCTGAGTACCTACATGACCTCCAATCCCACAACCTTATCAACCCCCCAAACATCTGGTCAATGGTAAACTCCTTGATAGCACCCATGACCCAACAGGCTGCCATTCAACTTTGAACTGAGACAAGACCCTTAACCTACCCATCCAAATTTGCAGCTGTTCTCAATGCCAAATTTCTGGACCTGTCTGATCATCTTGCCAAACTACCACCACGTGATCCCAGCCAACTACCTCCCAACCCACTCATGGAAAGCTCAAGTATCCCTTCCTTTTACTTCAAAGTCATCTCTCCTCATGAAACCCACACACTCCTTATCAGCGTCCCTAACTGGGGAAGCTCTGGTAGCGATGGCCTCTCCCCCTGGTTCCTGAAACTTGTAGCCCATGCTACACCATAGCCAAACCCCTGACTACAGTCCTCAGCCTTTCCTTCACCGCATCAACAGTACCCCCAGTATGTAAACAAGCCAAAGACATCCCCATCTTCAAATCTGGTGATCCTCGACTAGTGGAAAACTATTGCCCCATATCTATTCTCTCCCTTCTAAGTAAGATTCTGGAAAAAGTCATGCACCAGCAAATCTCTGACCATGTCACAAAGTACAACCTCCTTTTCCCCCAACAACATGGTTTTAGGAAAGGTCATATCTATACCACTATGCTGGCCTGCTTCACTAACCATATTTTCTGTAATATGGACCAAGGTAAACTCACTGGAGCCATCTTTGTGAATTTAGCAAGGCCTTTGAACTGGTGGATCACAACATTCTCCTAAGTAAGCTCAAGGGATTTAGCTGTTCCCCCCTCATCCACCATCTGGTTCCAAGACTACCTCTCTGATCGAACCTAAATGGTCTGGACCAGGGATACAAGCTCCACTGCCCTGGAGGTTCTTACTGGAGTCCCACAATGATCTATCCTCAGACCTATTGTGTTATCCCTGTTTGTTAACTCCCTTCCAAAGGATAGTATCATGTGCAACTCTCTATTGTACGCTGATGACCTTATCCTATACCATAGTGCCAAAACCCTGGCAGAACTCTCCACCACACTTACTAACAACTTTTGTGCCACCAATTACTGATTCCAAACCAACAGACTCCTGGTCAATGCCAAGAAGATTAAGGCCATGCTCTTTGGATCAAAATGCAGACTAACCAGGATAGCCTGGGACATTTCCCCCTCAATATCCTTTCTCCCAATGACTCTCCCCTGGAATCTGTTACCTCACTCAAATACCTTGGCGTCACCCTCAATCCTGTACTGATGGTCACTGATCACATAAGTCTTACCATTCAGCATATAATCCAGAAGCTATGTGTTGGATACAGGCTTAAAGATTATCTGACCCCTGAAGCTAGACTTGCTATCACCCATGGCACCCTACTCCCCCTACTGGATTACTGCTCACCCATCTATTCTCAAACCACATCGGCCAGACTCTCCAGAATAAACACAACCTGCAATAACATTTATCGATTTGCGCTGTTGGCCTCTTACTCTACCCACCACTGCTCCCCCATCAGGCATTTGTATGACTCCCCCCAAAGGTCCACCATGAATACCTCCTTGCCTGCCTCATAGATAAATCTATTAGGGAAAAAGATGTATCCCCTCTCACCCCTTTACTCCAGCCAAAGCTTTGCCTTCGTGGTCTCCTTAACTCTTCCAGCCCATGTTAGAGTGCCCACAGGTCTCCACATGCATGGGCCAAAAGGCTTTCGCTGCAATCACCCCAAATCTGTGGAACAGCTTACCAGTCCAACTGAGGACTCTAGGCTCTCACCCTCTATTTAAGTCCCACTATAAGTCTCACCTTATGGTGGCAGTTTCCTATTTCTGTCCCCCCAACTAATTGCCATACCCTGTCTGAGGGTAGCCAGACTGTCCATTCTTTTGCCCCTGGAAGTTTCTGTATTGTATCCTTAAGTTGCCTGCACTGATTGTCTCATGTGGCCCCTGCCCTGTCACTGTGCGGCTGGCACTTTACTTACTGGATTATATTCACTTGCTTCTACCTTTATGCTCAAGTTTTTTTATATGTATTACCTATTTACCTTACTTACTGTGCTGCACTCCCTGCTCATACAGTGATCACTGTCTGCTCAATAGAGACACCCTGAACAGGTGTCAGCATGGCTCAGTTGGTAGCACATCTGACTCTGGGCCAGAAGGTCATGGGTTCTAGTCCCACACTGGGATTGGACTCATACCTAAATACTGGCACCAAGTGCAGTATTAGAGGGTTCTGTTCTGTTGGGGTATGGCATCCTTCAGATGAGTCCCTTCTACCATCCTGGTGCTGTTCTTGGTGGGTGTTCAGGTGGAAGTAAAAGAACACAAGGCACTTTTCACATAGAGTGGGGGACCTTCCCAGTGTCCTGGCCAATATTTCCCTTCCAATAAAACTGTTTCATGTAATTGTCCAAGGCTGCGTGTGGGTGTTGATGTGATGGTGTTGATGTGACAAATGGCTGCCACTACATGTTCAGTCACATTTGTACCAGCATAGCATTGCTTATAAAATGCTTTGGGATACAATGTGTATGAAAAGCACTATATAAATGCTGATTCTTCTTCTCCATCTAATTCTTCATCTTCAATTTTTGCACATAACTTTTTTGTATTATTTACCTGTCCCACCTGTTTTAGTACCTACCTTCAATCACGTTACCTATTGTATCTATTCTGTTACTACTTTGTACTGTGTTATTGTGCCATAGGGCCAGTGCACCTACCCAGTTAAAAAATAAATACATTTTAATAGCTAACTAAATCAATCAATCAGTCAATAATCTTTATTTAACCAGGTGGAACACTGTTGAGAAAAATGCATTTACAAAGTGGGCCTAAACAGCAGTACAATGCAGATCATATAAACATAGGTAAACAGAGACAAAGGAAATACAATAAATACATTACAGTACATGAGGACCTACTAGTATGATTACTACAAAAAAGGAGGGAGGTATTTACAGGATAAATGCAATATAAATACAGAAATATAATTACAATATAAACATGGGTCCTTGACACTAGGATTTTGTGCAATAAAGAGTAATCAAGCAGAACTCTTATGATGTCTACTGCTAATTGTATTGTAATACTACAAAACAGTTATAAGAGATGACATGCAACAGGATGTTGATGTAAAGGAAAATGTACTTGAGAAAGGGGAAAAGATGTATGGGAAAGGACAAAGGAGGAGGTAGGGAGCTGGAGAGGGGGAGGGAGGGGAGAAGTAAGGGGCTGGGGGATGATGATAATATGAGTATATGTGAGAATTAGATTGTAAGGAGCCAGAATGGGTGGAGGCTTGCACAAGGCGAAATACTTGGGAGGGGCCAGCAATGATGCCCTTGTTGCTGAGAGAAACAAAGGTTAAGAGTAGCAATTGCAAGATTCAGTAAAGTGCTGCCTTATTAGTGTTTTGAAGGTGGGCATTTTAATCAGAAAGCAAAGCTTCAGCAATTTCTGGAGGTTATTCCAAAGGGCTGGTAAGGCATGGCTTAAGGAAGAGTCCCTGAAACTGGTTCTACATCTGGGAATCTTAAGGGATAAGTAGGAGTAGCTCCTAAGTGAGTAAGTTCCAGTGGAATAAGTTAGTAGCCTAGAAATCTAAGACAGCAGCTTAAAAATAAGGGTGCTGTAAGTCCAAGTAGCCATGCTTATTAGTCTTCTAGTTTTTAGGGACTGCCAACCCAACATGGCATATAGTGCACAGTGGTGAGTCCTGAAAGGAGTGCTGGTAATGAATCTTAAGGCCCTATTATACAATATGTCAAGCTTTGCCAGAGCTGAGCTAGAGCCGTTATTGTACAAAAGGTCTGCACAGTCCTACAAGGGTGGAAATGTAGACTGTACAAGTCTTAGCTTGGCTTCATGTGTTAGAAGGTGTCTAATCCTGAAAAACAGTCCTAAGCATTGTTTCAGCTTCTTGCCCAATTCCTCAATGTGGACCAAATATGAAAGTTTATGATCTATCCAAAAGTCAAGATATTTGAATTTATCTACAACTTCAATAGGCTCCCCCAAGAGGGACGTTATTTGTGGTGGAGCTCCCGGGGACAAAGGATTGTCTGAAATTGGTTTGGGTGGAAGAATCAATCAATAAATATATTGCTAAAATCCTAACCTTCCCATCTTGTCAGAAGAAGACCATCATATCTATAGAGGTCTTGCCTGTTATTGAAACTAACTCCAATTTCTGAGGAAGATAAAGCTGTGTATCCTTGGCCAATGGCTCAACCATATACATATACTTATAATATTTTCTGGCTTTTGGCCAACCAAAACCATCACATGGTATAGGGAGTACCTCCAATATCACCAACTTGCACTCACAGTACATTAAAAACTGTGTAGGCAAGTGCAGCAGGAAGTGAAAATGACATTCCTCTTCTACAGTAGACCAACAATTGTTTATTCAGATCACAATCCACAAGAGCATATTTTTGGCAAACCATTGTCATCAGCTCTACTAAGAATGCAAGGAATGTTGCTGACATTACAAAACAATAATCTGACAGTGAAGTACAGGTCTGGCAAAGAAATTCTCAGAGCAGATATGTTGTCATATGAGGTTGTTCCTGGGCATGGTGTAAAAAATGAAATGTACATGAAAGAACAAGCTCATGCTGATATAAGAGATGCTCACATGTCAATGGTTTGGATGAAATGGGTAACTGATGAAAATGCCTACAACCCAGATCTGAGGATGTTCATATCTGTGTTAAATATATGATCACATGCAAAATAAAAGAAATTGAAAAGAAAGAAATGGGCATATTGGAACATCAGGGTATCATTTACTACGTCATCAGCATCATTCTTCAAGTAGATCACATATTTATTCCTATGAGGTTAAATCAAGAGTTATTGAACAAAATTAATTGTGGACATTTGGAAATGGTATTGTGGAAATGAGGGCACAACATATGTACAGTGGCACCTCCTAGGATCAAGCACAGAATCCTGTAGAATTCTATAAAATGTTACAGAATTCTGCAGGAAACAGTGCAATCCAATGTCAGTTAGTCCTTTTATAGTGTATGGTCATGCCTTATTGTATAAGGAAATCGATAAAAATACAGGCTTGTTGTGCCATCGTTATGATGTCAGGATGCTGTTTTACCATCTTGAGTACATCACCATGATGGTACAACAGAATGGAATGCCATTGTATGCCACAGCTTCAAATGGCATCAGCAATCATTCATTTTCTCACAGATAGCTTGCTAAATACTCTTGACTCTTGTCTGTGAGCTGAAACAGGTGATCATGATGTCGGACTCAATGTTTTGTTAAGCTGAGTCTTTCTAGTTTCCATCATTCCTTGTTGTGTCCCCAGTTTAAAATCACAATAAATAGTTTATGCGACACCGACCTTCTCAGTGAGGAAAGGATGTCTGATGCTTGGTGCGGGAGGGAACAGCACAAACAGGAAAGGATGTGTTTTTTCTTAATTTTCTCTGGTAAAATTGTGTTGTCATAGACAGTTTTATGCTAAATCATGAACAATTACCCCATACACTATACAAGATAATGTATGGAGAACAGTTAACAACCACACTTTGTAAGCTTCTTGACCTTGGTATGACAACCATAGACCTCTTGAGCTGTGCTCTTAAGGTGTATCAGGTTGTCATGGCAACCTCTTGAAGCTTACACAACGTGGTTGTTAACTGTTCCCCATACATCATCCTCTATATAGTGTATGGTCATGCCCTATTTTATATAGAAATCAGTAGAAATACAGGCTTGTTGTGCCATCGTTGTGACATCAGGATTCTGTTGTACCATCCTCAGTGCATCACCACGATGGTACAACAGAACAGAATGCCATCACATGCCACAGCTTCAAGCAGCATCAGTGATTACTCATTTTCTCACAGATACCTTGCTAAACACTTTTGATTGTTGTCTGTGAGCTGAAACAGGTGATCGTGATTTCAGACTCAGTTTTTTGTTAAGCTGAGTCTTTCTAGTTTTCTTCATTCCTTGTTGTGTCCCCAGTTTAAAATTCCAATAGTTTATGCAACACTGACCTTTTCAGTGAGATAAGGATGTCTGATGCTTGGTGCCAGGCAGAGGGAGGGAGCAGCACAAATGGGAAAGGATGTTTTTTTTCTTCATTGTTTTCTGGTAAAATTGTGTTGTCACAGACAGTTTTATGCTAAATCATGAACAATTACCCCATATACTATACAAGATAATGTATGTGAAACAGTTAACAACCACACTTTGTAATCTTCTTGAGGTTGCCATGATAACCATAGACCTCGAGCTATGCTCTCAAGGTCTATCAGGTTGTCATGAAAACCTCTTGAAGCTTACATAACATGGTTGTTAACTGTTCCCCATACATTATCCTCTATGTCATATAGGAATCTGTGGCATTTGGACCCCTTCTGGATTCTGGTGGACACCATTGTATAGGAAACAGAACTGTTAAACAGTTACAGAAAAAACAGCTTAGACATGATTCAATTTGAATTTTACATAGATGAATGAGGACAGAAAATGACTGTGAGCAGGATTGTCAGAACAATTCATCTACCAGTTAATATTTTCAAAAGGAAAATACATTCCAACTGTTTGACCTGCAGACCAGCTGTAAGATGGTCTGTCATATATATTGCATCCAAAAAAAGATACAGCTGCAGCAGAAACAGATGCAAACTGCATATGTGACAATTTTTTATCACACGTTGTGACTCTGTCGCACATGGACACATCTTTTGAAAATAACAGCAGGGCTGCTCAGATGCCATTAGGTGAATGCAGGCACAGATGCAGTGGTCATTTGTATCTGATTCTTATGAAAATCCTGCCCAATGAATCTAACAAGTCCACCCTGATGCCCTACTTGATTCTGTAGAGTTTCCTACACTCTCCCTCTTGTTCTTAATAACTGAATCTGATTCACTGTCTTTTGAACATTATATATTCCCAGCACTGACCACATTACTGGGTATCCCCTCCACATGACCATCATCTGTTCTTTGAAACAAATACTTAATGTTAACCTTTTTGAATCCCCAACCCCTTCCAGACTGATGTTGTGCGCCTTGGTGGTTGAGCTATTTCTCTGTTTAAACAACTTGTTAAAGTCTTGCCTATTATATCCCCATATGTATTTGCATGTTTCTATAGTGTCCTTCTCCCTACAATCCTCTAGATAGTAATTATTGAGGCTGTCTAAAATCTACTAATATGACCTTTTCTGCTTCCACTGGATCATTTTTGTACTCCTGTACGAGAGAGTTCCTAACCTCTCCTGTCCTTTTGTGGGTTCAAAGTTGTATGTAATACTGTGGGTGTGGTTGAAACAATGGTCTGTACAGTGGCAGTATTACCTCCCTCCTACAATTATGCAAGGGGATATCATGCCAGACCAATCTTATTGAAAGTCTTCATAAGGTCAGGAAGGTGTTTGGTGAGAGGAAATTCACATGGAATTCAACCACACCTTTATCACTATGCCATGGGAAATAAGTTCCTGAAATGGAGAACCTAGGCTTGACCAGTTGTGCAATGCAGTGTATAAAATCTGGTTGCTGGGCAAGAAAAATAAAGAATAATGCATGGGTCGGTGTGCATTACAAGAATTTAATGCACACACAAGGTGTGGAATGCTACATGATCCCATAGAGTGACGCTCGAGGGATTTGTAAAAGCATCCCACACTGAGATTGTACATTAAATTCAAGTACTGTGTGCACACCAGCCCCTGGGTTACTTTTTACATTTTCTGGGCCTCAATTTTTTTCCTTCCAGATCTAGTGAGTTTGCATATTTAGTAAATTGCTTATCTGTCTGCATCACAAAATTGTGAACATTGTTGTAAGAATTAAATTGTCAGAAAAACATTAATGTTGGTTGAAACATTATTTGTTCTATAGTTTAAACAGCTTTGATTGATATACAATTAGTTGATGAAAGGCTGCAAGAGATTGCAACTCACAGTTCAGAATGATACACCAGATCGCAAATAGCATTTTGTTTTCATGTTGTTAGACAAACATGGCTGGCAAAAAGTTTTGTTGTAAATAGCTTACAGTTTAAAGTTTTGAATTAAAATCAAGAAAACAGTGAGAAAAAGTGTTTTATTTTCCATTTTTGATTCATTGCTGGTTGCTGTGGAGACCGGAGTCATGAGGTGCTGAAGGGTCATATAGGAAGGTAAGGGGTCATGATGGTGAACCATTTGGGGAACTGATGTACAGAATCTTTTTATTTTAGATATTTTGTGTTAAACTGTGTTACTCTTGTTTTTTGTCAGTGTCCTGGTAAGCAGGGTTTTCAAATTGTTTCAGACAGAGCAGGAACATTTTATTGAAATCAGCTGAGCGACTGAGACACAGTGTCTCACACTAAATGGAAACAGATTGTGTGTGTGTTTGCCATAATAAACAGCCAGTTATTGAAGCAAATAATAAACTAGCCCATAGAAAAACTTGATGACCATTTATTATAATGGGTTATCATATAGAGGATAGTGTATGAGCAATCATACACAACAAGTCTATTTTTCAGTCTAGAAGTTTCTGTGGTAATGGAAGACCACAAGAGCACAGCTCGAGAGGACTCATTGTCATGGAAACCTTGAGATTGAAAAATCGACTTGTTGTGTATGATCTGCTCATGCACTGTCTTTTATAGTGTATGGGCAAACATACAATTATGAATTTGTCCTTACAGTTTAGTTTTTTTGAACATTGCTCTCTTCTAGAAACATAGAAACATAGACTTTGATGGCAGATAAGGACCACTTCTCCCATCGAGTCTGCCCATTTCCCCTACCTATTGCATAAGCTGCAGATCCTAGTTAACCAACATCCTACTTCTTCCTCTCCCCTCTAGAATTGCCCTATGTCTGCCCCATGCATTCTTGAATTCCCCTACCGTTTTTGACCCACAGTTCCTCTAGAAGGTTGTTCCATGTGTTCATCACCCTCTCCATGAAAAAATACTTCCTCACGTTGGCCCTGAGCCATGCCCCCTCTATCTTCAAATTGTGCCCCCTTGTTCTTGCACTCTCTTTTTCTAAAAGATGCTACCCTCTTGGACTTTGGTGATTCCCTTGACGTACTTGAATGTTTCTATCATGCCCCCCCTCTCCCTCCTTTCCTCAAGGATATACATATTAAGCTTCTTCAGTCTCTCTTCTGGGGCCAGTCTCATCACAATGGCCATTTCCAGTGAATTGGTGGATCATGGAACACGCATGCATGAAGGTGTTCCTTCTTATTGTGCTGCAGTAGCTATGTACCTAGTGCAGCACAACAGAATCTGTGACAAAGCTACTGTAGCACAACATGGAGGATTGTGTATGAGCAGTCATACATAACAAGGATATTCTTGTCTAGAGAGGTTTCCTTGGTAACAGATGACCTTGAGAGCACAGCTCGAGCAGTACTCTGTTACCAAGGGAACCTCAAGATACAAGAATTTCCTTGTTTGTGTATGACTGCTCATACACAATCTTTTATAGTGTATGGGCAGTCACAACATAGAAAATCACACAAAACCAGCTGGAGAAGACAACAGAGAATAGAAATGTTAACATTTTCTTTTTTTAACTGACACAGTGTGCGCAGATGTTTCTGCAAGTTCAAGTTTCAAAAAAACGCAACTTCCAGCTTAACTGGATTGAGGAAAGCAACTATGTGTCAGCATTCCAAGTTGTTATGCTGCATTAGTGACATAGGTAGTGAAGCATAACAGCTGTGATGACATAGCTACTGCAGCATAACAACTCCATTCTAGTTATGGATTGCTATCCATAACAACATTCTACCATACACTATAACGCTGCTCCAAGCATGGATTTCCATGCGGAATAGTGTCCTTCCATACACCATAAATGGATATCCAAAGAAGCAAAAGGCAAATGGAGTCCTGCAAGCTTCTGTGTTGGGACAGTCCTTAATCAAAATATTTATAAGTGACCTGGAGGTAGGCACCAGTAGTTGGCTTGCCATGTTTGTTGTTGAAGGTACCAGAATAGAAAGGGTACTTACATTTCAGCAGGTGATTAATGAAATGCAGGGAGACTCGGACATGCTCAAGAAATGTTCTGAAGCATAGCAGATAAACTTCAATAAAGAAAAATACTAAGTGATTATATAAGGGATAAACTATGCCTAACTGTACATAGTAAGGGCATAAAGCTATTGCAGGTTCTGGTGACATTTATAACTCACATTGCTGAATGCTGAGTGGGTTTATATTTGTCACCAGAACCCTGAGATATATTTACACCCTTATATACAATACATATAGCTTAGTAGCAGTTTATCCATTGTAATGCATAGCCTAGAAAAAAAATATAAATTCAACCTATTTTCCCAAGTGTGGCATTTTTCATCCTTGCACCAAGAACTCCAAAAAAAAAAACACAATAGTGATAATAGAACTCCTTTCCAACCAGCTTGGTAGCCCAATTCCCACCCTCCTCTTCTTTTTGGTGTGCTGATTTACAAGAGAATAATAAATTTATTACAAGCTAAGACTGTGAACAGCATAGCCCTCCTCGCACCACCTCGACTGGCTACTGCCTGAATGAATTAGCTCATCAGCACACAAAATAACATGAGCATTCTTACACTTTCATTCAGTGAGATGGCAATTGGCCGTAGAAGTGTGAGAAAAGTTTTGCTAGTCACCATTACTGCTCATAATAAATGTATGACTGTGTTGTAAGTCAGAACTGCAGAGGAAAGTAGAGAGGGGGGGTTGTTTTACCAAGTGGTTTGAGTGGATTGAGTGGGAAGGAGGGTTCCAGTAAAACAATTGTGTTTTTTTTTTGTTTGTTTAATTATTTTGTTTCATGGTGTGAGGATAAAGAATGCTGCAGTTAAGGGAATGGGGTGTGTGGAGCGTGTATAAGAACTCACTCATTACAGATCTAATTAATGTTCATTTCTTACATTCTACATTATTTCTTATTACCCTTTAGTGCTGATGTCAGCACTGGATGCTTATAACACTGTGAAGTGCTTTGTTTATAATTATACAATAGTTCACTATAAATCATAAACATAAAAAAAAACTGCTACAAAACCATGCAGAGATTGCTGAACCTTAGCAGGAAAAGGACATAGAAACATAGAAACGTAGATTTTGATGGCAGATAAGGACTGCCTGACCCTCCTGGTCTGCCGATTTCCCTACCTACTTAACTCCTGATCATAAATGATCAGCAGCTTACCCTCTCTTTCCTACCACTAGTGATGTCTTCTGTCTATCCCATGCAGTCTTGAACTCACCAATCATTTTAGCCTGTATGACCTCCACTGGGAGGCTATGCCATGCATCCACCACCCTTTCTGTGAAAAAATATTTCCTCACATTTACTCTGAGTCCTCTCCCCCCCTTCCCAGCCTCATATTGTGACTCCTTGTTCTTGCACATCTCTTTTTTTGAAAGATGCTGCCCTCCTAGACCTTGTTGATTCCCCTGACGTACTTGAATGTCTCTATCATAGCCCCCCTCTCCCTCCTTTCCTCTAGGGTATACATATTGAGATATTTCAGTCATTTCTCATGAGTTTTCTGGTGCAATCCTTTCACCATTTTTGTTGCCCTTCTTTGGACCACCACTATTCTGTCAATGTCCTTTCAGAGATGTGGTCTCCAGAACTGAACACAGTATTCCAGATGTGGCCTAACCAATTGCCTGTACAGTGGCATCACCACCTACTGTTTTCTACTGGTGATGCCCTTCCCTATGCACCCCCAGCTTCCCAGCATCCCTCTGGCCATCACCACCACCTTTTCACATTGCTTGACCATAGGTCCCTTTACAGTTTTGTTGTTATTAGTATCCCCCCCCCCCCATTTTTGTATTCCTTTCCAGGATTCCTGTGGCTGAAGTGCATGACTTTGCACATTTCTGCACTGAATTTAAGCTGCTACTCTCTTTACTGATCCTCCAATTTGTCTAGGTCTCATCTCATTTTATACACCTCATCTGGAGTGTCTACCCTATTGCAGATCTTGGTGTCATCTGCAAAGGGGCACACCTTCCCTTCCAGCCCCTCTGCAATGTCATTAATGAAGACTTTGAAGAGGACCGGCCCCAGAATTGAATCCTGTGACACCCGACTGGTCACCTCCCTCTCCTGGGACTGAACTCCATTCACCATCACCCTCTGTATCCTGTTGCTTGGCCAATTTCTGACCCATTGTACCTCCTTTGGGACCTACTCCCAGACTGCACAATTTGTTTACTAGCCTCATGTGTGGGACAGTGTCAAATGCCTTGCTAAAATCTTAGTAGGCTATGTCCACCACCCCTCCCTGATCCACCACCTTGGTTACCCAGTCAATGAAATTTATCAGAATTGTTTGACAAGATCTCCCTGCTCTGAATCTATGTTGCCTCAGGTCATGTGCCCCACTAGCCTCCAGATATGCTACAATATTTTCCTTTAACATGGATTTCATGATTTTCCACACCACTGAAGTCAAGCTGACCTGCCTGTAATTTCCAGCCTCCACCTCACTCCCACTTTTGTGTAGTGGGTACTACATTCACCCTCCTCCAGTCCTCTGGCACTACTCCCTCCTCCAGTAATTTGTTAAACAGGGCTGTCAGTGGTGCCCTTGTACCTTCCTGAATTCTTTCTGTATTCTGGGATGCATCCCATCTTTTCCCAATGCCTTGTCCACTTTTAGTTTCAAGAGTTCCTTTAGGAATCTCTCCTCTGTGAATGGACTGGTATCCACTCCCCTTCTACCCCCCACCCTGTGTGTGTTTCTGCCCCCTAATTTTGGTCTCTCCCTTCCCTTCCTCTGTACATACTGTGCAGAAGTATTCATTTAAAATTTCTGCTTTTTCTAGGTCCCCATCCGCACACTTCCCTCCCCCTTTATTCAGCCTCACAGTCCCTCCATCGGTCTTCTTCCTTTCCCTGATATACCTGAAGAAGGTTTTCTCACCTTCTTTTACTGACTTTGCTATCCTTTCTTCAGTTCATGCCTTTGTGCACCCGATTGTTTTCTCCACTTCCTTCTGTTTTGTGTGGTACACTTCCCTGTCTGCCTCCATTTGTGTTTCCTTGTACTTTCTGAATGCCTGTTTTTTCCCTAACCTTCCCTGCTACCTCTTTTGAAAACCATAGTGTTTTTTCTTTCTTTTTGCTTTGTTTATTAGCGTTACACAGAGGTCTGTTGTCTGTGCTAGGGCTCCTTTAAGTTTCTGCCACTGTTTATTTCATTTATTTATTTGCTTTTGTTAACTGGGTGAGTACACTAGGCATAGGAATGCCTATTTTCAGGTACGACCCAGGAGGATACAAGTCAGATACAAAACAACCAACATCAATGTGACGCAGCACATATAGGTCATACAATGCAAAGTTAGTCAGGAGAAAAAACATCACAAACACTTGTAAGACTATATAATAGATGGCCAGGCAAAGTAGGTAATAAAACAAAGATACCAAGATCATTCAGAGGAATGAGATAAGTGCAACACAGGTTCGGAGATTAGTATCAGTTATTGTTACGAACAGTGAGCAGTAAGTGCCAATTTGCAAGTCAGATAAGCATAGCAGAGAAAAAAGAAAAAGAGGGGGGAGGAGGAGGAGGAGAGGGGGTAGAGGAAAAGAGGGTAGGTTAGAGTGTGTACAGGTAAGGTGTGAGTAAAGTAAGGACAAACAGAGCGGGGGATGGGTTTATGGTGGTTGGAAACAGGTACAAGGACTTACTGCAAGTAGGTGTTCATGGTGGAGCTTCTTAAAGCCAGTATGTGTAGGGGCAAGATGAATAGCTTGAGGGATAGTATTCTAATATTTAGGGGCAGCATAGGAGAAGGCTCATGCACCCATTGTGGTCCTACATCTAGGGATGTAAATAGGGGTCTGATCAACTGAACGGAGACCGTAGGAAGGGGCTTGAGGGTGTAGTAGCAAGGCGAGAGATTCAGGAAGGCCAGCTCTTATAGTGCCATCTATTAAAGTGCCATAAGATAGGAGGCGATGGGCAACAGGACTAGGCCAATTTAGATCAGCATAGAGCTGACAGTGATGTTTGTGCCGAGGACAGGCAGAAGCATAATGGCACTCCTTCCCATCCCTCCCCCTTTGCCAGGATTTTCTGTAGGTGTTCTCCCATTTTTGAAAAGTCTGCCTTCTTGAAGTCCAGGATCTTTACTTTTGAGTGGCTTGACTCTACAACTGTCTTCACCTTAAACCACACTATGTGGTGATCGCAGGTCCCTAGATGGCTGCCCACTTATAGATCTGTTATTCTGTCACCATTTGTGAGAACCAGGTTTAGTATTGCTTCCTCCAATGTGGGCTCCTTCACCAACTGTCTGAGGCATACCCCTTGCAGGGTATCCAAGATGTCTCTGCTCCTGGTAGTGGCTGCTGCATATGTGTTCCAGTTAACATCTGGCATGTTTAGGTCCCCCACCTGCAACTCAGGAGGCAGTATAATGCAGTGGTTTAGGGCTCTGACCTGCAAACCTGGAGTCCAGCGTTTGAATCTCACTGCCCCCCCACCCCCCGGCATACTGTGTAACCCTGAGCAAGTCAATTAACTTCCTTGTGCTTCCAGTTCGCACTTGGAAACAAAGTCTTAGCTTAGTGTGCCTTTCCTGGTTAAACAATTTCCCCTTTCTCTACCATTTTGTGTAAGGTTTCCACTAATACCCTGTCTATTTCTTCCCCTTGTGGGTAATGATCAGCAACAATATTTTACTGGGGATAACAGTGTGTGAAAGCAGCTAGCAAAGCAAATAAAATCATGACATGCATAAAAATAAGCTTTGTAATCTGATCAAGAGATACTGTAATGCCCCCTGCACAGATCACTGATCGGACCCTATCTTGAGTACAGTATACATTTCTGATCCCATATCTGAAGATGACGTTGATGATATTGACAGTACTGAGAAACTGTGGAGGAGTATGATCAAGGCAGTTGAAGGCTTGGAAAACATGGGTCATGATGCCCAACTGGCAAAACTAGGGCTGTTCTCCATGAACAGAGGAGACCATAGTGAGGTTTGTTTGTTTGTTGGTTACCAGGGTGGGTGCACTAATCACAGAGACTGTTTTAAGGCACAACCGAGTCAATAAAGATGACACAAACAAAATAAAAATTTAAACAAGTACATGAGATACATGGTGTGGTAGGTTGTTACAAAACATTAAAGTTACACAAAATAAAGGAGTAGTAATGAATAACTGAGTAAAGTACACGCAGACTTTATGGCAGTGCCTAACATATGTGAACATTACAAAAATAAATTTCAGAGTCATTCTGGGACCCCAGTTGACACAGCAATATGGGAGAGAGGAGGTGCTCTGCCCATGAATAGAGTCATAATATCTTCATTGGGGGCATTTATAGGTAATAGTACAGTAGGTGTGAGGAAGGTCTTGAAGTGGGATTTAAATTGGGGGTGTGATCCCAGGGTCCATAGTGGGGCAGGTAGACTGTTCCAGAGCCTCTTACATGATTACAATATTCCAATATCTCAAAAAAAAAACTGCTTATTGTAGTTGTAATGTTTGTGTGACTATGTACTGTATTTGACGTGGCACCTTTGTAAATGAGCACTTTTGCTCAAAGGTAATCTCTGAAGTTTTCAACAAATAAATACATTCATACATGCATACATACATACATACATACAACCATACATAAATAAATAAGGGCAACACCATCTGACTAAATGCAAGTCTACTGTACGTATAAGAATGAAAGGACAAGAGGCAATCAGTGTCTTAAGGAGGAAGATTAAATGGAAATATCAGAAAAAACTATTTCATAGAGCATCTGCTAGATACTTGGAATAGGTTTCCAAAGCAACTGATGTCATTCAACACTGTTTCCACCTTCAAACTTAAACTAGATAAGTACCATGAAGAGAAAAAGATGATAGAGTATTCCCACTGAGCTGACAGAGGAAAGAATTTGATGGGCTTTCTTTACTAAACCTCTATGTGTGTATGTTCAAGATGTTGTATTTGGGCAAAAACTGAAATTAAAGTATCTTTACATCAGTTATGTCAGACGTATCTACATGAAAATGGTAAAAGAGACAGTAATGAATGCAACTGAACCTGTCAGAACATGGCAAAGAGTTTGGACTGATTTATTTACCTGGGAAGCAAAAACTGTCTACTGTTACTGGGCTATTAGTCACTAGTTTTAAGTTTTGCAGTCAGTTAATTCCACAGCTATAATAGTAATTTATTTTATCAAATCAAACATGACCAGACAAGATGTCTGTGAATAAACTGCTTTGGACAATGGTCTATAATATAGTTCGGTGGTATACACAGCCTTTGTGAAGGGTTGGGGTATAAAGAACATTCTTGTGGGCCCTGACAACCCACAAACCAATGGTCTGGTAGAACATTATGTGCTAGTTACTAAAAACACCATGACAAAATTTGCACTGTACACAGAGGATGTAGATGATAGATAACTGATCTACAGAAATGTACCTGTTTAAGGATTGCCTTCATTATAATGAAACCTACCAAACTGCACCCAAAGATTACATCTTCAAAAATAGTTGATCAAGTTAAGGAAAGAAGCAATGCAAAGCCAAAGTCTTACGTTAACAAAGATAAAATGATACTTGGACAGGATTTTCAAAACTGAGACACTGACTCACAAATGCAACTTCCACATGCATCAACATTCTTCCCATTGCACCAAAACGTAAGTGCCCTATTCATAGTAGAAGTAGTGCAATTGTTATGCCACTGTATGGATAAATGGTTTAGCCATTGACAGAGTATAATGCTCAGATTTGGAACCTGTAACATAAAAGAGATAGTCAGAAACTTGAGAGTGTGTAGAGAAAGGCAACAAGGAAAATATTTAAACTTCAACATTTAAGCTATGAACACAGAATGTATGAAATTGGGAATGTTCAGCTTGAAGTACACAAGCCTAAGAGGTGACATGTGCCTAATATATTTGGCATTTAAAAATATGGATCTATGGGAATGTTAAGAACTTGAAAAAAAGGTATGCAATAAAATAACTAGAGCACGCGGTTTCCAAATCAGAGACGAAAACTATAAAACAAACAAAAGAGGGGGGTGGGTAACACAGAGGGTGGTGACTCACTGGAATAGCTTAACAGAAGAAGTGGTAACCAATGAAAATAAGGATACTTTTAAAAAGAAATTAGATAACTACACGAGGAATATTTCTGTCCATTAAAAAATTGTGAGTCTTATTGGCGAAAGCTATGGACTTGTATCTATCCTATGAATCTCATGAATCCCATCTTCAAAGCCACTTATGTTTCTGTGTCAGTTTCCATGATTTTTGGCAGTTTGCATCAAAATGTTAGCGACACCATTTTTGTTGCAATTTCATATTAGTTGGCCAAATGTTAGATTACCTTAATTATAGGTGGTCTCCCAGCATCAGACCTTTTGGCACAATTGCATGAAATGGTACAAAATCTTTTTTATTTATTTATTTAATTTATTTAAAATGTACATAACTGGGAAAGGCGCACTGAGCCAATGGCTCATTTCTAGGTGCAACCCATGGAAAAAGGGAGACAATAAAAACAGAGGGTAACATAAATCAGCAACAGAGCAGATTACAGTTGATATAGTCAGATATGTACTGTATTGTGAGATAAAAAAAATCTAAAATCTTCATAAACACAGCCAATGTACAAAAGTGCAGAATTATAAATAATTACTCGTGGAGTCAGGCTAATTTGCGAGTATCATGGAGGGACTAGGGAAGGAGCAGGGAGGGTAGCAGAGGGGAGGAAGATACAAGAGGGTGGTGGAAGAGGGAGGTAGGAGGGGGTTAGAAAAAGAGAGGTCATTAGGGTGGCAGTGAGAGGATGTGGGGGGAACTCATGGTGGACTTCTTTGGAAAGTCTACCTTCAGGCTTAAGTTACCATTAGCCAAATAGCACTTTGCTAAGCATTTATGTGTTTGCCACAAATAACATGGTTTAAGAAATCAAACTGTCACTGTAGTGCCAGATACTGATGATGTTTTAAACTTAATGCAAAAAAAAACATTACCATGACATTCAGCCATTCAGCACCAGGCAGAAACTATCTACCCTCCAGTCAACCCAAATTTTTACTACACTAAATGGATCCCCCCTTGATAGTGTCACAGCCTTTAAATGCCTAGGGGTCTGGCTGGAGAACCACTTAGATTTCTCTACTCACATTGACACCACCTGTCCTAAACTCTGACTAAAACTCAACATCCTTTACCATCACAAGTACAGTCTCTCTCTCTCTCCCCACTCATCAGGAACTAATAACAAAAATGATTCTGCCAGTCCTTGATTATACAGACATAGTCTATGGCACACCCCCTGCTACATCCCTCTCTAAACTGGATGCTGTCCTTAATTCTTTCTGTTGGTTTGCCAACACTGCCCTTCCCCTCACTCACCACTGTATTCTGCTCTCTCCCTTGCTCCTCTATCTCACAGAAGGATGGTTCACTGCACCTCCCTCATTGCAAATTCTGGTTTGAGACTCTCCCCCTCCCACCCTTTCCTCCCATCTCTCTCAAGCAAATACTTCAATGTACTCCCTTCCTCATAGAGACCTATGCACTTTCACTATTTCTCACCCCTATCGACTGCGGACCAGTCTGCCTTCTCCTACAGACTTCCCATACTGTGGAACAAGCTCCCTGCTGACCTTCACCTATCTCTCCCTATATCTTCAGTCAAAAGACTCCTAATACTTTCCCCTTCCCCCATGTGCACAGTGCTAATAAACATTTTTAGCTACCCAGAGCTGCCCCCCCAAGTACTGTTTAGCTCATTTGACTCTGCTACCTTTTCCCCTTTGTCCCTAAGCTGGTTGCAGTTCCTCTCTCAAACTAGGTTAGAAATTACCTTTTATTTTTAGTTGGCAGGTTCCCTACCATGTTTTGTTACTAGATATATTTTGTGTATTGTTATTGTACACTAGTCCTAATTTTTAGTTCTGTATACTGTGCATATATTTTGTTTTTTCCCTTGCTTCTTCTCAACAAATGTACAAATGTGTATCTTTTTTACCCAATTTGTTGGTATTGCTCACTGTGTATTGAATTGTTTTGTTTTTCTTAAATATCGTACAATTGCTTTATCTTATGTTCTCCTCTTCCTCAGGTCACACCTGGAAACAAGCCTCGGCTCAGTGTGCCTTCCCTGGTCACCAACTTTTAAATAAATAAATATTTTCTTAGTGTGTTTAAGATTTTTAGCATTTGACTAAAATGATAAGGCAACAATTAGCCAAAATGCAGTATGATTTTAAGTCTGTTGCCATGCAAACATTTACTTTTGATACCAACCAATCAAAAAGGTGAAAAGTGCTGGACACTACTTTACAGCCTAGAAGCATTGCTATACACAGGATGACAGATAAGAATTGGAGTCAGCTACCATTGCAATTCAGCATGAGTCTCCAAGATCCTATATTCTGAACATGGATCAAGAACACTTAGAAGAAATCACAAGCATGTAAGACCTGCAGTGAAAGAAGCTCTTCAAATCCTTTTTTTTGGAACTTGTTCCTACTGCTGGTTATAATGTAATTGTTCCTTGAGGACAACTGTGAATACCAACATAGCACTGTCCATTGGAATGGACACCATTGAGATTTCTAAGCAGAATATTTGTCTGATTCAGTCAGAGATGGAGACATGCAAAATATTGCCTCTTTACTTGGTTACTTGGTTTATAGGACAAAAGAAGGTTGTTAGCCCATCGAGATTGTCCTCCATATTGATGGATCATTTACCCATATCCCATTCATTCATCCATTTATCTAGTTTATTCTTGAATATTGTAATATTTGTTGAGTCGACAATATCCTGGGGTAATTTATTCCATAGTCTGGGTGCTCTAATGGAGAAGAAATTTAATCTTTTGTTAGTATTTACTTTTTTAACTTCCAATTGTCTATTATGTAGTCTTGCCACAATTTTTCTTGAAGAATAAACAATACCACATTGATCCATTTGAACTGGTGATTTAAGTATTTTAAACAGCTGCAGAAGATCACCCAATAAACAAAAATACTTACGTTATGTTAGAATTCTGATAATTTCGATAATGGAATAATGTATGAATTCTTCCCTGTTCTAATGTTAAACTGGGTAATGTAATGTTTGTATACAGTGTTAAATGTTTAGCAACAGTATAGCATTAACTAGTGGTGTAGTCATAGATGACAGCCAATAATGTACTGTATCCCTAAGAATCAGAACAGGAACTACTAAGAAAGACATCAGCAGGAAACACACACCGTCTGGGGAGCAAGTGAGAAAACTGTATGCACAAGATACAGTAGCAGCAGGAGGAAGACAGTAAAAAGCAAACAAGCATATTTGAAAGCAAACAAGTATATCTGAAAACTTAAGTAAAGTTTTGAGCACCATGTTGGACTCAAGCTTAACCCTATGCCCAAGAATTTATTTACAAGGTGAAGTGATACCTCACAACTACTGTGTAAAGTTTGTGACTTCTGGTTTGGGATATTTCTTGTAAGCCCCCTGCAAATGAGGGGACTATATTCCCAGTTTTAGGCATCCCTTTCCCCCTCCTACTCCCTACCGCCAAACTAGGAAATGGGTTTAGTGCTCTGGGGGATATTGCTCTTGATGCCTCAAGATGGCAGCAGAGAGTAGTGAAAGGGTATAAAAGGGGACTGACAGGAAGTAGCTGGGCCTTTCCAGCATGGGATTAGGCCTGGAGCTGGAGGGAGAAGGCTGGAAGAATAGCATCAAGAACATAAAAGGTGGGCAAGTGTGGGAGCTCAGCAGTCTAGGAGGGCCAGTGGGGACCCCCCCAAAAGAGTGCAGTCGGGATGATTTGTCATGCACCATGGTCAACGAGGAGTGAGGGTATGGAGCTTCTTGGGGACACAGGTAGCCAGGTCCTGCGTCATTGGGGGCTAGGGTGGTAGGAGGCTTTAGCAAGCCTAGAGAGAGAGAGAGTAGGATCCCTTAGGAAGCCATTTGTGTGTATACCAGGTTGCCAGGGCTGGGAGGGCTGTGGCAGGGCCCTCTCAGGAGGGGAACAGGTGGCAGAGGTTCCCCTCATACCTAGTGTGGCAGGGCAGCCTGGGGGGTCAAGAGAGCTGGGGAGCCTTTCACCCAAAACAAGGAGCCTGTTTGGAGGGACAGGTCCTGGGGCACTGGTCCATCAACATCCGGGCGGGTCGCAGGCCAAAAATGGCAGACCTTGGAGGGTGGTCCCTGTGCTGCAGCTTAACTCAAGCCCAGGAGTAGAAGCAGGAATGTGGGCCTGGCGGGTACCCCATAGGAGGTAAGTACCAGCAGAACTCCAGGAGTGAATCAGGACCATGGACTGCTGAAGCAGAGCTGAGTGACTGTGGCAGGTCTGGCCTTAGCACTGTGAATAGTGCCAGTGGTTTGAAGGTGGGTCAGGGCCTGGGTCATCAGGAAATTTCCTGGATACCCCTGTGGCTTGGGCCAATGCCCAGGGGTCCAGGTGGTGGAGGCCAATCACTTTCCTGCTCCAGTGTAAGGGGGGGATGACCAGTGCCAGAGTAGAAGGGACCCATAAGGAAAAGAAAATGAAGGTTGGCTTACCAGAGCCTTTAGAAGCCAGGAGATTGCAGGGATCTGTGTTCCAGTGAGTCTTGGGTAGAGCACCTGAGAGAAGTGAAATGGTAGATAAAGGAGAATCCTTGCTATTTCTGCTAAATCCTTTTTGCTGTTTATCATGTCCAGTCCAAATGGCAAAAAAGTTAAAGCCCCATGGAGCTGCTTATTTATTTTTTAGAGAAGAATGGTGACCCCTGTATCACTGGAATCGTTTGCCATGCAGGTGCAAAATAAAAACACGTTGGGGAGAAACAGTGGTTTCTGCCTTATTTGACTGTAGGGGGGAGGCTAATGAAATGAAATATTTTTTCTTTCCCCCTGTATTTGCAGTCTAATAAATTTTCCCCGAGTTGCATTCCAGAGGTAGAATCCAGCATGGTTGGGGCTGCAGGGGCTTTTGAGACCTTGGAAGGTGAAGAAGGAGGTGTTGGTCGGGTGGTCGGCTCGGGGAGAACAGATGCTGAGATAGAGGAGGTAAAATGCACAGCTATGTAGACACTGAGCATGTAGGAGACAACTGTTTTCCCTGCTGTTTAGTGTGCAAAAGGTCTCGAATGTTAGCACTTGGGAGTGCTTCCCCTTTCCTGCCTGGAAGACCTACAATGTTAAATGTATGCCCCTAGAGAGGGCAGGAAGGGGGAAGGGTTACATTCTGTTGAGTATTGTTGCCACCAAGTCACTAAATATGCTACGGTTGCTGCCTCTGCCTTCCGACTTCACAAGGCATCCCAAACTCCTGATTTGTGGAGTCATATCCAAAATTAGAATGAAAGAACATGGTTCCACAATCCAGGAAAAACGTTTAAGTGGACCTGGTGTAAGTCCAGTGCCACGCCTCAAGATACAGCATATACTGTACCTACCTCCCCACAGGATCAACCCACCCGTGAACCAACTCATTGCAATCACAGTCCCAAAATGCATGCAACTTATCTTAAAATAATAGGCACCCAGACATGGACAGATCTAGAATTTTGCGGGCAATCTGAAATTCTTTCAAGGGGGTGGCAATTTTGTTAAGGCGATAGTATTTCCCCCAAAACATATACATTGTTCCTTTTTAAAACTGCAGCCATGCTAAAACAGCTACTGTTTGTTCACCTAAGGGGACAGTGGGTGTTACTTCACTACATACAGTACCTGGATCCTCTAGTGCATTCATAGAAACTCAGATAAATAGACAATAATGGTAGAAAAAGACCAACAGTCCATCCAATCTGCCTGAGTTCCCTATTTAGCCCTGGGACCTACTGTCCTGACAGACAGCTGTGAAGAACAAAGCAATAGTTCATTTTATGTAGGGTCAGTGTGCAGGCTTTAAAACAAAATGGGTTACACAGTGCTGCAATCCCTGGCTGATTCTTAAATGCCTGTCAAAGCCTTCACTTGCCCTGCTAGGAAGTGCCAAACAATAACAATAATAATAATAATAAAATGTATTTATAGGGCACCTTATCTATAGCCAAGGCACCTCACAATTTAAAACAGAGCAAACATCAATAACATCAGCATTAAAATAACAATACACTAAAAAAAAAAAAAAAGAAAAGTCAGTTACCGAATGCCTGGTGCCATAAGTACGTTTTTAGAGATTGCTTAAATCCCTCCACAGTTGTGGACTCCTGTAGCCGACAGGGTAGAGAATTTCAAAGGGTAGGGGCTGCATACATAAAAGCTCTTGCCCCAGATGTTTTTAAGCATACCCTTGGAATCTCTAGCAACCCCTCGTGGGCCAAGTGGAGAGATTGTCCAGGGCAGTAAGGGACTAGGAGCTCTTTCAGGTAATCTGGGCCCAGTCCGTGTAGGGCTTTAAAAGTCAGCAAGCCAACTTTGAAGATGATCCGCCATGGTACAGGCAGCCAGTGCAGTTCACGCAGGACAGGCAAAATATGACAGGATCGAAATGATCCTGTCAAGGCCGGGCCACTGTGTTCTGCACTAGCTGCAAGTGGTGGATTTCTACCCCAGGCAGTCCTAAGTAAAGGGAGTTGCAATAATCTAGGCGCAAGGACACAAAGGCATGGACCAGAGTAGGGAAGGCGCCAGATGGAACCAGATGCCTAATCCTGGCGCTATTGCTAAGATGGTAAAAGGAAGATTTGATGACAGCTGACATCTGCTAATGTAGGGTTAGCCCTTCATCAAAAATTACCCACGGGTTACGCACCTGTTCAGAGGTCGTGAGTGAGACACCATCGAGAAAAATTCCCAAGGGCGAACCAACCCCCAACCCCCCTATTCAGTGACCAGGGTCCACAACCAACACCTCAGTCTTTTTGGAGTTCAGCTTCAGCCAGCTGGAATCCATCCACTCCTGGATTTCCTTCAGACAGTTATTAAAGACCGAGACAGCTCCAACCTGATCGGGTGCAAAAGACAGGTAGAGCTGGGTATCATCAGCATAGCAGTGAAACCTCAGCCCATACTTTCTGACAATGTTTCTGAGGGGTAGCACGTACACCGTGAACAACATGGGTGAGAGCACAAAGCCCTGAGGCACCCTAAATGACAGAGAGATAGGGTCTGAAGAATAAACCCCAGACGCCACTCTCTGTGTTCTACGCATGAGGAATGATGTAAACCACCTGAGGACTGTACCCGACAATCCACAGATGTGCCTCAGGTGACCCAGCAATACCCCATGGTCCACGGTGTCAAATCCTGAAGAGAGATCCAGAAGAACCAAGATGGAGCGGCTCTTCTGATTTCTAGCCATTAGGATTTCATTGAGCACCCAAACCAGCACTGTCTCAGTACTATGTCTCTTCTGAAAACTGGACTGGAGTGGTTCATAGATGTCATGGATGGTCAAATGGTCCTCCAGTTGCGCTGCCACTACTTTCTCAATCACCTTCCCTATAAAGGGGAGGTTCGAGATGGGTCTGTAGTTTGCATGGCAGTCTGGGTCCAAGGTAGCTTTCTTCAAGAGAAGTGTCACCACTGCCTCTTTCAGGGAGCTAGGAAACTCTCCAGATTCCAAGGAGCACCAGACTATCTGCGGAAGGACCGGACCGATGACATCAATACAACCCAAAATTAGGGATGTTGGTCCAGGGTCCAAACTACAGCACGTAGGGCTCACATCCTGGATAATCTGCATGACATCCTTGAACTCCAGTCAGCTGAAGGTACTCCAAGAGAATCGAGGTGTAGTGACCTTGGACTGACCAAAAGCAACGCCCATACAGTGTGTCAGCTGGAGTACAGCTCTGATGTCAACAACCTTATTAGCAAAGAATTGAGCAAGTTAATCGCACTCTAACTGCGAAAAGGCTTTCTGGACCTGTAGACAGGTTGGGTTGCACATCTGTCAACAGTACGGAAAAGATGAGCTGGTCGATTCTGAGTGGCCGCAATCTCCCCGGACAGGAACTCCGCCTTCTTATAGGTGATTGCAGATTGATAGGCTTGATAATGGTCTATCAATCTAAGGTGGTGGGTATCAAGAGTGGACTTCTGCCATCAACGCTCTAACCTTCGTCCTAGTCTCCGCATCTCCCTCAGACTCCCATCAAACCAAGGGGACTGAGGGTGAAGGGAGAGAGGGTGAACATGGACGGGAGCAATGGAATTCAGAGCCGCCGAGATGGCCAGATTATAGGCCATCACAAGAGTCTCTGGGACACTGCTTGCAAATGAAAGGGATGAGAGGTCAGGCACTGCCAATAGGCTATGAGAACTTATATCTCATAAAGGGCGGTACTTGGCCATCTCCACAGGGGTAGGCCTAAGAAGGGGGGTGCTAAAACTGAACCCCATGGTATAATGATCAGACCACCCAACTGGTTCCACTCCCAAGTCAGATGTTTCGATCCCTAGTAGGAAGACTAAGTCAAAGGAGTGTCCGTGTTTATGAGTAGCAGTGGTAACCTCCTGTATGAGGCCCAGAGATGTCATCAACTGGAGGAAGTGCTGACCAAATTGCGAGAGTTCATCATTGATCCAGGCGTTAAAGTTAGCCAGAACCATCAGTCTGGGTGACTTGAACGCCATGTCGATGACGAAGTCCACCACTTCCTGAAGGAATCACTTCTCATCACTGGGTGGACAATAAATGAGGGCGATCCGATAATCTACACCTGCTTCTACTACAATAACCCAGGCTATACTCCAAGTACCTTTCTAGGCTCAGCCCAAATTACAGTGACCCACCACCAAAGCACACACGTGCAGTTCTTGCTTTTGCACAGCTGTACTTATGGGCTCTACCCTCTCTTCACTGGTATTAGAATAAACACCTTTCAGTTACTGTAGTACTATGGAGCTCCCAGTGCTTCACTAGGTATCCAGCCATGGAAATGGTATAGGCCTGATGATGCTGTACATAGGTAGCTAGTGGGGCTGCACATGAACAAATATAACAGCAATTCTCTTTTCTTGTAACTTACACCCAAAAATCCAAAGGCTCTTAAACCCAAAAGTGTACTTGTATATCCTGGTTGGATGGCCTAGTCCATTAAATGATTTCTCAAAAGTATGATATAGTGTGATGCAAATAGTTTGCTCACAGTTCTTTCCCTCAGTGCGCAGGAACAACAGTATAGTTGCAGTGAGTCCTTCTCTGTCTGATGTCACTTTCTCCCCTTCCCTCTGAAGGTCTCTGGTATTGGCTGGCACATAGCTGTTTCTCTGTTTCCAGTCAGGCATCTCCTGATGTCTACATTCAGCAGATGATCTCCTTTTGCACACTGGGCAGATCAGCCCAATCCTACCTGACCAACACATTACATCCTGGCATTCAGCCCCTAGTGTGTCATGGTAAACAGCCCTGTGCTGTGACACTGGATGGACAGCTTCCCAGACCAGCTGCAATCACAGTTTAGTCTTCTCTGGCTGCAGAACAGCAAAGTCTCTCAAATATTACAATTGCAGTAGCCTTCAGCTTGAATTTGCACTGAGCTATCACACAATTATTTTACCGCCTTCTTTCAGCAGGAGTTCTGCTTCCTCCTCTTTCACTCACTTTCTGTGGCCGGCAAGTGGTCTGTCTCCACAGCAGCACATCTTCAGGCTATCTTTCTCAACAGCACACAAACCTCTGTTCTCGCTCACCGTCAGCTGAAGGCTCAGTAAATTCTGAAATAGCCTCTGCTGTTCATTTGGGAGTTGCCGCTCTCAAATGGCGGTTTGAGATGTCAGTCTTTCACAGTATGTCTGGAGCCTTGCACCTCTACAGGTGACTGGATGCTGCAAAGACAACTGAACTAATGAAGTCCACTACAAGTCCATGAGTCCTTGTAGCTCCCTCCGTATGCTTTTTGATCCTTATTGGTCAAATACTCAATAATCCTGTCAACATGACAGCTCCAGTCAGAGGTGATAAAGATGACTGACAATTTTGTAATCCACAGGCAGTATTTCCAACATATCATCATTTACACTACGTCCTGCATGCAGACTGTGTTTCAGTATCCAAACCAATCCTGCGAGGGTGTACATACCTGTCCAGGTGAGCCAGGCCAACAATCAGGAGATTCCCAAGTTTTGTTGGGGGTGCTGAGGCTTTGGCTCCATCAGCAGTGTCTGGTGCCTTCCGCATGGGAGTGCAGGGAACCTTAAAGTCAAGCTCTCATGATGGGGTTACAGTACAGATTTCATAGGATTTTATGTGTGTTCC
The DNA here is from genome assembly GCA_016271365.2 of Neoceratodus forsteri. Taxonomy (NCBI): domain Eukaryota; kingdom Metazoa; phylum Chordata; order Ceratodontiformes; family Ceratodontidae; genus Neoceratodus; species Neoceratodus forsteri. The sequence goes on from CM028131.1 coordinate 1,074,304,803, forward strand.
CCCAATAATAGTCAAAGAGCACAGTAACTTGGTTGTGAGAATCGGTACTAGCATATTCTCAAAGTACTGTTCCAGGTGACTGAAGTAAACATCTCAAAGTTCATCAGACTGCATGAATTAAAATCCATTTGCATGACTAAACAGACCTATTTTCTTAACCTAGATAACCTCTTCTATGGTTCACAGCCTTTACTGCTAATTTTCAATTCTTTGATCTCTGACTCACACTCAATCTAATAGGATCCTGTTTTCCAAACCCTGTCATGTACAGTATTTTGTAATGCATGAAATGGCATAATCAGTCCAGCATCTTCCAAAAGACAAATTGTATTTATTAAAAAAGCATTAAAACATGCAGAGTAAAATAACTGTATATGAAGCTGGCATTGGCTTCACAGCTCAGTTACCTTTGTCTAATTACAGAAGACTTTACTCTGCACTCAGCTGTTTCTCAGCCAGAATAATGAGTCACTCACATTTAGCGAGGTTAAAGCAACACAGCATTTATTTCATTACTGGGACCCAACAAGCAATCTTACTAGACATAACCAAATGGACATTTAAGAGTGAAACTATTAAGCAGCAGGAAGAATGTTTATAAATGTTAACCCTTCCTTTTCCTGATAACAAGCCCTTGCATGCCAAGCTTTCAATGGGAAATGTAGTGCTCTGCTGGCATATTCTGGAAATTTGTTTATGCATCTGTAAAAGGCCTGTCTCGTCTCTCAGCTTGAGGCTGGTTACTAGAGGCTCTCAGAGGGTTAAGCCTGACCCCAAGAGTTGTCAACTAGAGGTACCCTGCTTGGAGACAAAAGGGCTTAGAGGGATGCAAGGGGTTTGCTTCCAAAGAGTTTCATGCAAGTGGTGACTTGCATCCCAACTTGCATCAAACACAGTTTTCTGAGGCAGCCTGTTTCCAGTTCAGATGCAGCTGCAGCAAAGCCCCCTGTGCCACAGGTTGTGCCACACAACTATGTGTGCCAGGATGCAGGGGGGCTTGCACCATGGCGGGGCTGCAACATCCCCTCTTCTGGGATTTTCAAGGCCCCACCATGAACGCAGCAAGGGACACCAGTTAGACCAGAAGTGGTCTAACTGGATTGCACCAGTGGGCTGCTGTAGTACAGGGGGCAGGAGGTGCACACCAGGGGCAACTGAGGTTGCAGGTCAGATGTGGGGGAAAAGCTGGTCATCACCAGCAGTGGCATGGCATTTGGCCAGAGACAGGCAGTTTGCACCATGTCCCCATTAGACCCCTCTCCCAGGAGGGAGTCATGGAGCTGGTGGACATAGTGTCCAACTGCCCCATGTCCCCCAACCCCCTTGGCATTATCTCATAAAAATGTAGTGAAGCAGGTTGGTTGTGTTGGTTGTGGAGGGGGTGGGGATAGTGTGTGATACCCTAATCATGTTACAGTCCTAAATGTTTTTTTATAACAATCTAATGTTACCAGATTGGTGTGGGTGGTGGAGAGGAAGCCTGGAGTACTGCCAGGGGAGCAGGGAACTGGGGGCATGGAGCATACTGCTGTTGGATGGGGACCAGTAGTTTTCACTATGCCCCCTCAGTCCCCTGCCTGAGGGAAGGAGAGGACTGGGGGGCATGGTATATAATGTCTGGTCGTGGACAAGCTGTTTTCTCCATGTCCCCATCAGTCACGTGCTTCAGTGCACTAGACAAATTCTGCCTATTTTTAGGCAAAACCCAGGGAGGGGGATACAAATGAATGCCAACTCACCTTGAACCAGATTAAGCTGTTGTGGTGTTTTTGGTGAATGGGGAGAAATTTGGCCAGGACACCGGGGACATTCCCCTACTCTTTTTGACCTAAAAAAAAGGGGGGGGGAGGGAAAGAAAATAAAGTACAAAGTAGGGAAATAAAGGATTTGTGATTTATCACTTATTCTAAATACTTAGATGAATGAAGCAATTTAGAAAGACAGGAATGCATAGAGTATATTTAGGATACAAGAAATGTACACTTACGCAAATACTGAAATTGTTTGAGGAAAAATTATATCGGTATGGTAATGTGTTATGGAATGGAAATAGTTGTTAGAGGGTATGTTTTTTTTTTTTTACATCCCTTCTTCCCCCAGGAAAATGTATCCCTACTCCCCTCAAGAAAAGGAAAGACAAAAAAAAAAGGAAGGAAAAGAGAGAGAGAAAGTAAGAAAGGTATCTGATCTAGTAAGACTTTAAGGATAGACAAATGGAAGAACAAATCTATGTACAGTAAATAAGTGCAAATAGTGTAAATATAGAAATGAGGCGATGGTATGAATAAAGAAAAGTGTAGAAATTGTTTTGGATAAAATGTACCCATATGGATGTTATGAGGCTATGTAATTTGTTTTGAAGTTATGCTTTGATTTTTACACCCTTTCCCCTTAATAAAATTCCCCTACTTTTTTCGAGAAGTGCCATGGGATCTTTAACATCCACCTGAACTACCACCAGAACATCCAGATGGGACCTCGGTTTAACGTCTTATCCAAAAGACGGCGCCTCAGGAGTGCAGCTGCAGCGCACCCCACACACATGCTGCACTACAGTGTCAATATTGGGATTTAACTCAAGTGCCTGGTGTGGGGATAGAACCCACAGCCTTCTGATCTCCCAGCCTCAGAGGTGAGTGTACTACCTGCTAGTCACTGACACAGTCCTCTACCCCCACCAATCCTCTGCATGGGGGGGTAGAGGACTGAGCAAGGCATAGTGCATGCCACCTGGCCGAAGACAGGTAGCTTGTCCCATGCTTGCTACCGGTACCCTGTCCAGGGTGGCAGCTGTATGCTGTGGGCAAAATGCTCCCAGCCCACAGTCCCACTCCCTCCTGCATTACCTCATGCATGTCAAGTAAGTTGCATTCAGTGTCGGCTGGTGGAGTTTAAGCTGTTAACTTTGGATTTTAAAACATGGGTGATACATTACCTCAGAGATACATTACCTCATGCCAGAAGGTGTGTGTGGGACTGACAGATGTACAAGCCTAGGGTAATGCCATGGGGTGGGTGGGGGTACCAGAGGCCCACCAGCCCCCTACCCACAACCCCTGGCATTACCTCATGCATTCAAGGGAAGGCCTGTTTAACTGGAGATAGTGACCAGGGAATAGAGTGAGAGACTGTTGTGGTCATGGAAGGAGATGTGTACTGCAAGGACAATGCACATATGAACATATGAAAGAGCCAGCAGGAGAAGGCCAAAATGGTCTATCTAGTCTGCTCATTGGTAATGCAGTGTCCCTGGCCTACAACATTGACCCTGCCCTCCCCTTGTCAGCCCTTCCTTCATAACTCTCCCCCCACAGTCCTGTAGGTTCCCTTTATGCCTATCCCAGGCCCGCTCAAAGCATAGCACTATCTTTGCTGAGACCACCTCTTCTGGCAGTGCTGACCATTTATCCACCACCCTCTCCATGAAAAAATGTTTCCTAACATCCCTCCTAAACCCCTGCCACCACCACCAACTTCAAACTGTGCCCCATTGTAGACCTGTTGTCCCTCAGCTTGAAGAGACCTTCCCTATCCACTTTATTTACTCCATTCAGGTACTTACAGGTCTGTATCATATCCCCCCCTCTCTCTCCTCTCCTTCAGGGAGTACATTCTCAGGGCTCCCAGCATCTCCTCATCAGACTTCCCCAGCTGTCACCCTATCATCTTGGTTTCCTTCCTTTTGACTCTCTCTGACAAGCTAATGTCCCTCTTATGATATGGATTCTGGTATCTTGCCCCATATTCTAAATGCAGTCGTACCAGTGACCTGTACAGGGGCATTATGACCTCACTCCACCTAGTGCTGAATCCCCTGGCTATGCACTTCAACATCCTGTTTGGCGCCGCTGCTGTCTTCTTGCATTGCATGGAGTGTCTCACGCCACTGGTAATCACCACTCCCAGATCATCTTTTTCCTCAGATGTTGCTGCCTGCCTCCCCCCCTTCCCAGTTAATACTCCACTGTAGGGTTTCTGGCCCCAATGTGCATCACTTTGCATTTCTTGGCATTGAAACTAAGTTGCCAGATCTTCAACCATCTTTCAAGTTTCCTGGGATCTTCCTGCAGCTCCTGTATCCCTTCAATTGTATCCACCCTCCCACAGAGTTTGATAACATCGGCAAACAGGCACATGTTGCCCTTTATGCCTCCCCCAATGTTGTTTATGAAGACATTGAATAACACTGGCACCAGCACCAATCCCTGCAGAACTCCACTGGTTACCTCTTTGGTAATGCGAATATACATACGGACATATGAATGTGTCAGCAGAAACAGACCACCTGGTCTATCTAAATCTGCTCAAGTGTGCAGCTAGCACCCCTAGTTTGCAGCTGCCCCACCCCCCTTCCCTTTGTCATCCCACTGCCACCCCTCACCTCCCCCACCCTCACTTTCCCCTGTTCCCTGTCCCATGCCCTTTTGAAGCTGTTCACAGATTTACATGATACCACCCATTCTGGTAGAGTGTTCCATTTTGCTACCACCCTCTCTGTGAAATAGTGTCTCCTCATTTCCTTCCTAAATCTTCCCCCCTCTATTCTTAGCCCATGCCCCCTGGTGATCCTACCCCACCTTAACTTAAAGACCCCATCTGCCCCATCTTTACTGATTCCCCTCAGATACTTGAATGTCTCTATCATGTCCCCCCTGTCCCTTCTATCCTCCAGGGTGTACATATTCAGTCTCCCAGCCTGCTGTCAGTTTCTCCCCTCCATTCCACATATCATCTTTGTTGCCCTCCTCTGCACCCCTCCAGTAGTCTGATATCACGCTTTACGTATGGCCTCCAAAACTGCACACAATACTCTAAGTGTGGCCTTACCTGTGACCTGTAGAGGGGCATGATCACCTCTCTTCGCCTGGATGAAAACCCGTTCGCTATACACCCCAGCATTTTGTTCGCTTTTGCAGCCGCTCTCCTGCACTGGGCAGTGTTGTTCATGGTCCCTGTTATCATTACCCCTAGGTCCTTCTCCTCCTCAGTGATCCCCAGTTTAACCCCTCCCAGCCAGTATTCTCTCCTTGAGTTCTTCACCCCAAAGCGTATAATCTTACACTTCTGTGCATTGAACCCCAGCAGCTGTCACCTCTCTGAACACTTCTCTAGCTTGCTTAGGTCCCCCTGCAGCTGCTTCCATCCCTCCTCTCCATCCACTACTGCTCTGATTTTGGTATCATCAGTGAACAGACTTATCGTGCTCACCACCCCATGTGCAATGTCTGATATGAAGAGCCCAAACAATACTGGCCCCAACACAGAGCCTTGTGGCACCCCACTCATCACCAGCCTTGGAGTTGAGAGCTCCCCTCTCACCACCACCACCCATTGAAGCCTCCCACTCAGCCCTGAATTTTATAACATCAATAAGTATAATACATGTCGACCGGGATTTTAATAGAGCAGATTTCAGTGAACCCATAGTTTCTGCCCCAATCATGAGCCTGAAGACAACTCCACACAAGTAAACTAAAAAACAGGAGTTCCATCAACTGGAGTCAGTATATGATTTGAATTTAAACTCCATATACTGCATAACACAGACCAAGTTATCGGAGTTTGTGAACTTTTTTGGCTTCAGTAAGAAAGAGCCCAACAAAAGTAGCTTAACAAAGGAGTCTAAAGTGCTCCAGTTCAAACATTGAGGAAACAAACTCAATTCAGAACCTAGTGGGATGAGAGGTTATTTAAACATTTAAATGTTAAGTTAGCATGTTTCAAAAATATTTATCCAGATCCGTGTCTCTGATGTAGCTCTAACCATCTTCAACAAGGAGTCCCATAGAGAACAAAGATTTTTAACTCTAGCAACAATGGTTTCCTTAGTTGCCCAGTTCATCCACCAGATATACAGTAGGCCTCGTCAGATAAAAAGTCGAACTAAACCCAAAGATATCCTTATAAGAGGCAGTGTATCTCTAGTTTCCCTTTTCAGGTGGTAAAAAGGAAATTTATCAGAGGTTCTGCTCAGAAACCCTTGCAATAGATTCACTGATTCATTGATTAAGCACAAAAAAACTTAACAGCAGGCTGATACTTCTAATAAAGTTCCCAAAAGGTTACTTACTCCATGTACATTTGCTCACTGAAGCACAGCATGTCAAGAAAAATAATTTTCTGAAAACGCCAAAACTTTTCCAGCCAATTCTGATTCCCAGCACGTTCTCCACATTATCTGAGGTTTTTGCTACTCCTCTCTCAAAAAACTCTTGGTCATGGTAGAAAAAGAAAAATGTACCTTATGAGTTAGTTTCAGAGTTCAGAGCAATATACTGAGCCTAAACAAGCTCGCAGAAAGTTGAGTAGTGGACCTGTGATTTTATGAGTTCTCCTGTTAACTAAATATCAGACATAAAACTCGAAAATCAAGTTCCATTGCAGTCAATTGGCAAGTAATTTAAAGATAAATTCTCCTATCAAATTAAGAAGCTGTAGCTATTTCCTCTTCTGTGGGAGGACAGACTACAATAGATTTAAAGTAATAGATAACTCCCTACCACCACCACCACCACCAGCTAGGTTCTGTCTCTCAGCCAACTGGCTACCCATCTTGTCAGTTTCACCACAACCCCCAGATCCCTCAGTTTGCTGATCAACCTCCTATGTGGCACCAAATTGAAGGCCTTGCTAAAGTCCAGGTAAATGATGTCAACCACTTTGCCCCACCCTTCTCCCCCCTGGTGACCCAGTCAAAAAAGTCGATCAGGTTCATCTAACAGGATCTTCCCTCCACAAACTCATGCTGCCTCTTGCCCTGGAGACCATTCTCCTCTATGTACCTTACTAACCTCTCCTTGAGTATGGTCTCCATGAGTTTGCACATGATCAATGTCAGACGTACCAGCCTATGGTCCCCCTGATCCTCCTGGGACCTGCTCTTGTGGAAAGGCACATCCCCCAGAGGCTTGGAGCTGTTAACTATTAACTACATAGATGAGTCTGAAGAGTGCTGGTTAGTGATGGGAACACCAGAGAACTGGTGGGGGAAGGATCCACAATCCTGGGGTAATAGCATGGGTTTGGGGCAGAGGACTGTGAAGGCATGGTGCATACCACTGGTGGATGGGAACAGTTTGCACTATGGAACCAGTCCCGTGCTTGGGGGAGGGCAGAGGAATGTGTTGGAAATGGAGCATACTACCTGGATGGGAGACATGTCCCCTGCATACAGTGGGTGTCGGGGAGTCATACTGCATCCTGAACACTTCTGAATTTACTTCATGCAAGTGGGGGAATGCCATCAGAGAAGGAACATGCATATTGCAAGGAGGAGACAGGGTCTGTTAAGGCCTGCAAAGCCAAAAAGACCAGCATAGTCAATAAGGCCATATTTTAAATTCAAGCTGCTGCCATCAGCCCTCAGTCGAGTTGGTTCTCTCCTGCACAAGGACAAACTATGGCATGGCACTGTGCTTTGATGTAATGTACTCTAGGTGATGTGGGGGTGGACTCTAGCTTGAAGTAATGTTGGGGTGGAGGGGAGCTTGGGGGAATATGGTACACACACACTGTTGGGTGCAGTGGGCTCACCCAGTTCTGCACATTATATAAACAGCAAGGACCGCTCGCACCAGATGCAAGAAGGGAACAGAAAGGGTCAGCTTCCCTCTACAGAAATGTGGATGGGCTGTATCCTACCATGTGACCTACTGACCAGAACTACCTAGTCTACCAGCTGAGGTCTCAAGTACAGGGTATATATCATGTACCCAGGGCCAGCATTTAGTAAAGCTGGGAAAAGTGGAACCAGTTCCTTGACACTAACAAGGACTGAGGAAACATGCAGTTTAAAAGAGCAATGTTCAAGCACCTGCAAACACCCTGTTCTTGTCACTAACCTCAGGTCCTGGCCTCTATCTTACCCCCCCCCCCGCATCCTCTTTCTTCGGCCCTCTGTCCCTAACACAATTCCATATGGGGATGCTGACCCTAAGTTCTGGTACAAGATTGATCTTTAATGGAACTTCTAAACAGTTCCAACCCAATCCTATTTTTGTTTTGTATTATCGTATTTATTCACCCCCTTCGTGCTCGGTGACCCCCACTCCTTCAGGCTCCACAAGTTCCTTCGAACCCAACTGTCCTTCCTCGAGCCTCTCCAACTCCTCGCATTGCAGCCGATCCCCGAGGTATCCCGGACGTATCCCTTCGCCGGGCAGGTCCCTCTCCTCAGAGGGGGAAGGGCACCGGGGGGAGGATGGCCCAGCACACTATTGATAGGCCCCAGGGATGCTGCCAAGGAGAGGTAGGCCCTCAAGAAGGCACTGGAGGTATTGGGGACAGAAAGCCATCATCCGGTGGTCAGCGAGCGGTATTTCTGCTTTTCTAGAGTCCCCCTGCACATCACTCGCATAGTGCCTCCAGTGTCCACTGGGAGCAGTTACCGAGCGATGCCATCCCCAAACCCACCCCAGGATAGGAGAGCAGTCCTACAGATGCTCAATCCTATCCTCCCCTGCTGACCCCCAGTAACCTGAGTCCATTCCTGAACCTGGGTCGCCGGCGCCAATCCTATTTTAATGTAATTATTGGAACTATTTAGCTACAGTACATACTTTGTGAATGCAACATTGCACCTAGATACTCTGATTTTCGTACACATTGTCCAGTACCTATCCAACTCTGTCCAAATATGTATCCCCAAGAACCCTCTTGGAAACTAGGTGCATCACCTAAATAAGCCTATCTTTGAGTGCACAATATCTAGCTAAAATAAAATAAAAAAACAGGACTAGACCAGAAGGAACCTAACACCGGGCACCCCAGTATATATATATTTTTGTTTGTTTATAGCGAGGAACCAAATAGCTACCCTTTTCATAGGAGACCAGGAGGGATTAACCCATGACAGTGTATGGGTTTACTAAGCATTAATCCATGCCTGGTGGGGGGCTGGAATCACAAGGTTAAGCCGAGTGATTTCGGCCACCGAGGCGTGGATTAATGCTCAGTAAACCCATACCCTGGAGTGCGTCACTCCTCTTATAACATGGGCAATGTTTTGTTTGAGTTTTACCTAAAAAAACAGTGAAATAAAGCCATGTTACCATGTAACTGTGGGTATATCAGACATTTATCAAGGTCAGGTGACCTGTTTGGACCAATCAGAAGACAGTATTTTAGGGACCCATGTTATAATACACATTAAATTCATTTGTATACCACTGGTTGAATTAATTAATTAAATTAGCCCCTTCCACATAGCTCAAGACTTACAGTTTGAATTTGCACATCTGGAAAAAAGCAGATTTCTCCTAACAGTATACACAACAGGAGCAACCAAAAATCAGAAACTGCACATATGGGACCCTATGCACTATGCTTATTCACCGCAGATATGTAGTACATAGGCATCCCTAAGTCAGACAGCCATGCAGTTGGTTTACTGTCGTACCCTCACATCATGTATGAAAGAGACTCATGCCCCTTCCACACCAGATTCCCTGACCATGTGCACCACTGCATGCAGGGCCATATCTGAGGAGTGATCTGGGGTGGAGCATTGTTACGTGCCATTCACCATCCCAGCCCCAGGGTGCAGAGTGCCAGTAGAGTGGGGGTGCAGGCTAAATATGCAGAGACCCTCCCATAGCAGCTATGCGACCACTCCAACCAGTGGCATGTGCCATGGTGGGGCAAGCATCCCCCTTCCCACTGCCCCCAGCCCTCCAAATGTGCAGCAAGAGCTGAGGGCTACTGATCAAGCATGTACCTATGTTATTGTTTCCTTACAGGAATACAAGCTGCTCTTTCCTACAATCCCTTGCGCTGTACAGAGCAGAGTATCCAGTGTGCCAGTGGAAAAAGGCATCTAATTGAATGTTCGCTGGTGTTCGCCTCTCCACTCATGTCAGACCCTCCAAGCTACTATGCATATATGGGGAGTGACCACAGACAGACAGACCAGATAACGAATTGTGCAGGCTTAAGCACCCAGGGTACATGCCTTTAGCAGGTACCTGGGCCACCTTCATACATAGCTTCTTATGAAAACAGAGTCCTATATATTTATCATAATTTAATCCCTAATATTCTTTCAACTGTGTGTTTGACATTTGCTTTCTTATTAATACTAATTTATGATACAATAATGAAAATCCCTCACCCCCTGCCACCAAAAAAAAAAAAAAATAGTAAGTCAACTTTTAATCTAGCAAGGTCATATAGATCAAACACTGTTTTATTCCAAAGTTTTACATATTTGGCAGCACATTAATAATTGTACCAGATTTTTCAAACAGAGCACATTTATGGATATTAATATGGATGATGTGAAACATTTAATTTTATTATATTAGAATAAAAGGATACGATTGATTGCTCAACCGGCAATATGGAACTGCAGCTCCCAAATCATTAATCAATTGTCACTCCATTCTTTTTGTGCCAAAGCAGGGTAATACTTAAGGTGTCTGTTGCTATGAATACTGAGGAACAAAAATGCAACTATTCACATAGTGGTCATGTATTCTTCATTCTCTCTTCCATTCATAAGTCCTGGTACCATCTTGTAGATAGAGATGGCCAAAGACCTGTCACCTTTTGAGTGTTCTAAATGGAGCTTTACTACCTGATGACCATTGTTTGGGGGGGAAGGGCATTTGTTTAAAACTTTAACTGTTGTAAAAAATTTAAATGCAAAGACAGATTTTGGCCTGTTTCATTTTACATCAGGACTGGCCATTTAATAAGGAATAACACCCAATGAGATGTACAGGGCATGCTCTGCTATACTGATGCCATGGGTACATTGTGAGGAATGAGACATAAGCTGAGTGACTTTAACAAGTCCATATATCAGCATGCTCAGACGCTTCAATGGGAATTATTCCACTTATAAATTAAAGCAGGTTCTAAACTGATTTGTGAAGTGTAAACACTTATTTAATTCAGCACTGTTCAGTCATGCTGTGATAACCGGACAGTCAGGTGATGCTTTTAGCCAATTAGATTGCTAGGATTTCATCACTCATTTTATAAAAAGAATGTGTGACCAGCTTGACAGTACAATGACTTGAAGAACCATGTGCCATGTGCCATATGCCCTGCTGAATTCCGGGTTCTCAATCCAAAACCATAATGATTCAGCAGACCAGCAGAGGAAGAGCCAGCATCCTTTGGTTGCTCTCCTCTAGGTACGTGTGTTGGAGGTTCCCACTGCAGCACTGTCCCCATGGTGTGTCTGGGGGAGCAGTGATAGCAAGGCAGTCCATGGGCTGCATAACAGGGACTCTGGGTGGCCAGAGAAGTGAGTTCACTTCTGGAGAGGAGTTTGAGAGAATTTCAGGTGGTTAAGGGGGAGCAAGGTTGAAAGAACAAAAGTGCTGGAAGCGATTTGAGTGGATAAATTGCCCACCACTATTTCTATCAAGTGTCACCAAACCCATCCAGGAAGGGATGTCCTGCTGCCTCCCCCACCAGATTCTTTTTCTAGTCAGCCTAATCTGGGACAGGGCAAGCTATACCACAGGAAGGTAAGGCTGAGGAGGCTTTCAGAAGGGTCCACAATAGTTGCCTCTGAATGGTTGAGTGGATTACCATGGAAAGGAGTACCAGACCCCAGCAAGATGTTAGAAAAAAATTATTTGTGGCACTTTCAGATGACAAAGGGTTTTTTATACCATTACCATATTCTGTACCCATTTACTGTATGTCCTTTTGCAGGATACCATAAAGTGATCAAAATCATTACCAATACAATAAATTCAGACACCATGCTTTATAACACTTGTCACCAGAAAATGTATTCAGCTTATTTTGGTTTTGCACTGTTTTAATTTCCATCCCTACAAGTCATAACAATATGGGAGCAAGGGGAGGCTTTCTGGAATCATTTTATTTTATAACATACTCTGGCTACCCTAGAATTCAGTCATTTTTATTAACACACATTTTGATGGATAAACCATAAGGTACATGAATGCTTTAACTTATTTGTTATGGAACTGCAGGATAGTTCTACTTTAATCAGGAACTCCCAACCTGTTGAGTCTTAAAACAACTCTGAGTAATGGTTTGGGGGCTCCAAAGTCTCCCTTTCAAAAAAAAAAACATATCAATAAGGACTGAAAAGTACTCATAAATGCCAATAATGTCCGTCATCACAATAACAATGAGACATAGCAAATATTGAAAAAAACAGTGGGAGATCTGAAGAACAGTGCAATCTGTTCTACACCACCATACCAGTAATTACTGCAAATCCAATATATTATTACCATGTACATAACAGATAGGGTTTGATTTACAAAATGAACTGCATACCCAGTTTAGGTTGGCCATCTAAAAATCACTCACCAGTATTTGTTATACAGAATAATACCTTTTTTCTTAATGGTACACCACTAGAATTTATAGCAGTGTCACTATGGACTCCAACAAGTCGTCTGTCTGCAAATCAAATTACTGAAGTGTCCATAGCTCATTTGGTAGGTTGAGGAACTTGGGTTCATATCCAGATGATACAGTACTACCCACTCCTAACAAGGTGCAGCTGCAAGAGCAAAGTAACAAATAAAAATGAAAGATAGGGCATGTAAAGACACTGGGTCTGATTCTCAAACGAGATAGATCAACGCAAGGGACTTGTCTCTAACGATTGTGATGCAAGAGGTGACTTGCATCACAACTTGTGTCAATCAGGATTTTGTAACGCAGCTGCATCAACTCCTGAAGCAGCTGTGACAAAGCCCCTTTGCGCCATGGTTGTATCACACAACCAGGTGCACAAGATTGCAAGGGGGCATGTGCTATGGCAGGGATGCAACATCCCCTTTATTGGTATTCTGAAAGCCCTGCCATGGGCACAGCAAGGGGCTCATGTTAAACCAGCCAGGAGGTGGTCTAAGCCCCTTGTACCAGTGCCACACAAGGTGGTGAAATAGGGGGGCTCTAAATGTGGGATATGGGTGCTGAAGGGGCATGGGGTGCCATAGGGGTGTTGGGGTGATGGTGGGCATGCCAGGGAGTGATGTGGCACCCACAGGGGGTGCCGTTTATATGACCATTAAGCTAATGGGATGGTACTGCAGGGGGGTCAGGGACAAACAGTGCCATGGCCCCAGGTGGGCACAGCCCTGACAGCAGCCCCAGCCTCCAGCACTGTTTGTCCCTGGATGGCCCTAAAGTACCATCCTATTAGCTTTACTACTACTATAGACCAGTCCGCCTTCTCGTACTGCTTCCCAGAACTGTGAAACTTGCTTCTGCACCAGATTCACCACTCGTCCTCCCCTCCTCCTTAACTGCAGCTCTTCATAACTACCTCTCTGTTAATTGTTTCCATTCCTAACTCCTCCAGGGTCTCCAAGTTCCCATCTGTTATCTTCTCTAGTGTAACTGATGCAACATTCTATCCAATTACTACACTTAAAAGTGATGTATTATGTTTTCTGCGAATTGATATTTCCTGCTTAGTAGCCATGACCCCTACTGTGTATATTGTCAACTGTATGCTCCTCCTAATTGCATTCCTTACAATCACATAGCTTGTATTTATTGTTTATATTATTGTTAAGTACCCAGTGGTATCCTTGTTGTAAGATGGTTTCCGTATGTATTTGTTAATGTATCTCTCCCGTTACCCCTTCCCTCAGGATGCACCATGAGACAAGCAACTTGTTATTCAGTGCGCCATTCCTGGTGAAACATTTCAATAAATGAATGAATGAATTAATTAATTAATTAATAGTTAAATGAACGGTACCCCCACCAGGTGCCATATCACCCCCTCACATATCCACTGTCTTCCCAACTCCCCCTATGGCACCTCCATGCCTGTTGTGCCCTGGGATACTTTCTGGCAAACCTGTTTCACCCCCCCCACCATCCCAGACCCTCTAGTGTTGCCCCAGGAGGGGAAGGGAGATGGATCCCTGTGGCAATTACCGCAGGCATGCCTATTGTTTGGTGCTAGCATGCGGGTGTGGCAACTCCTGGGTTTTTGGTGCAGGGATCCCTGTTTTTACAGAACTGAGTGCAGGGTCCTTGACGCACTCGGAGTTTGCTGCAGTTCTAGATTGCCACAAATTGTGGTGATCTAAGACAACTTTGAGAATCAAGCCCAATAAATTCAAGTGAATATATTATATATAAACTGCCAAGTACAAACACCCCAGGGCTCTCCCAGACACTGAGGCAGAGGGCCCAATACTCAAACAAGATAGTTTGACACAAAGGACTTACATCTAAAGATTGTGATGCAAGAGGTGGCTTGCGTCACAACTTGCGTCAGTCCGAATTTTGTAACACAGCTGCATCAACTTGAAGAAAGGCCTAAAGCTACTTTCCTTTGCACTATGGTTGCATCACGCAACCAGGTGCGCCAGGTCACAAGAGAGCTTGTGGAGAGGGGGGATTAATGACAACAAAAATGGAATGGGACCTGGGGGTAGTTATATCAGATGACCTAAAGGTAGGCAAGCAATGTGAGAAGGCAGTAAAGAGGGCTGGGGGGATACTGGGATTCATAGGGAAAGGCATCACCAGAAGAAAACAGGAAGTTGTTATCCCTATGTACAGACAGTTGGTGACACCCTATCTGAAATACTGCATGTAGTTCTGGAAACCCCATCTCCGCAAGGACATAGACAGGATGGAGACAGTCCAGAAGAGGGCAACTAAAATGGTGCAGGGTCAGCACCAAAAGCCATACAAAGAGAGACTAAAAGAGCTTAATATACAGTGACACCCACCAGGATAAAGAGCAGCACTGCAGAATTCTGCGGTAGAGTTACTGCAGCAAACAATGCAGTTTCAATGGGAGTTGATCCTTTTTGTCATGCAGAAAACCTGTGACACTATGCTTCATCCTGGTGGGCTTCACTGTATATACTCTCGAGGAAAGGAGGGAGAGGAGGGACATGATAGAAACTTTCAAGTACCTCAAGAGAATCAGCAAAGTCCAAGAGGGTAGTATCTTTCAGAAAAAGAGATGTACAAGAACAAGGGGGCACAATTTGAAGGTAGAGAGGGGATGACTCAGGGGTAACATGAGGAAGTATTTTTTCATGCAGAGGGTGGTGAACACATGGGATGGCCTTCCTGAGGAGGTTTTGGGGTAAAAAACAGTGGGGGAATTTAAGGTTGCATGGGACAGACATAAGGCAATTCTAGTGGGAGGTAGGAGGAAGTAGGCTCTTGGTAAAACTAGAAGCTGCAGCTTATCCAATTGGTAGGGAAATGGGCAGACTGAGTGGGCCAAGTGGTCCTTATCTGCTGTCAAAGTCTATGTTTCTATGTTTCTACTGTGCCATAGAGAGGCTGTAACATCCCCTTTACTGGTATTCTGGAATCCCCACTGTGGGCACAGCAAGGGGCTTAAGTTTGACCAGTCAGGAGGTGGTCTAAGCCCCTTGCGCCAGTGTCATACAAAGTGGCAAAATAGGGGGTGCTCTGAATGTGATATCCAGGTGGTTAAGGGGCATGGGGGTGCCATAGAGTTGTTGGGGTGATGATGGGCATGCCAGGGAGTGATGTGGCACCCAATGGGGGTGCCGTTTGTATGATCATTAAGCTAATGGGATGGTACCACAGGGGCAGGTCCAGGAACAAAGAGTACCATGGCCCCAGGTGGGCACAGTCCTTTCAGCAGCCCCAGCCATCTGCACTGTTTGTCCCTGGATCCTACACCTGTAGTACCATCCAATTAGCTTAATAGTTACATGAACGGCATCCCCACTGGGTTCCACAATACCCCCCACATTCTCATGTCTCTCCAACTTCTCCTATGGCACCCCTTCTGCCCCCAAACCACACCTGGAAAACTTGTTTCACCCCTCCCCATCATCCCAGTCCCTCTAGTGTTGTGCCAGGTGGGAAGGCGAGCCGGATCCCTGCGGCAAGTCCCTCAGGTGCACCTATGGTTTGGCGCTAGCCTGTGGGTGTGGCAACTCCCAGGTTTTTGACACAGGGACCCCTGTTTTTACAGAATTGGGCACAGTGTCCCTGATGCACCCAGAGTTTGCTGCAGCCCTAGATCACTGCAAATTGCGGCGACCTAAGGGCTCTTTCAGAATCAGGCCCGGAGTCTCTAGAAGCAATGGTGTATTTGAATCTGGCAGTTTGCGTGTGCTGTTTTTACATGTTTGTTTGGGTTTGTATTCAGCCTTGACATGGCAATGCAGTACTGGGTGGTGCTATATCAGTGGAGTAGCCATCCCTCTCATGACATATTAAACCTAGGTCCCATCTACCCCTCTCTGGTGGCTATCTCGGTGAAAGTTAAAACTACAATGTCACTTTTTGACATGAACATTGAAATTATGACAGTGCCCTTGAATCCTTTCTTAACAGCACCACATCTTACAGGATAAAGTCTAATTGCGTGCCTCAGGCAAGTGTCAAACCATCGTCTCTGCCTGCTGATTGGCTGCTCCACTTTTTAAATTCTTTGCTACTCCTTTTGGACTTTAAGCTAATTTTATTTACTGATTCTAGTACTGGTTAAGTTTCTCCAAATTGTCCTGTGAATGCTAACCGAAATGTGAATCTAAGCCTGTTTAGAGTAACTTTGCACTTCAAGGGTTGTTTGAAGTGCAGGATCCTTTAGAGTACAGGTTTTTTAGGTTTTAAAGCATTACAGTTCTCTGTGTAGAGCAGGTTTCATTTGTGCCACAGTTGTAGGCTACGTCCTGCAAATAATCCCATTTTTGTTTCACTTTCTCTGCTTCCTGCTTGAATTTTTTACCCACTCCCCCATCCTCCACCCTGGCCTTTGTTAAATACTCTCCCTCCCCCCTCGGCACCGCCCCTAGGCAATCTTCATCCTCTCCTCTCACTAATATTGCAACTCCCCTTAAAGATACAGAATGCAGTTATAGGGCCTAACACTTGTTGGTGTTAATCTTAACTCTTTAAGTTAGAAGACACCACACTGAACTCTAAACCAGCCTAATTTCTCCCCATCCTAAAGGCGTCCCCGTGTCTACTCACTTTCTACTCTCGGAAGACACCACACTGAACTCTAAACAGCAGGTGGCTGCCTCACTTCTGGTAGGCATCCCCGTAGCCTTGTACCTGCTGCGACCCCAACAACCACTGAGAAACAAGACCACCTCTTTATGAACAGCCGGTCTCGCCCTGCTTGTGATACTACAACTACTTATTCCGCCTGTATGCTCGCCGATGCCTCCCACGCTTAGCATGTCAGATGTACCCCTCATACCTCCCTCAACCCACCTCTCCCCCACCCTGACAACCCCCTCAGCTACCCACCCCTCCACCACCTCCCCACAACGCTGCTCTTCCTCAACCCCCTTTGCTCTACCTCGGCTTCCCAGCCCTCCGCTTCCTGCCCATCCCCTGCTTACTCCTCATAAAGTCCACCTACAGTCATCATCCAGCAATTAATAAATGCCTCTCAGCTCTCCTCAGGATAATCTCCCTGCTACTCTTGCTGTCTGGTAACATCCGTCCCAACCCAGGCCCTCCTACCTCCAACCAGCTGCTGACCCCCCCAGGGCTACAAATCACCTCCATGAACATCTGCAGCCTCCCGAAGAAGACTGCATCCCTCCAGTGCTGGCTAGTGCAACACTAACTGGACATACTGGCATTGATGGAAACTTGACTCTCTAAAATTACCCCTGACTCTTTCGTCACTCTCCCCAGCTACTCCCTCTTCAGGGAGGATAGAGTGGGAAAGCATGGTGGTGGCTGTGCTTTCTACATCTGAGACTCCTTGCTGTGCCAAGCACTCCCCGCCCCTATGTTGGACCATGGGACACAAGCCCTCTCCCTAAAACTCACTCCTGATCCCGTCAGGGCTCCCCTTATTATCACCGTGGCTTATATCCCACCTTGGAACCAAGCCCCTGCAATCCTGTCCCTCTCCGATTACCTCTCCAGCCTCCCCCACAAAGTAGAACAGATATTGGTGGGCGATCTCAACGTCAACTGGCTCACCAGCTCAGCAGCCCATGCCAAGGACACTTTCGCGGCCCTAGACCTAACTCAATTGGTAACACAACCCATTAGGTCTAGCCCCTCAAGTGGCTCACACACCCTGCTGAACGTCCTTCTAACCAATCGCCCCCACAGAATCACGGACGTTGTGGTCCTCCCTAACTCACACAGCGACCACTCCCCAATACTCTTCACCTGGTCCTGTCAGCTACCCAAACCACCACCCAGCTTTGTTTCTCGTCACCATTTATGACCTGGCAGCCTCAGTAAGCTCAAACACTACCTAGCCTACTGGGATTGGGATTGGTCCCCCATAAAATTGGCCCAGAACATAAACGAGGCCCTCAGCTACTTCATTAGCTCCCTCAACAAGGCCTGTGATATATTCACCCCATTTGTCAAAACCCATACCAAGAAGCATAATGTGCCTTGGGTCAGTCCTATGCTTCTTCAGCAACTGCAACTGAGGGACAACCTCTGGCACAAAGCCGCCACCTTTGGCAAACAGACAGATAGACAAGTCTATAATACTGAGCGTAACAGATGCAACTATGCCATACGTAAAGCCAAGGCAGAATACTACAGATCCTCTCTGGCTGAGCACCTGCAAGTTCTGGGACAATACAAAAGAACTTAACGGGAAATCCTTCTCTCCACCCCTGTCCCAACTCGACATTAATGGCACCACGTCCACAGACCCAAAAAGCATAGCTGACTGCCTCAACATTGCCTTTTCTGATCTCAGTGCAGTCCTCCCAAGCAACTTTTTCGACCCAGCTCCATCCTCCCTTGCACCTAATCTCCACCACCCACCATTCCACTTATGGGTCATTAGTCCACAAGAAGCCAAACCTTACTTAACCAAAGCACTCAGTGGCACTAGCCCATGCAATAACCCCCTTGACACGAGACTCCTTCGACTGGTCCTTGACTCTGTCCTTGTCCCACTCACAGACTTACTCAACTGCTCTCTGTGTTTTGGACAGTTCCCAACCGCCTGAAAAACGGCAGTCATTACCCCCATACTGAAAGGTGGGAATAGCTCCTCTCCCAACAATTATCGACAAATCTCCATTCTTCCTCCACTTTTCAAAGCTCTCAAACAAATACTGGCCAATCAACTCACAGAGTACCTTGACACCCATGGCCTGCTATGCAGGGAGCAGCATGGCTTCTGATCTGCCCATAGCATGATCACTGCCCTCACGGAATTCTCGAACTTCCGCCTGTCTGCCATAGACAAGGGCCACCTCGCTGGTGCCATTTTTATCAACCTCCCCAAGGCCTTTGATATGGTCTCACACACCTCCTCTTACTGAACACACTCCACCAACTCGGCTTCTCTGACGGACCCCTCTCCTGGTTCTCTAGCTACCTTTCCTCAAGGTCCCAATGTGTAAAAATTCACACCATGCTCTCCAGTAACTAGCCTGAATGCTCTGGTGTTCCCCAGGGCTCCATCCTGGGCCCATTGCTCTTTAGTCTTTATCTAAACACCCTGCCCAGCTTCTGTTTAGGCAGGGTTCTTTTTTATGTGGACGATGCAGTTCTCTTTGCCTCCCACTCTTACCCCTCTGCACTCCAGTCCTCCCTCCAGCACTCCTTCAGTCAAATTGAGAACTGGTTCATGGACCGCCAACTTATCATAAATATTAAAAAAAATAAATCCATGCTTTTCACCCATCGCCAAAGCAAAGCCAAGGACTCCACCTTCCAGATCCTCTCCAGCTCGCTCCATCCACTGGACCAAGTCCTCACCTACAAATACCTGGGCATCACTTTTGACTCTATCCTTTCATTTCACTCTCACATCAATATGCTCACCTCAGCCACCAATGCACACATTGGCCTGTTATACAGACATAAGGACTGCCTGGCACCCAAAGCCCTCTGCCTGGCAGTCACCTGCTCTGTACTGTCCCTAGTAGACTGCGGACTCACAGTATACGCAGCAACCAACACCACTCTAAACAAAATCCAAATTTCCATTATCAAGGCGTGACACCTCCTGTCTGAAGCCGATAAACAGACACATTCCTGCATCCTTTATTCCTTAACCAATGCACTCACACTCAAGGAGAGACTTCAATATCAGTCCTGCCTCCCTGCCAAAAAAATACAACTGGGTATGCACCCCCCAGAGTCTCCACATCCCTTCTCCCTGCCACCCCTACTGTTGCCACTCGCAGTGCTCCAAGACTATACTGCAGATCCCTAGGGTCAGGACTGCACTAGCACAAAGATCCTTCCCCAGAGCACCTGCCTGGTACAATGCTCTCCCCCCACCATCACCTCTCTCACCAAAATAGGGCCTTTCAAGGTCGCACTCAAGAATCACATTCTGTACACCCGCAATTGTGAGTGTCCTCTTCCAAAACCACCCTAGGCCTCTAGGTGCCTCTTTTCAGGGGCCGGAGCCTAGCCAGCCTTGACAATGTCTCACCTGAGACAGCACACTTTGTACCTCATAAGAAGTTACTGTGCTTGTATGTTAGCAACTGCCTAGCTACTGATTGTATATGACTACAGCTCATTCTGCTGATGGATATGTTAACAACTGCCTAGCAACTATTTGTATAGGACTGAAGTTCATCTGCTGGATGACACTATCACCCTATCAATTGTATTCAATGTTCTTCACCTTATGTATTACCTGTTCCTTCAATTTTCATTACTATCTGTATTTTCCTCTTTGTATCATGACGTGGAGCCTTTGGAAACGAGTCTATGACTCAAAGGGTTGTAATTCCTATGTGCTCATAAATAAATATATTAATTAACCAAATGCTCTTCCAGTGACTCTGGCATACATTTCTCTAAAATACCTTCAGAACAGAAAATGTGACCTTACACACTTTTGAACAATATTGCTGAAAATGTTAACATCAAAATGAATTTATTTCATGCGCTATTCTGAATTTCAGTTTTCGTTAACTAAATTCAAAACTCCTACTTTTGCTTTGCTGAATGATGCCGCTCATGAACTGCTGGTCTATGTTTTGCCTGGCATGCACATCAGGATGTTCTTATCTGGTGGATGTCTGGCTCCCCTATCGAGTGGCTCAATGTTGCCCTCTCAAAGAATAGTATAGAGGAGACATCTCCGGTAGAGAGATGCACACTGTTTTGAAACAAAAGCGTCCCTGCACATCTCATGTTGCTTACTGTATGTAAATATATACAGCTTAGAAAATGGGCTTAAGCTATCCCAGAATCTGACTGGATGAACCGCTTGGCAATGTGAGCATCCCTCAGACATCAGAGTCTGAGTAAAACAAGAGCCAGTGACAGCTGCCTCAGCACAGTGCATATCACTGTGCCACACCAAACTGAAAGGCAGACATTTTTTTCCTTGCTAAACCCCTCCTCAAATTTTCCTCCTACAATAGCAGTGACCCTAACCTCCCTCATAACCAACAGAACTACATTTACCATAATTAAAAATTTTATTTTAAACTCAATCTTCACAAATAAATATATATTTTTTAAAACTGTCCCACTGTGGTCGTTCCTTCACACTACACTTCCATGGCATTCCCCTATTCAGCCCCCCAGCTCTTTTCTGCACTCTTAAAACAAATCAGGTATTCTGCCTGGCTGAACTCAACTGTTCTTTTATTCACTGACTGCCACTCTGTCGGGTCCAAACACTGTATCCTAGTTGCCGACCGTGCATCTGCTAACCACGGTAATAACAATCCCGACAGCACACAGCATGCCTTCATCTGCGGGCATGGAAGCCAACAAAGTAGAGCTGGTCTCATCCCTGAGTCAGTGGTACATGGAGCAGAGAGGTAACATACTGTAGCAGGGCGTGAGAACTTAAATGGATCAGGGGTAACATATGGGGAGGCTGAGGGCTTCCTCTCAAGAAACCTCTAAACAGACGTGGGAAGGGACAAGGTTCAGGCTGTAAATTGGAAAAAACACTGCACTTTACAACAGTATGAACAACACAATTTTGTAACCTTCTCTAAAGGGTTGAGAGGAACTGCACCAATATCTGGGCTATTTATAAACAATTTACCCATTACGAATTTAGAGAAACTGGAAACTACCTCATGTTTTCAGACACTTGGGCAGGATTGTTAAAGGGATTGAATGCTGAAGCAGATTTGTGACAGTTCCATGACTTCCCACAATTTGCATCAAAAAAATTAAGCATGTGTCCTTTTTTGCCACAAAAGCCACCATGTTTGCTGCAGTTGCATAAAACTGCAACACTAACTGTCGTGGGTGGCTTTAGTTGTGGGAGCAAGGATGCGCTCATCTCCATGGCCTTCCAAAAACGGTTCCAGTTTAGTCCCTTCGGTCACGTGACTTCAGCAGCTAATCAGGCTGTCTGGCACAGAGATCGTCAGTTATCATCAATGCAGCCTGAAGTCCCAGAGGTTTTGAAATAATATTAGCTTCTTACACACAGCTGACATTCTATAATTAATTTGATTATAATAATTAAAACAAAATCAATTTCTAAAAACACTGTTCACAGGTTTATATTGCCAACAATGTCTTTCTTTGTTCCTATGGCCCTAATCTTTTTTTTTTAAATTATAATAGATTTTGATAGCTACAGCATCACACAGAAATGTAGGTCTCATAATGTTCCATAACACTTTCAGTATGGATGAAAGAAAATAATAATAGTCTCTTCCCTGAGACATTAATTAAACATAAACTTTTTAAAGTTATATAGCTGTGACACCAATAAAACAAATCTAATTAAGATAAAGTCCACCAACAGAAGGACTCCATATTCACTAATTAAGCTAATACAATAGACAACTAAATATCATTTCAGGGTATTTCAGGGTGTGATAACCACAAGCTTACAGGTTAATCCCAAAAGAATTATAAATATCCTGTTCCCCTTAGTGCAAGCTTCAATATGAAATTATCATAATACATATAAACTATAGGTGGAGACCAACCCATAGTAATGGGCAGAGTCAATCATTAATTTCACCCTCCAAGGAAGGCATCTCGTCTTCTGAGTCATTTTCAGTTCAAATTTTTTCTTCACAGCTTTGACTTTTTTTCTCCATAATATAAGTTTTAAATTGATCAGGCTTGAAAAATATCCGTTTGTCTTCTCCACATGGGAGCAAACATTTTGCAGGAAACAGTACTTTAAAGTTAGCTCCAATTTCGCTCAAATCTTCCTTATACTGCAGAAACTGTTTCCTATGTTTAAGTGTCTCTGGCACTATATCAGGGAAAATATGACAAGTAATTTCTTTGAAGTGCAAACCACCTTTTTTTGAGCAGTGTTTAAAATCAAATTGTGGTCCGTATCAAATGCTAGAGAGAAAATAATTGTGCTCCTTGGACCTGCAGTATATTGGAAGACATTTGCCAGTGCCTGCGTTTGATTAAAAACAACAGCTGAATCAGATGAGAGAAGGCCAAAACTTACATCTTGATTTTCCGGTTGTCTCTGAGAAGCAGCTAAACGATTTCTAGTAGGAACCCTAAAAGCCCTTTTTTCTCTGTCGAGCTAAAATAGCTTTTAAATTTGTAGTTGATAGGGCTTCATTAGTTAACACCTTTTGTTGAACAGCTGCTACTTCATTTTGCATTTGATTTTGTGATTTTTGGATTTTCTCCACATCATTTCTTATAGAGTTCATTTCTTGCTCCAAAACGTCAGATATATCAATCAACAGGTCTAATGTTTTATCAAATAGAGTCAAAGATGTAAATAGATTGGACATCAAAGCAGAATCTTCCTTTAAAGTTTTAAATTCCACTTTGGCAGGCAAGGTAACTGCTGATGGACCCTCCCGTAACTATTTTTTCACCTGTTTCCCAGTGAAAACTTTAGACTGATCTGTACTAAGTGATTCTTGCCATTGCTGCATATTAGCTACCAGTAAAGCTGGTAACACCAGGTAAATCTCCTACACCTCATAGATTTGCTGAAGCTTGCAGCCCAGGGTCCAAGAGTTTAGATAACTCGTTTAACTCTGAGTCGACACTTGCAGATCCTCCTGAGGCTTGGGGCAAGCTCCTACCCCTGGATGTTGTCTGCTTCTCCCCAGAAAGAGAGGTAAGCCGGTAACAAAGCATTCCATCTGCCCTTTTCTTACAGGTGTTTCTACATCTGAAGAGGAAGACGCCTTCTTCCTTTTCTGTTGTTCCATCACCAAAAATGTATTCGTTTTTTTTAGACATATAGTCAAAGTTTGTTCTACTCATACTCCAATGGTTAATAAGAGTTTTTGAAAAGTGGCCACAGAGAGCTCTTCAGTGTGGCTGCATATCCATCGCCATCTTGGAGTCTCATTCCTCCTAGCCTCCTCTTATGGCCCTATCCTGAAATACCTACATGGGTACGTAGGGGCTGGCGTGAGCCATACGGTGCCCCATCTACACATGGAGAGTACCCCCCCATAGCATCCTCAAACCCTCCCACATTTAAAGAGATTTTCCTGTTTCCCAGAATGTTTAGGGTTCTAATTAACCACTCAAGCACAAACACACACACACTCTCCAAGCCCACCACTACACTATGGTATGGAGGGCTGAGTAGAAGCAGCAGGCCAAATGTTTTTAATTTAAATATTCTGCTATATCCTGTACCCCTGCTCTTGCAAAGTAGGGGATCTACTTGCTACAACCAATGTCCAGCCCAGCTCCATCCAGGCTACTCTCTGCAACTGCAAGGTGCTCCTCATAAGGGGCACTTGGTGTAAAAAATGCTTATAACAGCATCGGGTGTGGATTTTTTCTGACCAGCTACAAATTTGACCGAGCAATGTGTGGACTGGGATTTATATCTCAAAAGGTCCCCTACATGCATTCTAGTGCTTTTGTCACACAGTATGGTCATGGCCTCAATCAATCAATCAATCAAGCTTTATTTTACCAGGCAAAACATCACTGAGAACAACTCATTTGCAAGATAGACCTGGACAGGACAGGACCAGGCCTGGCAAACTTCATTCTATACTAAGTGTGTAAGTAGCATGAGCATCTCAAGCTGTTATAAAATTCAACAGCCTGGGAAAGGAAGATAAAAGCAGATTCCACTTCACCACTTCAGGTCAGGCTTAATCTGGCTTACTGAGTAACAATCAAACTCAAAGTCTGCTGCCAATAGTTCAGTTTTTATTACTTCAAGATTTTAGTACAGAAAATGTGTATAGTGTATGGTCATGCCCTGTTGTCTATTGAAATCAATGGAAATACAGGCTTGTTGTACCATCGTTGTGATGTCAGGATTGCTGTTGTACCATCCTGAGTACATCATCATGATAATACAACAGAATAGAATATCATTGCGTGCCACAGCTTCAAATGGCATCCATGATCACTCACTTCACTGTTCCTCCCTCAGCAGCCAGCTTTACTGTCCCCCCTCAATACATAGATGTCTTTACTTTCACATTTGCTGAAAGTCAATTGCCTGAGGGATTTAAATTCTTTTTTTTTTTTTTACGTCTTCTATTTTAAAAACCCTCCTCCCCCCGCTCTTAACCTCGCTTCTCATTACTGCACACCGCTTCAAATGGTATGCGCAGCATGGTTTCTACACATACCTGGTCTGTTCCTGAGCTCCGCAACTGCAGTGTCACCCACTCCACTCTCAATCACCATGGCTGCCCACCCCCACAGGATTGGGAAGTCAACATGGAGGACCATAACATTATGATATCGCCAGAGGAAACAAAACCCATAGAAGGGGGAACAGTGGAGGATAGGAGGAAGGGGGTTGAATATGGGAAGGACAAACAGAGGATGCAAAAAGACAGCAGGGGGAATGATAAAAGGACAAATGACAGGACATAGAAGGCCATATATACCAATCCCCACAGCCTAGGGAACAAAATCCCAGACCTGGTGGCCTTGATAATGGAGGCTGACCTGGACATTGTAGATATTACTGAAACGTGGTATACTGGATACCATGACTGGGATGCAGCAGTGCCAGGTTATATTCTGTTTAGAAAAAATGGGAGGGGGGTGTAAAAAGGGAGGGGGTGGCTCTTTCTGTCAGGGAGGGTATTAGGGCGACTGAGGTATGGGGAATGCAGGGGGGAGCGGAGGTACTTTGGGACACCCTTGAGAAGGGCGACAGCACTGGTATTTGCACAGGCATGATATATAGACATCCAGCACAGATGGAGGAGGCGAAAAAGGGTTCTAGTGGAATCCATCCATACAATGGCAGCTAAAGGGGAGGTGCTGCTGGTGGGCGATTTCAATCTGCCAGATGTGGATTGGAGCATCACAGCTGCAGCTTCAGCCAGGAGAAGGAACATCCTGTACTCTGTACAGGGGGTAGGCCTCAGGCAGCTAGTGCTAGAGCCCACCAGGTAGGGTGCAATTCTGGACCAGGTACTCCCCACTGAGGACAGAATTGAGGAAGTCAGGGTGGGCGAACACCTGGGATCCAGTGATCGCCGCACAGTGTGGTTCAGCATGAGTACAGTGGCAGAGTCAAGCCACACAAAGGCGAGGGTCCTGGATTTCAGAAGGGCGGATTTTACAAAGATGGGGATATGTCTCAGGCATGCGCTAGCAGGGAGGAACAAAAGGGGGGGAGTGGAGGAGCAGTGGGCCCATCTGAAAGGAGACATAGTGGAGGTGACAAACCTTTGCATTAGGCAAGTAAACAAGGGCAAAAGAAAGAGAAAGCCACTGTGGTTTTCAAAGGTAGTGGCCGGGAAGGTAAGGGTGAAAAAGATGGCTTTCAAGAAATACAAGGAAACACAGTGGGAGGAGGACAGGGTAGTGTATCTGGATAAACAGAGGGAGGCAGGTAAAGCAGTCAGGAGTGCAAATGCACAAATGGAGGAAAAAATAGCACAGGAGGTAAAGTAAGTAGACAAGACTTTTTATTGTTACATTAGTGGAAGGAGAAAAGACAGGGGTGAGATAGTAAGGCTTAAAAGGGAAGAAGGAGGAGAGTGAGAGAAGGGGACCTGGAAAGCGCATCAATACTGACCAAATATTTTTGTTCTGTATTCACAAAAGAAGAAGGCGAGGGACCACAGTGAGGCAACATGAACAAATATGGGAAGGAGATGGACGCCAGTCCATTTACAGAAGAAAGAATCCTAAAGGAACTCACAAAACTGAAAGTGGACAAGGCAATGGGACCGGATGGGATACATCCTAGAATATTAAGGGAACTGCAGGAGGTGCTGGCACCACCACTGGCAGCACTGTTCAATGAGTCACTCAATATGGGAGTGGTTCCGGAGGACTGGTGGAGGGCAAATGTAGTCCCTTGTCACAAAAGTGGCAGCAGGGAGGAGGCTGGAAACTACAGACCACTCGGCCTCACCTCAATAGTGGGGAAGATTATGGAATCACTACTTAAACAAAGGATCATATGGAACATCTTGAAGCCAGCGGAGCACAGGGTCTGAGACAGCATGGATTCACAGCGGGAAGGTCATGTCAAACAAATCTAATTGATTTCTTTAACTGAGTGACTAAGGTCATGGATTAGGGGGGAGCGGTGGATGTCGCCTACCTGGATTTCACTAAGGCTTTCAATACCATTCCGCATAGAAAACTTGTGAACAAGCTGGGCAGCCTGGAAGTGGGTCACAAGGTGTTAAACTGGATTAGGAACTGGTTGAGTGATAGAAGACAAAGGCTTGCGGTAAATGGTGCTCAATCTGAGGAAAGGAGGGTGACCAGCAGTGTGTCACAGGGATCAGTCCTGGGCCCAGTCCTGTTTAATGTATTCATAAATGACATTGCATAGGGGCTGGAGGGGAAGGTGTGTCTCTTTGTGGATGACACTAAGATCTGTAACAGGGTGAACACTCCGGGAGGGGTAGAAAAAATGAGGAGGGACCTAGATAAACTGGAGAAATGGTCCAGAGTATGGCAGAGGAGATTTAATGTGAAAAAGTGCTAAATCATTCATTTGGAGTGCAAGAACCCAGGGGAAGATTACATGATATGGGGAGGGGGATAAACTGTTGGTCACCAAACAGGAAAGGGATTTGGGAATAATCATATCTGATGACCTAAAGGTGGCCAAACAATGTGCCAAGGCTGTGAGGAGAGTCAGTGGGATGCTGGGGTGCATAGGGAGAGGTATCAACAGCAGAAGGAAGGAGGTGGAGATGCCACTGTACAGACCATTAGTGAGGCTCATTTGGAATACGGTGTCCAGTTCTGGAGGCCTCATCTCCGAAAGGACGTAGACAGAGTAGAGGCAGTTCAAAGAAGGGCAACAAAGATGGTGCAGGGCCTGCACCAAAAGTCATATGAGGAGAGACTGGGAGACCTCAATTTGTATACCCAGGAGGAGAGAAGAGACAGGGGAGATGTGATAAAAACCTACAAATATCTAAAAGGCATAAATAGGGTACCAGAGGGTAGCATCTTTCAGAAAAGAAGATGTCCAGGAACAAGGGGCATGACATGAGGTTGGAAAGGGGTAGACTAAGGGGTAGCATGAGGAAGTATTTCTTCACAGAAAGGGTGGTGGATGCATGGAATAGACTCCCTGTGGAGGTGGCAGAGGCGAACACAGTGGAGGGATTCAAGCATGCATAGGACAGGTATAGGGGGACCCTAGCAATAGGAACAAGGAGGTAAAGCCGGAGATCAAGTAG
This sequence comes from Neoceratodus forsteri, assembly GCA_016271365.2. Taxonomy (NCBI): domain Eukaryota; kingdom Metazoa; phylum Chordata; order Ceratodontiformes; family Ceratodontidae; genus Neoceratodus; species Neoceratodus forsteri. The sequence continues at coordinate 1,074,333,293 of CM028131.1, forward strand.
GGTCTGCGGCTTTTGCAGTAGGCAAGGAAAATGGGCAGACTAGATGGGCCTAGTGGTCCTTATCTGCCATCAGTTTCTATGTTTCTATGACTGCAGCTCCACTCACTCTGTTCTCAATCATGGATGAAACACAAAGAAAAGGCTGGCCCATCATTCCTTGTTGTGTTCCCAGTTCAAAATCGCAATAAATAGTTCAATCGACACCAAACTTCGCATTGCATTTTTTCAAATTGAGATAAGGGTGTCTGAAGCTTGGTGCCGGGCGGGGAGTGCTATGAACAGAAATGAATGTTTTGTTTTCTTCTTTTTTCTCTGGCATGCTTTTTACACAGAACAATCACCCCATACACTTTACAAGATAATGTATGTGTTACAGTTAACAACCATGCTTTGTAAGCTTCTCGAGGTTGCTAAGACAACCATAGACCTCTCGAGCTGCGCTCTTGAGGTCTATCAGGTTGTCATGGAACCCTCTCAAAGCTTCCACAGCATGGTTGCTAACTGTCACCCATACATTATCCTCTATGTCTGGGCCAAAGTTCTTATTTTTGTTCTACTGTACTCAGATAACATATTAGAGATCAACACAGCCAAAATCTCTTGGTGACCGCAACATTTTTAGGTGAAAATAAAGCAAAACTGCACTAAAACTCTGAATTCGACTGCTGTGATTTTTTTTGGTCAATAACAAAAATATGTTTCTCCCCCTGACGAAGCATTGACTGGTGAAGCACTGGGCAACACCTCCCAGGTGACTGGCCTTAGTTGGAGAAACATATTTTTGTTACTGACAAATGAAATGGCAGCAGCCAAATTCAGAGTCTTAGGGTTGTTTCTCACTAAATATTTGCCAATAGAGTGCAGTTTCACTCTGCAAGTTTTGCTTTATGTATGGGGGTCAGCCACCCCCGATCCTGCACCCCCTGTGTCTACTGGAGTGCGGTTACACAGTCTGCTTCAAATTTTTAGGCGAACTTGTTAATGGCCATTACACTGAGGGAGGATGCTTATAACTGTAAAAATGTCTATAGAGAGAACTGTACAAAGTATTAGGTGACTCTATATCTTTTATTGGACCAACAAGAAATTTACAGTTCACAAGCTTTTAGAGAGTTGCTCTTCAGAAGCTGGTTCAGAGATAGTTGTAACTTAAACCACAGGGAGCCAATGGCTACTAATGGAACCCCTCCGTCGAAAGTATTGCTGAGACTCTCTAGGAAGAAATAAACAGCAGATGGCCATAGTAATGTAACTATGTGGCTCTTGGGTGTTAGACAGGGGTGCTCTGGACTTGGGTGTCATGATATAAGATGACCCCTCGGATGGAAACAAGGGGGAGACTTGATATGCCAAAGGACCATGCATGGTACTAATAAAACAATAAAGACATGACAGGTTGCTATTTATACTGAGAATACTGCACATCCAGAGGGCATGCTGAGATCAGACACCACAGGTGGAGGGCCTCACATCTCCTAGAAGTGCAGCAATTGCAGCATAAATCCCAGCCTGGGGTGTTTAATTGCACTTAAAATGAGTTTTGAGTCACAGTGTTAAAAAATTAATAAAAAATAATGTACAAAATATTTTGAATTAAAAAAATAGTTATTTCTGGTGATAGATTGTCACTAGATGGCATTATTTGCATTTATATATATTGTTTATCAACTATTTATGTATGTATGTTGTATAAGTCTATATGTAACAGGACCTCCTTGCGAATGAGCTTGCTCAATGGAGTTTTCCTGCAATAAACTTGAACTTGAACTATGGTTACATATACAGTAACCAATGTTCTACTGTGCATTCTTTACTATAGAATTGCTTGTTTATTTTTATTTTCGTTCACTAACTTTGTTTATATTTTGTTAAAGTTTTTAGAGCTGGTTCATTTTGGTCCAGTTAGTGTAGTGGTGTTGTGCTGAACACATCTGCCGTGGTCAACTGTAACAGCAGGCTGCAGTGTTGAATAGAGCTTTGGCAATGTCAGTCAAAAAATTAGTGTTAAGACACTGGCTGGACACTGACACATTACCTTACACTGAATGGCTGCAGGAGCTTTTATTCAATCTGTCTGCAGAAAAGGTGATTGCTAGCATACATAACAAAATGCCTAAATATGAATGGTATTGGAGCAAATTACATACGTTGTATTCCCTATAAAAGGATTTTACTCGCTTCCAAAAATACCTCTCACAATTGAGCTCAGGATTGTATTTTGACACCATGGGTGGGGTGGTTGGTGGGGTGTGGGGGAGAGGGGAGGGGGTATCTGTTCAGAGCAATATGATTGTGTTAACTGGCTTCATCTACTGTATGCATGCTAGGCTATAACACAGCCTTTTAAGGCCGAATGTAAAAAATGTAATAAAACATATGGAATGTAAAATAAAAAAAATTAAAAAAAAAGAATAGAGCTTTGGAGGTGGTCTCAGGTAGGCACAGAATGGAGTGGGAGACGTTTTAGTTTGTCAGGCCAGCAGAGCCTTTTCAACAGAGTTCAGAGTTTTTCATTATCTAAACAAAGTTGCATGGATATTTGAAATACAAAATGGAAGTTCTCAAGGGGACAGGTGAGGTGGCATGGACTTTGAGTCCCACCATGATAGGAATAGACTTGAAATGCCTGATTAATTTGTTTAGCACTGATGCAGGTGGGTATCAGCCTTGGGGCCAGATTTTAAAACGTCTGAAAACGGCTGTGGGACTAAGTCCCGTGCCACAGTCCACTGGTGCAGAAAAAATCTCTGCACTGGCAGACAGTCCTTTTTTCAGCCCACGCTCTGAACAGACAGCAGGTGCAGCTACAGAGAATGTTACACCTGGTCCAACCAGGCAGAACATTTAGATGCAGCTGCAGCAAACAGTAGCCACAAGCTGCTTTAAATCATGGAACTGGCCATAAAATGGCTCCTTTTTAGAAAATCTGACACTTGGAAAAATAGCAGCTCCACAAGTGAAGACCCACTTGTGTAAGTTTTTCCTGCACCTGCGCCAGTTTTGAGGGGGTCTTTGAAAATCTGGCCCCTTGCCTTTATCAGGGATTTAAGCTGAAATTAGGGCATGGGTGGGAATCTGACTTATCCAATCAGGAGCCGGGATTTTCCTTACACTTTACAGTGGCTTGGAAAAACACTGTCTCCTCCCCAACGCTTCAGACATGTCCACACCCCAGCTACTTTGTAAACTGACTTATTTAACAAGAACCATGTAGCATCTACACTTTGCATCTAACACAGTGTATGGATATCCTGTATGTATAATCAGTGTGCAGTTGCTATAGCAGGAAGGCAAACACAGTTCATGATGACAAAACAGTTTCATAGTAATTAATTACAGCATGTCAGTAAAACTGAAGATGGGCATGGGCTCCATAGAGCTATTTATTTGGTTTTGATTACCAGGTAAGTGCACTAGATAATAATGGCCACAATGCACAAAGAGGTAGGTAATATGTGTCTGAGGCGCATACCCACCCGCGAAGCTCCGCACCCGCGGGAGATCTGCAGGGGGCCACATTCATGAACAGTGGCCACCACATGACTCCTGTAGGCAGCCCCGCCCCTCTGGTGCACAAGTCCATGGGGGCAGTCGGGTGTGGAGCCGCAGATCTGGGTGGGTGGCCAGTCAGCTGCCCGACCCAGACCCCATAGTGGATCATCTACGCCCGTGTGCGGCAGGCAGAGTGCCGGCGTGTAGAGTGCCTCATGCGGTGTGGGGGGCGGATGCCCAGACGACCACCTGCTGGCTCCCCAGTGTGCCTCACATGCTGGGGTTTTCATGGTGGGGGTACACAGGTCCCGCCTCATAGTCGCAGCCCGTGGCTGTCGCTCCCAGCAGGCCGCATAACTGGCCCCCAGCCTTTACGGCTGCCCCAACCTGGCAGAGGCACCGACACCTGCACCTGGCACTCTGCACATTCGTGCATCCCGTGGAATGTCAGCACGCCCCCTGCGCCTCCCCCGGTCCAACCCCTCACTTGTAGGTCCACACACTGCAGGGGATCCTGCACAGTGGGGACATCTGGCTGGTTATGAATGCTGCATAGGGGGCGCAGTGGGCCCAGGTGGGTGCGGAGTGGGCTATGCGGCAGGGTTACGCAGTGCTTACCCACACAGCACCTTCATGCATAGGGCCCAATATGCCTATTTTCCCTCATGACCTGGGAGAGTACAGTTACAAGCACAATGGAGTACAAATACAGTAAAGAAATGACAATAGAAAAGTTATAGTTACACAATGCAATACATGACCTTAGTATGACAGGTGTCTTCAATCTTTTCATAACTGGGAGCCACATGTGTACCTGCCACGGCAGATCGGATCAAGATAGAGCCATATGAGTGTGTGCATAGCAAATGTTTTTTGTAATGCCTAATTTTACCAGAAATTATCCCAAAAAGCTAATTTAATAAAATGTATGTTAATTTATTGGACTGCTACACAAAACAAAATATTGAAAAAAGTGTAACTTATTGGGCTTGATTCTCAAAGCCCAAAGATTGACACATTGAGGCCTTCAAATACATCAAAGGTATAAACAAGACAAGAACAGAGGGGATATTCAAGTTGAGGAAAGGGAGGGACACAAGAGGGCACAATCTCCGTCTGGAAGGGGGTAGGTACAGAAGGGAAATGAGGGGACACTTTTTTACAGAAAGGGTGGTGTCTAAGTGGAACACTCTGCCCAAGGAAGTGATATCCTGTAAGACAGTGGGCAGCTTCAAAAGGGGATGGGACAGGATAAGGGGGTATTTGGGAGGGGAGGGAGGGGCAGCTGCAATGTAAGGGATGCTAGCTGCACATTCAAGCAGACATGATAGACTGTGAGGCCTGTTTCTTCTAGCAAATTTGTATGTTCATATTTAAGGTGCCTGCAGCAAACATACATGGCACAAGTGGCACCTTGCATCAAATAGTGAGCCCTGAGCTATTCACAAAAGCAGGCTGCATGCCCCAAAGGGGCTTTGCACATGCCTAGCACCACAAAAGGGGCTGTGGCATGGCACTAGGGGGCTTGCAGCAGAGACAGGCTGCCGTATCCCTGAATGTAGGATTCACAAAGCTCGCCCAGAGGGAGAATTTCTAAGTGCCCTTAGACCAGCCAGGGCTGGTCTAAGGGTACTTAGACATATCCCTTTGGAAGAGTGTAGCACCATCCGGCAGTGTGCCATGGTCCCCCCTTCCAAGTTCTGATCCCCACTTTACACAGTACATAGGCCTGGTGGTATATTGGTCTCCCTGCCCCAATCCCCAATTTCACCTGTGAAATAAATATAATTAAATTCTCCCTTCACTAGTTGCATAGTGGCCCTCCCCCTGCCCTGATCCCCAATGTCGCCCATGAAATAAATATACTTAATTTCCCCTTCCCTGGTGGTATAGTGCCCCCCTGCCCTGATCCCCGATGTCGTCCGTGAAATAAACATACTTAATGTTCCCTTCCCTGGTGGAACAGTGGCCCCCCAACCCCAATCCCCGATGTCGTCTGTTATGAAATTAATAAATATATCCCCCATCCCTGGTGGTTTAGTGCCACCTTCCCCGATCCCCGATGTCACCCACAAAATAAATATACTTAATTTTCCCTTCCCTGGTGGTAAAGTGCCCTCCTGCCACAATTCTAATGTGGTTAGTCACAGATCTGTACATAAATTCCCCATCCTGGTGATCTAGTGGAAGCCCACCCTCCCCCACTCAGGAGGTAGTGCTCACCACCCTGCTCCCCTCACATTCTGAAACCGAGCCGACACCGGCACAGCCCTCCTCTCACCAATACAGCTGGCTGCCAACTGACCTGTCACTGGCGCATACTGGATAAGACAATGCGCACTCATTGACTGAGCAGTCAGTCAGTGAGCATATACTGTATTATACAGTGCGTGCTCAGTGACAGGTCAGTCAGCAGGCTGGCCGTGGAGAGAGGAGGGCTGTGCCAGTTGCCAGCTCGGGGTTTCAGGATGGGGGGGACCGGGGTGGTGAGCACTACCTGCGGGGGTGGGGGGTTGGCGTCCACTATACCACCAGGGATGGGGAATTTTGTGTACAGATCTGTGACTGGCGACATCAGGGATTGGGGCGGGGAGCCACTATACCATCAGGAAAGGGGAAATCAAGTATATTTACTTCATGGGCAACACTGGGAATTGGGGAGGAGGGATATATTTATTAATTTCATAATGGGCAACATCGGGATTGAGGGGGCACTAAACCACCAGGGATGGAGATCTATTTCTTAATTTCATAACGGGTGACATCGGGGATCGGGGAGAGATGACCACTAGACCATCATGGAAGGTGGCATTACTCATTATTATAATAAGGGGTCACATCGGGGATCAGAGAGGGAGACTGCTAGACCACCAGATTCTAGAGTGGTGCATGGCCACCCTGTGGTTTGCAGCAAACCCTCCCGGTGGTGCTTTGATGTCTGGTGCACAGCCAGGGTTTCCTCAAGCCATGGGACTTTGCCTCCGGGACCCTGCCAGATGCAGAATTGTGCAAAGGGTCCCTGGCACATAGGGCATTGGTGCAAGCTGCTGTTTGCCACAGCTTGTACCACTCTAAGCCCGTTTTGAGAATTGAGCCCACTGTTTCCAACAACAGTGATGCATTTATCATTCTATACAAATGTGCAAAAGTTTCAACTAGCAGCGTAAGCAGTGTGTAATGACAGTGTACTCCACCAGATTGTTCTGCAAGGCCCCAACTTCTACTTCACTTGGTATGGACAATCATGCTGGGTGCACAATCTGTGCAGACAATAACGCATTTATACATCAATAGCTTCTCGTTCTCCAAACCCTCTACAAGAGATCTTAAAGTTTTAGCCCTGATTCTATTGCTACAAGGGTTACTGGCTTGTAACTCATCCTTAACTCCCAATACATTCATGCAGTAGAATGTCCCACAAATGTCAGCTGTGCTGTATGGTGTCTTTGTTGTCTATTGATTAATCAAGCACAAGAGAAACAAAGAAAGTTGACCTAATATCATAAACATGGATAAGAATCCATATTCCACAAACTGTTCTTTGCATGGTCTTTCATCGTCTTGTGTATAAGAAAAGCTTGTGCTTAAACTAGCATGCAGTAAAATTCTGCTCTGTTCCTTGAAATTTGCAATCAAGTAGATATAGGCCCATTCTGAAAACTGCATCCTTCGTAACCTCTGCACCTGTAAAATTTTTGCTTAGCTACAAAGCAACTGCAGGACTCTGAGGAAGCTGGAAAGAAGCACGCCATGAAATCTAAGCAGTGTTCTCTTGGCCCAGTTTATTTTCAAGAGTAGAAAATCGTTTCTCACATGCCTTTCTTTCATATTGTCTGGCATATGTAGAATGTCTGATTTTGACATGCCCATGGAATTAGAATTCTTATTTCTTACAAAGACATTGCCTGTGAATCACATGAAACACACAGCAGAGCCAGGCATGATGCAACACAGTAACTTGCAGTAAGTAACATGTCACAAAATCCTGCATGACAAAAAGGCTTACCTGCCATTGACTTACACTGTTCCCTGCAGTATACTGCAGCATGTTATAGTGTATGGGAGAGCATTTTTATGTATGGATTTACAGTAGATTAGTAGAATTCCCAAGTTGTGCTGCAGTAGCGATGTCACAATGTTGTTGTGCTGTAGTAGCAACATCACTACTGCAGCACAACATATTAGAACACCTTTTCACAATTCAGTGTTCATGATCTGAGGCTGTCATTGTTGGCACTGCCAAGCAGAACTGTTAGTTTTAGACAGCACTAACAAGAGAAAGCGGGATGGCAGTAGCAGCTCAGTTAATTTGTTAATTATATGGTTGCCTATACCCTATAAAAGATAGTGTATGAGCAACCATACATATACAAGGCTGTATTTGAATCCTGAGGTGTCCATGGTAACAAGAGACCTCTCGAGCTGTGCTCTCAAGGTCTCTTGTTACCATGTCAACTTCTTGATTCAAACACAGCCTTGTCATGTACAGTTGCTCATACACAAGCCTCTATGTGGCATACTGCAGCACTATACATTGAATCATGGCTGGCACTGCTGTACGCCTAACCCTGTTGATGAAACAAAAATCACCACAGTCTTCTAGAGCTGTTACATTCTCATCTACTATTTATCTCTTTATTTGCTGGATATGCCATTTTATCATAAACTATGTCGCACAATCCTCCCCGCCAGTGCAGCGGTTGGAATTCCGCTCATCACACCGAAGACCCAGGTTTGGGAACAGACCCGGGAATCGGAGGGCCGGCCAGGGGAAAAAGGATTGAGCATCCATGTGACTGCTCTCCTTCTCCAGGGGGAGGGGGGAGAGTGTCCAGTGCTTCATTTTCCCTGACAGAGGCTGGGGGTGCTGCCGGCCTGCATTACATAAACACACCTAACTGGAAGTCTTGTGCCTCTGTATCAAACTGCAGGCATTACAAGCCTTCCTGACATCTGGCAACATGTGAAACTTATACCTAAGGGAAGCAGGGAAGGCAGTAATGCAGGCAAAGGCCCAAACCCTGGAAACACTAGCACAAACAGTAAAAGAAAATGACAAGACTTTCTATAGATACATTAGTGAAAGGAGAAAGTCCAGAGGGGGCATTGCTAAGATCAAAGGAGATAAGGGTGTGTGTGAGGAGGAGGACCATGTAAAATCATCTATCCTAAATAGATACTTCTGCTTAGTATTTACTGAAGGGAAGGTAGGGCAGGGCCCACAGCTCAGCCCTATGGACACGGGGGGAGGGAGGTGTGCACTAGTCTCTTCACAAAAGAAAGGGTCCTACAGGAGCTCGATAAGCTCAGGGTGGACAAGACAATAGGACCTGATGGCATACATCCCAGGGTACTAAAGGAGTTAAGGGTGGAACTAGCAGAGATGTTATCAGAACTGTTTAGTGAGTCTCTGAACACAGGAGAGGTCCCAGACGACTGGAGAAGGGCTCATGTGATCCCGCTCCACAAGAGTGATAGCAGGGAGGAGGCAGGGAACTACAGACCAGTCCGTCTTACCTCGATAGTGGGCAAGATTATGGAGGCACTCCTTAAGGAAAGGATAGTGCAACACCTGGAATTCATAGGAGCACAGGATCCAAGACAGCATGGGTTTACAAAAGGAAGGTCCTGTCAAACTAATCTCATAGATTTCTTTGACTGGGTAACCAAAGTGGTGGACCAAGGGGGAGCAGTGGATGTCGCCTACCTTGACTTCAGCAAAGCTTTCGATACTGTTCCACATAGAAGATTGATTAATAAGCTGGGTAGGCTCGGGGTGGGTCAGAAGTTGGTCAACTGGGAGGCAAACTGGTTGACGGGCAGAAAACAGAGAGTGGTGGTAAACAGTATACAGTCAGAAGAGATGCAAGTCAAAAGTGGGGTACTTCAGGGATCAGTCCTGGGGCCAGTCCTCTTCAATATCTTCATCAGTGACATTGCAGATCGACTGAAGGGTAAGGTTTGTCTGTTTGCAGATGACACAAAGATCTGCAACAGAGTAGATGATCCAGATGGGGTGGGCAGAATGAACAGTGATCTGGATAAACTGGCAAAATGGTCAGAAGAGTGGCAACTGGGGTTTAATGCAAAGAAGTGCAAGATCATGCACATAGGGAAGAGAATCCCTGAAGCCACCTATAGACTGGGAGGGGAGTTGCTGGCAGTCACAAGGGAAGAAAGAGACTTGGGTATCATCATCACCGATAACCTTAAAATCATCCAAGCAGATCACTAAAGTAGTAGGTAAGGCTAGGGAGATGTTGGGGTGTATTAGTAGGAGTATCACAAGTCGGAATAGGGAGGTAATACTCCCTCTTTACAAGACACTGGTTAGGCTCCATCTGGAGTACTGCGTGCTGTACTGGAGGCCGCACCTTCACAAGGACATTAACCAAATTGAGGCAGTCCAGAGAAGGGCAACCAAAATGGTGCAGGGACTACATCAGAAAACATATGAGGACAGATAAATGGAGCTCAACATGTATACCCTTGAGCAAAGGAGGGAGAGAGGTGATATGATCGAAACATTCAAACACCTTAAGAGCATTAACAAGGTGAAAGAGTCTAACATGTTTCAATATAAGAAAAATAGCAGGACAAGAGGACACAGCATGAAATTAGAGAGAGGCCGATTAAGGGGTAATGTGAGGAAGTTCTTTTTCACAGAAAGGGTGGTGGATGCATGGAACAGCCTACCTCAGGAAGTGGTGGATATGAATGCAGTGCAGGGCTTCAAACAGGCATGGGATAGGCATAAGGGAGCAATACAGATGAGTATGAATAGATAGGCCATTGACAGAGCAAAGGCCGATGGCACATTTATAAGGTAGAAAAAGAAATGGGCAGACTGGATGGGCCTTGAGGTCCTTGTCTGCCATCAACTTCTGTGTTTCTGTGTTTCTGTGTACTGCACATTCCTGCCAAGATGATCCCTCCCCTTGGGCTACCAGGAAGTATGTACGTAGAGTCAGAAGGCATCCAAAATTAATTCCTATTGACTTTTTCCACTTGATGTGCTATGCCCCAAACTTTGGCACCAACTTAGGTCACTGATTTGGCAAACACTAAGCCTTACCATTAGGATGTCAAATAGTCTTTTAGTAAGCTTTTTAAAGTCCTACAGACTCCTACAGACCAAGGTCTACAACACAGCTGGTAATATTGATACAGACTTAAAATATGGGGTACACAGCCATGTCAATAGCCTCCCTTATGGAACAATTCTCAACTGCCTCTAATTGACCCAGTATCTCGCACATCAGAGTATATGTGATGTTTCATGTATATGACCTTTAAAAGGTGGCCCTACATGGACAAATTGTCGAAATTCCTTCACTGAGTGTTCCAGATCCCTTTATTATGCACTATGGAGCAGAGTAGCAGGAATGCTGAAAACCATAAATACTGGACCTTTGAGGGGTAAGGAGCTGCTGAATCACATAAACACAAGCAAAGAGCCACACGTGGCTCCTGAGCCTCACGTGGCTCCTGAGTCTCACGTGGCTCCTGAGTCTCGCGTTGCAGACCTTTCAGCTATGATATCCAAATGGCCCTAGACAATCTCATGAAATCAAAGTGTCTGCTCAGACAATGTTCAAGTAAAAAATGTCAGTTAATAATCTGCCACTTTTTATGAAGTCCATGCTAAATGCTTGGCCAGTGACCTGAACACCAGCATTGCATCCCATGTCTAGTGCTACACAAGTGACTTCACCCCCAATACAATAAGTAGCACGCTCATTCAGGTGATTGCTATTGATCTCAGGATGAATCCTGCTACAGTACATTACTAAATGCCAAATTATGCCGGCCAGGATATGGTTCCCCCAAAGACCTTTGGGAAACCCTTCCATTGGAGGGGCAAGTTTGCATGTGTTCCAGCCCCACAGAAGATAGCAGAAGGACAGAAAGAGAGAGAGTGTGAACTTTCAGAAGGACATGTACAAATGTGGAGCTATAAGGAAGGAGAAATCCAGTCTCCTGTACACCGCTTTTGATGCAGGATTAAACATATCTTATGGGTCTAGGGACACATTTGCTCATCGTAATTGTAATGTTAACACTTTATTTAGTCAACATTAGGCCTTTTGAGGATACACTTTTCACAGGAGCAGTCTTTTTCCATTGTGCTCCTGTAGCTAAGTAAGACTTTAAGTGTCACTCTTGGAACTGAGTTTCCCCAGGTTCCCCCATTTCCACATTGCCCACAGGGCTCCATTCTCAGCACAGTCTTTCTCTACACCTTCTTAAATGACCTTCTCTATGCCTGTGTCTTCTTACACAGCCACATGTAAACAGTTGATACTGTTCTAGTTGCTTTCTGTGCCTCAGTCCCTGAGCTGGAATCATCACTCCAGCTTGACTTTGACAATGTCCAGCGCTGGTTCTGCTCAAACAAGCTCTCATTAAATGCCAAGAAGAAAGTTTCCATGACTTTTGGCACTAGGCAGAGACTAGAAAATCTCCAGCGTACCTCAGTCTTCAAGATTCTGGATGGTGACTTGTTTAATGTGGTACCCGATGTCAAGTACTTAGAAGCGTAGTTGGACTAGAACTTCAGCTTTTACATGCACACTGATGCTATACTGTACTTAAGAAACTCCATCCTAAGCTTGGTGTGGTGTGCCACAACTAATCCTGCCTTGCTCTCCTGGTCTGACAAAAGATCATCACCAAGAAAATCTTGCCAGTGTTTGACTAGATGGTTGTAGTCTATACTGCTACCACAATGTCTACACTTGCCAGGTTAGACCTGCTTTTTCACTCATTCTGCCACTTTGCCCTTAATGCTCAGTCACAGCTCTCTCTCTCTCTCTCTCTATGCAAATATGTCTCTCTTCTCTCTAGAGGTTCAATGTCTTTTACACTATTCCTTCTTTCTGGCCAAATACTGTCTTACCACTGTCCCCACTTACATCTCAGCTCTACTTACTCTTGACATCCCATCCCATCCTCCTACTCCATTCATCCACTACTCATTCCATTCATATCCCTCACTGTACTTCTGTAGCAGGCCAGTCAACACCGTAGAACAATTTCCCTCTCCCTCTCCCCCTTTTATCCATCATCCTCTCTGCACTGTCATAAACCACACCTACTAGAACAGGTGTCAAAAGTATGCAACAGAAGCTAGCCATCTTCCTCTTCTCTCAGGAATTATAACAACCCCTGCACCCTTCAGTGCATCCCTTCATACTCATTGCACTATTTATCATATTGTATAGCTTAAAATTCAGAGTACCCTGCAATTTTATATTTTTTTGCCCCATGGTTGGTTACAAGCATCTTGCTTTTTGTAAGCTGCACACCACATTTTAAATAAATGCAGTCTTAATGCTTTATTGTTGATATAATTTTACCATTTTTTCATTTAGTTTCTTTATTCAATTGGATTTCTGTTTTTATTCTGCTGTGGTACTCTACAAACATTTTGAGACACTCTTGTATAAAACATGAGATTGTATTATGTTATAATTGCATAGCAAGATAATTGCTACAGAGGACTCTTTCTTTCTTTGACCATTCATGAATATTTACACAGAGATCTAGCCTCATGCTTAGAATAGCATGAGTGATTATTTGGATACATTTTCCTTAATGTGCCATCCCTTCTGTGGTACACTAAATGAACTGGGATTATTAATGTTAACAAATCAGAGTGAGCCATAGATTGTGTTTCTTCCAGGCAATATGGCCTTTCCAGCAGCACAGTGACTCCGACATCCCACATGGATAGAGTATGCACTAACTAAGGAAGAAAGAGAAGTGGGCATCATCATCACCGATGACCTGAAATCATCCAAGCAGACCTCTAAATTAGTAGGTAAGGCTAGGGAGATGTTAGGGTGTATTAGTAGGGGTATCACAAGTCGTAAGAGGGAGGTAATAATCCCTCTTTACAAGACACTGGTTAGGCCCCATCTGGAGTACTGCGTGCAGTACTGGAGGCCACACCTTCACAAGGACACTAACCAAATTGAGGCAGTCCAGAGAAGGGCAACCAAAATGGTGCAGGGATTGCATCAGAAGACATATGAGGACAGATTAACAGAGCTTAGTATGTATACCCTTGAGCAAAGGAGGGAGAGAGGTGATATGATCGAGACATTCAAACACCTTAAGGGCATTAACAAGGTGAAAGAGTTTAACATGTTTAAATATAAGAAAAATAGCAGGACAAGAGGACACAGCATGAGATTAGAGGGAGGCTGATTAAGGAGGAATGTGAGGAAATTCTTTTTCACAGAAAGGGTGGTGGATGCATTAAACGGCCTATCTCAGGAAGCAGTGGCTATGAATACAGTGCAGGGCTGCAAACAGGCATGGGATAGGCATAAGGGAGCAATACAGGTGAGTATGAATAGATAGACCACTGACAGAGCAAAGGTCGATGGCACACTTATAAGGTAGAAAAAGAAATGGGCAGACTGGATGGGCCTTGCAGTCCTTATCTGCCGTCAACTTCTATGTTTCTATGTTTCTAATGTTTGCCCTAGTTATAGTTCAAGATATGACCTTGTGTTCCAGATGTAAAAGTGGGTCTTACTTTGCCAATACATGAAGGCTGGTGTCTAGTTCAGTAGAGCCAAATGTCAATTTTGTCAACAGAACTAGCATAAGAAAGCTATCATTTCATAGGCAGTAGCATCATCATGCATGGTAATATGTTTCTGCTGCTAGGATGTAACATAATACTGCATCCCAGAAAGCATGGACATTTTTCAGCAAATGGATTCACTTACTCTGCTGTCCCTGCTGTTTTAGTTTTCCTTTCTATAAAAGTAAAATCTGATGGCTGTTCAAACTTTCAATTGAATGGAACTAAGTATGTTTACCAGTATGTGGTCCTACCCCATCACTAATGCTTCAAACTTCTTTCTGAGCTTTGTTCTCAGTCTTGGCTTTTTAAGCACCAACAAGCGCAGCTTGTATACTTGCTGTAGCCATGTGTACTCTTTTCTGTATTTCAGTCACGTTTAAGATCTTTTATGTGAGGGGATTTGCTGTGCATCATTTTGTATGGGTGTTATTCCCTGTGTCAAGGCAGACTGAAAGTGAACTGATCTGAGAGCAGCTGACCCCCCCCCCCCCAGTACATCCCAGGACCTCACCATATGATTGGAATTGTGTCTGGCACCTCCAGCAGAAAAAAAAACACTCCACAGGAGTCCACACTTGCTGTTTAGGCAGGGCAGTCTTATGGCTGCGTTCTGTACCCCGTCATATCCTGACTCCCAGTCCACCCCAAGAGTCGGACGACTGTGAAGTTGAACATTACAAACCAGTAATCGGGGTTGGGCAGGGAGGAGTAGCAAGTACATTTCATTTGACTCCTGCTGAGATGAAAGTACCATGTGTGGAGTGGAGATGTCTTGGAGTTTGATCACCCAAGAGACTGTTACAGTAATACAGTTATCATTATAAAGGTTGATTTTTGTTTCACATTATACAATGGCAAGAAAGAATGCTCGTCCCTGATTGGTTAGACTGGGACTGGACCTGGGATGTTATCCCAGCATAACATCCCAGGTCTAGTCCCAGCATAGTCATGATCACATCAAAAGTAAAAAAAAAAAAATCAATCCATATTACTGGGTTCACCACAGCCCTCCTTCCAACAGTGCGATCGGCTTCCTGCCCATATAAAAACTGCTCAACTCTTCTCCTGAGCAAGAGACTTTAAGTCTGCTCCTAGGTTTAGGTTCCCCTTTTTTTCCTCAAAAAAACAAAACAAAAAAAAACACTGCAAACCCTGTGACCGAAAATGTAATGGAGTGAGCAAGCTTGTCTGCATAACAGTCAGCACATGACCAGTTTAACAACGCTCGCTCACAGTTCCGGTCACTTCTTCCTTCTCCATTTTTTTCTTTTCTTAACAAAAAATATTTTCCAAAAATGAGTCTCTCTACCACCTCCCTACCTTATCTACTTATCTTCCCTAAACTTCTTCTCAGTGGCAGTCCCAGGCGACCAGAAGCAGCGGTGACACAGCGTGAGTTCCAAACCTGATTCCACCAACATGAAGGTGGGGAGGGGGGAGAGACAGCCATGACACAGCCACAACATTAAACACTATAAGGAACTACTCTTTTAAAGTGGTAACCTTCCACAAAAAAAAAATGCCCCAAAAATAAATTTAAAACACTACTTATTATAATTTATTTTAATCTAAATGTAAATGAGTCATTATATAACAGGAATAATACACTCCAGGGTGGGTGTTATGTAAGTAATAATACCCAACAGGGTGGGTGTTATTGGGATATAACAGACCGCCCAGGGGTGTAATGAGGCCCGATGCCACAGGTGGAGAGCCTTATAGCCCCTAGAAGGTCTGCTATATCCCATAATGCCCACCCTGGAGGGTATTATTACACTTAGATAATGGGGTTACATTAGTTTTTTTTTTATAATGTTTTTATTAAAAAAAGTGTCAAATATTATTAAAAATTAACAGAAATGTGGGTTTGTAAAATAGTCCCTTGCCACTAGAGGGTGCTGCTGTTTTTTTTTAGAGGCAGGAAGGGCAGTGACTGTGAGTGTGGTCAGCAGACTAACTAAAATGCCATTGGCGAATCAGAAGAGGAGCACAGATACGAGGGAATACATGAGGCAGTAAAGTAATTTTTTTATTTAAGACAAAAAAAAAGAAACTCAGTTTGGTGTTTCTGCTGTTTGTTTTGTGGGCAAGCATTGGCACAATGAATGTGACCTGGGAATGGAGTGGGTGGTGAAAGGACATACTATAGATGAGTGTGAGCAGAGTCAGCGGACTGCTCGAAATGCTGTTGGTGGGTGAGAAGTGAAGCAGAGCTGTGAGGCAGGAAAGTGTTTTTGGTAAAAATAGAATTAGTATTTAGTTTTTGCTGCTGCTTTTGTTAGCAATACTAATGTTATAGAGGCTTGCTGTTACATAAGCATGCTAAGAAATCCTTTTGGAAGCATTTCCTATTGGGATCTTCTATTACCCTATGTTATATCCACTACCTGTGGGTTTCTCCCATTTAAACCTGTTAATACATGCTCTCATACCTCAGCATCAACTGTTCTGAAAGTTAATCCTCGTCTACTGCACAATGCTCATGTGGCTGTGTTTCTATATCACTTCCTTATAAGCATTTTTAACCGTCTTGACACTAAATGCTAATTCAATCACACATGAGCGCTAGGCTGATGTTACTGCAACTTTTCATGATCATTAACAGTCGCTATACTTCTTCTCATTATTTTATCCTAGCCCATGCATCTTGCATTTCCCTGTGACCAGCATGGCCGCAGTAGTGGCTCCCACATCTCACACTGCAATCTTTCCTCTTAATTTCACACTTGTAACAGTTCACTGGCTGCACACTCAGTTTACAGCTATGCAATTCTAACAGTTCACCCTAGGCTGCACACTCACTTGCAGCTCGTGATTAATAGACTTTCTGTATGAAAGCTTTTATCCCTAAAAACTGGTGTTAGTTAAGACTCATTCACTCACATCACTTGCATTAAACTAATATCTTCTGTTGCAATTCACCCTTCCCTCAATTCAAACTGATATATACTAAATAAATAAATATTTGCTAGCTGAAAGTGAATGTGCAGCCATATGGTGAACTGTTAGAATTGCATAGCTGTAAAGCCAGTGTGCAGTCAGTAACATGTTAGAATCATGAAAATAAGAGAGAGGATTGCCATGTGAGATTTGAGCAGATACCCAGTAGAGAAGACCGGGAGTCAGAAGGAGTACAGACTGACAGCTTTTTTTAGTGGGTTGAGAGCTTATTCTCGACCTGCCACCTCCTTCCTGATCTGTCCAGAGTCCTCAGTAAAGCTCTCCCTAGTCCTCAGTATTACCTCCTCCTGGCCCCTTTTTTTGGGGGAGGAGGGGGGTATGTACTGTCTGTGGAAGAGTATAAGCCCTGTGTGTGCCTCTATTCTGCTAGCTCTTCTAATGGGGAGGGCTGTCTGTGCCCCTCATCTTGCGATGGAGCTGTTTTTTGCCTGCTCCTTTAATTAGGAGCATACTTATCGTCACAAGAACACTTTGCATGATTTCTTCATTCCCTGTGCCTGTGATTGGAATCACAGACTGCCTGCACTGCTTCCTCTACCACCAAAGATGAAGCCACTGTTGCTGCCATCACTGCTGGCTGGGCTGGGGCTGAGGAACGCCACTCTGCTTCTGATTCTCCCCAACTCCGCCAAGCGTATCCGGGGGAATCTCAGCACCAAGCAGGTGACAGGGTATGGAGAAAGGTAGCAGGATGAGAGCTGCGGGAGCGAGCCATAGGTGGGGGGGATCCATGACTGTCATACTGACTGCATGGACAATTCCTCAAATTTATCTTGGCACCCCCTTTAAAATTCAGAGCATGCAAGCAAAATGCAGAGAGCAGTACTTGATGGAATGGCAGAACTGGTAAATTCTGCACAGTTACTGACCATTCCACATTAATCTTACTGTTCCCCCTTCCCATAAGGATGACAGTCACAGACCCCTCCCCAGTGGTTCTAGGAACACAGAAGATTAGCAGTTCTGATGGCCCCTTTCTTATACATAGCAAGGTGACCCCAAATACTGTGGCAAGCATCTGTTGTCTGGGACCTACTCCTTCTGAACAGTGAGTCCTTTTAGAATTAGTAACTACTGGTGGGGGGGGGGGTAATTGAACAATATCAAGTCAGTCACTGTCAGCAAGGGGTGTAGAGAGCCAATGTTAGTATTACTTTCCCTCCTCCACTCCCTATTCAGTACTGGTAAGTAACTGCTTGCTTGGGTTTGGTTCAGCAGCATTGGATTTGTCCTGAGGGTGTCACTGTGCAGTTAACAGTGTGACATCCCTCTTTCAGTAATGTTAACAGGAGAGGTGCCCACCATGGAGGAAGGGCATTTGATAAGGTATTATCCACTGGGAACACAGGGTGCCCACCTTAATGTACACTGAAACAAGTTAAAAGTTCAGCATTTGTGCATTGCATAGAGTGTGCATGTAGTCACGTGCATACCTCTCAACCTTTCGCCCCCCCATATGTGGAACACTGCCTCTCAAAATGTGGAACAAATAGGGAAACTGTGGGTCACTTTATCAAATCTTTAACTAAGAAGCTCAGAACACTGGCAAAATGTGAACCTTTATATCAACAACATTTGTTAACTGAATAACATATCTGTCATGTTATTTACTATGGATTTTAACATTGAATGTGGGACAAATCCTCTCAATGTGGAACAGGAAACTTTCGTGAAGTAAACTGAGGAACTGTTCCTAATAATGTAAGACAGTTGAGATGTATGCTCAGGTGTGTGTGTGTGTGTGTGTGTGTGCTTGCGTGAAAGTATGTGTTTGAGTTGTGCACCATCTACATGTGCATTGTTTAGTACTTATTCCTTTTATTATAAAAAATTACACATCCATAACTTGGTGCCGCTCAATACCGTTGGTACTTTGATTTACTGATACTGTTTTCTGGTAGTTATCATATTTATGTCATAGTGGCATCTTCTTACCCTGTATCTCAGTCCTTCCACTGCAATGTCAGTTCAGTTTACCAAGGCGATTTCCTATCCTTTTGAATGCCAAGAAAGTTTATACCTCTGCAGCTGTGATATCAAACTTCTGTGTTTTAGGAATTTAAAAATGTATTCCTGAGTCTCTGCTTACAAAGATAACCTTGGGCTGCTTATTATACCGAGGCACTCATAAAATTTGATTAGTTCATCTGTTGCAGCTTAGGTGTAGCAATTTATTATCAGTAATGCCCTTTGCACCATTCTGCTACTGCAGCAGCTAGCACTGCCTCACTTCAGATTCAATGGCTCAGTGAGTGATTAAGTGTAGGGAGAGAATGCCCGTTGTGCAACTCAGAATATTTGTTAAGATACTTGTAATGTAGGTTGTTTGTATCACAGTGAGTAGTCAATGTTTATGCAATGTACATATGACCAATCCAACTTTCTGCCCTTTACACAGACTACCACCCTTTTGCGGTACGATGAAGGCACAGGAACCCTGATGAGGAGGGTCCCAAACCTAGGTTTACTGTGGGAATGGAGTTCATTTAGACTAAAAGTGCCTTTGGGAAGGAGCCCCACAAGGACAAAGGTGAGCCACTGGAGAAGGAGGGGATGGAGGTGGGAGTAAAGAAAATGATCCTCCAGAAGAGGCTTGAAAATGTGCCCTTAAATAGAGCTAGGGGTGTGGCTAGAGTGCAGGTCTATGTCCCCAATAAACCCCAGTCTACAGCCTTGCAACTGAGAGATCAAGAAAATTATCTGTTGTGGAGCAGAACTGATTAACCTTGTCATAATTCTAAAACAGCATTCCATCATCGGATGGTACTCTACCTACTGGGAAGGAAGATACAGGGGTGGACGTCAGTGCCATGGATGGCCAGCACCTCAGGTCTACACCAAATTCCCTGAAGAAGATTAATCATCAACAAGCAAAACATTGCATATAGTACCAAATATTTGACTTCAGATATACTTCTAACTGATGTACAGCAATGACAGGTAGGTGTAAACATGTTAGCAAACAAGATATCAGTGCACTTGTGGGATAAATATATTATTGTCCACAAATTTAAGGTCAAATATACAGTTCAGTTCCTTTATTTCCACGCTCTGATAATATGGATATACTGTACCTTATACTTGTACAAATTACAAGCAGAAATGCAAACATGTAAAAAGGCAAAAAAAATCCTGAACAAGTATGGAAATAAATAGCCAAAGTTTAAATACTTTAAATCGTCATGGCCTAAATCCCTCTATTTATTTTTGAGGCAGACCACCTCTGTTAGTGCACCGGCTCCCTCTGTCAGATGTGTGACCTCTACTTCTCTGGTGCAGATATGTTACCAGAAGGTTTTTCTCTGTACCCCTTGTCAGGTTTTGAAAATTCTTTGTTCATTAAGATGGAGATTGGTGGTACTAATTAAAAACAATTAGATTTGCCTCCTGGCTGCAGGGGATTTTACTCCCATAGCGTCCTAGTGCCTCAGTGTGGATGACTGGTGAAGCTATTCTGGAAGATCAACAATTACGGTGATCCCATAATTTTCATTTCTGGATCCCACATTTTAGGAAACATAGAAACATAAAAAGGAAGAAACATAGAAAGGAAGGACAGGGATACACAAGAAGACATGCAAAGAAGGGTTATCGAAATGATTCAGGGCCACCAAGGGAAATCTATGAGGAGTTGCTTGAATCCCTGAATATGTATTCGCTACAGGTCAGAAGAGAGAGAGGGGAGACATGATAGAGACCTACAAGCTCTTAAGAGGAATAGAGTGGACTACAATGACCTATTAAATATAAATTGAGAGGTGTTGACAAGTACAGATGGCTGAAGTCGGCAGACTCCGCTCCACAAAATATTTTGTAAATTTTGAGAAATATTTTGCAGATGCAAAGTACAAAATTCAGACTACGAAATGCAGAATTTTGCTTGTGAAGTGCAAACTTTCACCCGTGAATGACGGAATTTCACCTGTGAATGGCAGAATTTCACCACTCACGGGCAAAATTCTGCCGTTCGCAGGCAAACGTCTGCACTTTCTGGGCAAAATTCTGCATTTCATAAGTGAAATTTAGCAAATTTGCACCTGCAAAATATTTCATGGATTGCTTGAAATTCATGAAATGTTTTGCAAGGTGAAATTGTCGACTTCGCTGGAACTTTGACAGCGAAATTAAACTTCCGCACATCTCTACTGATAAGTGGCATGAATGGAAGCTAGTAGAAGCAAAGATTAGGAAGGATTAGATGGAAAATTGCTTCACAGATGGGTAATTGAACCATGAAACAGTCTACCCATGGAGGTGGTAGAACTAGAGACTATAAATGAGTTCAGGCATAGGTGGGGCAGAGTAAGAGGTCCGATAGATGCACGTAGGGAAACTAGGGAGCTAAAATATTCAGTGAGTGGGGGTGAGGGTAAAATGTGTTTCTGTTTTTTACAGTATGTAATCACTGTCCTTTCTCTGTTTAGTTGTAAAGATAACAGAAAGACATGATGTAATAAGGTAATGTGGCATTTCGCACAGTATTTCAGGATGGCAATATAGCCTTGAGGTTATAGGGCAAAGCTCTTAACTTGCAGACCTAGCAGTTCTGGGTTTGAAACCCACAACAACCATTTGCATACTGCATACCTGAACTTTCTAGTGTTTTATTGTTTGAGGCTTAAGATGCATAATTTATATAGTAGGGGTGATCAGACTCTTTGGAATCCATTCAATTTGCTTAATTCAGAATTACAGCAATTCTTATTTTGAGCATGATTTCATCTGGCTCAATTTAAGCCATTAAGATGGAATCAGAGATAGAATCAGAATTTACAATTCTGCATCTTAGTAGCGGCTCTAACCTACCCCCACCCAGGTTCACACAGCAATGATGTAACTTGGGCACTGTAAGAAAAAAACACTACCCTGCTTATGACCTCCACCCTTTCCCCACCCTGATGTCTCCCCTCCCTACTCTCCTATCATGTGTGACAGCTGCTGCTCCTGGGTAGTGCAGAAGGAAAGCCTGGGGGTCCAACCTCCGTCAGGAGAGGTCCAAATGCAACCATGAATGGCAGCACTGACCTCATATTCTACTCTGGTACAACTCTATCATACAAATTCTTTTAGACCCTTTGTAAACTAAATGCCTCCCCTATTCAACCGGCTTGCCCCCTCAGTAGCCCGGGCCACTGCTTAACTTCTCATGCGGTATTTGTGACGTACCCATAAATGTGCACACTATAGCTGCCAGTGCACTATCAGATGTTGTACATAGCCTAAAGCAAGATCCAGGCTAACTAGCTGCCTGAACCAAACAGTCAGGAATGTAGCCCCCCACCCTCCCCCCACCCTAGTCTGTCCCAAACCAGCTCCAGACCTATCTTACCCAAACCATTGCCTGAGCAAAACAAAACATTTCCTCCTGTCATTTTTAAACTATTCTCCCTGAATGACCTGGGAAAAGTGAGAGGTAAGGAGGCAGCCTACCTGTGCCAAACCCTGGGTAACCCAGGACACAATTACTTCCGTTGCTGTGTCGAAGTAGCAGAAAAATGAAGGTTTAGTGTGGGTATGCCTCCTCACTGCACAACTTTCCCACGTCACACCAGGGAAGGGTATACCATCATAATAGTGACTGAAAGTGAGTGACTCAGATATGAGCGACTCACTTTCAGCGCCTGTTATGTGGGTTGCCCTGCAAGGGTAGCGATGGCAAAGAACAGGGTGAAGGGAAGAATGGGAGGGAGACGGGAAGAGGATGGCAGGTATACAAGGGGTAGTGCGGTGGTAGGCTACTGAGCTAGTGTCATGGTGGAGTGCTGAGGGTGGCTGGCTACAGTGGGGAGGGTGCAGGGTTCGGGGCTGGGGAGGGACATAGTATTGTAGTGTTTTTCTGTCCGGGGGGGTTTTTTTCCTGAGTTTCTCCCCCTCCCCAACATGCACCCCCCTGGAGTTAGGAATCCTTTGTAAGGGGTGTGAGAGGAACAAAGCCCCCCACAGAACAAACTTTTCTGTACTCGCTGTGTTTCCTCACTAGAAGTATACGTGACCTTTTTGTTTTTTCAATGATGTACATTCGCCATAACAGCAATCGCTATTCTGCGATTGCCGTTATGACATGGAACCAGGGAGGGTCATATGGTACTACCTCAACTGAAAAAAGGAGCATGTGTGATGGCCTGCAGGCCTTCACTGTTATTTTTTTGTTTTGCTTTTTTTGCTTGGGCACAGGGTTGAGTTTGGTGGGTCACAGAACCAGTGAGGTTCGGAGGGACTCAGAATGGGGAGGGTGTGCATTAATTGGTATGCCACATGGTGAATTGGGCAGCTGCCTGGGCTACTGTGGGGGTAAGTGAGTGAGTTGGAGAGGAGGCTCTCAATTTGGGAGGGGGGAAAGGGAACTTAAGGATGGCAGTGGAGCAGGACAGTGCCACCATGGATCTCACCCAACAACCAGACGAAGGGGAGTCAGACCCCCTCCAGGCTTAGTTTCTACCCAACAGCAGCAGTATAAGGTAGGTGCAGCAGGAACTATGGGGACTTGGGATAAAACACAGCTGAGCTTCCAAGGGTTTTGCTTGTTGTTTGTGTACAGTGTGCCAGGTAGGGGGAAGTTTTAGATGCAGAAAAAATCAGAATTGAAATCAGCTTTTGATTCTGACTGAGTATTACAAAATTTGGATTTTTGTTCTTCATTACCAAAATTCCAACTTTCAAAAAAAAGGCCTGGAATCTGATAAATCCTACTACATGTGTTGGATTCAGAGTAATCCTAATACACAGGGCCATTTCTGTGCAGGATATTTAGTGAGGTAGCCAGAAATATTCATCAGCATTATCTCTAGATATATTTTGATATCCCATTTAAATACATGGGGATTTCCTGTAAAAATATGTGAAATATCTAGATAGACAGGGTCACACTGTATCTCTGCTACCACTGTACAGAGAAACAAGCATTTGTCAATGCCGAATGTTGCTTGCTTGTATGTGCTGTTTAGGTATTTGGAAGTGACAGTTTCATGCCTTCCTCCCAAGACATCCACTGTGTCTTTTCATTCAGTATTAGGTGTGGCAAAATGGCAATGTTGAAAATCTGGAGTGAAAATATTGAAAATTCGCGAACTTACGAGCGTGCGTAGGAACTGTACAACGCACGCTCGTAAAACAGTCATTTTTTGGAATTTTTTCACCAAATTTTCAACATAGCCATTTTAACACCTGAGCTCATGAACAGTGTCACTGTGATTTTCTTAATTTGTCCCGTACATTGATCTCGCACACCGACTGCGCCATTGTGTGCTACATGGGCAGAAACACGTTTTGGGTGACATGTGAAAAATGGCAGCTGTACTACTCATAAGAAGGTGTGACACAATGGCAATGTTGGAAATCTGGAGTGAAAATATTGAAAATTCATGACCTTACGAGCGTGCGTAGGAACTGCGCATCGCACGCTCGTAAAACAGTCATTTTTAGGAATTTTTTCACCAAATTTTCAACATAGCCATTTTAAGACCTCTGCTCATGAACAGTGTCACTGTGATTTTCTTAATTTGTCCCCTACATTGATTTCGCACACCAACTGCGCCATTCTGCGCCACATGGGCAGAACACATTTTGGGTGAGATATGAAAATGACATCTGTACTGCTCATAAGAAGGTGTGGTAAAATGGCAATGTTGAAAATCTGAGTGAAAATATTGAAATTTCAGCGAACTTACGAGCCTGCATAGGAACTGCTAGCGCACCCTCGTAAAACAGTCATTTTTGGAATTTTGGCACCAAATTTTTCAACATGAGGTTTTGGAGACCTTCTCATGAATGATGTCACTGTCATGGTGGTATTCGGGCCGAAGAGTGATTTCACAGTCACTGCGCGAAATCACCCTTCGGGCCTGAATAACACCATGACAGTGACATAATTCATGAGAAGGGGTCCCAAAAACCCCATGTTGAAAATTTGGTGCAAAAATTCCCAAAAATGCCCGAGATATGCAATAAAGTTGAAACCCCCCTATGTAACCCATTATACAGCTTACCGGCATTTCCTCAGTTCGCGGTCGGCTTTGAAGAGTGCAGACGTGTTCCCGGTCCACCGAAGATCGTCGCGCTGGAGTCCGGAGGTAAGTATGGGGTGAGGGGGGTATGGGGAGGCAGGGTGCACAGTGGGTGAGTGCGGGTTGTGGGAGGGTTGGGAGGCAGCCGTGGGACAGTTTTTATTTTACAGGTTTAAAAAGAAAAAGACGTCGTGGGATGTTTGCCACGCTGGGGTGGGCTCCCAGCGCGGCACAAGAATTTAGGGATTCAGCCGACGGGGATTGGGCACTTCACGTCCAAAGGATCGAGAGGTTGCCACGCTTGGGTGGGCTCCCAGCGTGGCACCTACAACTGGGGGGTGGGGACGCAGCTCAGCAACTGGGGGATGCAGCCCAGCCGACGGGATTGGGCACCCCGCCAGCTATACAATACGGGGCACCACGCCTGTTCGGTGGGGAGTGCGTGAGCAGCCGATATCTTATCGGTGCTCACTCAAGCATAGCTCCCTTTCAACTGTATGCCACTGCATTTTGGAGCGTGTCATAGACAGCTCCAAAATGCATTGGCTTACAGGGGCCGCGCCTGCCAGCCCACTGACTGAATTGGAGGAGGAGGTGACACACCTCCGAAATCTCCGATGAAGGCACTATGTTTCTTGCACATGCGTGCAAGCAACATAAAAAGGAACTGTCCCATTTTGTGGGACCAGTACCATCTAACCATGTAACTAGAACAGGCTAGGATAGGATAGGGCTTACTTTTACTGGCACGGTAGTGCCAGAATAGTTAAGGTTGAGTAGGGTGTTTAATATTAAACCCCAATCTTTGCACCTTAATAACTCTGGTGGCATTCAACAAAATTGTCCAAAATGTGACATGCATTGTCTTAGAGGCAAGTTCTCAAGACATGAGAAGCTTTGTGATGGCAGCTTGTGTGGTTTCCAGGATACAGAATGTTGAGTTTAATGAAAAGTAATGTTTTTTTCCTATACTTATTATGCATTTTGTTTGCACTCATCTACAGCATAGATGGTATGGATTTTTTTTGAAACAATATTAATCGATTCCAGAGTTAGAAGGATTTTAAGTTTTTTTTTTCTGAGCATGCAAAGTAGGATTTTTGAATAACCTTCTGATACAACACAAAACACTTTGGGCCAGATATTCAAAACTTTGCCCCGGGGCTAAATTAGCACTGCCCGATGGGCAAACTTAGCCTGGAGCAAAAAGCAAGCTATATTCAAAAGGAATAGCCCAGTGCAAAACCAACCAAATATAGCATGCAAGGGAAACCGGGCAAACAGGGCCAGGAGTGCAGGGCAAAACAGCCCGGGAATAAGACAGCACTGAATATAGCAACAGGGAAGTGCAAATTGCAACAGAAGCTCAGTAGACGCTGGAGCAAGCCAGTGTTGCAGGTGGAGAATATTGTGTATGATTACACAGAGATGTCACACATATACTGCAAACAACAATGCCAGCCACACACTGCAGAACTGTGCTATGCCGAAATGAGGTTTGCCCGGGGCTAACCCGATTACACAGTGCTAACACAATAGCCCGGTGCAAACTGGTTAGCCCGGGGCAAACGTGAGCTATAGTCAAAGCTCCCATGCAAATGAGCCTACTTAGGTAATCCGTGGGCAAACAGGCTAATTTGCATCTCATTATGTGCTGCTTAGCATATATTATCATGCTGTTTGCCCGGTGCTACTGCATGGGGCACACAGCTCCACCTTTTGGTCAGAATGGAAGTACAGGCTGGACGCTGCAGGCCAAGGCATGCCCACAGTATCCCCTGTTAGTCGGAATGGAAATACAGGCTGGAAACCCCAGGAACTGTGTACTGGCAGGCACAGTTGGTGCATACAAACCTCTCGACCCCTTGCCTCCTGAATCAGGGGCAAGGCTAAAAAAATCAGGGACAAAGATCCAAAATCAGGGACACATCTTAAAAATTGGTACTATTCACACAGAATGCTGATAGAATAAGGGGATATGTGATAAGATGCATTTCCAGAAGAACAACAAATCTGTGACTTTATTGTGTGACATTACTGTGTGATTTTAATCTTCACTGTTCTGTCACAAACACAAATATTATGAGGGACAGAGGAAAACGTGGAGGCAACATCAGGGACAGTCGATAGGTATGGGTGCATACAATGCACCAGTGCATATGTGTGCCTGTTACATACCAGTGACCCAGGTAGTAAGGTGGTCCCACCAACCCCCAGCACAAATCATGACTCTCATTGCTCTGTACAATAAGTTTCCCTGGTAGTCTAGTGGTCCCCCCAACCCCCAGCATGTATCCAGATCCCCATTTCACGTAAAAATAAGATCTTTTCCCCTGGTAGTCTAGTAGTCCCCCACCGGTAGTGGCCCCGCTTATCCCAATAACATCTCAAAACAGAGCGAGCTAGCTCAGCCCTCCTCTCACCACCACGGCCAGCCGCTGACTGAGGCACGGTAGAGCTAAACTGCCCTTCCTGCACTCCCAGTCGGGCGCCAGTGTGATGGTGAGAGGAGGGCTGAGCCAGTCGCTGGCTCTGTTCTGAGATGTTATTGGGATAAGCGGGGCATCTCTGCCGGGGGGACGGACCACTAGACTACCAGGGAAAAGTCTTTTTTTTGCTTGAAACGGAGGTCAAGATACATGCTGGGGGGTTTGGGGAGATCACTAGACTACCAGGGAAAGGTTTTAATTTTCACTTGAAATGGTGGTCAGGATATGTGCTGGGGAGGTGGGGGGACCACCAGACTACCAGGGAACAGTCTTTCTTTTTACTCAAAATGGGGGTCGGGATACATGCTGGGGGTGGGGGACCACTAGACTACCAGGAAAATGTCTTTCCTTTTAACTGAAATGGAGATCGGGATTCATGCAGGGAGGTGGGGGGGGGGCACTGCTGCATTGCCACCAGCTTTTTGTCGGTGGTATCTGGCGCCGCACTACAGGTCATTCTAATGCCTGTAGCACGGTGCTATACTTTTGAATATGCTAGTGCATGGCATTCAGGGCCCCTTCCCTCAGTCCCTCCCCTGCATACATTATACTTTAGCATCGGCGCTAACACCTAGCACCGGCACTAAATGTCCTTTTGAATATTGCTGTCGGGCAAAAATTCGGTGCTAATCCAGTGCAATGGATTTGCACCCGGCACTAAGCTTTGAATATCTGGCCCTTTGTGTCAAGAGAGTATTTGGCTTTTACACAACTTAGTTCTGATGATGTGAAAACACTTTTCATGCCATGACGGACACCATCTTGCTTTTTTTTTTTTTTTCAAACTAAAAATTGTGTGTAACCCCCTTACATATGGGGGTTCACAAAAGTCTTCCTTGGGTGTGCCTAAATGCCCATTGCCAGGCTGGTATCCTGTGTCTTAGCGTTTTAAAAGTGTTTGTATGAGAATGCCTTAATACCTCTGTGCTGTCTCTTTAAGAGCTACCTATAACTTGGTACTTATTTAATCTGGGAGGGGGCTCAGTGTTTCTATGCTCGAGTCCCACCCAGGCTGCCAGATAATCGCTCCGCTCTGCCATCGCTATTTGTGTAGAGGGAGCTCTAGTAGAAACTGTACTTATTTGCTGATTATCTATTAGAATAGTAATGATATTGTAGTTTGTCTAACTTACTTTCTTTGCAGCATGGACAGTTCTGTTTATCACCACCATCTTGGCTCTGGACTGCTTGTTTGGACCAATCGGTACCTTTGGGGGCCCTAAAATGGAGTCTGCCCCCATGAGTCTTGTGGGAGTGAATTTCTGTAGGAACTGTAGTTTTGAGACTTTGGCGCCTAAATGCACCTGGAGAGGAGCCCTTGCTTTGACAGACTGATGGATCAGTCAACCAGAATCTTTTGGACCGAAGGAAAATTCCCAAGCTGCCTGCTGCAGTGAGTCAGTCTAGAGGTAGAGTTTGGAAAGTAAACAACTTGAACGATTTGAGCAGCTGCTTCTGCATAGTTCACGCGGGAGATTGATGGAAATGCTGAGTTTGTCCAGTCTGCCTGCTGTCCCTCAAGAGGGAATCCTTTGAAAAGGCTTAGTAATTGGACTGTATCCGAATTGGAGTGTGACAAAACCACTGAAGAGTGACCAGATTTAAACCTGAAGAAGACCAAAGATTTGCTGTACGTGATCAGCCTGTCAGGAGATCCATTCACCATAGAACTCCCGGTTCTGCTCAGAGACACTGATATTACTGCCGGACTGCTATCCGCATTGTGGTATGGTGATTGCTTTACTATAATTGTGCTGTTTGCTGTTAGTGGATCACAATTTGGTTGCCCACTGTGTAAGTGTGCCACACTTGCTGGAGGCTGCATCCAGCCTTCCCGGACTGATATCTGAACTGTCTTACCTGGCCTGGGCCCTGGCACACTGGCCCAGCCAACTACTTCAGGCACAGAGAACACCATAGATGAGAGACCTGCCTGGGGATCAGCCTCCTGCTCAACATCAGGAACAGGAACGACACCATAGCGAACCATGTGGGCCCTGCTTCTCCTGGCAAACCAGCAAGTCATCCTGCAGTCTCCATTTCGTCCATCCTGTGTCCTGTACTGGGTAGCATGAGTAAACATCAGGATACCTCCCTGCAACTACAGCTCAATCAAAGTGTGTCATCTGATTTAATTTGTCTAATCATCATGAACTAAGCCTCCTGGCTCCGGATTACAAATTGTGTGTGGTTGTGCATACCTTTTATTTTCATCACAGCGCCCCAACCAGCTGCGATGCCAGTCTACCCCGAGCAACGCATCAGGCTAGCCTATCCAACTGGGTACCCAGCGTGTGTGTGACTGTGTTGAGGGACTAAAAAGTGCATGCATAATTGCCTGACTAGATCAGTTATAGAATCAATCAACCTGATTATGCCCCTCCCTTGTTCAAGTCCCCTGAATAAATCAGATATAACTCTTTTTGCATCTTTTGACTACGGCACCTGACTCGGGCTCAGTGCTACAGCTGGAGCGGCCACGGCTCAAGAAGTAGCTGCCCACCCTCACCATCCCCAGAGCCACACAGAAGCTCCACACAAGACGGACTACAGCCCCTGACTCGGGCGCGCTGCTACAGCTGGAGCAGCCGCGGCTCGAGAAGCCAGCCGCCCACCCTCACCATCTCTGGAGCCACACAGGAGCTCCACACAAGCCGGACTACAGCCCCTGACTCAGGCTCAGTGCTACAGCTGGAGCAGCCGCAGCTCGAGAAGCCAGCCGCCCACCCTCGCCATCTCCAGAGCTGCACAGGAGCTTCACACAAGTCGGACTACGGCCCCTGACTTGTGCTCGGTGCTACAGCTGGAGCGGCCATGGCTAGAGAAGCCAGCTGCCCATCCTCGCCATCTCTGGAGCCACACAGGAGCTCCACACAAGCCGGACTATGGCCCCTGGCTTGGGCTCGGTGCTACAGCTGGGCGGCCGCAGCTCAAGAAGCCAGCTGCACATCCTCGCCATCTCCGGAGCCACACAGGAGCTCCACACAAGCTGGACTACGGCCCCTGACTCAGGCTCAGTGCTACATCTGGAGCAGCCGCAGCTCAAGAAGCCAGCTGCCCACCCTCGCCATCTCCGGAGCTGCACAGGAGCTTCACACAAGTCGGACTACGGCCCCTGACTTGGGCTCGGTGCTACAGCTGGAGCGGCCGTGGCTCAAGAAGCCAGCTGCCCACCCTCGCCATCTCCGGAGCCGCACAGGAGCTCCACACAAGCTGGACTATGGCCCTTGGCTCGGGCTCGGGCTCGGTGCTACAGCTGGAGTAGCCACAGCTTGAGAAGCCAGCCGCCCATCCTCGCCATCTCTGGAGCTGCACAGGAGCTCCTCACAAGCCAGACTACAGCCCCTGACTCAGGCTTGGTGCTACAGCTAGAGTGGCCGTGGCTCGAGAAGCCAGTTGCCCATCCTCGCCAACTCCGGAGCTGTACAGGAGCTCCACACAAGCCGGACTACCGCCCCTGACTCGGGCTCAGTGCTACAGCTGGAGTGGCCGCAGCTCGAGAAGCCAGCCGCCCACCCTCGCCAACTCCGGAGCCATAGCGGAGCTCCACACAAGCCGGACTACAGCCCCTTACTCGGGCTCGGTGCTACAGCTACAGTGGCCACAGCTCGAGAAGCCAGCCGCCCACCCTCGCCATCTCCGGAGCCACACAGGAGCTCCACGCAAGCCGGACTATGGCCCCTGACTCAGGCTCGGTGCTACAGCTGGAGCGGACACAGCTCGAGAAGCCAGCCGCCCACCCTCGCCATCTCCAGAGCCGCACAGGAGCTCCACACAAGCTGGGTAAGACTGCAGACAGGCCGGGATAGCTGAAAGAAGCTGTCATTGGCTAGCACTGTTCTCAGCTGCCTGTGATTGGACTTGGTCTTTACGCCTTTCTCCCCGATTTGACCGGCTTCCTAAATGCTTTCCTGGGCTTCAGCGCCCATTGAATCTCTTAAGAAAGTGCCAACATTTTACCCGCCTGTACTCAGAAGTGTTTCCAGCTGTTACTTGTTCTGTTTTGCCTGTGTAGAATTAGCCTCTTTACACTGTGACTGAAATTAGCTAGTAATTGTACCACATTTTTACCGTTTCTGTGATATAGTGCTGGTTAAGTTACAAATTGTGTTGATTCTGCTGCTTTCCCAACTCGTGCTCCCTCTGCTTTCCTGCCTAACTCTGAATCTCTGCACCTCTCCCTGGCCACCTTTCTGGTCCACCTCTGCCTCGGATCTACATCCGCTATTCCCAGGCCCTAGTTCTCTCTCCTATCCTAAATCTGTCCACTGTCTGCCACACTCCTTAATCGCCCCAGTCTACCCCTCCTCCATTGGCACCAGAGCAGGTGAATTGCTCTCTTGCTCCTGACCGCTCCCCCACACTCTCCAGCTCTCCTCTCTGAGTATTTACACTCCCCGACCTCCTGTGGTCTCCCCCCATCCCCCGATTCAGCACCTGCATCACTGCCCTTTGTAACCTCTCTCTCTCCCCTCTCTCCCCTAGACTACGGCCCCTGACTCTGGCTCGGTGCTACAGCTGGAGTGGCCGCGGCTCAAGAAACCAGCCGCCCACCTTGCCATCTCCAGAGCCACACAGGAGCTACACACAAGCCAGGTAAGACTGCACACTGGCCGGGATGGCTGAAAGAAGCTCCCATTGGCTAGCGCTGTTCTCAGCTGCCTGTGATTGGACGTGGCCTTTACGCCTTTCTCCCCAATTGAACCAGCTTCCTAAATGCTTTCCAGGGCTTCAGCGCCCATTGAATCTCTTAAGAAAGCGCCGAAATTTTACGCCTGCCACCCCTGCCCCTCCTCCTACCTTTATTAAATAGACCTCAGCTCCTCCCCTTTGTTGAACCTCCTCCTTAGTTCTACCTCATTAGACAACTTTTCTGTACCTCCCTTCTCCTTGCTCACTGCCATCCCCGCCTATCCTCCCACCTCTTCTCTCTCTTCTCACCCCCCTGCCTAGTCACCTCTACCCTCTCCATTCTTTTCCAGTGCCTACTTTCCTGTTTTCCTGGCCACATATTTCCACCACTTTCTGTGCCCTCCTGCAGTCCACTCATTACCTGCCTTCCTCGGCCTATGGCCCTAATCTATACTGACGTGTTGGTACAATTTTTTATGTTCGTGTTGCTACTCCCACTCTGCAACATCCCTGGTTCCTACTACCCCCCCCCACTCAATTATCATCTTGACCTCACCTTCTTCCAACAAGGCACCTGCTGTCATACACCTCCCCTCACCCCCTCACCTACCACTGATACTAAAAGGCTGCCTCCTGGAACCCAGTACAGCGGTTCCTGACGTCCCCCACCTCCACTCCCTCACCTGATCTTTTCAATGCTATTCGGAGACCAGCCCCGGCTACTTCCTTGACCATACAGAAAGTTACAGTACTGCAAACTCTCCCTCAGGGACCTACACCCATGTGCCCTCAAATTACTGCTCCTTCTGCTACTGCTGTCTGGAAACATTCACCTTAACCCAGGGCCTAAAACCATTGGCTCAGCCAACAAAGGTAGCCACTCGGGGGTACTCTCATTTGTGTCACTGAACATCTGAAGCCTCCTCCCTAAGCTGGATGACTTACAAATCTTCACCAACCTGCATAAACCCAACATCATCTCGGTTGTTGAAACCTGGCTAACAGCAAAAGTTCCTGACACTGCACTTGCCTTACCAGGTTACATTGTCTTCAGGCTCGACCGACAGACCAAAAGAGGTGGGGGCTGTGCAATTTACCTCAAGGAATCTGTCCTTGGCCACCCCCTAACCGCTCCTTCCACTGACTCATCCGCTCAGATC
The DNA here is from genome assembly GCA_016271365.2 of Neoceratodus forsteri. Classification (NCBI taxonomy): domain Eukaryota; kingdom Metazoa; phylum Chordata; order Ceratodontiformes; family Ceratodontidae; genus Neoceratodus; species Neoceratodus forsteri. The sequence continues at coordinate 1,074,366,630 of CM028131.1, forward strand.
CTCCCAATTAAGATCATCCTCAGAGCACACGGTAAAGCCCTCACGATCGTTGCAGTCTACATCCCGCTTAGAGAGCAAGTAAAAGGTCTCAGTGCCGCTCTGGACTTTGCCCAAGCACAACCACCTGGAACAGAGCTCATCATGCTTGGAGACTTTAACATCAACTGGCTTGCCTCAGATCCTGGTGGACTTAAGGATGCTATCTCCGCAATAAACCTCACCCAAATGGTTGCCTCCCCTACCAGGCACAACTATAGAACCAATACCAGCTCCCTCTTTGATTGGATCCTTACCAGCCATCCTGCCTGCATCTCTAATATCTCCATCCTTCTGGACTCTCTCAGTGACCACTCCCCTGTTATCAGAGAATGGTCTAACAAATTCTGCAAACCCCCACCATTAGTCATCAATGGCAGAATCTTGCCCCGTGGTAATCTGAACCTCCTTAAGTCAAACCTCAGACAGTGGGACTGGTCGACTATTTACAATGCTACTGATGTTAACTCGGCCTTGGATTCCTTCATCTCCTTCTTCAAAGCAGCCCATGACATCTACGCTCCTCAGAAAACACGTAAAGTCAAGTCACTCTGCAACCTCTGGCTCACCGTAGACTTATTAACGCAGATAAAATCAAGAGACCACCTCTGGCTTTTGTCCCATGACTCTGGGTCGCCATCAGATATCCAGAACTATAAACACGCGCGTAATGACTGCACGAAAACCATCAGACTCTGCAAAAGCATCCACTACAGGGATGACCTCACAAATACATGGGGAAACGGAAGAGAGTTCTGGAACAACATCAAAGAAGTGACAGGAAAGCAGCTAAAAATGTCCCCCACTATGCTCATTACAGATGGAGATATAACACTGGACCCTACGGCTATCGAAAATACCTTCCATGCTGCTTTCACAGATCTCAACTCTGTCCCCCCCCCCCGACTTCTTCAATAAAATCAATACCTCCGATAACACCACCAAAGCTCCACACTCTCCGTCACTCCCACCTTTCTACTTCAAAGCCATCAAGAAACACAAAGCCTACAAGTACATTAGGAAGGCAATAGGCAAATCAAGACATAGCGGGGACTCCCTGGGCCTAAAACTGCTGTCCCTTACTCTTCACGTAGTCATAAGTCCACTCACTAAGATCTTCAACCTCTCCCTCAACCTCAGCCAGTTCCCTGACAGACGGAAATCCGCAATCGTTCCCCTGTTCACAAAACAGGTGACAAGACCAGCCACGCAAACTACCGTCCTATCTCTATACTTCCACCCCTCTCAAAAGCTCTAGAATGACTTGTCGCTGACCAACTATCAGACTACCTTGACAAACACAACATCTTATGTCCACAACAACATGGTTTCAGGAAGGGGCACAGCACTACATCGGCACTCTTGGGACTAACTGGAGCCATCCATAATTCTTTGGACAACGGTCATCTTACGGGGTCAGTCTTCATAGACTTAACTAAGGCCTTCGACACTGTTCATCACTGTCTGCTATTGGATCAGCTTTCTACTTCTGGCCCCTCCCCTGCCACCACGGCCTGGTTTAGACACTACCTGGATAACAGACCACAACAGGTAAAAATTGCCAATGTTCTCTCCAACTCTATGTCAGTCCACTCAGGAGTACCCCGGGGCTCTATCCTTGGCCCCCTTCTATTTTCACTCTTTCTCAATAAACTCCCACAATCCTGCTGAGAACAAATCATACTCTATGCTGATGATGCCGTAATTCACTCTTCCCACAACGACCCCCAATCCCTGCAAAACAATCTCCGGCTAGGCTTTGCTGCTGTGGAGAGTTGGTTCACCAAACAGAGACTCATTCGCAACCACAAAAAAACTAAGACCATGCTTTTCAGTAACTCCCACAGTAAGAACAGGCTGCCCCCCCCCCCCGAAAATCACTAACCGTCTTGGATCTGCACTTGAACAAGTCCAAACCTTTAAATACCTTGGGATCATGCTAGACAGTAACCTCTCCTATAGTGCCCACATTGACAATGTTGCTAAGGCTGCCAACATACGTGTCGGCCTTCTCTACAGGCACAGGTCTTGCTTAACCCCAGCTGCCCTACGTACTGCAGTGCAAAGCTCCATTGTCTCCATAATCGACTATGGCCTCATCATATATGGATCAGCTTAGTCAACTGCCCTCAAACGCATTTCTATGTCACTCAATAAAGCCTGTCGACTTACTACAGGATCCCATCAACTAACCCACATGTGTGATCTATATGCACAAACAGGCTGGCTCCAACTATCTAATCGCCTAAAATACCTAACCTGCACTATGGCTAGGAAAATAACTATGGGCCTTGCCCCTCCAGGGGTCCAATCTCTCCTTAAAGCTAATAATAACCGCCGTAGCACAAGGTGCTCTGAGTCCCAGCTCCTGAAGATCCCCCACTGCAGAACCTCCCTGGGTCAACGTTCTTTTGCCTTCAGGGCCCCTGGCTGGCTGAACAGCCTCCGCACTGAGATCTCCTCTGCTCCATCACTTGGCCTTTTCCAAAATAGGCTCCAACGTTACCTCACTGCATCCAGCACCTGTGACTGTCACTCCTGGCCAGCTTTCCCATTCCACCTCATTTAGTCCAGCAAAATCTTCTCAGCACTTACCTTCTCCTCTCCCTCACCTTCCCCCTCCTCCTCTCCCGAGCCCCACTGTGCAGCACTTCTCTATGTTTGACAACCGCCTCTGGCTGCTCATACCCCCTCTGTCCCTCTCGTTTCCCTCTGCTCTCTCTTCCCACCCTACCTTTTTTAACTTAGAAATTGTGTATGCTTACTTTACGGTGTGTCTTTGCTGTATATTGTATCTGAAACTGCATTTAACTTGTAATGTACTGTATACTGCATTTACCTTGTAATGTACTGTATATTGTCTCTTACTGATGCAGAACCTTTGTAAAAGAGCCATGGCTCAAAGGTACTTGTAATCCTAGAATTAAATAAATAAAAAATAATAATTTGACTGTGGTTCTAGTTTGTACCAAAAGCACTGTACTGTTGTTATTTGCTGTGCCTAACCTTGTTTTACAGGGGTCTCCAGGGTCGAACTGGTAGGGCCAGCCCTGGTGGTAAGTGTAAACAGTGTGGGGATTTGTATGCTGAATAGGGGCTATTGTGAAAGTGTTTGTGCATATTGTCTAGGCCACTAGAGGGAAAAGAGGAGGGTTACAGTGTCTCGGAGGGCTGTACCCAGGTTAGCCTTGCTACTAACAACCCTGTCCTCTGAGTGGAGGCCCCCGTTTCAGTACCCAGGCCCCTTAACCTGCTACTAGCCAAGCAGGCAAGGGTAGTAGCCCTTGGAATAGCTCCACCTAGGGGTTACATTTTGGAGGCACCAACGCTGGGATTTGTACCTTCTAGTGGTCAGAAGTGGGTACTACAACCCCATGCTTAAAAATTGTGGTAATATGGAGGCGCTCACTACGTCCAAGTTTAAACTTGCTCCCCACAAGCTGCTAGCGCACCATAAGATGGGGTGGAGTGAGGCACAGGGGGTAGACCCTCAACAAGCCATTCTGTTAATGGACATCCTGTTAGGGACCACTAATGCAACTATTATAGAGACTTCTGAACAAGTTAAGTGTTTGGGGAAGGTTGAGGTCAAAGGAAGGGATTCTGACCTGTTTGATCAAACTATGGTGGCCCTACTCTCCTGCAGCCTCCCCACTGAACCAGTGAAGGTACCCCTGTCATTTTGCCTGAAGGGTCCCAAAAGGGGTGGAAGGTCATTCACTTACATAGCGACCTGGCTGTTCCTGGAGGTTTCCCCCGCATAGCAGGATTTAAAGACAAGCTGCTTAAAGTGTCAGCCTCTGAGGGGCGCTCTCCTACAGAGCTAGTGAAAAAGTTAGAATTTTATGAGGAGGTCACTCCCATGTAGTCCCCATAGCCTCTCCTGCCACCCCTACAGTTGCTTCCCCCATAGTGATACCTACTGTACATTTTTTTTTTTTTTTTTTTTTTTTATTTCATTGTTTAACCAGGTATAGCACACTTTTGGACTCATGCCACAGACTTAGGCTCTTTTTTCTGGCATGGTCCCGGTGCCCATGGGGGAGGACGATCTGGAAATGAGGATGGACTATGCCACCACATTGGTCCAGGAGTGGCAGTGTGCTGAGGGGGAAAAGAGGAAGAGGCTCATGCAAAGCTTGAGGGGCCCTGCACTGGAGGCAATTCACTTCCTGCGATCCACCAGCCTGGCGGCCACGGCCACTGAATACCTCTCTGCCTTGGAGGGAGTATTTGGAAGCACTGATTTGGGGGATAATCTGATGTGGAAGTTTAAATCTGCAAAACAGTGGAAAAATTTAAAGTTATCAATGTTTGTCACCCGAATTAAGTGAGCTTTGCAATGGGCTCACAGGAAAGGAGGGGTGCCCGCCAGTGAATTGAACATGGTCAGGCTAGATCACATCTTAAAGTCAGCAAGGTACTCTAGTGTGATGTTGTTGAAGCTTAAACTGCAAGACAGAAGGGGCAATCCCCCCAATACTGTGACCTAATGAAAGAGATCCGTGAGATTGAGAATGACGAAGAGGGATGGGAGCCTTATGCTGGGGCTGCCCGCGCCTGCCAGGCCTCCCGAGAGGGATCAGGAGACTGAATTGCAACAGTTGAGAGAACTGATCAAAAGCTGACTGAGCTGAGGGTCAGCTAGCAAGCAGCCGAGGCTGCTAGAGATGCTAATTCCTGTCCAGCCACCCCCCGAGGCTATAAGCGAGGCCACACCGGGAGGAGTGGGAGTACACGTCATCTCCTCTGAAACTCGGCCTGAAGACAACCTGCGGGAAGAAGTACGAGAACTGAGAGTTTTGGTAGGAGATCTGCTCCGAGCTACTCAAAACACTGACCCTTGGGGGAGCTCAGAAAGCTAAGAGAGCAAACCCCTGACCAGAGAGAGACCCCGAGACTTCCTCACTATGTTCAAGTATGGGAACAGCTCCTCTTCCCCTAGAGACTCTAAAGAATCTGTTTTCTGTTACCACTGCGGAGAGGATGGGCAAACCCGGTTCACCTGTCATTCGCTTGAGAATCTGAAAAAAGTTACTACTAGGCTGCTGGCATTGATTCAATGGAGCAACGTACAGCTGCAAGTTGGGGCTGCCCAAAAAAGCTATTCATCCAAGGCAGCTGTAAAGTCGGCACCCAAGTCCATGTCACCTGAGTGGTCTGAGGTGGTGGGCCCTTCAATGGAAACTACAGTGATGGTGAACGGTGTGTCTGCCCGGGCCGTGCTTGACAGTGGATCTCAAGTAACCATAGTATTTCAAGATTGGTATCAGAAGCATCTGCCTGATGTGCCCCTACAACTCTTGGAAGGTTTGCACATGTGGGGGTTGAGTGAGAAGTCCTATCTGTACTCAGGTTATATCCGGATCTGACTGTCATTCCCTACCACCATGGCTGGGGTAGATAAACAAGTTGAGACACTTGCCCTAGTGTGTCCCCACACCGGACTGTATGATGGAGTTCCCCTGTTAATTGGAAAAAACGCCCATATGTTTGGGAGACTAGCACAACTCTGCCATGAGAAACAAGAGCAACAGACTGGATGGGCCCTAAGAATTCCAGCATTACTCAAAAGGTCTTATGACTTGCAACAGAAACTCAATGAAGTGGACCGAGATGAGCCAGTGGGGATAGTGTGTAAAAAGGATCCTGAATCTTTGATGTTGGCCCCCAACACCCAGTGTACGATCCATGGAGAAGTCCGCCTAAGGAGAGATGTAAAGAACAAAATATTGATGATAGACACCTCTGGTGAAGGGAAGCTGCCAGAGGGGTTGATGGTTAAGCGCAGTATACTACCTGCAAGTGCCCATGCCTATGCTCACTGAGTGATGGTACAAATGAGAAACATGTCAGACAGGGAAGTTCGTGTGAACCGGGGATGTACACTGGCTACAGTACACTGCACAGACACTGCAGTATTACCCAGTAACAAGTACTCTGGTGAAAGGGAGAAAGTGACCCCAGACTTATTTGACTTCAGTGATTCCCCCTTGTCCGCCAAATTGAAGACCCAAATTAGCAGGAAACTTGCTGAGTGAGACCAAGTGTTCTCACTAAAAGAGTGGGACGTGGGGTGTGTCCATGGTGCCGAGCATAACATGTGCATACATGATGACTGACCATTTCGAGAGAGGTCCCAATGCCTTGCCCCAGCTGACATAGACGATGTTAGGAGGCACCTACAGGAAATGTTCACTGCTGGCATTATTCAAGAATCAAGATGCCAATATGCATCCCCCCATCGTAGTAGTGCATAAAAAGAATGGATCCATGAGGATGTGTGTGGACTATCGGACCCTCAACCGATGGACTATCCCAGATCAATACACCAAGCCATGCATACAGGATGCCCTGGATTGCCTGAACAGGGGTCAATGGTTCTCAGTACTGGATTTCTGCAGTGGATATTATCAGATTCCAATGGCCCCGGAGGACCGTGAGAAAACAGCCTTCATCTGTCCTTTGGGGTTCTATGAATTCCTGAGGATGCCACAGGGGATTTCGGGTTCCCCTGCCACCTTCCAGAGATTGATGGAATGTGTGGTGAGAGACATGAACTTGCTGGAATGTTTAGTGTACTTAGATGATGATATTGTTTTTGGACGCACGCTGGAGGAACATGAGACCAGACTGTTCAAAGTCCTCAATCGTTTGGAAGAATTCAGTCTCAAGTGCCAGTTTTTTCAAACATCTGTGAAATATGTGGGGACACATAGTGTCTGCGGAAGGGATACAGACAGATCCCAATAAAGTTGAAGCTTTGACCACTTGGCCCCAGCCCAATAACCTAAAAGAGCCATAGCGTTTCCTGGAGTTCTGTGGCTACTACCACAGGTTCATCAAAGACTATTCAAAGGTGATTCTACCGCTCCTTAGCCTTACCCAAGGCTACCCCCCTAACAACTGCAAATACAAAAAGGGGGCTATCAAAGACCAAGAGAAAATATATTTTCAAACAGGTGATCCTTTTGGGACTCCGGGGACACCCAAATGTGAAGCAGCTTTCTTTGAAGTCATATACCAGCTCACAGTCCTTGCCTATGCTGATCCTACCAAGCCCTATGTTCTGCATATGGACGCTAGTTTGCAGGGCCTTGGAGCTGTGCTATATCAAGACTATGAAGATGGCTTGAGACCTGTAGCTTTCACCAGTAGGAGCTTGACTCTGTCAGAGCGGAACTATCCCATCCACAAGTTGGAATTCCTCATGCTAAAATGGGCCATAGTTGTCCAGTTTCATGAGTACCTCTATGGGGCAAAGATATTAGTGAAGACTGACAATAATCCACTGACCTATGTGCAGATGTCAGCTAAACTGGACGCCACTGGGCACCGTTGGCTTTCTGCCTTCTCAACTTATGATTATGCTGTTGAATACAAACCGGGACTAAACCACATTGATGCTGACGCCCTGTCACAAAGGCCAGCTTTCAAGGACAATTGGGTCAGATTGTCTGAACCTGACATCAAAGCATTATGCCAAAAGTTTGATAAAGATGAACAAATGTCTGCGGAAACAGTGGACTGCCTAGTAGATTGCTTGAGCCCTCCTGATACCTGCATACCGGCTGCCTATTGCCATTTCTCTGCTTTTAATATTAGTGCACTACTTCAGTTCGATAATGACAGTATTCAGTGGGCTCAATCCCAAGATCCCATGATTCAACCAGCACTCAATGCCCTGCGTGCGGGGAAAGATGTGTCCAAGTTGCGTTCCCCTGACTTGCAAACTGCTCTATTGTTCAAGAAAGGCCCCAGGTTAAAGTTGCATGATCAATTGTTATACAGAGAGACAGTGGATCATCGTGGTCAAGTAGACAAGCAACAGTTGGTCCTACCTTCGGCCTTTAAGCAGCTGGTACTAAGGTCCCTCCACAATCACATGGGGCACCTCGGTATTGACAGAACTCTCGACCTGGTAAGATCCCGATTCTACTGGCCAAAGATGGGGCAGATGTTGAGAATCATGTCAAAACTTGCAGTTGCTGCCTCCAGTGGAAAGCTTTGCCCCAGAAAGCTGCCCCACTTGTCAGCATCACTACCAGTGCCCCTATGAAACTGGTCTGCATAGACTTCTTGTGCTTAGAACCCAACCAAAAGAACATTGGCAATGTGTTGGTAGTTACTGATCATTTTACACAGTACGCACAAGCCTTCCCAACTAAAGATCAAAAGGCCTCTACTGTGTCCAAGGTGCTAGTGGAAAAACTATTTGTCCACTATGGTGCCCCCAGCGGATCCATTCTGACCAAGGCAGAGACTTTGAAAGCAGGTTAATCAAAGAAATGCTCTCTCTGTTGGGGGTGTGAAAGTCAAGCACCACCCTCTATCACTCACAGGGGGACCCCCAACCAGAATGCTTTAACTGAACCCTTCTGGACATACTGGGCACCCTCCATCCAAAAGACAAGCATAAGTGGAGCCATCAGATCAGCACCTTGGTACATGTACAATTGCACCAAAGGTGATGCTACTGGGTTTTCCCCCTACCATCTCATGTTCTGGAGGGAGGCACGACTGCCAGTTGATGTCTCCTTTGGGATCTCTCCAGGTGGGGTCCGAGCTGAAAACTACTTGCAGTACATGCAGAAATTGAAAGATCAGTTGAATCATGCCTATCAACTAGCTCAAACTATGGCTGCTAAGCGAAATTTTGCCAACAAAGAAAGACTTGATCAACGAGTGAAAGCCCAGGAGTTGTTGCCCAGAGACTGGGTACTACTACACAATTTGGGACTGCATGGAAAGCACAAAATTGATGATAGATGGCACAATCTTCCACACATAGTAGTTGGTAAATTGGATGATCTGCCGGGTGTACAAGGCGTGCCCAGAAAATAATGCCAAATCTGTTAAGACCATGCACTGCAATCACTTGCTGCCCATCGGCCAAGTTGTTATTGATGCTGAACCAACACTTGACACTTCTCCTGGGCCAGTGACTCATGCTGCTGCAAAGAGGAAACAGAGCCAACCTGTCCATGTTGTTCCAGAACTCAGGCCTTTATTTTGTTTATTTGTTTAGTTTTTGTTTACCGGGTAAGTGCACTAGCCATAGCAATGACTATTTTCAGGCATGACCCAGGAGGATACAGTACAAACAGAGCAAATACAACAACGCAAGACAATTTTTACATAATTAAACAAATGTACACTATAGAGCAAAGTAATAGGCATAGTAGACAATAGAATACAGAGCAAATAGTTATAGGCAAGGTAGTTACAAGTAACAGTGTAGGTAAAATCCTAGAACAAAGTATACAGAGGCATATTAATAACCAGGGCTAATAATGTATTGTTTGACTAAGGTAACTATGAGAAAATTATACAAAGGGAGATAGAAGTGCGAGGCCTGAGTGGAGAAAATAGGCATAGTTTGGATAGCTTGGCAAAAGGGATGAAGAGAAAATTGGAAAGTGGTATACTACTTGATGAGCTCAAATAGAAAGTGCCAGGAGGGAAGAGGCTAGGAAGGAGGAAGGGGCTGGGGGTTGGGGTTGAGGCAAATGCATCTGTGGGTAGTGGCAATATGGTTCTGTAATCCTTTTTTAAAGGAGGAGTAGATTGAGGATTGGCGTAGGGCTAGCTGGAAGGAGTTCCAGAAATTAGGGGCATGACAGGCAAAGGCAATTGCACCTTTGGAGGAATTGTGTCTGGGGATGAAGATGGGTGCATTATCAGCAGACCTCAATCCATAGCGAGGTGCCAGATTCAGGAAATGACCTGCCAGGGGTCTGGGTATTTGTAATCAGACTATATTGTCAATGACGGGAGCCATAGGCATAAAGCCTTAGATCAAAAGGAGGAAGCCACCCCAGATCAGAATATAGGAGACAGTGGTGTTTCAGTCGATGAGAGGAGGATATGTAATGACAGATGTTGTTGTATGTGACATCCCATTTTCAGAGGCTGGATTTGGACATGGAGGTGTAGGTGGCAACACCATAAGTGAGCGAGGGAAGGAGTATGCCATGGGCAATGGCAAGCCGAGTGGGGGGGGAGCATATAACCGGTACGGTAGGCTATCCCAATTTTAGCATTAACAAGCTTACAGGTCTGTTGGATGTGCTGATCGAAGTTTAGAGGTGGATCTAGTGTGACGCCCAGATATTTAAATGCGTTCACCACCCCAAGAGTTGAACCATTGGGGGGAGGAGACTTTAAATTTGGTTTGGGAGAGTCTGAGTTGGCATTAGAACCAAAAAGCATAGATTGGGTTTTGGACTCATTTAAGACAAGTTTATTGCTAGACAGCCATAGATGGATTTGATGAAAGTCAAGAGAGAGATTATGATTAGTGACATCAATGCTGTCATCACTAGTGTAGAGAACAATGTCATCGGCATATAGAAGGGAAGTGGTCCTATGGAGGTCAGAGGTGATGTTATTGATGAAAATTGAGAAGAGCAGCATCCCAAGGATGGACCCTTGCAGCACCCCAATGTTAGTGGTGGCCTTGTCAGACAGGGTGGAGCTGTATTTCACGGTTTGAGTCCTGTCGGATAGGTAGCTGCCAAACCACCTTACAACATTCTGAGAGAAACCTAGTGATGTAAGGGAGGCAAGGAGGATGGAGTGATCGACAAGGTCAAAAGCCTTGGTCATATCAATAAAAACTGCCCCAGTGAGCTGGCCAGAGTCCATAGCCATTAGGATATCTGACATGAATTTAAGAAGGGCAGTAGTAGTGCTATGTCCCTTGAGAAAGCTATGCTGGGCAGAGGTAAGTTGGTCATATTTCAGTAGGAAATCAATAGTTTGAGCAGGTAAAAGTGTCTCCAGTATTTTATTTAGAGCTGATAGGATAGCTATAGGTCTATAGTTAAAGGGACCTTTATGATCTACTTTCTTAAAGACAGGCGTAATCCTCGCAACCTTCCATATCTCCAGGACATAGCATTGTGACAGGGATAGCGTGAACATTTTTGTTAGGGGAGCAGCTATGTAGGGGGCAGATAGCTTTTGGAGCTTGGGCTCAAGGTTGTCCAAGCCAGCTGAGGTGTAGTCAGAGATTCTGTTTAACAGGTCAAACACCTCATTCCAGGAGACCACCTTAAAAAAGAACTGGGGACCAGTGACAGTTGATGAGGAAGATGTATTCGACTGGACAGGGAAGGAGGAGGTGTACTTAGATAGTTCAGAGAATTTTTCATCGAAGAAATTTGCAATGGTACAGGGATTGTTGCAGTGAACACCATTTAGGGACATGTCATTAGGGGTGGATGAGGATTCAATCCAAGAAAGAATTTAATATGTGACCAGAATTGTTTTGAGTCATCATAGGAGTTGGTTAACAGATCTTTGCAATAAGAACTTTTAGCCATTTTGATGTCCTTTTTGCATGAGTTCTGAAGGGTCCTGTAGGTATTAATGTCAGAGGATAGCCCTGAGCTCTTGAAATGAAGCCAGCTTTTATTTCTTTGTTTTAGTTTAGCAAGGAGGTCAGATTTTAGCCACTGGTTACTAGTTTGCAGTGCTTATCCTGAAGCGCTAGGAAGTGTGTCAAAAATATACTGAGGGAAATCTGAGCATCGTTTGATTTTAGAAGGGAAGTTCAATCAGTTGCAGCGATGTTATGGAGGAAAAGCTCCGAGTCGAAATTCGCATAGTTGTAGAAAGTAATGAGACGAGGTTTAGAAGGCGTAGGCTTGCTTTTCCCCCAGATACAGAAAGTAGAGGAGTGGTCTGTGATGGCATCGGGTAGTACGCCAGAGGCAATAATGTTTTCAGGGTGATTGGTCATAATCCAGTCTAGCAGCGTACTTGTATTATAGTGTGGAGTTGTCCTAGTAGGATCACTTATAAGTTGGTGAAGGTTAAAACTCTGCAGCCTAGACAGTAATGTAAATTGGGTGGTTCCCAACCAGTTTACGTTAAGGTCCCCTAGTATCAGTACTTCATGTTTCCCAGCAAGGTGAGAGATTTGATCCAGCAACTCATCCAGACCTTTCTGACTGTTGGATGGGGGAGTTATAGGCACATGCAATATGTAATTTTTTGGTACTTAGGGTAAGTAGAGTATGAAGTACCTCACAGTGGTTCAGGAGAGGTGATTTTATGGCACTGAGATGTAGATGGTCTTTAAAGTAAATAGCAGTGCCACCCCCCCCTTAGGTGCAGTTCTATCATGCCTCAGGAGGTTATAGGAAGGAAGGGAGCACATAGAGTCATTGGTGGAAGGATTTAGCCAGGTTTCAGTCCGGCATATGATGCCGGGCTTGTAGAGGGAGGTCCAGGATTCTAGAGCAGTAAGATTGTGAGTGAGACTCCTTATATTTTGATGCATAACAATCAGACCTTTAGCATTGCTAATCAAATAAGGTATGGCGTATGTTGGCCTGGATTTATTTGAACATCCCAGGAGAGCAAAATGGTAAGTAGGAGAAGGTACCATATCTTGTGGCACAGGAAGGGACATGGGTTACATGTACTCAGGTGACACTTTTTATAGGCATAAGCAGCTAGGTGGTGTCAGGCTCTATTTAGTAGTAATGGGGAGGAGTCACAGGGGGGTATGAAGTAGTAACAGGTTGGAAAAAAGTAGTAATTTGGCAGGAACTTAAGAACCGTAAAAACAGGTTGTGGTAAAGAGAGCATAAAAAGGTGGAGCAGTGGCAAAGAGGACGCAATAAAGAATAGCAACATAAATTGGTGTACCATCACTACCTAGAAGCAGGAGAAAAGGTCAGCTAGGCAGGTGGCAGCCCAGTGAAGCTGATGGGGGACTATAACTAGCAGTAGCCCTAGGTCAAAACAGAGGCAGGAGAAGAGGTCAGCTTGGCTGGTGGCAGCCCAGTGAAACTGATGAAGGACTGTGACTAGCAGTAGCCTTAGGTCAAACAGAGGTTGGTAGTTAGATGTACAAGTGACTTAAAAATTGTAGTCCAGGCAACACAGGTGAGGGGAGACCTTAAAATAGTAGTTCAGGCAGGATAGGAAAAGAGGCAGATGACTATTCTATTCAGGGACTGATTTAGATAGGAAGGATTTAGGAACATAGCCAGAGTCAAAGCCGACAGCCCCAAAATTCAAAAGGGAGTGGTTGAAATATAGGAGGAGAAAGTGGGCAAATAAGGAGGGCAGCGTGTCGAGGAGGAGGAGGAGTGGCTAAAGTGTATTTAAGGTGGCCTGGGAGGGGGTTGGGGGCCTGGAAAAATAACAGCAAGATTTTGAGCTGCCGAGATTTAAAATGCAGCCATCCAGCAAGCACCAAATCCTGCAGTTCTTAAGCCTAAGAAAGGCGCACCAATCAGTAGTCAGATTCAGAGCAGGCGGCCCAATCGGATACAAGCAGCCGAGGCGCCGCACCAATCAAAACTATTAGACAGAGTAGTAGGATAGTGATGAATACCTCAGAAGAGATCTGAGGAAGGGGACCAGGAGGGTAGCTTTGGCAGCTTGATGTCGGTCGGTTGGGCGGTGACCGGTGCGGCAGCTGTGAAGCTCCGCCTTGTGGAGTTGGGCGCCGCTCGGGCTGTGCAATCCTAGGGGCAAGAGGAGAACAGCAGGGTTAAAATAGTGGTTTTACACAAAAGGTCTAGGGTGGGGGCTGGCGGCAAGGCCATCACCAGGGGGTGGGGGTGATCAGGTAAAACAAAAGGCCAGAGTTTTAAGGACAAACAGGGAGGAGTTAGAGATAATTAAATTTGAGAAGGTGCAAATTGCCTCGAGGTGACCGACAGCAAGGAGGGGGTAGAGAAGGTGACAGTAGTGATTCTAAGTTAAAAGATCAGGCAGAGGGTTTCAAGGGGGGGGGGCAGCTAGTGGCACTAGAAATGGGTTAGAGTAAGGGGATGAGCTAGAGTTGAGGTAGGCAGTGAGATTAGAGGATAGAGTACAGAAAAAGATTGGAAATGAAACCAACTGGAGAAGCAGGAGAAAGACAAAGCTGAGCAGAATCTGCTAGCACTTAAAATAAATGCACTTTTCCATGAATCAGTTATACCCACATCATTAACTTAGCACAGTCAGGCAATATAAAAAACAAAACAGTGTATAAGAAAAATATCAGCAAAATAACAGCAAGGTTTTGAGCTGCCAAGATTTAAAACACAGCCATCCAGCAAGCGCCAAATCCTGCAGTTCCTGAGCCTAAGAAAGGCGCACAAATCGGTAGTCAGATTCAGAGCAGGCGGCCCAATCGGATATGAGCAGCCGAGGCACCGCACCAATCAGAACTATTAGACAGAGTAGTAGGATAGTGGTGAATACCACAGAAGAGATCCGAGGAAGGGGACCAGGAGAGCGGCCTTGGCAGCTTCATGTCGGTCGGTTGGGCAGCGGCCGGTGCGGCAGCCATGAAGCTCCACTTCATGGAGTTGGGCGCCGCTTGGGCGGTGCAATCCTCAGAAAAGATCTGAGGAAGGGGACCAGGAGGGCGGCCTTGGCAGCTTGTTGTCGGTCGGTCGGGTGACGGTCAGTGCGGCGGCCGTGAAGCTCTGCCTTGTGGAGTAGGGCACCGCTCGGCAGGCCCAGAGTGATAGTGATGTCTGTTTGTCAGTCTCTGATGAGAGTGACTGTGATAATGCTTATTATCCCTCATATGAACTGAGTCAGTTGTTTCGAGGCAATCCTCTGCAGAATCGTGGGGATGAAGTTGGGACTTTAGAACTGCCTAACACTCCAGCTTCTTCCTAGGACCCAGTGCCCCCTGAAAGTGAGGTGCAAAGTATCACATCTGAGGTTGTGGACTCTCTGTGTCTTGTAGAACTGTTTGACTTGCCCGAAGAAGGAGCTGATGGCCTGAGTCTCCATGGTGTCATACCAGAACTTGAAGAACAATATGAAAGTGTTGACAGCACCCCTTCAGTGCCACAAAGTCTAATTGTGCCAGAGTCTCCTCAGAATGAGCAACCTGGGCCATCTTCAGAAGATGATAATGAGCAAAGTATTGTGGAAACAGAGTCTGCAGAGCAAGGAGCTGATTGTGTTCTCAATCTGGATATTCCAACCAGTGCAGAGGCATCCCTCACTACAGGAGGAGAAATCAATGCCAGTGTTGACCGCCCAGAGCCTGTGTCTGTTCCACCCAGAAAATCTGGGCGACCTGTTAAGCCAGTGCAACATTTTAGTTATGATTCCCCTGGGAGGCCTGTGGACTTGCCTCACAATGTGGTCCATAAAGGTTTTTACATTTTCAAGAGCTCACTGCCCAAACTGAGCTTGACTGCCACCTCCCGATTAATTGTTTTTCCCTCAGAACACGGTGTCCCTGTCCCATCTAGCCCCAAGTTAGCTGATAGGGAAGGGCCACCTTGTACATAGTTTACTGTACAAGAAGTTATAACATGAAGTCATAGGTAACTGTTCATAGTATGTTAATCAAAATAGAATCAGTATAGAATGTATGAAACATGCATAAGTTTTGTCAATGAAGATATGGTATAGTGAAATACAATTAAATGTATAGTAATGTGATAAGTTTATGTTAACTGATGCATCAGATATTATTTCCATAGTATGCTAAGGTCATGTATGTCTCGTATAGTAAATTGTCTTTCCAATACTGTGATGGTGTAGACTTGACACGGACACCAAGTTTTTCCACGCAGAGAAGCGTGTAACCCCCCCTACAAATGGGGGTTCCCAAAAGTTTTCCTTGGGTGTGCCTAAATGCCCACTGCCAGGCTGGTATCCTGTGTCTTAGCATTTTAAAAGTGTTTGTATGACAGTGCCTTAATGCCTCTGTGCTCTGTCTCTTTAAGAACTGCCTATAACATGGTGCTTATTTAATCTGGGAGGGGGCTGAGTGTTTCTATGCTTGAGTCCCGCCCGGGCTGCCAGATAATCGCTCCGTTCTGCCATCGCTATTTGCACAGAGGGAGCTCTATTAGAAGTTGTACTTATTTGCTTATTATCTATTAGAATAGTAATGATATTGTAGTTTGTCTAACCTGCCTTCTTTGCAGCATGGACCGTTCCATTTATCACCACCATCTTGGTTCTGGACTGCTTATTTGGACCAATCAGTACCTTTGGGAGCCCTAAAATGGAGTCTGCCCCCAGGGGCCTTGTGGGAGTGAATTTCTGTAGGAACTGTAGTTTTGAGACTTTGGCGCCTAAATGCACCTGGAGAGGAGCCCTTGCTTTGACAGACTGATGGATCAGCCAACCAGAACCTTTTCAACTGAAGGGAAATTCCCAAGCTGCCTACTGCAGTGAGTCAGTCTGGAGGTAGTGTTTGGAGAGTGAACAGCTTGAGTGATTCGAGTAGCTCCTTCTGTGTAGTTCGAGGGGGAGAGTGGTGGAAATGCTGTGTTTGGTCTGTCTGCCTGCTGTCCCTTGAGAGGGAATCCTTAGAAAAGGCTTAGTAATTGGACTATATCCGAATCAGAGTGTGACAAAGCCACTGAAGAGTGACCAGATTTAAACCTAAAAAAGAACAAATATTTGCTGTACATGAGTGGCCTGCCAGGAGATCCATTCACCATAGAATTCCCGGTTCTGCTCAGAGACACTGATTTTGCTGCCAGACTGCTATCCGCATTGTGGTGTGGTGATTGCTTTACTACAAATGTGCTGTTTGCTATTAGTGGGATGCGATTTGGTTCCCCACTGTTTAATTGTGCCACGCTTGCTGGAGGCTGCATCCAGCCTTCCCAGACTGATATCCGAACTGTCTTACCTGGCCTGGGCCATGCCACATTGTCCCAGCCAACTACTTCAGGCACAGAGAACAACATCGACGAGAGACCTGCCTGGGGATCTGCCCCCTGCTCAACATCACAAACAGGAATGAGACCATGGTGAATCATGTGGGCCGTGCTTCTCCTGGCAAACCAGTAAGTCATCCTGCAGTCTCCATTTCATCCATCCTGTGTCCTGTACTGGGTAACAAGAGTAAACACCAGGGTAACTACCTGCAACAACAGCACAATCAAAGTGTGTCATCTGATTTAATTATTTTGTCTAATCATCACGAACTGAGCCTCCTGGCTTCGGATTACAAATTGTGTGTGGTTGTGCATGCCTTTTATTTTCACCACAGGGCCCCAACCAGCTGCAACGCTGGCCTGCCCTGGGCAACACATCAGGCTAGCCTATCTCACCAACTGGGTACCCAGCGTGTGTGTGACTGTGTTGAGGGACTAAAAAGTGCATGCATAATTGCCTGATTAGATCAGTTATTGAAACAAATCAATCTGATCATGCCCGTCCCTTGTTCAAATCCCCTGAATACATCAGATCTAACTCTTTTTGCATCTAATTTGACTGTGGTTCTAGTTTGTACCAAAAGCACTGTACTGTTGTTATTTGCTGTGCCTAACCTTGTTTTACAGGGGGTCTCCAGGGTCAAACTGGTGGGGCCAGCCCTGATGGTAAGTGCAAACAGTGTGGGGATTTGTATGCTGAATAGGGGCTATTGTGAAAGTGTTTGTGCATATTGTCTAGACCACTAGACCTGCTACTAGCCAAGCAGGCAAGGGTAGTAGCCCTTGGGATAGTGCCACCTAGTGGTTACATATGAAAAATACCTACAAATTATGTTTTATAAACAAACAAATACCTGAACCTAACTAAACGGGACCTGTTGAGTTAGACTATGTTGTTTGTTTGTTTTTAAATCAGGCATAGAAACATGTTTTCAGGGCACCCCAAAATCCTTGGTGCCAAGCTTTTTGAGAAGAGTCATTTTTCATGTTGTGACTTGAGAATTCCCCTATAATGCACAAAGTGGTGTGACAGGAGAATTTCTTTTTAGCTCTTACCAAAAAACAATGCATTTAAATGTTCCTTCCCCTCTTCCGGCTCAGTGAGCCCTCCCTCATCATTCCTCATGCAACTTGTTAATTCAAATCCTTCCCCTTCCCAGATCAGCAAACCCTCCCTCAAGCTTCCCAATTCATTTTTATTTGACTCCCTCCCCCTGTCAGCTCAGCCAGCCCTCCTGGGTCCTTCCTGATTGTTTTATATATGTTATATAGTACTATGAATGGATAGGGTGCCCACCCCTGGTACCACTTCATCACACCCTCCTCTCCAGATCACCCAACCCCCAATAATTAGGTGGTGACACCAGTGTGCCCACCAACAGTGCTGTCATACAGTAAAAGTTGACACTGGGATGCCCAACCCCAATGTCAGGTCTAGACCCTGTAAAGAAGAAGAAAACGGTCCCTTGTTTTTTTCTATTAAATCTGCAAAGAAGAAAAAAGTCCCCTTGCCAATCTGTTCACACAAGCAATGACAGACAAGCATCATCTGGTAAGACAAACAACATACCACTGTTTCCAGATGATATAAATGCAATAGCACTGATGTGCTACCTTTGTGGATTTGTATCTGTGGCTGAAAAGGCACACGCCCCACAGGAGCCTGTGTTTCTACAGCCACAACTCTGTGTGTGTATATTTGTGTGTGTGTGTGTGTGTGTATTTTGTACAGTATGCATGAGTACCTCTGGCTGCAGAAGTGCAGGCCCCTTCTGCAGACAGAAGTACTGTTGCAATGTGAGTATCATGGTATCAGCAGTGGATCTAGAAATTTCTCGAGGGGGTAGCAGTTTTGTCTAGGGTGTGGCTCTTTGAAAAAAGTAAAAGTAAAATGTTACCTTTTTAAAGCTCAGATTAGGTTAAAACAGCTACTTTTTGAGGCCTAAGGTGGTAGCGGATGGTACCTCACTACATAGCTGGATCTGCTACTGCATGGTTTTCTGAATGCAGCTATGGAATTGCTGGCCACACAGAGGTCTGCCCTTCTGCAGCCAGAATTATGTGGGTGTGTCTTACACATGTGGCTGAAGAGGCCTCTGAGGGGCCTGCGCTTCTGAAGACAGAACTGTATGTATGTCTTGCAATGTGGATGAGTACCTGTGGCTACAGAAGCACTGACCCTAGAGAAACCTGCCCTTCTGCAGACAAAAGAACTCTTGTAATTTGGGCATTGAGGATTTTTATCTGTCGCTGCAGGGGTCTGAGCTTCTGTACGCAGAAGTGCTGTTGTTGTTTGAGTATTGTTAATTTCTATCTGCAGCCAGAAGTGAGTGAGTTTGTGTTGCGGTGTGCGTACTACAGGTATAAATTCCACAGAGGTAGCACATCAGTGCTACTGCATTTGTGTAATCTGGAAACAGCTGCATGCTGTTTGTCTTACCTGATGATGGCTGTCTGTGGTTGCCTGTGTGGTCTTCTCTTTTTGCTACCGATGGGGGGTGGGGAGTTAGAGTTGGAAACCCTAATGCCATATTTCCCTACTTTTGTGGCATTAAATTGAACTCTAACTGGTGCATTAATGTAATTTTTTGGAAACAATGTTTAGTATAGGACCTTTACACAGAATAAATAAAAAATATATACTAAATAAATACAGTATATTGTAAAACAAACTACTAAAGGAAAAATGGATATAATTCCATGAAACTGAGTCAGTAGTAGTACAAATTAAATTGATCAACTTTTGTCAAAGACTGTCATCACAAAAGAGAAAATACTGCACATAGCTAGCCCATTGGCACAGCTATAATGCTGCTGCCTACCACGCTGGTGACCTGGGAATGGGAGCAATCCTGGGTTGCTCAAGGCTGGCTGGGAATGAAGAGGATAAGTGTCTGAAGGAGTGTATTCCTCTCCCGGGGGAGGCATGCTGTTCCCACCAAATGACTGCCACCAGAAGGAGACCTGATGGCAATGTGGATCTGTAGGGCAGCACAGAATCAGAAGAGGCTGTGGGACTTCTCCAGTGAGTGTGCATGCCTCCACACATGCACACATCTGCGTGCATGTCCCAGCATGGGGATCAGGGGAGAAAATGGAATACCTAGGGGGCTGGACTTTGTGAAGCTCTGCCCATGTTTCTGTGGCCTACAGTTCTGGATATGACTGTCGGGGGTTGGGATGGTCCTCCCCTTCCTGCCCCGATATGGTCGAATCCATGGGGGACTTAGTTCACAAACTAGAGAAGGAAAGGGACAACCACTGACTGCATGGGCAGGGCTGATAGCTGCCCTGGTCTTCTAGGGAGTAGAAAAACTTTTGTAGAAGGGCCGGCCTGCCAGCACAGTGGTAGGGCATCCATCTGCAATGCCAACACCCCAGGTTCGGAAACGGACCCAAGCAGTTGGAGGGCCAGTGGGGGAGGATTGAGCATCCCATGGACTGCTGTCCTCTGGGAGGAGAGTGGGTGAGCAACCGTCACTTAATCAACCTCTGCCAGAGGCCAGGAAGATCAGGGGCTGGAGCTGAGCTGAAGGGGAGGCATGCCAGACACTTGTGCTTCAGCACCTTGCATCATTGCATGCCACATCTCCTGGGGATAAAAGCATGTAAACTACCAGACCTATGGATAATGCCCTGCTTCCTGGTCCTTGTTATGCCTGCCACAACATTCGGTTGGTGACTGAGTTCAGTCCTCCATCAGGAACAGCCATCTACATAGCCTCACCCTGGGGGGTAAGCCAGGGAGGAACACTGGCAGTCCAGAGGGTCTACTGGGAACCAATGCCAGTCTCCATTGGTGGTATGCATACTCAGCTGACCCACCATGGAGGGCAAGTCAAGCAGGATTGCCACCTGAGGTAAGTCCTGGGGTAAGAGGGACCAGGTTGGGGGGGCTGAGCTACAGGGGCTTAGGCACAAAAAAAAACCTTTATGGAACAAAAAAGAGCAAAATATATATAGTTTACATACTGTGGTATACAAATAGTATAATAAAAACAGATATTATACATATTACATATATTAATTTCAAATAAACTAGCTAGCACATCTGACTGCTAACCATGAATGTTAAAACTGATGTTGAAGATTACCACCTGTTGGATCCAGAACTAGGGCACCTAAAATTCTATGACACCCTAAAATACATTAAAAAGGTTCTTGGCAAAACTAGGGTTGGGGTGACACACTCAGCATCAAGCTACTAGCCCTAACCCTAGTGGAACTCTCCTACCCCATATCTAAGATATTCAATTTCTCCCTGCAGTATTCCCAGTACACTGTGAAATGGAAAACTTCACTGGTCACGCCAGTATTCAAAAGCAGAGACCACTCTAACCTTGCAAACTACAGGCCAGTCTCAAATAGCTCTCCTTCATCTAAGGTCCCAGAGAGAGCTGTGTCAGACCAACTCGTCTCCTATCAAGAACAATATGATATCAAGTGTGCCCAACAGCACAGCTTCAGAAAACTCCATAGTACCAATACTGTACTGATAGAATATACTGGCTACACCAATGAGGCCCTTGACAACAGTGACATGGTCAGGGCTATCTATATCGACCTAACAAAGGCCTTCAACCATGTCAACCACAATCTTTTGTTTAGAAAGCTCCTCTGCCTCAGTTTGTCACTGGACTCAGTAGCCTGGTTCCAAAGCTATCTCTCAAACCGCACACAGTGTGTGAAGATTGAAGGCTCCTTGTCTGATGACAAGGGTGTAGCTATTGGTTTGCCCCAGGGTTTCATACTTTCCCCCTCCTATTTGGGCTGTTCATCAAATGCAGGCCAGATACCTGTCAGCCTGCCAATGTACTACTGTATGTAGACAATGTCGTAATTTACACTCAAACCTCTGATCTTTGTTACCTCATCTCTGACCTTCAGTACAATTTTGAAACTGTGGAAAATTGGTTCCCTGACAACAAATTGGTCTGTAACAACAAACAAATTAAAACTGTGTTCTTTACTAGCCCACAGCGGAAAAAAAATGTTTCCCCTTTTGGCATCCTTAACATTAAAGGACAAAAACTCAAACAGGTGGAAACCTATAAATACCCTGAGGTAATTCTAGATGATATGCTATCTTTTTCCCTGCACGTGGACAACCTGGTAATTACAGCTAAACAGGAGACTGGGAGCCCTGCATAGGAATCACATCAATGTTACTGCTGAAGCCAAATGTCTTACTGTGTCTAGTTCTGTTCTGTTACTCATCAGCTATGGCCTTTCCATCAATGCAGCTGCAACTGACTATGTTAAACAGAATTAAGATGGGGGGGCACGAGATGCCAACTTGAATGGACCAATAGGTCATGGGACTGCAAGGGATGGTCATATGGAAGTCCCATTGGAGAATGGACCCTCTCCTGAGGTGGGGATTGTTGAGGGTTGGGGGCAGACACCAGCGACTAAAGGGTGGTCAGGCACCAGGGGAAGATAAAAACAGGGCAGGGCAGGGGTATAAGTCACAGAGAGGAGTGGCTGGAGTAGCTCAGAGAAGGGAAAATGGCAATAGGAACAGATTCTCTGTTTTGGCTAGCCTGGGGGAGCAGAAAGGGGAAGGAAACTGCAGAGAATGGAAGGGTGGAGGGCACTATGGAGGGTAAGGGATACAACAGTGAGATGGAAGGCAAAAGAGGTAGCCCAGGCAGCAGCAGATGCAATGCAGGGTGGAAGAAAGGTGGTGAAGCAACAGGTACGAGAGGGGGGAGGGAGGGGCAGGCAGAGATCAGACAGGGGGCACAGTAGGCAGCCCTGGAAAGGATAACACAGGGGGGAAGGGGGAAACAGGGAAGAGGAAGAGAACAGATCCGTGGGGACACAGGGAGCCAGTGGCAAGGGGGAGGTGGAATGGCAGGCACAAAATGGGCGGCGGTAGAGCAGGACAGGAAGGGTATGAGGGTGGAATCAGATAGTATGGGCACAAGTGGTACAGGGGAAAGGACGGGGCAAAGAAAAGGGGACAGACATTGCTCGGGGAAGGCACAGGGGTACTGAGGCGGGGGGAAGGAGGGGGAGCTCAAGACAGGGGACAGAGGATTAGCAGGCAGCAGGACGGTGAAAAGGATAAAGGATGGAAAGTCATTATTCTGGGGGACTCTTATACTTAACAGTATAAGATGGGGGAAGGGGCACCCGGAAAAGCAGCATTTGGGTGCAGTGCATGCCAGGCATGACAGCAGGTAGAGTGGGACAGCATATTAACAGATGTGTGAGGAAGGTAGGGGAAAAATCACACATTGTGGTACACCTTGGCACAAACAACCTGGAGGGGAGAAGGATAGAACAGGTGCAGGACAGTTTCAGGGAACTGGGGAAACTATGCAGTATGGTGGGAAGGTTGGTAGCTTTCTCAGAAATCCTACCAGTGCCAAGAGCAAGTACAGCCAGGAAGCAGAGAATCACTGAATTCAATAGATGGCTGAAGGAATTGAGTGGGTCCATGGGGTATGGATTAGTGAGGTAGTGGGGCAACAAGTGAGAGAACACAGACCTGTATGCAGAGGATATGTTGCACCTTAGTAAGGAAGGCTCACAGGTACTAAAGCATAGGTTTGGGGAGTTGATCAAAGAAAATTATAATTTAAACTAGGTAAGGGGGGGGGGTCAAAGAGGTGAGAATTCACCAAGAGATGGGGCCGTTTGGACCTCTCCCCACAGCCAAGCAGGAGCCAAATTCAAATAGGAGGGGAAATGGAGGGGAGAGAAAAGGCGCAAAGCTCAGTAGATCAAAATGAAGTGTGGTATCACTGAATGCTAGGAGCCTGGGGAACAAGATGGCAGAGTTGCAGGCACTGATGGCAGAAGGGGAGGTGGACATAGCCGCCATCGCCCAGACATGGGCAGCCCAGTACCATGACTGGAACCTAGCCATCCCAGGCTTCAAGCTATACTGGAGGGATGGGGAAAAGGGGTGGGGTGGCCATCTATGTTAGGGAAGGGATAAGGTATAAGAGGGAGGAAAGGGAGGAAGCCAGGGCAGAGGCCATATGGGTGCCACTATACAACCCAAGGGGTAGCAAGGTTAGATTGGGGGTAGTTTATGGGCCTCTGACACAGAATGAGGAAACTGATAGAGAGCTGGGGGAGCAGCAAAGGAAGCACTGTGGTGGTGGGGGACTTTAATCTACCAGGGGTGGATTGGAGCATCCTGGCTACCTTATGTGCCAGGGAGTAGATCCTCCTGGAAACCTTCCAGGATAGCTTCCTGACACAGAGGCTAGCAGAACCAACTAGGGAGGGAAACATCCTGGACCTGGTGCTGGAGGCTGGAGAGCAAGTCAAGGATGTTGGAGTAGAGGAACCCCTGGCAGGAAGCGACCACTGTAGTGTGGTTATCAATCAATCTAGGTAAAGAGGTAGCGACTACAAAGATTAAGGTCCTGGATTTCAAAAGGGCAGACTTTGGCAGGATGGGTAGTATATTGGAAGGGCACATAGCTAGCATCTGCCCGAATATGGACACGGAATAAAAATGGGCAGTCATCAAGAGGGGCCTGGCTGAGGCCACAAGCACATGTGTCAAGAGCCAGAGCAAGAAATTCAGGACCAAGAAGCCAAGCTGGATGAACAAGGAGGTAGGGGAGAGGGTGAGGGAAAAGAGAGCTGCATTTAGAACCTACAAAAGATCTAACTGGGAAGAGGACAGAGAGGAATAAGTGAGGAAATCTAGGGAAGTGAGTAGAACAGTAAGGGCAGTCAATGTGTCAAGAGAACTGAGGCTGGCCCAGGGGATCAAAGAAGGTGAAAACGATTTCTTCAGGTATATAAGGAAGAAGAGAAAGAGTAAGGATTAGATTGTAAGGATCAAGAATGGCAGTGGGTGGGTAGAAAAGGGGGCAGAGCAGGCAGAAGTACTCAGCTAGTACTTCTGTTCGGTATTCACCAAGGAGAGAGATGGGCCCATACCTAAGGGGAAGGGCAGGGTGGGGATAGGGGGGAAGAGATCACAGATGGGGAAATCACAGAGCGAAGGGTGTTAGTGGGCCATAAGTCCCTGAGGGTTGATAAGGCACCTGGGCTGGACAGAATTCATCCTAGAGTACTGAGACAGTTGGCAGTAGTCCTGGTGGGGCCGTTGGCGGACCTGTTCAACACCTCTCTGGAAAAGGGATGCATACCCAGGGACTGAAGGGAGGTGCATTTGGTGCCCCTCCATTAGAGTGCGCCCAAGGACGAACCAGGGAATTATTGACCAGTCTGCCTAACCTCAATTGTGGGAAAGCTAATGGAGACTATCCTCAAGGAAAGGCTGGTAAAATATCTGGAGGATAATGATCTCCAGGATAGCAGACAGCACAGGTCTGTCTATGGCAGATCCTGCCAGATGAACCTGGTGGACTTTTTTGATTGGGTGATGAGAGCACTGGACAAGAGTCATGCAGTGGATGTCCTATACCTGGACATCAGCAAGGCCTTTGATTCAGTGCCACATGGTAGGCTGACCAGCTAACTGAGCAACCTGGGAGCGGGGAGGAAACTGGTTAGATGGGTCAGGAGCTGGTTACAGGATAGACAGCAGAAGGTAGTAGTGGGGTGTGAGGTATCTGAGCCCAGGGAGGTAACAAGTGGGGACCCACAGGGTTCAGTGCTGGGACCAGTGCTGTTTAATGTTTTCATTGCCAATAACACAGAAGGGATAAAGAGTAAAATCAGTCTCTTCGCCGATGACACCAAGATATGTGCGGAGGTTGATGGAGGGTAAGGCAATACAGTACTCCAGGAGGATTAGGCAAAACTGGAGGAATGGTCTAACACATGGCAACTTGGGTTCAATGTCAAGAAGTGGAAAGTCATGCACTTGGGACCCAGGAACCCAAGAAATAGTTATTGGTTGGGGGAGTGCAGTTATCCAAGTCAAAGGAGGAGAAGGATCTGGGCGTACTAGTGATAGGGAAAATTAACCACACAGCCCAGTGCAAGAAGGCAGTGGCACAGGCCAACAGAATGCTGGGGTGCATCACAAGGGGAATTACCTTTTTGGAGAGGGGAAGTCATCCTACCCCTGTACAGGTCCCTGGTGAGGCCGCACTTGGAGTACTGTGTGCAGTACTGACACCCCTGCTTGAAAAAGGACATCAAGCTATTGGAAGGGGTACAGCCCCGGATACTGAAAACTATCTTGGGGTTGGGAGATAAACTTATGAGGAGAGACTGAGAGAGCTCAATATGTTTCCCCTGGAGGACAGAAGGGAGAGAGGGGATATGATTGAGACCTTCAAGTACCTGAAGGGTATGAACAGAGTAAGCACTGGAAGTATTTTCAAATTAATAGGTGGAAGGAAAACCAGGGGGCACAGTCTGAAGTTGGAAGGGGGCAGACTCAGGAGGGAAATGAGGAGGCACTATTTCACTGAAAGGGTGGTGGCAGGGTGGAAGAGGAGGTAATATCACTGCGGACAGTGGGCAGCTTTAAACGGGGGTTGGCCACGTTCAGCGAGAGGGTTCAAACCATGGGGGGCAGGGAGTGGGAGCGAAGGATATATGGGAAAACTCAATCGGGGGAGGCAAGGGGAGAGGGCAGCTGCAGTCTGAAAGACTGAAGTGCTGCACAATCATGCAGACTAGATAGACCAATAGGCCTGTATCTGCCAGTAATTTCATATGTTCATATAAAATATTTGATCTAGCCGTGCAACTGTTGAAATTTAATACTTGATTGTATGACTCATTGTATATGTATAAATAAAGCTGAGTTAAAAAAAACAGAATTAAGGTAATCTGCAACAGGCCTGTTGATTCATGTTTGGGGCTGAATAGCGTACCCACAGCTGCATTATGTACATCCTAACAAACAGGCTACCCTTAACATGCAGGATAAAGTATCAAACCAGCCTACTAGCTTAAAAGCACTGTTTAGTTTAACCCCCACAACCACCCCAGCTCTAAAAACCTACTTCCACCCTGTTACCAACCAGTACAACACCAGGAGCATGTCAAGGAATGCACTATTGCTGCTGCTCTGGAGAATTAAATTGAGTAAGCACTTCTATGTGGCAAGGGCTTCTGGTTTGCTGAACAAGATGCTTGAATCTCTGCTAAATTTCCAAAACTTTGCTGAATTCAAAAGACCTCTGTGGTCACCTCTATCTGTACATTGCAGCTGTAACTACTAATGACTTAATTGAATCATACCTGGCTGCTGACCCTGCCCTGTTCTGTAATCCAGCTTTGTTGTCTAGGTATTATACCATGACTGTATTCCTCTGGAATTGCTTGAAGTACCATTTTTTATCTCATTGTATTTGTATATGTCTGTATTCCTCTGGAATTGTTTAAAGCTACATTTTATTGTATCTTATTGTATTTTGTTGCCAGTAACGCAAAACCTTTGTAAATGAGCTCAAAGGTACTGTCCAAAAAGAAAGAATGAATGAGTGAGTGAGTGAATGAATGAACTGAAACCTCTAAGTTCTACCATGTGATCAAATTAAGCACAAAGAAAAGGGAGTTAGGACAATCTCTACTGTGAACATAAGTAGTAACGAAAGGTTCCTTTAAAGTAATCTAAAGTGGGCTGTTTGGTGGCACAACTGCAACTCCCCATGCTGGAGATTAGCTTTGGGCCCTGGAGGCTCAGACTGGGTCCACCATTGCAACTGGAACTGGTGTTGGGGACCAGGTATTGAAGAGGAAAGCACAGCAAATATTTTATCAGTGCTCTGTACCACTGACGAAAGGAGCACCCCTGTGCTTAAAGAGGAAAACTTGCCGGATGTCCTGCCGGAATGCTCCAATGATTAGCAACTCATCGGACATCAGTTTCAACAAGGCTAACTTCAGTAAAGGTATTGCTAGCATTTGGGCAAAAAACTGTTTGAAATTCTCCTAAGTAACTGCAGTTCAGTGCCTGCAACAATATAGATCATAACAACCTTTGACCCCAGGACTAGCTAACTGGTGCCTGAGGGTCACAGAGAAAATTCAGGAAGTATGCTTGGAGTCAAAGTGGCAGTGTGCTTGGTGCCCTTTTTGCACCACTCTAAAGTCAAGTACTGCTGCAGTGAGTGAGTGACTGACAGCTAAAAGAGCCAATGCTCAGTCAAAATGTCTGGGATTTGTGCTGGAACCATCCCACAAATTAGGACAGATTTCAGGAAGTACTGTTTGGGTCTCTGAAGGAGACAGATGTGCTGAGAGGAGAGCACTGAAGTCCTACTCAGACTCAGAGCTGAAAAGTCACTGCTGTGCTGGTAAAACTTGTTGAACATTAACATGAACAGAACTACTGCTGTTTGCTGTGAAAAAGTGATGTTCTGTATCTTACTGTAGATTTCGAGGAACTCTTCTACTTCCATTAGTGTTACCGAAGGAAGGGTGAGGTCAAGAGCTCAGACTCCAGGTACTCTGGCTGGTATCATGATTATGAGTGTGCCCTAAGGAGAGGAAAGGGAGCATCCCAGTCTATGCCTCATTTGACCTTAAAGGGAAACAATGGAAAAGACAAAGCTTTCCTCAGACACTGCAGAAACTCTCAATTAGTGCTTTCAGACAGTAACAACTTTATTTAATGATTTAGAACAGCTACCGCAACTTCCACTTCCTGTTGCTGGCAACAGCCATTTCATGAGCTGCAGTGAGCTTCCTGAGCGCACTGTATGCTAATATGCCAGTTTGACTTCAGCTATTGGTTGGCAGGACATATTAGCATAAAGTGAGCTCAGGAAGCTCTCTGCTACTCATGAAATGGTGGCTGCCAGCAATAGAAAGTTTAAGTTGAAGGCCACTGTTTAAATCACTAAAATTATTTGTTAAAAAATGTTACCATCTGAAAGCACTAATTAGGCATTTTTGTAGTGCCTGGGTAAAGCTATGCCTTTTCCACTGTTTCCCTTTAACAAGGTGCAAGGCTGCTGTGACTGTTGTGACTGTTGAGCCAAGAGTACTGCCAAACAGCATGATCAACTAGGCCCTTAGCCAAGGAACGTGCCTGCTTTATCTCTCGATGTTAGGCTGCACCTAAACCATCCATTGGAGAGCTGCCCTCTGTGTTCCCGTGCCAGTTTGAAAGACCCAGGGCATCAGATATGTGAGTACTGGCCTAGCCAGATAGAAATTCAAAACATACTTCAAGTTAAAGGTTTTCCTGTTTGGATAATAATTGTTTCCTTTCGACTAACATTTCCTGAGTGGATTATAATTGCCTTGTTTCATAAATTGCTAGCAAAAAGTCAGTTGGGTGGGGTTAATTGTTGCAAGACTGCAGTAGATATTAAAGGGCACCAACACAAGTTCCTAAGTACAACTGTTAGATAGGCTGGGTACACAGTAACTGTTTTAGCACTGCAGTAAATATGTATTATTGAAAGTAAAGTCCTTTGGTGGGATAATTAATATGGTGGACTGTTGCTGTTGTAGGTAATGGGGGCTGATGGCACAGTTGGCCAAAGGAACCGATGCTTCAAGCAGGGGAGGGCCTGTTCCAATCTGTAGGGCCAGTATGGTTAAAATATCATTATCACTGCTAACTGTTGTTTCCTTTTACAGGGCTTGCTTCATTTAATAGTTAATGCTGGTGTTGTTTTTCTTTTCAATTTTTTATGTGTGCATATATTATTAGTGATCATATTATTAGCAGTCTACCAAACTGTTTTTCCAACTCTAAGTATACATATTGGTTGGTCTCATCAGGGAAGAGTCTGTAACCTGTGGGGAGGCTGGTTGGTACTGCATCCCAGGGCACAGCACTGCACACTTGACCAGCTTCACTTATCCTTCTCTGTGTTGACGCACCATGTTATTTACTACTCTTATTTGGAACAAACACCCAGTCTGAGAAGTCTAGCTAGCCCATACCCCTCAGCCTTGTTTATAACCCCCATGGATGCAAGGCAGGGGTAGTAATTGTGAGTGACATCCAACATCTGCCCAGCAACCCAGTTACGCAACCACAGCATGTTGCACTAACAAGCAGGCTACCTGGGTTCTGGAGTAGACTATGGGTTCTAGACCCTGGGCAGCCAGGGCTGGGAAATGCTGCAGTTGTCAACACATTCCAGTCTGGGAGGATGATGCCACAGTATGTTGTTGCAACGACCCCCAGTGGTGGGCCAAGGAGTAGCTCCCTCTCAGGGAGACCCACTGCATGCATGTGAAGCCCTCACTAGGCTGTACACAGTGCTAGTATGGGTGGTAGGTGGAGCGAGGAAGAAAAAGGGTAAAAATACCTTATGCCATCTTAATAATGGCCACTTGACTGACAGCCTTCACCCCAAAGAGAGCTGTGGTAAACTGGTTGTTTCTCCAGGCTGGAGGGTCACCACATGGGACCAGAAGTTGGGGTTGAAGGGTATGTGTGTGTACATCTCAATATTTTGTCACTGAAATGAGAGATACAGGCCCTGAAAAAAGAGGGACATACCTTCAAACTTGAAAATGCAAGCTCAAAACTGTGAGAAAGCCAGTGCTTTTATTTGATTAAAGTTTACTTTTGCTTTTGCATCATAGCATGTTAAGAATTTATGCTTTAAAGTCTGTTTACAGCACCTTCTCTGTGTGGGCAACACCTTTTCAATGTGGGACGGCTGGCATAGAGAGAGATTCTAAGGGGTAGAATAAGGGACGTCCCACATAATGAGGGACAGTGGAGCAGTAAGGAGGCTTCAGTGGAGAAAAAGTTGAATGAAACAAATGAACCTTTGTGAATACTTTCTGGGTCATGTTTAGATCATTTTTAGCATAATCTGATTCATCTGTTTTTTATACACATAAACTTGAATCCCCATTCTGGCTAAAAATAGACCTTTTAAGTCTGCAGTTGTAAAAGTGAGACAACCTGTTAGGTGTCTAACAGAGATGTTAATGCAGTGTTGCCCATCTTGATCTAGCACTCATATCACAGTTTCTGCTGTAATATCTTGAATGGTGCAATAAGAACTCAATGCAATTCAGCCGTACTGTAATCACCACAATTGTGATAAACTGAGAAACTACACAAAGAGCACTTGATACAGGTGAGTGGTACTGTACAACTCTCTTCTATATAACATACAATTTCAGCTTGACACCACTTTGTCAGGGAGTGGTGATAATATATAGGATAAAGTATGGGGTGCAGTGTGTTACAAAAATTTACACACTCCCGAGTTGCTGGATTAGCTATCCAACAACGAGGGAGTGTGTGAAATTCAAGTAAAACACACTGCACACCATATTTTGTTATTTGTAATTGAAGGGTAACCTTTTTTTCTTGTAGAGGTTTGGTTTAAAAGTTTAATCTTGGTCCCCCATCGGCAGCACTGAAGAGCCGCATCGCGCCCGTATAACTGTCGGCCCTGTAAGGCCCCCAGGCTGTCCCTCGCATCTCCAAATTCCTTTTTAGTCCCTCCCACTGCGAAAATACCTCCCGCCTCCCGACCCGCTGAAGAAGCAGCCCGAGTTTTTCTGGTTAGTAGTGTGTGAAGAGAAACAAATGGACAGTTTTATGCTTGAGTTGTGTTTGTGTAGTGTCTTGAGCGTATTCGTAGGGGAAGAGAGCACGTGAATGCCATAACACCTACTCAGGTGTTACGGTTTTTAACACACGGATTTTTACATTGAAAAAAATGGAAGCCATTAATTATATACAAAATAATACATGAGGTAGTGTGTGTAATGAGAATTTTACATACACCCGAGGTGTGGAATGCTACATATTTATAAAAGCATCACACACTGAGGGTGTGTGTAAAATTCAAGTTTTATACACCTCCTCATGTTGTGCATTACATAATTGCTTGGTAGTGTTTTATCATCTAGAAAACACTACCCAGTAATTATAGACAACAGTATGCCCAGTGGTTTCAGTAGTGCTAGTTCAATAGCACGGTTGGGTGGAAGTGTAGTGTGTGCCCAAGGGAGGCAGTGTGTGCATGCATAGAGCTAGGGAAATGCGGCTTGTGTTTGACATTATGACCAGCTGGGTATAATAGCAAACTATAACCAGGTTTCGCTGTAGGAGAGAACACGCTCCCCAGTTATTATAGGTTAATAATACAAATGAAAACCATACCAAACAACGGCTGAGATGGGGGCCCTCGGCCACCCCCCCCGGGGTAGGGATAAACTGGCAGGTTCTGGCATGGCCTTGGGAAAGGGAGAGGGGTGGATGATGATGGAGGGATTTAGTGGCAAATGCTAGGAGCTTATCAAACAAGATATAGGACTCGACAGCCATTATTGTGCACGAAGGACTGGACATAATTGTGATCACAGAAACTTGGTGGACGGAACACCACACATGGGAAACAGTTATCCCTGGCTACAGATTGTTCAGGAAGGACTAGAGAGATAAGGGGGGGGGTTGCTCTGTACATCGGGGAGGACATAAAGGTTATGGAGAGGTAGGAGGGGGACAAGGAAACTGAACTCTTTGGGTGACACTGAGCAGAAGGACAGGGGAATCCTTGAGACTAAAGGTAGTTTACAGACCACCTACACAAGGGGAAGAACAGGACAGGTTGATGTAATAGGCGATTGCAAGGATGACTGTCAAGGGAGAAACACTTCTGGTGGGGGATCTAAACCTCCCAGTCATGGACTGGACCATCCCAGATGCGGCTTTGGCTAGAAGCAGGGGGATTCTAGAGGCACTGCAGGGGGGTGTTCCTTCAGCAGTTGGTTAAGGAACCAACTAGGAGAAACAACATGCTGGACAACTGACAACATGGGTTTACAAATGGGAAGTCATGCCAGTTCAACTCCAGGCATCCCAACTTTGTGTCCTAAATCACAGTGATTTTTTTTTTTGAGAATGCTGTATCCCTCACTGTTACTTTTGGGTGTTTAATATTGTAAATATCCAATTAATCATCTTCCATGCAACAGAAATATTTTCTGGTGAATCTGAGAAAGTGTCAACCGACTTTTTCAGAGGATGTCTTTGTTTCCAGTAATAATCCACACCTAGATCAGCCATGCTTCTAATGGCTACAATTATATTAAGGACTGTAGCCTGTCACCTTTATTACTTGAATTTCTGTTGGGAAAACAACCCATGTGATCAAGATGGATGAGTTTATCTATGATCTCCTGCTGCCACAAAGCAAACCCCTTTGCCAGTAGCTTCGAAATTATATTTATAAGACAGGCTGGAGGGTAGGCACCTGTCATTGGTAGTATCATGATCCTAATATATTTCCAGTCATTTGATAAGTAGTTCCCATCCATTCCTTCAATGAAGCCTCCTAGAAGGTGTGCTGTGATGCAGTTTTTAACACATGATTAAAATTCCAATGTAAACCCATCAAATCCTGAAAATTTACCATTCAGGAGAGGTTTAATCACTTTGATGAGCTCTTCTTTAATCCACTGTGCCCCCAAGACAGCTTATCTATAATGTATTAAAGTACATGTAAAGTACTATGACTTAAAACCTTCTTATGTCCAGGACAGTTACCTAACCCTAAACGTATTCATCTGTACCCTGATGCCTATATTCCTGTATTTATATTCCTGTATATAAAAGTACTTGACTTCTGATTAATTGTATGTATCTTGTTCCTTGTGATTATAACTGTTGTTTACCATTGCCATCTTTGATGGCCCGGGTCATGCCTGAAAACGTTCCCTCGGACCAGTGCACCTACCCAGTAATCAAAGACATAAATAAATAAATTAATAAATAAATAAATAAATAATCAAATGTGTTCAGATCATCTCATATTTATGCTGGACTGTGATCATGTTGTAGACATCCATGTTACTGCACTAAGGAATCCACAGTTTTACTTAGGAATGTGATTGTTTCAGTGGAAGCTGTATCTGCAATGAGTTTCAAAACTGCTCTAGAGGACTACTAATATTGTGTCAGTACTGCCAGCTGACACTCAGCTCTGCCCCGGTAGTAGTTTGGTTCAGAAAATGTTAGCTTTCCCTCTGCATTTTTAGATAAACAGGGTTAGAAGCTGGGATTTAGCCTTATCAGTTTATTTAGAGTATTAAGGCTGCACAATGTTTTCAGTTTTTTTTCCTGTAACTCAATTTGTTAGTCCTCCAAAGAGACCAGCAGTGCTACACTATGTTTTTGCATGTTAAAGGTGGCTATGCTGATTGGTTTCCCGCTAAGCACTGTTATTAGAAAATTGCAGACTGCAATCTTAAATATACCTGTGGAGCATTAAGTTACAAGATTTCAGAGCTTGTTTTTTATACTTTATCTTTCCAGCTCAGTAAGCAAGAAAGTATTGAGCATCTGAAGATAATAATGTATTGTAGCTCTATCATGAGCTTTACTGAGGTGCAGGAGGGGCATAAACAAATGCAACCTATTCCGTATCAACTGAAGGGGTGACTCATTATGCTGTGCATTTTCTAGTCAGGCAAATGGTTCACTCCTTCACCTGGAACTAAATGGGTAGTAGCTGTTGGGAACTCACCAAAACCTCTGTTGTGAAGTCTTGTTAAAGAAGCAACTTGTTGCCATCAAATGAACAAGTAAAATCTTATCTGACATTTCTACCCCTGCAACACCTAGTGTATATGAATATTATACCTCCAGGACCTGTTTATTAGGTCATCAGTGTTATCAGTGAAGTGCTACTCATTCTTGAACAAATAGTGTAGTGTAATGTAGTGCCACGCCATGCCTGCCCAAGATGATAGTAAGATCCCCTACTCAGATCTCCCGAGCTGCATTTCGAATTTCAATTGCTCTTGTGTCTTGCGTAATAGCTGCAATTGAGGATTCCTTCTGTCTTTTTGACAGAACCACATGAGAGAATCATTAACCCATTGGTCAGCTCTTCACCTCTGAGAAGCCAAAATACAGAGCAAGTGAGCCAGAAGGTTGACATACTCTGACAACAGAATGCATCTCTTGCTTAATAAAGGAATAATGCCTGACAGGGTGGGTGTGATGCTGGGATAACATCCCACCTAGGGTGGTTGGGCCCGAGGCCACTGGCCGAGGGCATCCAACACCCGAGAAGGGATGTTATCCCAGCATAACACCTGCCCCGGAGGGCATTATTCCTATTATACAATGCCTTGTTGTTTTATAATAAAAAAAATAATTTTAAAGAATGTTTCTGTTAGTCTGGAAAAATATTTTTGTTTCTTAAGAGGAGATGCAAAAAAAGAGATCTGCCATAAGCTCATCTGCCATAAAATCATCTGCTATAATGATAACAGTAGACCTGTGAACAGCAGGGATGTTATGCCATGATAACATCCCTGCTACGACGGCCAACTGACCAATCAGAAGTCAGGATTATTTATTGCCATTGTATAATCCATTTTTATTTATAGATATCAAGGTACAAAAGTTGAAGTATTTATATGCTGACTGATTACATATTTTTAGATTCTTGGGGATGGACTGCATGAAGCCTCTGAACAGTAATCTTGCAGAGCACTGCATTGGAATACTCCCTGCAGACTTTTTTTTGGTTACATTTTGTTTATTGCATTTTGAAGTTATACTGCATATAGCAGTCCAAGAAAAGGAAACTTGGTTACATACCAAGACCACTCATGTACTTAATATAGAATACAAGATGCATACTTCTTCAGTGATGCAACATAGAGAAGTAAGCACAATATATGTTTTATTACAGAAAAATTACCACTATTTGTGCTATGATTTCAGCCAACACAAATGTTGTACCTTCAGTACAAGCCGTCTTGGCAATTTCTGGTAAACACAGCAGATGCTCACTCTAATAATTTCCCCAAGGCCTATGTAGAACTTGGGCTGAACTGAGTGCTAATTTGTTAACCAGAATCAGTTCTACTGCCATACACTGCCCATACCAGAAACAGTGTTTTTATGGAACTTGTGGTCTGACCTGGTGCCGGAATAATGACAGACCCCTCCAACTTCCCATGACCAACTCTTCAGAACTTCCAGAATGCTTGGCCGCCAGGGCTACCCCTGACTCCGAGGTAAGGGAACCACAGCCCTGGCTCCTCTGACAGCACCATTTTTAGGGCAAAATCAGCAGCACACCAATCAGACCCTCTCCAGTACTGTGGTGCAGTAAACAATTGATATTCAGTACCAGCAATGAATGCCACCATTAATAAATGCTTATTGCAGAACAATGCTTACTGTAAACCAGCTTTAAAAATTAACATCTGTCACCAAGTTGCCTTAAGAGTAAATGATCTCTAAACTGAGATTTAAAACAAAAACTGCAGTAATGCCACCTCATAAATGTTCCAAAGTCAGTGTGTGAAGGTACTGCAAAAAAGTTACTAGGGGTTATAAACCCCTGATATGTTCTCAAGTCCCACAGGACTTGAGATACCCATGGGATGAAGCAATACAGTCTTGGGTTCAACCATCCTCTTCCAAGTGCAGAGTCACTTTTCTCCTGATTGGGGTGTATGCCCAAATGAGTCACACAATCCCCTGCTGCCTTTGATTCCATAAAGCAGTACATCTTGCTGTACCATGTAAATTGTAAATAAGAAGGGCATCCCAAAAGAAATGACACCTCCAATTCTCACAGTTTAGCTGTAACCCCTTCAAATGGCTTCTTCTGCAGTCTGATAGAATGTGAATAATCATGAATAAAAAGAACTCTGTTGCCTTCGAGCATTACCGTTCTCTGATCTCTGATCACTTTTAAAAATTTATCTTGGGCTCCAGCTGAAGGAATGATCAGCAACATTGTGCACAGTCATCTCCCAGGGGGCGATTGCGACATGGGTTGAGGCAGAAGGCATTCATTACCGGTCTAGCATGACCCACTCCTAAGTAAAAGGGCCATCCCCTTCCAAGCCCTCCTGAATCATTAATGCCTGAACATGTGAAGCTCCCACTGCAATTTTGGTTACTTCACCTGAGACCTCAGAAAGTTCTGTTCTTTAACCAATAAAGTCTTGGCCACCATCACCCTCCATTCCTCTCCTGCTGAATCCTCCTCCATCATGGAAATACCTTTCACCTTTTGCTCTACCTGTACCAACCAGCTGGAATACAAGTCTAACTTTCTATCTTTCTGGATTTATTTATTTAGTTTTTGTTGACTGGGTAAGTGCACTAGACAAATCCTGCCTATTTTCAGGCACAACCCGGGGGAAGAGGATACAGATGAATGCCAACTGATCTTGAAACAGATTAAGCTGTTGGTGGTATTTTTAGTGAATGAGGGCAATTTGGCCAGGACACCGGGGAAATTCCCCTACTCTTTTCGATAAGTACAATGGGATTTTTAACATCCACCTGAACTACCACCAATCCAGGCAGATGGGACCTCGGTTTAACGTCTCATCCGAAAGATGGCACCTCAGAAGTGCAGCACCCCACTCATGCTGCACTACATTGTCAGTACTGGGATATTATCCCGAGTGCCAGATGTGGGAACTGAACCCACAGCCCTCTGATCTCCCAGCCTCAGAGGCGAGTGTGCTACCTACTGAGCCACTGACTCTGACAGACTGGGTGGGTGAGGGATAGACTGGGTGAGTGCAGCAACCACCCTTTGCAGCACGTCAAATGTGTCTAGTCAGTGGGTCTGTAGCCAAAATTGACAGTGGCACTATGCTCACTACACCAGCAGGCCCACCCCCCCCAATTGTGAAACCTCAGTCCTGAAAGTTGTTCCCTGATGTCCCAGTCTCACAAAATCCAAGATATCTCTGCTTGGTACTTAAGATGGCAAACATGTTTACAGTCCAATCTGACCCCAAAAACCATAACATTCAGAGAAAATGCAACAGAGCACACAGGAGCTTTAAAAAGAACATTGTTCCTGCTAAGTTGCAAGCTCTAGCCTCTGCACTGCAAACGTTTGTTAAAGTAATTTCATAAATAATTGTAATTTATAGGACAAACATTACAACAGGCAAAACACCCTACAGGACAATATAAGAATTTATCAGTGTATAATTGGGTCTGTGAGTCAAGTGAAGAGTCTTCAAGATAATTTACAGATCTTTCCAGTTTGTTTTTTCCTTCAGGTTCTGATATATTGTAACATCATCACTTGAGGAGACTTTCTGCAAAAACGCAGCTAGCAAAATTGAGATTAATATATATTTTAACATAATATGCATCATGCAAATTGTACAAATTCTAAACCGCAGTAATATACTAGCCATACAAAATAGAACAGAATAAATCTTTTGAACTATGGTTTTAAATAAACTATTACATACTGGTGCATTAAAGAAAGAGTTTTATGACAAAAGGTAGAAAATTACACCAAACTCTATTAGACTGTATAGGAAATGCCAACAGGAGAGGGGGTGGGTTGCCAGTAGGTAGGAGTTCAATGTCAGTAAACAGGAACCTCTATTTTGATACCTACAAAATCACAAAGACTGCTGCCTCTTGCCAGCTGGTGCCAGCCGCTAAAGTTGCCAGGCTGCTTTGCATTGCTGCCCAGAGCTGACTCTCTTTCAAGGCTTTATATGATATCTAACTATACAATAGGGGTGAAAAGATATGCTATCACTTAAAAAGACATATCTCCACCCCCTACTGATAACTGAAACATGACTTGTACGCAGAAGGAAACAAGTAAAAATATCACTACTCTGTACATGTCATGATCAAATATCACCCCTGTCTACACGTCACCTGCCAGACAAGCCGAACTACTACCTAAAATGAATGCTGGCCACCTGCAGTAAATAAAGTAACAAAATAACCACAGTTCCAAACCCCAAAATAAAGTCGCTTGCAACACTAAAAAAGGAGCTGAAATACCTTGCAGTCCCACTTGAAATTCCGATTCTCTGATCCCGAAAACATAGTTGAAACTAAAATACATGCCGAACAAGCAGTATCATGACCAAGCAAACCGGAACACCCAAGAAAAAAAGCAGCCAATCAAGAAACACCAACAAAACAACAACCAATCCAAAACAGAGCATAACTATTGCAGCCAATAAAAACACATCACGAACAATCCATTCAAAAAGTAGCTCATTTTAATTGGACACTCCACATCTGAACTCCTTCTCCATTGGATAACAAACCTAAAACTAAAAAACTCATTCAAAAAACAACACAGAACATCACAGCAAGAACCATACACAGAAAAAAGACCCGCACACATAAGGTAAAACAACCTGAAACACTACTTTACATTTACTATCAACAGCATAAATACCCCTATTGCATAAAACGCATACATGATGTCAAGGGGTGTGATATGTCAGATATCTTAACTCATGACATTTCCTGAGCTCACTTGCCACGAGTTAAGATATCTGACATATCACACCCCTTGCCATCACGTATCCCCTTAATCTCATACAGGCTAACCTGCTGCACATTGTATATGCAGGTGGACAGATCCTTTTACCACAACCAAAAAAAGCAGTGTATTTACTCAAATAATGCACTTTCAAATGGACATTTTTTTTCTACATATGCAGCACTGTCAGGTTACAGTTTTATTTTAAAGTTAACATGATTTTAAAAGCTGCTGTGTAAAGTACCAGAGCACAAAATGTATTGTAGATACTATATATGTCACTTCAATAAAACTTGTTGCAGAATTCCATGGGCAACAAAGCTAGAAAATTTTATTTATTTGAAAACTGGTGACCAGGAAAGGCATACTGACCTGAGGCTAATTTCCAGGTATGACCCAGGAAAGGGGTTACAGGTGGTACAGCAAACATAACACAGTAGATTTCATAATACAGAACGAAGGGCAGACAGAATACAATATCAAATTATTCAAAAGCACAAAACTTGGAACAAATTAAAGTGCAGGTTATCGAACAGAATGTCATGCCTATACATCTGAAAAATAATATAACTGATGGGTCCAGAGGCAAGCATTGCAGCACACTAGAGACCTATTAGGCAATGGAAAGCCTTTCAATGCATCGTCAGTTATACCAGGGAAGGCCATCTGAGGGAAGCAGGTACAGGTGGTAGAGGGGAGGAGTTTCAGATGATGCCTGACCAACCCGGGGAGGTGGAATGGTGGAGGAAGGAGGGCAGCAAGTTCCAGAGTGTAGGAAGTTGATATGAAAATGCAGATTGCCCAGCAGAGGAATAGAGATAAGACATGGAGAAGGTTCAATGGTCCTTGGAGTGGAGGTAGCATGGAGCAGTGGGGACTGGAGTGAGCAGTGAGGAGCAGTAGAAAGGAAGGGAACCACAGTAGTATTTGGAAATGAAGGAAGTACAGTGTGACTGGTGATGTGAAGGTAGGGGAAGGATGGGTAAAGGCTGCCACAAGAGATGGAAATGGCTAGTAATTACCAATTTGTTTTATTTTTATTTGAAACATATTTGATCAGGTGAGCCATCAAAGTCTAGGAAGATCTAATTAATCATGGTTGCATCCTGCTGCCGGCTCACCGTGCCATTGCACAGAAAATTACCCTCCCTATTTTTGACTATGGAGACATAGTCTACAGTGCCGCACACAAGTTCACCCTAGCCTGACTGGACCCACTTTTCCACTCCTTCCGTTGCTTCACCCTTGATTGTCCTCCTATCACTCATCATTGCATCCTCTACCTGACCCTGGGCTTCCCCTCCCTTCAGGACTGAAGACTGACCCACTACGCTCAGGTCACGGCCAAGTTCTGGACCCAGTCCCTGCACATTTACCTCTCCTCTGAACTATCTGCCCCCACCCTTCCAGTTTACTCACTGAGAAAAAATGATGTCAGGCTCCTATCCATCCCACACATGTCCATTGCTGCAGGCCAGGCAGCCTTCAAATATCGCATGCCTAAACTGTAGAACTCCCTCCCCGTGGACGTTCAGCATGCCTCCCCCACTCAGCACCTCAGCTCCCTCCTCAAAGCACATTTCTCCTCAACCTGCACATGCACCTAAATATATTGCTTTGCTCTAGGGCTAGTTCCTCCTCATGTGATTGAAATATGATGTGTTTTGAAGTATGCGTGTATCTTAACTTATACTGTCTAAATTGCCTTCCACTACTACCTGCTGCAGTACTGTAGTTCATACTGTATTTTGTATTTTGTTTATATTCTTATTATATTTATATTATATGCTTTTATACTTTGTATTTCTGACCTTGTATTAACGTTTTGTCCATTTTTACCACCGCTCAATTTGTAACCCCCAGACACATCTGGAATCAAGCAGTAGTCTGCTTAGTATGCCTTCTTGGTAAAAACTTTTAAATAATTAAATACATAAAATTTCTACTTGTGACCCAGGGGGGATACATGAGAAAAACAGGGAGAGTATAGTGCCCCAATGTTGGGGGGCATCACAAAAACAAAGGGGGATCTTTCCCAAAGCCAGGGATTTAGATTTTTTTGTTGTTTTCCCATTCCACCAGAGCTTCAGCCCCCTAAAAGAGCATTTCACAGTACAATGCAGTCAAAAATATGTGAGTCTGCTATACACAGATAAGTAGATATATACATATACATTGAGGATAAACAGTGAAGACAATTTACAGGATTAACAGGATCCAATTAACACAACCGAGAATGCAAAAAAGGTTATTATTTAGAGGTGTGAGGGTTGGCTTTTCCACTTCTGTGGGGTCGGGACAGGATGGGTCAGGCAAATCAGAAACAGAACCAGAACCAGAACCAAAAATGTAATACTTGGGAAAAAGAAATGATGCCCTATATGTAAAAAACAGAATAATGTTACATAGCAGCTCTGGGGCTACATCATTCAAAGGGCCACTGTGAGCTAATGATACATTTTCATGTTACACTGGCCCTGCCCCTATGTTCCCACTCCCAGCTATTCCACAGTGGCCTTCCCCCCATCCTCACCTCTGCACCACTGCCATTCTTGCAGTATCTCCCCAAATCCTGATCAGATAAGGCACCCTCTCCCTTCAACTGAATCCACATCCAGTAATACAGAGAGGGTGGGAGAGAGAGCATTTGGGGGATAATCTCTCTCTCTGACTCCCCCCCCCCACCCCGTATTACTGCCAGTGCTATGTTGCTTATCAAGCACAGTCATGAGCCTCACTGTCCAGACTCCTTCCACAAAACCTGTCGGACCTCTTAGTTAAAAAACTCGGGCATCGCATGCAAATCATTTTATTTCCTGGATTTCATTTTCAATTTCCTATTTTCCTTACTCTTTTTTCTGTGGTAGGTGGGCAGTGGAATAAGACTGTGTTACCCCAGTTCTCCTTGACCACCGGTGGTGGGGGAGGGGGGGCAGAAAACCAAAAGGGACACTGCTTCTTTACCCTCCAGTGCTGCATATTTTTTTAATCCCAGTCTATGACAAGTGGTTACAGCAGATTCTGAGCTGACTGAATAAACTATAAAGTGCTGCAGCACAGCAGAAGGCATCCTGAATGGCAGTAGTTATAGTGTCACAAGGAAAACAGCCAACCTACTACTGTGCTACCACACCACACCACAGATATCGCTAACACTATGGCACCAAGTGCTGGGATTTCATTGTGCAAAACAGCAAGCAACAGCACACAAGTATGCATTGCAAGATGGGGGCAAGCATGGGACAACTACCAGGAGGGGGACTCTTCTTGCTAGCTGGCTCTAAAACATGACTGGTAGGAGGGAGGGTGTCATGAGATAATGTTGACTTTTAAAAATACAAATCAGGTTGGACAGGCTCCCGCATGATTCTGACCCGAAAGATCAGGCTGGCCAATTCCCAACTGGCCTGAATCTGTGACACGACCTGCCGCACATCCCTATTATTAATGCAGTATAGTTCATACTTAACTTATCGTACAACCTGTGAACAACTTATTACTATAGAATTTGAGCTGTTAAGGCTCTGCATAGGAAATCTCTTAATGACTAATATCTTGTTTCTGCTGAACTCTGATTGAGCAGCCTAAATACACTTTCAGTTGAAAGCCATGTTCTCCAACTGAGGAGGCAAAACAATCAAACCAGTTGTCAACTCACTGCAATCACATTCAGAGAACGGGTTGCATACTGGCTGTAATGTGAACTGTACTGTACTGTATTGTAGTTGTACTGTACAATTAACTGAAATAAGCGTTTGGGTACAGCCTGCCTGACAGTATTGATGTCCAAGAAAAAGGACTGTAAATACTGACACTGTTCATAATTTTTTGGCAATAAACCTTTCTTGCATTGCTACTATATCCTTTCAGTGCATGTGCTGCACACTCTCAAAGTAAAAGGAGACTCTGCTACAGCTTCGTATGACCTGCTGTCCTGTGATCCCTGGTGAGTTTTCATGCTTCTGGCATTTACAGTGGCATTTACTTTGCTGATCAATCTAACATACTATATGAAGAGCTGCAACTGCTTTTTTTCAAAAGGTGGAAACCATTAAGCTCAAACAAACTGAGCCAGTTTTGAACTTCAAAGGAGGTTTTACTGTAAGAAAGAAGGGACTTAGAGATGATACTGACTGTATCGCTTGAAGGGCATTGATTTTTACTCCACACATTTATTCCATCCTGCATATATCTAGTCTAAAAAGGTAATTGTTTCAGATCAAATAAGGGACTATGGAAAACAATGTCTGCATCTTGTGGAACAATTAGTTGATATTTACTTAGTGCCTGCCAGCCAAAATCTAGTAAAAGAGAACAGAGACAACTTAAAGCAAGAAATAGCCATCAGATCCAATGTCAGAAGTTTACTTTCATTAGAGCAAGAATGCCACTAAGGATGAACAGAAAGAAGTTGACTGAGCTGATGTGCGAAATTACGAACACCTCTGAA
The DNA here is from genome assembly GCA_016271365.2 of Neoceratodus forsteri. Classification (NCBI taxonomy): domain Eukaryota; kingdom Metazoa; phylum Chordata; order Ceratodontiformes; family Ceratodontidae; genus Neoceratodus; species Neoceratodus forsteri. Next base: position 1,074,409,901 of record CM028131.1, read on the forward strand.
ATCATAGCATTTCAGTCCAAATTTAGTTTCACGTGGAAACTAATGAAGTTGCCCACAAAAATCAACATTAAAACTGGCACAGATGACTGAGTCTCTATACATGAGCAGTGGAGAGAGAAAGAAAGAGAAGCATTTGTCAATGCATAATGTTTGTTTGTTGGGATTGGCATTGGTAGTGCAGGAGTTAGAGAGATGCATAATAGGAATGGCAGTGAAGTACTGAAGTGACGCCAACCGCCACCCCCACCCTACAGAGACTGACAGGCATTGGGGGTGTGCCTTTGGGTCATCAGCCATAACACTCATGCCATTCCACCTCACCTCACCCTGCAGACACAAACAGGTGTCGCAGTGTGCCTTGAGGTCTTCAGCCCTTACACTCACCCCATTCCATAAGTAAATAAGCTGCGATGGGTGCAATATAGGAGAATGGGGTGAACGTTAGGGCCAAAGACCCCAAGGCACACCTTGATGCCTGTCAGTGGCTGCAGGGTGCGGATGGGGTGGAATGGCATGAGCATCACGGCCAACAACCCTAAGTCACACCCCCGACGCCTGTCAGTCAGTACAGGGTGAGCATTACAGTTGGAAACCCTAATGCTCCAGGCGTTTGTTGGTATTTTTGCTCCAAATTTTCAACATGAGCTTTTTGGGACGCCACCTCATGAACAGTGGCAGTATCATTTCATTACTCAATCCAAAAAGGTGATTTTGCACAGCCAGTGTGCCATTCAGCACCACAGGTGCAAAAACACATTTTGGGCAGGATGTGGAAAATTACAACTGTACTGTTCATGAGGAGGTATAAAGAAATGGCAATGTTGAAAATCTGGAGTGAAAATATGAAAAAGTGGCGAAGTTATGAGTGTGCATAGAAACTAAGCAACACACGCTCATAACGCAGTCATTTTTTTTAATATTTTCACCAAATTTTCAACTTGGCCTTTTGGGACCTCCCCTCATGGACAGTGGCACTGTGATTTCACCAATGTGTCCCAAAAGTTGATTTTGCACAGCAACCGTGCCATTCTGCGCCACAGGTGCAAAATCACATTTTGGGAAGGATGCAAAAAATGACAGCTGTACTGTTCATAAGGGTGTGTGAAAAAATGGTAATGTTGATAATTTGGAGTGAAAATATTAAAAATTGATGACGTTACGAGCGTCCATAGAAGTTGCACAACTGACACTCATAACACAGTTATTTTTTGGAGTTTTGTCACCAAATTTGTAACAAGGGCTTTTGGTACCCCACTTCATGATCAGTGGCATTGTCATTTTGTTAATTGGTCCTTAAAGGTGATTCCACACAGCAACCGTGAAATCACCTTTCAGGACTATAAAATGAAATGACAGTGCCAGTGTTCATGAGGCGAGGTCCTAAGAACCCCATGTTGAAAATTTGGGACCAAAACTCCAAAAACAAGTGGAGATATCAACCTAGATTGAAGACCCCTATTGACTGCCTTTATAGGGCTTACTGTCATTTCTTCAGTTCCCGGTTGGTTTTTGAAGCATGCAGACATGTTCCCAGTCCACAGAAGATCTCTGCTCCCAACAAGTATGGGTGAGGGAAGGTGCGGGGAGGTGGAATGTGCAGAGGGAGGGTGCGGGTTGGGGAGGGGGGCTGGCTGGATTGAATAGGGACCTTTTTCTTTTTTTTTCAGGTTTAAAAAAAAAGACATTGTAGGACTGTTTTCTTTTTTACAGGTGAAATATTAACAGAATGGATTTCAGCACACTGAGGTGGGCTCCCAGTGTGCCAGAGTACTGGAGGGGGGATCAATGCCGACCCGAGGATTGGGCACCCGAGGTCAGCTGAGAACATAGGGGCATGATGGGGGTGACGCATCCGACACTGGGAGTGGGCATACCAGTGTCAGGAAACATCAAAGAAGTATTTATTTGGCACACTGGGGTGGGTTCCCAGTGTGCTACATTAATGGGGGGAGGGGTATACATGCTAACACCGGGATTGAGCACCCCGATGTCGGCAGGGGATGGAGAACGGAGGGTGCAGAGCGGGCAGCAGCAGTGGGAGAGAGTTAACATTTAAATTTGTTGTTCTGCTGTGTGCCTGGTTGGGAAGGAGGGGGGGACTGCCACTGCAATGATGAAACTACTGTTGATTGCAGTGGCAGATTTCTTTCAAGTGCAGCGCTTGCTCTGAAACTGCCATCATCAGCAGCTTTAGCATTAATTGGTGGCCAAAGGATGCGCTCATTAAAGTGTCCGCTGCATTGGCCACAACCCTGCCACACCTCTGCAATGCTCTACTATCTCAATATGTTTCTTGTGTGATGCACATGCAAGCAAACATAAAAAATAGCTATCATATATCTCTCTAAATCTACGGTTTCCTTAGACGGAGTCAGCAACAGAACTCTCAGAAACATAGGCTAACAAACCCAAGCAGGAAACAAAAGCAGGCAAAAAACTAATTAAAGGAAGCTTTCAAATGGAGTAAGGGAAGAGAGTGAGGGTAAAGGAAAAGGAGGAGCAAGTAGAGGAAAATTTTCTGACACTTCATCTTCCTCCCATAGAGCAGAGGGATATTTGGGAACCATTGTGGAAGTTTAGGATATAACATGTTCAACCCCTGGCTCATTCGTTTGGTTTTAATCATATTTATTATAAATCCCTGTGCTTTATGGTCATTATTCTAGTCAGTGGCCAATATTAATTACACAATTGCAAACAAAATCCAGTACACTCCTCTCAAGCACAGTCCAAAAGGAGCTGCAAATCACTTAATTATTTTTCTTTTTTTTTACTTATATTCTTCTTTCTTACCATGATTTAAAGAGGAGTTTTTAGTTTCATAATTTATCTGAAATGTGAATGTGAGCATAATTATACCTTAAATGCCAAATAATTGGGAGTAGAGATGTTGTGAATTTGACCTTTGCTAGCGAAGTTGGTGTGAATTCGAGAACTTTCACTATGTGTCGTGTGATGAAGTTCCCAATTTAACCCCCCCAACTTCATGTGGCAATGGTTTTCTAAGAAAAGAAAAGATGCCTTAAATAGTAATCCACCTACCATGGTGAAACCATGTCCCACCCTCCCACTACACAGACCTTTAAAAATAATTTCCCCTAGCCAGCCACCCTTTAGCACCGACATTCCTCCCCACAGTTCTAGTAAACATTCTGATAATAATGCTCACACCAGTATAATAAATCTCTTTACCCAACCCCCTCCAAATCACATAACTACCCACTTCCCCCTCCCTATCAATTACCCCTCACTCCCACATTCAAGTGACATCCCCTCCACCCTCAAGCACCCAGCCTCCCTCCTCTCCCCATGTTCACAAATTAATGATACGCAGCACCTAGAAACAAAAAAATGATCCTTCAGTGGAGTGATCAGGCTCTAGTTAGTTTTCCTAATTCATGAATTAATGATGACGCTCTCCTATAGTAACACCAGAATACTTCACATGCAGGAGTGGTCTTCACAAACAGAAAGAGTAAAGCAGCAGGATCACAGGTCATATAGGTTGGTTAAAATGTTAACATATTAGAGTAGGTCATGGCCTATGAGGAGTCACCTCAGCATGGGAGCCAGGCTTATTTATATTTTTATTTATTTATTTATTCATTACAAATCAGATTTGCAACCTTTGAGTCAGAGACTCATTTACAAAGGCACCTTATCGCAGGGGGGGCAGACATCAAGGCAGTTATTACAGTGCAGATTAAAACAGAGGATAACATTACAGGTGCAGTAAAAGGAACATTTAACATAGATACACTTAGGTTACATAGTGTAGTAGTTTATATGTTACTTAGGTTACATAGTGTTACAAAACTGTGAGTTACACTCGTGGATATAATAGGTCCTCAGAGAAGACAGCAGGTTACATCCCTGTTTGGACCTAGTAGGGAAGGAGTGGGTCTAGGGGATGGAGAGGCTGTCCAGTGGACATTGTCGAGGAACCATATTTATTACCATTACCATATTTTTGATGAACTACAGTATGAAGCTAAGAAAGTATATTTAAATAATATTGTTAGGAAGCATATGAATAAGAAAGTAAAAAAAGTGATTTGCAAGACCTTTTGGGCAGTGTTTGGGGGGGCACTGGATTTTGTTTGTGAGCTAGGCTGAAGAGAAATGTTGTAGGGGACAACATCTGAGTCGGTACAAGAACAACAACATAGACCAACTGCTGTAAGAAGCACTTCAGCTGTGGCTGTGCTAGTCATGAAAAGAAGCACCAGAAGTTACAGCAGAAAGCAGCCCAAGTGTGGTATAGGGTCTGCTACTGGAACCACAACTATTAGCAGACCCAGAATAGTCAGAACCTGAGCCTGTGGCATTAGCACCTCTTGCCAACAGACTGACCCTCCACCACATTAGCTGATGGTGAACTTGATCCACTCAAGTGTGTGGAAAGATGGAGGAAAGTTACCATAGTAAGGTCTCCATAGTGACTGGCCATGGATGGCCAATGGCTTTGTCTATGGGTGGGGCAGGGGCTAGAATCAGAAGAATTGGGACAGCAGCAATGCATTTTATTTTATTTTTTTGTTAATCATTATATCTTCTTAGTCCAGGCAGCCCCATACTCTGGCTGCCCCAGTCCTGTCATCCTAACTTCTTCTGGGACTTACCACACATGTCTCCCACCATGGCCTACCCTCCCATGGCTTGATCATAGAGGACCCAACTGCTTGCCATCAGACAGGATCTGCTTCTGCATTGATGGGTCCAGATCATTGGATGCAGGGCTTGCAGGTAACCAGAGTCATCCTACTGGCCATTTTCCTGTTTTTTCCCCAAGGGGGAGAAAAATGCAATGACATCATAAGACATGCCATGCATTATGTTTGCTGCTCTTCCCACCATGCAGATGGCCCAAACTGCCCTACCCCTAGCTTCACTAGGGGCCAGGTGTGCACCAGGTTTCACAGCCCTACCTCCCTCCCCAGAGGAAAAGAACAGTCCTACAGGCACTCAATCCTCCTCCGCCAAGCCAACCCTCCAACACCCCAAGTTTGCTCTGGAACCTTGATTGTCAAAGCCACAAGCAGCACCTCTACCACTGCACTGTGAGCCGGATAGCAGGGAACAGTAACAATGAAAATTTTGACCACTGTTTTTTTTTTTTATTCTGTTTTAAATTGCCACTTATTTCCTGTCACAGAATATACCAACTGTTCCCCAATTTGAGTCTGCTTAACACTTTTTTTTACATTTGAAATACTAAAAGGAGCATATTCTCTAAGGAGGTGGCTGGGAAGGTAAGGGCAAGAAAGTCAGCATTCAGGAGGTATAACAAGACACAGAAAGAGTAGCATAGGGAGCTGTATCTGGAGAAACAGAGGGAGGCAGGGAAATTAGTTAGGAGTACAAAGGTGCAAACAGATAACGCAGGAATTAATGATATTTATTAGTGACATGAGCCACAACTTAAGTAATAATCTTATTAAATTCGCTGATGACACTAAGCTAGGGAGTGAGGTAAATACCTTCAATAAACATCTTTCCTTAGTTAGGGACCTTGGCAGAATTGAAAACCTGGACCAAGCATAATGGTATGTTTTTCAATATTGATAAATGTAAAGTCTTACACTTTGGGCATAATAAGCCAAAATATAAATACTGTATATACTCAATAACACCATCATTAATAGTGGCCCTGTCAAGAAAGATCTGGGTATTATGGTTAATAATAATCTATCATTTAGGGATCATTGCCTTTCAGGGCAGCTCAGCCAGCTCTCTGATCCCTGCAGCACTTGTCCTATTACAGGACCACAGACAGCGACCAGGGGAGTGTTTACAGCAAGTGCTGTAAAACCCCACTCGCTGTCCTTGGGAGTGCTTACCAGTCTAGTGCTGTGTAGTGCAGTGCTATTCTGGTAGCGTTTTTCTAACCGGGTACCCCTTTGAGTAACTAGGAGGGCCAGGTGCCTTAATGTAAATTTTAAGCGTTCTTTTGTTTGTAAAAATAAACACCTTATCATCTGTCTTTATAAAGGGTATGTTAGACCCATTCTTGATTATGCCTCTCTAATATGGTCATCTTATTTAGCAAAATATATTCAATTACTAGAAGGTATTCAGAAGTCAGTAACCAGAATGATACCTTCTCTTAAAAGTATATCATATCTGGGTAGACTGAAAGAAACACAACTACACATATTTAGTGCTAGGAGACAACGTGGGGATTTACTATTTTTATATAAAATCTTACAATCACAAGATTTAATGAATGTCCTGGGCCTTCAGTTTGATACTTTTTATGACAATCTTAGATCACATAATAAAAAACTAATGGTTCCCAAAGTACAGACTAATAAAGGGACTTCTTTTTCACAGTTAGAGCTGCTGAACTTTGGAACAAATTACCCAGTGATGTGCTGCACCAACATAACTTTGCTCACTTTAAAAAGTCCCTAGACAAAACCTTCTGTAATAACTACACCATGGTATGAATGCCCATGATGTGGGGGAAATTCATGACAGGCATTATTGCCTCCTTTTGTCCAAATAAACCTAAGAACCTAAGGGGGAAAAAAAGGGGGACAAGACATTTTTAAGGTATATAAGCAAAAACAGAAAGACCAGGGAAGGGATTGTAAGACTAAGAAAGGAAGAGGGAGGTTGTGTGGAGGGGACCAAAAACATCTTAAACAAATTCTTTTGTTCAGTGTTCACAGAAGAAAGGAAAGGAGAGGGCCGCAGAAAAGTGACATGAGCATTGATGAAAGGGAGATGGACATTAGTGCATTTACAGTGGAGAGAGCCCTGAAGGAACTCGCAAATCTGAAAGAGGATAAAGCAATGGGGCCAGATGGGGTCCATCCAAGGAAACTGGCTGAACTTAGGGAGGTGCTGGCTGCACCTTTGACAGTCCTGTTCAACCTCTCACTGGAGACAGGAGAGGTTCTGGGGGACTGGAGGAGGGCAGATATAGTCCCACATCACAAAAGTGGTAGTAGGGAGGAGGTCAGAACTACAGGCCAGTTAACCTGACTTCTGTGGTGGCAAAATTATTGGAATCACTACTGAAGGAAAGGATAATGGGATATCTTGAATCCAGTGGCTTACTGGACACGAGACAGCATGGATTCATGGGGGTTCTTGTCAAATGAATCTAATAGATTTCTTTGACTGGGAGGCTAAGGAATTGGATTAGGGAGGAACGGTGGATGTGGCCTACCTGAAATTCAGCAAGACCTTTGACACCATCCCACTTAGGAGATTAGTAAGCAAGCTTGGTAGCTTAGAAGTGGGACCAAAGGTGGTAAACTGGGTAAGAAATTGGCTAAGGAATAGGAGACAGAGGGTGGTGGTAAATGTCCACTGGTATAACTCCCTCCCTGCCAGTGTCTCAAACTCTCTAACCTTAGCTTGCTTTAAGCCCAGGCTCAGAAACTTTCTGCTTAGCTCTCGCAAATGCAACTGCCGCTAGCCTAGTGTAAAAATATATATATATATATATATATATATATATACTCTGTTTGACAATGCTCACTGAGCTCCCCCCTTCCTTTCCCTACTTATTCCTCCTCCCCTATCTCCTCCCTTCTACCCCCACCAGCTCTCCCCCGACCATAAGTTTTGCACCTTTTGTTATCTTTTGCTCGTTGGAGATTGTACTCTATTGTAACAAAATTGTAATTGAACTGTAACTTTTTTGTTTGTAAGTACTGGGTCCCTTGTACTACTGTTCTGATGTCCTCTTTGTGACGAGGTACCTTTGTAAATGAGCCTCTGGCTCAAAGGTTTCTAAACTGATGTTTAACTAAATAAATAAATGGAGTTCACTCTGAGAAAGAGAGGGTGACCAGTGGGTACCTCAGTGATCTGTACTAGGACCAGTCCTCTTTAATGTCTTTATTAGTGACATTGTGGAGAGGCTGGAAGGAATGGTCTGCCTGTTCATGGATGACACTAAAATCTGCAACAGGGTAGATACTCCAGGAGGGGAGGAAAAATGAGAGGGGCTCTGAAAAGGTTATAGGAGTGGTCAAGGGTATGACAACTGGGCTTCAATGCACGAAAGTGCAAAATCATGCCCTTGGGACACAGAAACCCAGGAGAGGAGTACAAAATGGGAGTAGAAGTATTGATGACCACCAACCAGAAAATAGACCTAGGAGTTATCATTTTTGATGACCTAAAGGTGGCTAGGCAGTCAGTGAGACAAGGCAGTCAGAAGAGCTAGTGGGATGCTGGGATGCATAGGGAAGGGGATCACCAGAAGAAAGAGGGAGGTGGCATTACCCCTGTATAGATCACTGGTGATAGCTCACCTGGAGTATTGTGTCCAGTTCTGGAGACCTCATCTCTGGAAGGACATAGAAAGAGTGGAGATGGTCCAAAGGAAGGCAACCAAAATGGTGCAGGGTCTGCATCAAAAGCCTTATGAGGAAAGACTGAATTACCTTAATATGTATACACTGGAGGAGTGGAGAGGGGGGTATGATAGAAAATTTCAAATACCTCACAGGTATAAATAAAGTTCAAGGATGAAGCATCTTTCAGAAAAAAAACATGCTCAATGACAAGGGATCATGCTATGAAGCTGGAGGGGGGGTTAGACTCAGGAAGATGTGAGGAAGTACCTCTTCATTGAGATGGTAGAGGATGCCTCGAACAGCCTCCCAGCTGAGGTGGTTGGGGGCAAGAACTGTAACAGGGTTCAAAAAAGCATTGGATAGGCATGAGAGAACATTAGTAATAAGACTGTGGTGATTTGGCCTCTGTGGAAATTATAATAATTGCAGACAATATTGTTTTTGTATATTTTTTCTATTTATGCTTTAAAAAGGGTTACATGCAGAGGAACTTGGTTATGTTTCAAAGTTCCACACATGCCAGAACTAAGGCTTGCAAAAAGATGCCCATGTTTTTTAAAAAGGCTTACATGGAGAGGAAATTGGTATCCTGTGATCTGAGAAAGACTTACTTGCCAGGAAGGTGAAAATTACATCTTAAAGGCAGGGTATCTTAAAATGACAGGAATAGTATGTCCCTGGTTAGCTAATTGTAGGGAACCAGGTGTAACAAAATCTCAGGATGGGAGAAAACCATCTCCCGTATCATAAACTTTCACTTCAAAGGAAAATTGCTTTAGATTTCCGGAAACTGTCATTTTTATGAGGTGGCAGGAAGGATGAGGGAATATCAAAGGATATTGGATCTGTAAAAGAATCTAACTAATCGAAATATTGTTCACTTAAAAATCTGGGCCAGAGCAAGAGAGACCCCTGTTGACCTAAAAAAATAGGGTTACAAACTGCCTGGACCCAGGGTATTTAAAGCCCTCAGAGCAGGGCATGAAGCACAGTTTTTTATGGGACACTCTTCTTGTCACACACAAAGCAAGACTGCAGAGAGACAGATTAAGAACCAGTGAATGCTACAGAAGGACTGAAACTTTTGCAAAAACTCATTTATTTCTGGAATTTGATCATCCACAAACCAGTTAGAAAACAAGATAGTTACATTTTACAGTGTGCTTTTACATGTATATTTTCATCTTTATTTTTGTTATGGCTTCATCTAAAGTATGGGGTTCAGTACTGGTGCCCACACCTAAAAAAGGGCATTAACCTGCTGGAGAAGGTCCTGAGGAGGGCTACAAAGAAGATAGTGGGTCAGCAGAGTAAGGCATATGAGGAGAGGCTGAGGGCACTGAACATGTACTCCCTGGAAGACAGGAGAGAGAGGGGGGACATGACTGGGACCTTCAAGTACTTGAAAGGGATAAATAAGGTGGATAAGGAGGGTCTCTTTAAGCTGAGTGGCAACCATAGTGTGGGAGGGTGGGAGGGCACAGTCTTAAGCTGGGGGTGGGAGGTTTAGGAGGAGGTCAGGAAGCACTTCTTCACAGAGAGGTGGTGGACACTTGGAATGTGCTGCCAGAAGAGGTGATCTTGTTGAAGACAGTGGGCAGCTTTAAGAGAGGCTGGGATAGGCATAGGGGAGAGGTAAGGATCATAGGTAGGGAGGATGGGAGGTGTGGGGAGGTAGGGCAGGGACAGTAGCTCAAGCTATGTACCCTGCAATACGAGCAGACTAGAAAGACCAAATGGTCTTCTTCTGCTGGCTTCTTTGTATGTTCGTATGTTCATATGTTATTCTGTAACTAGATTTTGAAACCTTTTGTTTGTAAAGTTTGCATGATAAACATTAAGATTACGTAAAGGCATTTTCGCTTTTTAAACTGCCTGTAAGTGATTTTTGTGTGTGTAGAAGTAAAAGGTTTAGTCAATTCTGAAACCAGCCTGTAATTGCTAAAGCGCTATCATTCACTGACAAGACTAGGATCCTGAAAAAGGGGATCTGGGTGCCTTAAGTAAGAGAGATACACAGGTCTTGGGGAGAGTCTATAAGGGGGAACTAGGTGCTGCACACCCCATGAGAGAGGACACAATCAAGATTATGAGGGCAAATCCCAAAGAGCTTGTAACTCCTCGGTCCCCCCGTACAGTAACTGAGGAGAGTTATCTCCTGGCTACAGACTTGAGATTGCATTTTGCCCTTACCCCAGAATACAGATGGAGCCCTGGGACCTCGTGGTGGGTGTTCAGTTGTGAACTCGGAGAGCACTCTAGAAGGACATTTGAAGGGTATTCCTGTTCCCCTGTCACAGATGTCACTTAGGGGTGGGCACTTTGAGCTCAGTGGACCTGGCCCCCAAGGAGTGGATTTGAGACAAAGACAAGAGGGGTATAAGCTGGAGATCAAGTAGGGTCTGCGGTGATACAATAGGTAGGGAAAAATGGGCAGACTAGGTGGGCCAAGTGGTCCTTATCTGCTGTCAAATTCTATGTTTCTATGACATTTCTCAGTTTTTCATCAGTATCTTCAGAAGTTGAAACACCCATTTTTTTTTTTTTTTTGGGTGTTATTTTTCTCGGAGCTCCGGCTACCCCCCCCTGCACTCCGCCGTTGCCCTGGTGCCATCCCCGGACATGAGACCCCCTCCCTTCCACACCCTGTGACTTACCCTTCATGGCAGGGTGGTGAGGGCGACTCAACCCACCACAACGGATCCATGCCAGGGATCGTCCTCCAGGAATGGCACCAGGGAGCGGCGTTGTGCTGCGGGCCCATTTTCTTATCCCCCGGCGGGGCAAGTAATGATGCCAGCGACTGAGTGCAGCGCATGCTCCCGTCTGCGCACTAGTCAAGCATCAGCCACGCCCCGCCTCCTCTATTCTGCCACATGCTGTCGGTCTCCCCAGCCTCCACTAGGGGCTGGACAAGCACCGGCCGACCAAATCCCCACCCAGAGATGGAGAGCAGTCCTCCGGATGCTCAATCCATCTCCGCCCGCCGACCCCGGCAACCCCGTGCCCGTTCACTGAACACGGGTCGCCGGGCGTGTTGCCAGGCGTGAAGCGCCCAGCCAACCCTCAGCGCCACCGGCGGCAAAACACCCACTTTTTAATATCACTTTTCTTGTGATTAAAATGAACATGCATGTAACTGACTGTCCCCTGAGTTTATGGGACAGTGACAATTCAACACCAGCAGAGAATGCTACTGAAAAATTGGGGATGAGTACAATAAAATAAGACCTTCATTTATTACTTCACATGAAAAGAAAAGTGCTAAATCAGACCAGAAATGGAGAATAAAGGATATTTTACATGACTGGAGATAAGGGACATAAGGGGCAATCTAAAACAGAACAAAAAAGTATAGGTCAAAGTTTTCACCATAACATGCACTGCTGCTTTATGCCAGCCAGGCTGTGGGGCAGATTAAAAACTATTGGCTGCCAGGTCCTGCCAGTCACAGTGGGCACCTACAGTCACCACCAACCAATACTCTAATGGTCCCACACATTAGTTCAAGTCCAATCAGTGACATAGACAAATGACAACATAAAATTTGAACTCAACGTTTTAAAAAGTACTAACTATAATAAGTTAAAAAAAACACAAAAAAGAAAAACAGACAAGCATACAGTGTTCTTTTTATTAAGAAAAAGCTAAAATAAATTCACCCTAACATTAAGTCTCAATCCAAATACCAACCAGTCACACTCTGCAATAAAACAAAGTGCTTTATTTTGAAAAGAAATGGAAAGGCTAATGAAAAGCCTGATGTGAGGTTGCCACAGCAGCAGCAATCAGATGCTGGGAGATGGATGACTGATGCTTCCTGCTTGAGCCTGGACTAATTAGACATAATTAACATTACTATTTTATTTTCTAGGGAATCATTTATAAAATCTCTGTGTGTCATAGCCAAAAATACAAACTAAAAAAATATGTAAAGTTGAACAGAAGAAAGAGAAGCCTCCCTGAATTTAAGGGTCTTAATCTGAGTCAGAAAGCTGTTAGAATCATGGAACCCTTAATCATTATGAACATTCCAGAGTCATGTTGTATACCCATGCGTGGCAAAATAACAAGGCTTCATATCAAAAGAAGTCACCTTTAGCAGATTTTCACTGCAAGATCAGAAGCTGGATGGTGTGGTAAAAGGAAAATGCATTTGGATACATAGGACAGTTTATTGCCTTGCAATGCCTTGTAACAGAGAAACAAGATTTAAAAATCACAGTGTATTTAACTTGGAAACAGTAAAGAGATGATTAGATAGGTATGAAAATGTAGCATAGTTTAAGTTAACACATGAGCTACTGGGCTCTGAAATCACTGCAGTCTTGTCAGAGTCACATCGGGGAGCCTGCAAATAATATATTATTACGGATTTAATTGCACGAAGATTGCTTATTGTTTCATTCTGGTTTCTCTGTTCCCCCATGCTTTCCCCTTACCCTAGGTCACAAATGGAAATAAGCCTTTCTTGGACTCCATTTTGTCACCAGGAAAATATGTTTAAATAAATGTCTGCAGTAATCCATCTTGACATTGACAAGTACATATCCTGGTGCTGGGCATAATTATCTAATTCCATTCCTCTGAATTCCTGTGATGAAATTAACATTTTCCATGGCTTTCAACTAAAAAGTAAAATTCCTCTAGGCAAAATCTGGATTACTTTGACAGAATTCCAAATTCTGTTACTTATGACAGAGGAATTCTACAACAGAATCCAAATTCCACCTTAAGAGTCTGGAAGACAAGCATTCTTCATAAAAAAATTCCACCAGACCAGAAATCACAATTCTGCACAATCGCGCTGGCAAAAATAAAATGTTCAGCACTAGCACAAACCAAGGTCTCCATATCAGCTACTATATACACAGTAGCCATGCATATAATAATTTGGAATTTTAACACATGCCCCATTACGGACATCCATATGGAGAATCAAAGATGCCCAAACTCGAAACTACAGGTGTCAACACCAGTCATGCACTGTAAAAGCCAAACACAATCTAAGTGTCAAAGCCCAGCAGATAATTTGGTTCAACTGTCGTCCTGTTTATCGCTACAGGTGAGCACACCTATGTGTTAATCTATGCCAATAAAGAAGCGTTCACTGACTCACACCTGTTGTCATGCTCTCACTTTATTCAAATATTTGACTTTTTTTTTTATTTTTGATCAGAAAGATTAGACTACTACAATATGTGGGTCCAGGTTAGGACAGCACTAATACTGTGGCCCCCAAGTTGAACTGTAAACCAGTAACTGCATTTTCTTCATACCCGAGATGTGTGTCCTGCAGCACCATTTCAGGCATAACTAGTGTGATAATCACACTTAAAAAAAGTTAGCTGCTCCCTTGGTCCCAGTTCAGCTTTAGTTTGGTTTGGGGAACTGTTGCAGCTTGCACAGTAGTGTGAGCTGCAGCATTAGTAGTCATGTTTTTTTTTTTTTTACTGGTCTATTTATGCACTACCCTCGGGAACCTCTCTCAGGCATCCACCTCCTCCCAACTCTACCTCCTTACCTGAAACTCTTCCTTGTCCTGGCACCCGTTCCGCTATTTCCTCTGCTCTGAGCCCCTCCGAGGTGGGGCCACCCTATCCACCCAGGGCGCTCCATCTACAATTTCGGCTGGACTGGGCTCGGCCCAGGTGAGGAGGAAGTCTGGTTGGTGGAGTGTGGCTGGTGGTGGTGGTGCCATCGCCTATCCCCGATGGCAGGGAATTTTTCCTTATTTCCTCCTCTGAAGCTCGGATGTGTAATGATGTCCAGCTTGGCAGACGCACACTCCCGTGTGTCCCCGAAAGATGTCCACTGAGCTACAATCCCCCTGCATGCCGCGGCCATGCACTGTGAACCTCCAGTCTCTACTATAGGTCAGGAGCGCACCTGCAGGTGGATTTCCCCCTCCCCGGAGAAGGAGAGCTGTCCATAGGACGCTCAATCCTTCCCCATCCCTGCTGACCCCTGACTACTCAGGCTCGTCCCCGAACCCAGGTCGCCGGCATGGCACGAGGTGTGGCATCCAGCGCCTCAACCCTCAGCGTCACCGGGCCGGGCTTAGTATTCATGTTAAGACAGCAAAAAACACTGATGAAATAATGCTTGCTCCTTTGATCCCTGTCCCAGAAGACCAGCTTTGGATATTCATTTTAGGAACTCTTCTTGGCTGCTACCACTTGCAGTTAATGACTTGTGATCCTTGCCAGGGACCGTAAGCTCTGCAGCTAGCCTCTGCCCCTTTGTTAAAGCATAAACTGTGCAGCACAGGGCTAATAATCATCTGTTCCAAATTCTTCATTGTAGACATGAACAGCAGTGTTGACACTAACACTTTGCCTATTCTGGTCCATCCATCGTCATTTTTTATATTTTTTCTCTCTCTTTCTCTCTCTCTCTCTCATAGGGATGCAGCAAAATACAATTTTACTGGCAACATCGGCAATTTCCCTGTATGAAATGTTTTGTGAAATTGCAGCAAAATTGCGCCTGCAGTTTCACCTGCCACAAAAGATTCCCACCAAGGTCCAAGCCCCGGCCATGGTGTCTAGTGGGCTACCCCCCCCCAGCCACTCACTGGCCTAAAAACCTAAATCCTCCCTGGAGTCCAGTGGTTCCCTCCCCCACCTGACCGATCACCAGCCCAAATAAGTATTACCAAATAAGTATTCGCCCCCAAGCAAACACACATTTCTCCCCCACCCTCAATCCCTGAATCCAGGACCCCTGATCTTTACTTAAAAAAATTCACTCCCTGGTGTCTAGTGGACCTCCACCCTCCACCATGTTATTAGCTCCAACCCCGCTCATCCCACCCATACCCTGATTGTGCCACCATCACAGCCCTCCACTCACTTCCACAGCCGGTGGCCCAACTGAGTGCCAAAATGAATGAGTGCATGCTTGTACAAGCACACACTCATTTATTGAAGTGTGCAAGTGCAGTAGAGCTTTAATGAACGAGCGCGTGCTTGTACAAGCATGCACTCATTCACTGAAGCTAAGTCGGGCTGCAGGCTGTGGAGTGAGTAGAGGGCTGTGCCGGTAGCCCAATCAGGGTACGGGGGGTGGGGTTGGTGCTGATAACAGGGTGGGGGTCCACTAGATACCAGGGAGTGTGTTTTTTAAGTAAAGACCGGGATCCAGGATCTGGGAAAATGGGGGCGGGGAGAAATGTGTGTACTAGAGGGGTAATACTTATTTGGGCCGGTGATCGGCTGGGGGTACCACTGGACACCAGGGAGGATTTTGTTTTTGGGCCAGTATGCAGCCGGGGTCACCACCACGTTGATAAAAACAAATTTCTCCTGCCGTTGGTGAAATTTTATCCATGGGTGGCTTAAATTTCTGTCGTGAGTGAA
Source organism: Neoceratodus forsteri (assembly GCA_016271365.2). Taxonomy (NCBI): domain Eukaryota; kingdom Metazoa; phylum Chordata; order Ceratodontiformes; family Ceratodontidae; genus Neoceratodus; species Neoceratodus forsteri. Next base: position 1,074,425,580 of record CM028131.1, read on the forward strand.
ATTTCAGTGGTTTGGGGCCAAATTTCACTTGTAACCGCGGGCGAAATTTCATCTTTCACCCAGCAAAACATTTCACAAAATATGTTAATTACGCAAAATATTTTGCTGGATGAAATTTTCCAGTTTCACACATATCTACCCCTGAGATGGGTACTGCTGTATATGAGAAATATCAGTTTGTGCAAAGCAGTGCCATTTACAATAGTTAAGAAGACCAACACTAACAGCCAAAATCAGTGCTGTGTAACTGCAACAGCTACACAGAAACAGAAACATAGACTTTGACGGCAGATAAAAACCGCTTGGCCCACCTAGTCTGCCCATTTCCCTACCTACAGGATGGACCGCAGATCCTAGTTAACCAACAGCCTATTTCTTTCTACCCCCCCCCACAAGAACTGCCTTATGTCTGTCCCATGCATTCTTGAATTCTCCCACAGTTTTAGACCCCACAACCACCTCAGGAAGGCTGTTCCATGCATCCACTACCCTCTCTGTGAAAAAATACTTCCTCACATTGCCCCGGAACCCGCCCCCCATCTTTAAATTGTGTCCCCTTGTTCTTGCATGTCTCTTTTTCTGAAAGATGCTACCCTCTTGGATTTTGTTGATCCCACTGAGGTACTTAAAAGTTTCTATCATGTCCCCCCTCTCCTTCTTTCCTCAAGGGTATACATATTAAGCTCCTTTAGTCTCTCCTCGTACGGCTTCTCTTGCAGACCCTGCACCATTTTAGTTGCCCTCCTCTGGACTGCCTCTATCCTGTCTATGTTCTTGCGGAGATGGGGTCTCCAGAACTGGACGTGGTACTCCAGATGGGGTCTCACCAACTGTCTGTACAGAGGGATAACAACTTCCTGTTTTCTGCTGCTGATGCCTCTCCCTATGCATCCCAGTATACCCCCAGCCCTCCCTACTGCCTTCTCACATTGCTTGCTAACCTTAAGGTCATCTGATATGATTACCCCCAGGTCCCTTTCCTTTTTTGTTGTTGTTACTACCTCCCATTGTGTAATCTTCCCCTGGATTCTTGTTTCCCAGGTGCATTATTTTGCACTTCTTTGCATTGAATCCTAGCTGCCATACTTCTGACCATTCTTCCAACCTTGCCAAGTCCCTTCTCATCCTTTCCACGCTGCCTTGTGTATCAACCCTGTTGCAGATCTTTGTGTCATCTGCAAAGAGGCATACTTTTCCTTCCAGTCCCTCTGCAATGTCACTTATAAAGACATTAAAAAGGACTGGACCCAGTACTGAACCCTGCAGTACCCCACTTGTAACCCTTCTTTCTTCAGAGTGGACTCCATTTACAATTACCTTCTGTGTCCTGTTGTCCAGCCAATGTTTTAGCCAGGCTACCACCCTGGGTCCCACTCCCAGGCTGGTTAATTTGACTATTAATCTTTTGTGTGGGACTGTGTCAAATGCCTTGCTAAAGTCTAGGTAGGCAATGTCCACAGCCCCTCCCTGGTCTACTACTTTGGTCACCCAGTTAAAGAAATCTATTAGATTCGTCTGACATGACCTTCCCACTGTGAACCCATGCTGCCTTGGGTCCTGTGCCCCACTGGCCTCAAGGTACTCAACAATTCTTTCCTTCAGAAGTGACTCCATCAGTTTCCCTACCACAGAGATCAAACTGACAGGTCTGTAGTTTCCTGCCTCTGTCTTGGTCCCACTTTTGTGAAGGGGAAACACATCCGCCTTCCTCCAGTCCTCGGGTACCACACCATCCTGCCATGATTTATTAAAAAGAGTAGTCAGTGGTTTCACTAGTTCCCCCCTTAATTCTTTTAGAATTCTGGGGTGAATTCCATCAGGCCCCATTGCTTTGTCCACCTTCAGTTTTAGGAGTTCTTGCAGAGCTCTTTCTTCTGTGAAAGGGCTGGGATTGACCCCCCTATCAAGAGTGCTTCTGTTAATTGGATTAGGCACTTCCCCCTCCTCTTTTGTGAATACTGAGCAGAAATATTCGTTCAGTATCCCTGCTTTTTCACTGTCCCCCTCTGCCCACCCACTATTAATTCTATTCAGCCTCACTATCCCTCCCTTTGTCGTTCTACGTTCTCTGATGAACCTATAAAAGGTTTTATCCCCCTTCTTAACCGAGTTGGCTATCTTTTCCTCAGTTTGGGCCTTTGCTATTCTGACTTCCCCTCCCTGCTTCCTTCTGCCTTAACCGGTACAGCTGTCTGTCCTGCTCCTTCTGTGTTTCCTTATACTTCCTGAATGCTATCTTTTTCTCCCTGACTTTCCCAGCCACCTCTTTTGAGAACCATAGTGGTTTTTTCTTTCGTTTTGATTTGTTTATTTGCTTCACACAAAGGCTTGTTGCCTCTGTATGGCAGTTTTGATGATTTCACATTGTTGCTCCACTCCTCCTTCTAGCCTGTTTGTTAGTGATTTTCTGAGGCACTCTCCCTTCTTGCCAAAGTTAGCCCTCCCGAAGTCCCAGTACCCTCACTTTTGTATGGCTTGACTCTGTAGCTGAGTTTAACGTGAACCACGCTGTTTGATGGTCACTTGTTCCCAGATGGCAACCCACTTCTAGATCTGAGATCCTCTCACTGCCCCCATTTGAGAGTACGAGGTCTAAGATTGCTCCCTCATGAGTGGGTTCTGAAACTAGCTGTCTGAGGCCTGCCACCTGTAGGGCATCGAGAATGGCCCTGCTCTTGGATGTGGCTGCAGCAAATGTGCTCCAGTTAACATCTGGCATATTCAGGTCTCCCATCAACAGTATCTTCCCTTTCTCTGCCATCCTAAGAATGCCTTCTATCATGTCCTTGTCCATTCCCTCCCCCTGACATGGGGGTCTGTACACAACCCCTATGCAGATTGTAGTGCCTTTTCCAGTCTCCAAGGTGACCCACAGTGCCTCCTCTCCTCCCTGTTTACTCTTTTGTTCAGTTGCTTTTATCCTTTCCTTTACATAGAGAGCTACTCCTCCCCCTCTTCTCTCCTGCCTGTCTCTCCTGTAGGTTATGTACCCTGGTATGTTAACATCCCAGTCATGGTTCTCTGTGTACCATGTTTCTGTGACTGCTACGATATCCAGGCATCCCTCTTCCATCAAGGCCACCAGCTCAGGGAGCTTGTTGCCCAGACTACGGGCATTGGTACTCATTACCCTCCATTTCCTGATGGCCTTACTCCTTTTTGCCCCATCCCTGTCCTTCTTGCCTTTATCACTTTCCCCATTTACCCCTGCCCTTCTCCCTATCGCCACCTCTATGTTGGTGTTTACCGTGCTTACTACCATGATTTTTTTGGAGGGGCTAGGATTTCCCTGCTCCTTTCCAGTGCCTCCCCCCTTGGTTAGTTTAAATGCTTGCCAATGAAGCATTTAAACCTATCACCTAAGATCCTGGTTCCCCTTCTGGACAGATGCAGACCATCAAGTCAGTATAGGCTTGCATCACTCCAGGTGGACCCCCCCAATGAAGCCAAATCCCTGAGCTCTGCACCAGTTTTTCAACCACTGATTGAATCCCATGGTCCGGAACATCCTAGCCTCTCCTACGCCATAGATGGGCAGCACCTCCGAGAAGGTTACCGTGCGTGCTACTTGTCTAAGGCCCCTCCCCAATTCCACAAACTCTTCCTGCATGGCTCTAATCCCTTTCTTAGCCAGGTCATTTGCCCCTAGGTGGACAATGACATCCAGCTCCCTCCCCTGTGCAGCTGCTCCTGAGGATTTGCCCCCTGTCCCTCCAAGCCATGGTGCCAGGCAGGCACCTTACCTCCCTCTCCCCTTCTATCCCCAGTTCTACCTTCCTAACAATGGAGTCCCCCACCAGGAGTTGTTTCCTTCCCCTGTGGGGTCCCATGCCACCCTCCTGTGGGTCTCCTTTGTGGAGGTTCCCAGCATCCTCCTTGGTCTCCACTGTAGGTGCCTCTATAGAGGAACCACACTTTGCCAGAATGGCATAGGAATTTTGGAGAGGTACAACTGGAGGGATGCGCCTCTGTTCCACCACCCCCACCCTCCTGGAGCCCACTGTGGTCCAACCACTCCTCTTTCTTTGCAACCTCTGAGGCAATGGCAGTGGCACTGGTGGTCCCTGGATGGAGGAGGAGGAAGTCCCACAAATCCTGGCCAACTCAGCCTAGAGATAAGCAGCCTCCTCCCTCAGCCCAGAGAGGTGCCTGCAGATGGGACAACACCGCATCCTCCAGAATGTCTCCTGGAAGACTGCTGCTCCACAGCCACTGCACTGCACCACTCCCATCATGTTTCATTTCTGGCCCCTTAACTGTTGTTTGGAACCCTTACTCTTTCCTCTGTTTTTTTTCCTTCTCTTCTCTCTCTACTTACTTTCTGCCTCTGTGCATTTTAAGCTCCTGTTTGTCCTGTTCTGTGACAAGAATATCCTATATTTCTCAGTAGACCCCTTACTTGCTCAGAGGCAGACCTCCAGCAGCTAAAGGGGGCCAGAGAGCTACTCTTGCCCTTCTAGGATAGTGGGTCTTTGGTGGCTCTGTGATCACTCACTTCCTGCTCCCAAACAGGAAGTTCCTGTTGTCAGTCAAATCCTGTGCCTATAAAAGTAGAACTAGCTTTGGGTGGAGGGAGGAGGAGGGCAATATAGTCCCAGTAGAAAAGTCCAGTCACACAGCACTCCTTCCTCCTGGTGTCTTCTGCCAAGCTACTAACAGAATCTTTCTAAGGCAGTCTTTAAATTTAGCTTCCTTCTAGCTAAGCCACTACCCCTACTTACTAGATCTTTCTACAAGTAATTTAAACTGCACAGCTATCAAGCCCTTTCAATCACCTGAGATTTACACCTAGATAACTGTTCAGATAACCATTCAGTTCAGTTAACTCAGACAAACACACACTATTTTTTTGTTTGTTTTGTTTGTTAGTTTGTTTTTTTACCCTAAATTAAAGGTCCAAGTACAAGAGTTCTACTTCTTTAGTCCCAGTAGAGAAGTCCAGTCACACAGCACTCCTTCCTCCTGGTGTCTTCTGCCAAGCTACTAACAGAATCTTTCTAAGGCAGTCTTTAAATTTAGCTTCCTTCTAGCTAAGCCACTCCCCCTACTTACTAGATCTTTCTACAAGTAATTTAAACTGCACAGCTATCAAGCCCTTTCAATCACCTGAGATTTACACCTAGATAACTGTTCAGATAACCATTCAGTTCAGTTAACTCAGACAAACACACTATTTTTTTTTGTTTTGTTTGTTAGTTTGTTTTTTTACCCTAAATTAAAGGTCCAAGTACAAGAGTTCTACTTATTTAGTCCCAGTAGAGAAGTCCAGTCACACAGCACTCCTTCCTCCCGATGTCTTCTGCCAAGCTAGAGACCCCAAGTGGTGGTACATGAAATAGAAAGTAATTAAAAACTAGCTATGATGCAGTTTGATACTAACTCTGCCTATTAATTGTGCTGATTTTACCTGACCAGGCTCCACTTGAGCTGGTGTATGTCTGTTGTTCCTATTTGTTCTTTCTCCTTTACTGATGTGGAACCTTTGTAAAAGAGTACTTGTGCTCAAAGGTGTTTTCCAAATTACAAATAAATGAATAAATAAATGAATGAATGAATAAATAAATACAAGTCAATGGAACTGAATTTGCCAATGGCCACATTGATCACCTCTACTGAAGTTCCCTGATGTTAAGTAACAATGTCAGGAACAGAGTACAATGCAGAGGCAAGTAACAACACCATCAGAGAAAGAAGGTTGATGTATGTGAGGCACATCTTGAGACAAACTATGGTCCTGATTCCAAGACAAGGTACACCTGGTGTAGGACAATTTACGCCAAACTCCATGGCACAAATCGCACCCTGCACCAGGCATAACGCAAGCTGCATTTCCCAGAAGGTGCCTTGCACCATGCTGTACGCTGGTTGTACCAAAGGTGGGTTATGCCACCCACTATGCCCGCAACCCACTGCAACATGGTGCAAGGGTGGATTATGGCAGCACCAGCATCCTATTCCAGAAGGGCAGCTGCCATAACCCACTTACGCCATTCCAGAACAGGTACTGGTGTAGTGGGGTTAGACCAGCTAGGAGGTGGTCTAAGGGGCATCCATCCTGGCACAGCAATGGATGCCCCCCCGCAGCTCCATGGAAATGACATAGATGTGCGCCCCATGCCCCCCCAGCTCTGACATGCCCCCCAACCCCTGAACATTAGGGACCCCCAGGATCCATTTTGGCACTGCCCCCCAAGCACATGTGCCAACCAGCCTGCTCCCCCAATGCCCCCAGGTTCTTGCCATTGCATTTCAAGGTGGGGGGCTCTGGGGGGCTGTAGATTGCATGCCACAACTTGCGGCACCCAGGTCCGATGTGCCATTCCTTTGGTGCTAGCCTACGGCTGCTGCAAGTCATGGGAGTAGGTGCCAGGGACCCTGCTTGTCCTGGACTATGGTGCAGGGTCACCGCCACATGGCACAACTTGCATACACCCGTGAGTTGTGCCATGCATTTTGGAATTGGGCCCCATATATTTAATGATGTATGTTTTTTTCTTTGGTAACTGGGTAAGGTCCACTAGGCACAAGTGCCTGTTTTCAGGGGTGACCTTAGCTGTCACTTTCAAAACAGTTGTTGGAGTGTGTCAATAAAAGATGTCCTGCACCTTTTTCACTGGTACTGTAATTGCACCTTCTCCTTGATAGTGCACCCTGTGGCGTGCTGGTTGAGCCACTCTCCAAGGCTAGAAAATTGTTCTTCCCAGTGGTGGAGCAAATTTCTGTAGTTGCAAAAATAATAATTTTAATATGACTGCCAGGATCCAGAGCACATCAGAAAGGCCACATTCCATTTGCCTTAATAGCTTTAAAAGTTTCAGAATTAGACAAAGAGAGATCACTTTGGAACACTTTTTCTTTCTGCTATATAAAAGTTTTAAAAGCTATGATTGCATGCTATACAGTATATCATAATTTTAACCATTCTGATGAACTAATCTGCGTAACCAAGTGACATTTAAAACTATAAAACTAGACATGAATCATTATCTCACACTATAATCATTACATATCATTTCATAATCATTACATATATCACGTTTACGTTTTACATGAATAGCTACAGTTGAAAAGTCCAAAAGATGCTTTTTAGGCAGAAGTATTATTGTTAAAGGGACTCTGTCAACTCCCTTAAGCCTCAAAGCTTCTTTAGTTTTAAAAAATGATTGGTCACAGTCTGTAGATGCTGCTGATGTACCTGGTAATTTTATTCTGGTGCTGTTTTCCTTTTAAAAGTAAAAAGCACACTGCCCACCACGTTGATGTTACTACACAAAAACATGTTAGTTTACATTCATCAACTCTGCATCTTTCCTGGACTTGAAAACACCCCAACACAGTATAGCCACTCATGATGTAGTAGGAGGAGAGGATACTATTGCATCATGAGTGGCTGCACTGTATACAGTAGATAGATAGACAGATAGACAGACAGACAGACAGACAGACAGATAGATCGATAGATAGATACAATCTTTATTTTTATACAGGTAAGCATGTTGTTAGGGAAAACTTTCCCCATTTACTAAACAGTTCTGTATGTGAATGAATCAGTTTCATTAAAATGCGCAGTATAATACATTCCCAGACACATTACAAAGTATATATCAGAATAATCAATTAGCTAGCAATACAGATATTGAAGAAACAGGGTCTACTACACATAACAATTACAAACATTAAGGAAGCAACTTTTGGGGCAAGTTTGGGGTGTTTTTATGTTCAGGAAGTATGCGATAAGAGTAGATCAAAAATTTGAAACAAAACAAGGTTGGTTATAACCACATCATTAGCATGCAGTTCAGCTCTACTAAGAAAGGAAGCAGGAAAACAACCAGCAGCATCAATGAATTTTAGAGAAGGTAAGCAATCATAAAATGTTGGTTTTCTACCGGAAATTATATGATGCAAAAAGGGTTGACAGTGTCCATTTAAGGGGAGTTGGGTGCTTGTAAAAGAAAAAAAAAAATTTCAGTTCACTACTGAAACATTGTTCCTCTAAAGACTGTTTGAAGATCTGGGGCAGGATTCACTAAAAAAGACTAAGTGCTATGCAAATGTTTGCACTGCATCCCATGGTTGTGCTGGTGGGCAATCCTGCTATTCACGATCGAGTAGTGCACTGCGCTATCTGACTATGAATAGAGGCAGGCCGGGATAGCATTAACCCAGACAAAGCACCAGGAACCCCAGTAGCGCTGCCCCCACAGCCAGCCAGGAGAATGGTCTGGCAACAATAGCGCACATGCGCTTAGTCCCTATTCACTAAGATAGCCATGCAAATGAGTCCATTGGGCATGCAAGGCACTGTTGGCCATTAGCATGTCCATTATAGGCCAATTTACATGGCCCACAGGTGACTTAGTGCAATCCCACCCACCAGCCCATGCCCACACAGCCACATTCTATGGTGGTCTAGTGCCCCCCCCCCTCCTCTGTCACCATCCCCAAATACAGAAAACCCCAGTCCTGGTAGTCTAGGGTCCTGCCACCCACCCCCACCCCTTCAAGTGTGACCCACCACCCCGCTCCCCCCATCCCAATCGGTGATCAACAACCAGCACAGTCCTTCTCGCACCACCGCTGCTGGCCACTGACTGAGCTCTCATGGAGTGCATACCGAATACAGTACGACCCATTGACTGTGGTTGGTCTACACTACACAATGGAAATTAATTTTTGCACATAGAAGTGGTGACGATCAGGGACCGGGGAGGGACCAGTACACTATGGCAAATCATTTTTGCAAATAGGGTCTGGAATCAGGGACCGGGAGGGACCACTACACTATGGAAAAAAATGTTTGCACATTGGGTCAGTGATCGGGGACTGTGGAGAGACCACTACAATATAGCAAAACATTTTTGCACATAGGGTGAAAGTGAGTGTAAAAAAATTAAAAGAATCAAAGAAAGTGACTGTTAAAAACATGATTTCACTCTACTTCTGGGGGGGGGGGATTGAAAACAAAAGTGAATGTAAAAAAATGCTCACAAAGATCAAAACCACAGTCTGGAAACAGTAGCACCCTCTACCAGAAAGTATACCAGCAGATGGATTACTTTACAAGAAAATTATATTTTTTCCTTTTTTGCCCATTTTAAAGTAATTTTTTTTTAATTTTGCAAATATTTTCTTAAATGAACAAACCCCAATCTCTAAACTTTATTTTAATCACATTTCATACAAATGAAAACACAACTGCACACACCGCAGTAACGCAAAGCATCATGGGAAGTATATGTACATACCCTTGAAGGAATTTGGACTGACTCAACTTTAAGCAGAATTGCATAGTGCCAATGGCTACACAATGCAACCAGCAAAGGCTGAGAACAGCAGAAATAGACACGTGTTTTGTCCTTATTAGGACTCATCAGTGTGCCATATCTGTGTATTAGCACACAGGGAAGGAACGAGACAGCCTTAGGAGGAGGATGCCAGCCTGTATCCCTCTATCTGCATCCCATGCAGCAGAACGCCAGGGGGGCCGGGCCATGGACAGGTGCCCTGCAAAAGTGCATGGTAGTTCATATCATTCACCATGCACTTGTCCATAAGTGCAGAGCCAGCCAGGGTCAGGTATTTGCAAATTGCGTGTACATGGCCCCACATTGATGCAAAGCCCCATGGTGATTTGGCAGATCATCACATTCTTGCCCAAGGAATGTTATTTCTTTAATTGCCAGGGTTAGTCATATCTGTTTTCCATTCATAATACAACAATGTTGTTGCAATCTGGATTGTGGTTGTTTGAGCTATCATTTTGCCTACAAAACAGATTTATTCAAATCTAACAAAGCGCATCATTAGGTTGCTAGGACTGCATTGTGTAGCACAAGCCCTCCTCCAGAGATTCACCATTGTGCATTACTCAAAATATTAACTTGGCCCTCCTTTTCCATTAAATGAGGAAGAAAATTGGTTTGGCTATTTCTTTAAATGTGTAAATGGTTTAGTCGGAGATATTTGTCTGATTAATTAATTTTCTCCGAATCCCAATACAGTTTATGAGAAAATCCCTGGTAGGGAATTTAAAGTATCTAAAATAAAAATCTGTCTTTGATCAAATAACTTTTTGCATAAGGCATCCTCTTCTTGGAATTGGTTTTGCGCGAAACCTGTCAGGCCTTTTGAGGAGAGAGGTTGCACCTACATGGCACCTTGTTTGTATTGGTTTTAATTTTGCTCGTTTTTTGGCAATTAACTATACAGCAATTGGACTACTCGTTGGTGGATCATGCCCTTATTTCTCATGTTGTGGATTACTTTTATGAGAGGCACATCTGTGTGTGGAGCTGTCTTCACATTTTCCAGTATCCTGTGCCCACCTATGGCCCCCTGTGCACTGCATTACATGCCTTGTTGCGTGGCACATAGTGTGGGCATGTCCCCATCTCTGACCTGAACCACCCCAATACATAGCTGCACAGGCATCCCAAGGATTGGATGTGCATCTGGCCTGTGCCCATTTGAAGAATGCCGCTGGGGATCTGTAGGACCCCCATTGCATGGATTCACCTGTATGTATGCCAACATGGCTTGTTTCGGTGGCACATTGGCATCATGCATAGGGCCCATTTGTATTTACTACAGCCCCAAATAAGATTTTTAGGCTCTGTTTTGGCCTTCAGTCCCAGTCCTCCCAGGCATCTCACTGATCACGACCAGTGTAAAATCCACCCTCTAACCCCTCTCCACCCACACACATGCTGCATCATCTTCACTTAGGGACTGTTGCTGGCACTGCACTCTGTGCTTTCTTGAGTTTTGTGCAGTCATTTTTTTCTTTCAGGTATTTTTTTTGTGTGCAGTTAAACTCCCCTTCCCCATTCCTCTACTCATTACTCAGTGCCCAACACACCAGATTGTTGCCCAGTGCCTACTTCCTGGACTAACTGCCAGGCACTGCTACTGCTCCAGTCTCTGTCTCCCTCCACTCTGATTTTTTAAGAAATTATTTTCTTCAGGGATTGTGTAAAGTGAGTTATACTCCCCCCAGTTATCACTCCTTGCTCACCACACGAGTTAGCTGCCAAATGTCCACTGCCTAGACTTCTTGGCAGGCCCTACTACTGCTCCATCTCTGTCTCTGTCTCTGTCTCTCTCTCTCCCCTCTATTTTTTTAAAGATATTATTTTCTTGCAAGACTTTTTGCAAGCTCCAGTTTCCCAAATGCCCACAACCTGGCCTGCCTGCTGGGCCCTCCTACTGCTCCAGTCAGTCTCTCTCTCTCTCTCTCTCTCTCTGCTCTCTGATTTTTTTTTTAGATATTATTCTTTTTTAGGTATTTTATTAGTGCAGTTTAGCTCTAGTCAGAGCTTATCAAAATGTTTATAAATCTGACTCCAAAATGTTTTCCTAGAATGCTGCCAAGCTGAGCCAACTGATGTCAACCACTGTCTCTCTCAGTGCAAAGCTATACTTCAGCAACAGCATGATAGCTATCCCCAGAATCACCCTTTCCATTAGGAGCCAGCCAATATTCTTCCCCTGCCTAGTCTTTCCCCTGACAGACAGAAGATTTAGTTCATGAAAGCCACACAAACAAAAAAGGCATTCACTTACTTGTAGCTTCCCAAGTCAATAGCATGTCTAATCATGGTTCTCCGCTCCACAGTCACTCACCAGGTTCCACCTCCTCAAGCTAGTGCTGCTCCAGCAGCACCTCCTGGCTCCCATCCACAAAGCTGTCTGGTCCCTCCTCATCTGTTCTCGAGTCTTCCAGCCCTTCTCCCCAAGTCTTCTGAAGAATCTGGTCCAGTGTAGTCTGACACTGTGCTCATTCAGGGCAACTCTCTCCTCTCCTTGACTCAGACCAGCTGAGCATGTTACATGATTTGACCCTCAGTCAGAAGATGTGGTGCTACCTACCTTCTTGCCTGCCCTGGAGTCTTAATGTGGGTATTTTTTTAATTAAAAACTGGATTTGTCCATAATTTCCTGTGCAATCTGGCACAGTGGCATTGCAGTGGGGCGGAAACTGGTTGGACCATCTATGGCCCAATTCTAGCCTGCAATATTGGGCTGAGCAGTACCTGACCAACCCAAATCTCTGACCCGACCTGCTGCACATCAATATCTTTAATTATGATTAGTGATGGCAAAACAACTGGGAACCATATGGACTATGTGAATGAAACCATCCTGTACGATTCATATAGCAAGAAAATGTGTGGGGGTGGTCATGTTTGTCTGTGTCTGTCTCCTGCTTTTTTTTTTTCATTATATTTATTTTAGTATTTTAACACCCCTGTTATCTTATTTTTCTCCATGAGGCCTGTGATGTTTTTTGAACACTCTAACTTTGCAGTTATCCATAAATAATGCCCCCTCCCCTCCCCGAGACCTAGAGTATGCAATTAGTTTGGCCTCTGGTTTAACTCTAAAATTGTCCTGTTACTAAAAACAAAATTAAACCCACAGATCCTGCCTGCAAGCCAAAACTGGAAGATGACTGTCTACAGTTCTGCATACACTGCAAACAATATCCCTCTTGTATCAGAAATGCTAAGAGACAGTTACACTATTCCCAACTTACTTCAGCTAATGTTGACTCTTGTAAATTCTGGCTGATAATCAAACAGATTCAGAAAGAGGGTGAAAGCGAGGGGTTGCTAGTGTCCCTGCAATTTAATAATGTTGTAATCTCAGACAAACAGCAAATTGTCGATGTTTTAAATTCACATTTCTGAAAGGAAGGCACTACTTTTGATGGTGTTCGTTGTAACTCTCCTGCCCTGCCATAGCCCCTCCTCAGTTTGCCTCCCAAACATATCCATATTTCATGTTTAAACCTTACGCTAAATATAAGGTCACCAAAGGAGTGGCTGGTCTCAGTTGTAATTAAGGCCCTAGCCTGGATATGTTGAATCCCTTCTTCCTTAAACGTACAGCCCCTGTCATCACTAAACACCTCACGTACTTGTTTAATCTCTACATCACTGAGAGGCATTACTTTATGATTGGAAAACAGCATCAATTGTCCCTGCAAGCATAGTGTGCCAGTCAATGGAAGCTCTTGTTAGAAGAACAACTTTGAACACATATTTGAGAACTATGTTATTAAGTTGAGGCAGGGAGAAAGATGGGTGGAAGAAGATAGGTGTAAGGCCTAAATACTGAATGACTACTTCTGTTTGGTATTTACAAAGGAGAAGAAAGATTGGCTACCAGAGGGGAAGGTGACACCAGAGCAGAAGGGGCGAGCTGAACTGTGCATAGAGCCATTAATAGCAGGTAAGGTGTTCAATGAGCTCACATCTCTAAAGGTCAACAAATCTCTGGGACCAGATGAGATACACCCAAGGATGTTGAGGCAGATAGCACAGGTGCTGGCAGTGCCGCTGGCAGATTTATTCAACTGCTCATTGGAGTCTGGAGAGGTTGCTGCAGACTGGAGAACAAAAGGCATATATTGTTCCTCTTCACAAACGTTGTAGAAAGGGTGAGCCAAATAATTACTTACTTTTTAGTTTGACCATAATAGTCAGTAAACTACTTGAATCTATCATGAAAGACAGGCTAGTGGAGTTTCTGATGGCAACTGGGCTATAGGACAGTAGACAACATGGGTCTGTGGTTGGCTGATCTTGCCAAACAAAGCTGACTGACTTCAACTGGATGACAAAGACTCTTGATACATTAGAAAAATGGGCTTGAAAAATAATGCATCCTGATTGGCTGAAAGCCATGCTCAGGCATGCATTTATTTTTCAATAGATGCCCAGTAAAAAACAAGTACCAATTCGGGGTACCCCATTACTTAAAAAATCTTTGGGCACCCCGAATCTGCACACTGACCAGCAGCCATTTTTTCACCCCTCGCTTAGCGAGCGAGAGACCTCCCATCCCCAACACAACTTCAGGTGCCAGCATATAAAGTAATTATTCAGCCCCCACAGAAAACTTCTTTACAAATGAAAAATAAGTCATTTTATTCTTACCCCAAAGGTTTTTGCTCCACATTACTGCCACCATTTCTTATCTCCCGCTTGACGGTTGACACGCTGATGATGTCCCGCTCAGCGCCAATTCCCAATGCCTTCCGATGCTCTCAAAACACAAGGAACCACCGAGTAAGATACCAGCAAGCAAACGGTCTTCAATACATATTTCCCCAGCAAATCAAAACATGTTAGACCGAAAATGTATTAAACGGAGAGGAAAACAAAAACATTTAGACTGTTGCCGTGTCAACAACCCCACTTCCTGCTTTCACATTGCACGCTTAAGCACCAATTCTACTGATCCCAGTGAAAACACAACAGTGCTTTGCTAACTGTCCCCATTCAAAATTTGGCTTGCGTTTTGTTTTCCTGTTAAAATGGCAAGAAAATGTTTTCCCCCTCTGAGCCAAATAGCTGTGTGGAGACACAAGGGGAAACCATGACAACCAGTTTCAACAGGCACAAATACAGAGGATCAGATGGGACAAATGTCCAAGCAAAACAGTATTGCAATGCAGGTGGAGGAACTATTTAAAGAAAAAAGAAGAAGAAATAAAATACTTAAAACTTTTAACAGCTTAAGATTAATTTTGTTTTTACCTACATACTACAGTGGCCCATTTTCTAAGTGCAATAGTACCCTCCAGGGTGGGCGGTATTGGGAAATACTGGACCTTCCAGGGGCTATAAGGCCCTCCAGCTGCAGCGTCGGGCCTCATTACACCCCTGGGTGGTCTGGTATTTCCCAATACCGCCCATCCTGTTGGGTATTATTGATTACGTAATGGCCAGGCAGTTAATACACTATATCTGGACTTTAGCAGGGCATTTAACTAGGTTCAACACAGGAGGCTGGTCAAGAAACTAGCAGATCTTGGGGTGGGGAAAAAGACTTAAATCGTGGGTTGAGAGCTGGCTAAGGAGGAGAATGTAGAGGGTTGTGATAAATGGAGAGCAATCAGGGGAAGGAAGTCACATGTGGGTTCTTGAAGGGGTAATTCCTTGTGATAGTACTCTATCATTTTTATCTGTGACATAAGGAGAGCATCAGAGGGGAAATCTGCTTCTTTACAAATGACACTGAACTCTGTTGCAGGGTATATTGTGAGAAGGGTATCAACAAGATGAAAGAAGATCTAGAGAAATAGTCACAGGTCTGGTAGCTGAGGTTCAGTACCAAAAAAGTGTAAAGTTATGGGATTGAATACAGTCTAGGAGGGGTGATGGTTGCTGTGACTGAAGAGAAAAGGGATTAAGGGATGGTGAGTTCCAACAATTTCAAGTCATCAGTGCAATGTTACAGAGCGATGGTGAAAGTGAATATAATTCTGGGAAGCACTGGCAGAGAGTTCAGCAGCAGGAAAAAAAGGGGTAATTTTGCACCTGTACAGAACCCTAGAGTGATCACACCAAGAGCTCTTTGCGTGGTTTTGGAAACCACACCTCAGGAAAGGCAATAACAAATTGGAGTTAAGGTAGAGGCAGGTGACCAAGATGATACAGGACCAACAGGGTAGGACATATAAGCAGAGGCTGGAGAGCCTCACTTTGTATCCCTTGAAGGCAGAGGAGAGCGAGGGGTGACATGTAAAATTAGGGGTGATCAGATAACAAATATTAGATTCAGATACATTGGATTCTAATACTAAAATTAGGATTTTCCATTTTCGGATACAGTTGCCAAAAAACCAAAATCTAATTACTAGAATTCTGATCAGATTACACTCAGACTGGATTCTGAAATCTGAAATCTCAGTCTGAAATCTGAAATTTACTGTTTTTATTGAAATTTGAAGCACTGGGAATCAGGATTGGATTTTAGGGGCCAGATATTCAAAGCTTTGTGCCTGGAGCAAATCCATTGCGCTGGAATAGCATTGAATTTGTGCCAGGCTGCAATATTCAGAAGCCCTTTTAGCACCAGCTCTATGTGATAGCACTGACGCTAGAAGTTAATGTATTCAGGGAAGGGAGGAGGAGGGAGGGAGGGCCATGAATGCTGGTGCACCAGCATATTTAAAACAATAGCACCATGCAACAGGTGTTTGCGCCACCTGTAGTGCGGCACTAAATACTGCCTGCAAAACACATGCTGTAATGCAGCGCTCCCATTCTGTAGTAAGTCGAAGTAATCCAAAGTAATTCAGATTCTACCCCGGTAGTCTAGTGCCCCCCCCCCAGCCTGATCCTCAACTCCCGTAGGCTGTAAAAACATATATTTCCCCTGGTGGTGTAGTGCCCCCCCAGCCTG
The DNA here is from genome assembly GCA_016271365.2 of Neoceratodus forsteri. Taxonomy (NCBI): domain Eukaryota; kingdom Metazoa; phylum Chordata; order Ceratodontiformes; family Ceratodontidae; genus Neoceratodus; species Neoceratodus forsteri. Next base: position 1,074,441,777 of record CM028131.1, read on the forward strand.
ATCCCTGACTCCCGTAGGCTGTAAAAACATTTATTTCCCCTGGTAGTCTAGTGGCCCCCCACTCCCCAGGCCCGATCCCTGACTCCTGTAGGATATAAAAACATTTCCGTTTCCTTGTAGTCTAGTGGCCCCCCACCTCCCTATCATGATCCCTCACCCCATAGTATGTCAAAACATGTATTCTCTCTCTGGTAGTCTAGCGCCCCCCCACCCCATCATGATCCCTGACCCCATAGTATGTCAAAATATATATTCTCTCTGGTAGTCCAGTGACCCCCACCCAGCAGTGCTGACCCCTGCAGCCCCACAACCATCACTGAACGGAGCCGGCGACTGGCTCAACCCACTGCTCACCTCCGTGATTAGCCACCAACTGAGTGTTGAATGAGAGTGTACCATAGTGAGTAATGAATGAGTGCATACTTGCACTCCTTCATTACTCACTATGGGATGTGCTCATTCAACACTCAATAGGCAGCTGGTCGCGAAGGTGAGCAGTCAGTTGAGCCAGTCATTGGCTCAGTTTGGGGATGGTTGGGGGGGTGCGGGTGTCAGCACTGCCGGGTGGAGGAGTGGGGGGGAGGCACTGGACTACCAGGGTGAATACATGTTTTGACATACTATGGTGGTCGGGGATCGTAATGGTGGCAGGAGGACTGCTAGACTACCAGGGAAATAAAAGTTTTACAGCCTACAGAAGTCAGGATCGGGTGGGGGTGGGGACCACTAGACTATCAGGGAAAAGTATATGTTTTACATCCTACATGAGTCAGGGATGGGGCTGGGGGGTTGGGCGGGCTCGCTACACTACCAGGGAAAATACATGGTTTTACATCCTACGGGAGTCAGGGATTGGTCTGGTGGGGTGGAGGGGCCACTAGACTACCAGGGATGTGGTTGACTATGTACTGGACTGGAGTATACCTCCCAAGTGTCCCTCATTATGAGGGTCATCCCTCATTGTACACCTCTACATTGCCCTGTCCCTCCTCTGTACCTTATGGAAATGGTGTTGCACACTCAGAGAATGTGCTGTCAAGTCATACATTCAGGCGGCACTGAATAATATTCTCTGATGCTACATAAATGGGTTACTTAGTGCAAGTAAAGGCACTGATTCTACTGTGTTCTGAGCTTGTATCTCCATGTTTGATGCTGTTGCATACCTCTCAACAGTCCCTGATTTTCAGGGACGTCCCTGATCTTGCCTCATGACATTCCTCTGTCCCTTGTATAATATGTGTTTATATGACAGAACAGTGGTGACTGCAAGCACATGATAATGTAAAACATTAATATTACAGGTTTTTTCTTCTTCAGAACATGCATCTCACACTAATCCCCCTATTCTGTCAGCACTCTTAATGAATGGTACCAGTTTTTCAGATGTGTTCCTGATTTGGGGTCTTTGTCCTTGAGTTCCTTAAGCTTTGTCCCTGATTTATGTGGCAAGAGGTTGAGAGGTATGTTTCTGTGTCTCTCATTGTGAGAGTCACTGCCCCTCATTGCCCCTCAGTCAGCATGTCTGTGTTCCTCATTGCAGTGCTGCATGGGTGGGTAGTATGCGCTGACTGTGCCTGCAAACACATATTTCCTGCAGCAACCAGCCTGTACATCCTTTCCAACCAATAGGGGATTGCTGTGAGCACACCCTGGCCTACAGCTTCCAGCCTGTACTTCCATTCTGACCAACAGGGGGTTGCTGTGAGCTCCATGCAATACTGCCAGGCAAAGAAGATGGGAGTGCATGAAAAGCAGGTCATAATGAGATGCAAATTTGACTGTTTGTCCACAGATTGCCTGAGTAGGCTCATTTGCATTGGATCTTTGAATATAGCAAACTTTTGCCCCAGGCTAACCTGTTTGGACCATGCTAATGTATTAGCACTGTGCAATCATGTTAGCCCTGGGCAGTCCTCTCAAATGCATAGCACAGTTCGGCAGTGTGTGGCCTGCATTGTCATTTGCAGTTGTTGTGTAATACTTCTTGCTATCACACACATTGTCCACCAACTTCAACTCTGCCCTACTCCACCTCTGTGTCAACTGAGCTGCTGTTGCATTTTGCACTTCCCTGTTGCTATATTCAGAGCTGTCTTATTTCCCGGGCTATTTTAGCACTGCACTCCCAGCCCTGTTTGCACTGCTTTCTTTGCATGCTATATTCAGCAGGTTTAGCCCCAGGGCTATTCCTTTGAATATAGCTTGCTACTGGTTCAGGGCTAATTTAGCACACCATGCAGTGCTAATTTAGCCCCAGAGCTAAGTTTTGAATATCTGGCCCTAGACTGGATACTTCTAAAATCTGAAAATGGACTGATGGATTGGATTCTAAGCCATTCGATCATGCCTACATGAAATGTTTAAGTACATGCAGAGAACAAACAAAGTGAACACAAGTGAGCTGCTCACTGAGTGGCGACATTAGTACCACAGGGCACAGGAGACAGTTGGTTGGGGGTAGGATTAAAAAGGACATTGAAAAGTATTTTTCACAAAGCAAGTGGTAGAAAAGTGGAATAGGCTACCCACAGAGGTGGTCAGTGCAAAAAAGGAGCACAGATTCAAGAGGAGTCAAGACAGACCGAAAGGGTTTTTAAGGGAGCTGAGGTATATGGGGTAGGTTGGAGAATGGTCTGGATTCCTATGGTGCAGGTACTACCTCTCAGGACAGAATGGGTAGACCATAAGACCTTCTTCTGATATCAGTTTTCTATGTTTCTATTGTGTTGTACAGTGCTTTTATTGGGTATAAATATAGGAATAATGCACCATATTAAGAAATGCATTATAGAACACAATTAAACCACATGGCACCACAGAGAAAAAAAAAAACAATTACTGTAAATTGTTTACATGAAGTCAAGTAACATGCTTCCAGTGCATTTCTAACAGCAATGCCATTAGATAAACCACCATCTGTGAGCACATTTAGAAGATTATGAGCATGAGAGAAGCCTCTTGAAAGCAGATTAGTGCTTCTGCAAAAACATACCTAATGGCATACTGTCAGCACATCATTTGACAAGCTTCCTATTCAGGCAATTCCATTTTTTATACACCATTACCTTAGACGCATACTGGGGAACCTGGGGAGCCCTCAGCTGAATGCAATGCATTATTTAAGCAAGCTGAATGATGAGTTCCAAGATCAACTCAAAAGCAGGTGCGCTGTGTAATGTAACAAGAGAGAGTTAGCTCACAGCTTGCTATTTAGCACCACAAGAATAGATGAAGTAGCAAGAGCTATAGGAATAAAGTGTTGGAGTATTACAGGGGACTGAGAGTTACCTACTGTAGTTCTTAGAATGAAGCCAGTAATGAGTTTTTAAGTTACAGTTTAAAGATTTTTTTTTTCAAATGTTATGAGTGCAGATGATGTACAGTAGCAAAAGATTAGAGTTTGTAATCAGGGGAGGTAATAGAAATTAAGTGTAATTAAGCTAATAAAATAAGAGAGTTCGGGAAATGACTCAGGCATTCCCACTGTAACACACCTACTATGAACTACAAAGTAAAGATTCATTTTCAATGTGGCATTGTTCCTGCCCTAAGTGTTTTTATGCCTGGATATTAAATGTTTGTATGTACAGTTCTGGCATCTATTATGGTTTAAGTGCCTTCTGGAGTTCCACACAACGGAATTCAGAATGCACAGTTATAACCATAAGAAATGTCAAAACTGTACATGTAAACTTATTAGAAATAATTTTTAAAATGTTTTCATAGTATATGGCTTTCCCTTTTTATGAATGAAAATCAGTGGTTACTGAAATCTTGTTGCACACATTCTAAACGTTTTTGTGCATGTTCTAAAGCTTATTGTGCACGGCCCATAATTAATATTCATTAAGCACACCACCGTGTGCCATCTGACTGCACAAAAACAGACCTTTTCACAGAAACAATCAAACAAACATGGTGGCACCACTTAACAAGTGTTTCACTGACCTGATTTGGACATGGATTGCCATATTCAGCTCTATGTTTCCAAACCGTACCAATTTTAACATTTTTCCTTTTTTTTTTAAATGAAGTACATCCGCAAATCTTTGGAGGCTCATACTGAAATAGGACCACACCAACCAACGTCACAGCATTCGGAGATGCTGACAGCAACCGCAAGAGGGAACACAAAGTGTGAAACGTAAAAATGAACCATTCACAAATTAAAAATGTTTTTAATTGAAGGGAACCATATACTATAAGAAATAGTATGTGGGGAACCATACATGAACAAGGTAGTGTTTATATCGAGGGGTTAAGATAACATCAGGACTTCTGGAGCTTCACTCTCGAGGTCAATATGATGTCACCTCATCCCCTCAATGGAAACACTGCCTTGTCATGTATGGTTGCCCATACAATATTCCTTATATATAATAGTTGAGGGTGGCTGACCCTATGGCTTTCCTTAGCTGGACAATAACTCCTTTTTTTATAGGACTGAGGCCACTGGCAAGTGCTGAGCAACTTACTTATAGCATGTGTCTCCATGGCTTGTTCTACTGATCAGTTGCTGTCCATGGGTATGTGTAGTAAATTTCATAGGTTAATAAGCAAAAAGTAGAAAAAAACACTTTTTTTTTAATAAAAAAGAAACTTGGATTTTAAATCCGAATTTTTTACTTTGTAGTAAATTAGATAAACTATCATTTGGGAAATGGACTATGCCAACTGAACTTAGAACTGCAGAATTTTAGACCTGTTTGCATGAGAGACACTCTTATGGTTATAAGCAGGGCCCCGTGTTTTCTGCGATTCTGCGGTTGCAGCAGTGGCCGCAGAAATCAGGACTGAACGCAGAAATCAGTGCTGGCCACAGAAATCAGGAAAACCAGCCACACAGCTGCAGAAATGCTAGCTATGCTATGTGATCACACAAGGCAAGGGTATAGCTATTGATATGTTAAGTATGCCATGGCATACATGCTCAGTAGCAGGGGCAGCAAACTGATGCTGTCTGCTACAAAACCAAAAAGCTAGTGGCCGCATGGCATCTTGACTCGTGCTGACTCTTGTTACATAACTCCATCCAGCCAGTATTGTTGGGAGGGGGGGACTGATGCAAGAGTAGCAGAACTTGATTAGGTCCACGACTGTTATGATTTGCTGATGTGTAGGTGTGGGTAGATCAGCCATGTTAATTTTTCTTTGTGAGGCTGCTCATGGTGCATGCTGAATCCTTGGAAGATGAGTTTGGAAGGAAGAACTGGAAGGCGAGCTGTATTCAAGAAGTGAGAAGATTCAGTGGTGCCCATGGAGGTGGAATTGATCTTGGTTTGGTGACAGGTATTGGAGGAGGAACTGATTGCAGAAACATAGGGCTGGCAGCAGACTGAGCAGAGGACACTGTCTCCACTGGTGGACATTGATCACGGTTTTGATTTGTGGGCCGCAGTTCTGTACCTGCAAGTGTGAGAGTAATTTCTTGGCAGATTTGAACCTGCAGCCTAAGTGGTGGCATCAAGCTCAATTCTTAAGGAGAGTCAAGTTGCCCAGCTGTAGCAGAGTTGGGGACTGGGGTACACTGGAACTGGAGCAAGCATGTATGGAAAAAAATTGGAATGGAGAGTTTGATTGCTGCAACAGTATACATAAGTGAAATGAGGGTCATTGCCTGAAGAACACCACAACCCCCTGAGTTGCGAGGAGAAGAGAACATGCTAACCAAGGTTACTCCAGCTAAATAAGCATGACGTGCTTTCATTTTTTAGTGTGTCCCCAAAGAAAAATCAGGAGTCAACAAATCCTACAGACACTGCAAGTTACACCCTCCTTCACTGTTATAGGAAGACAATTCCCATCCCTAATACACAGATCTGCACACTGCACACATTTGTTGCAAGGCATTTGGGGTATTCCTAGTTTAAAAAAATAATAATCTAAAAGAAAATTGATCAAAATCAGAAAAAAATGGCTTTTAAGTTGGAGTCCCTCTTTACATCTGCTGACTGTAAATATAAACCAGAAGAAATCCAAGCAGGTTTTGCCGTCTGTGTAGTTTTAGCCAAGTGGGTATGTCCTCCTCTGATTATAACCTAGGAGAACATCAAAGGCCACCAATTTCCAGAAGAAGAACAGATGAGCCTTCAAATTCGGGGTGAGAGGGAAAATTCATTAAAAGAGAACACTGATGCCCATGGCTGTGCCAGGTTTGAATTATTGCTGTTTAATATTTGTGATAAGAAGACTACATACTGTTAAATGGCCTGCTGTTCCACTTTCAATGTAACAGAGTGGTTGCATGAAGGCAGTCAAAGGGTTAACTAAGATTTAATCCCTTTGAAGGTATGTTGTTTAACAACAATTTATCTGCCGCAGAATGGCCACAGAATCAGCAGTTGTTTTGCTGCAGAAAGTATGAGGTCCTGCAGCAGAATGTAGGTCCACTTTGCTGCAGTAAACACTGGACCCTGGTTATAAGGGTGTCTGGAATGTTTAGAAATAAACAATCCTAACTGGCTAAAAATTACGGCATGATTTATAAAACTGAAATGCAGGATTTGCTCTATGTAGTAACACATTATAGTCAGCCGGCTGGAAGTGCTGAAACTGTAGACAGAGAGGTGAATAAGGACCCAGCTTAAACCTAGAGGTACTGTATATATCGATATTTGTATATATTCCATTACTCTCCATACTTAAAGTAGTAGTGTAAGGTAGGAGAGGAAAGGGAATTGGGGCCTGATTCTCAAAAGTCAGTGCAAGCTGTGCCAAAGGCAGCTTGTGGCAATTGCCATTGTGCCAGGTACCCTGTCCTGATTCTAGATCGGGTAGGGTTCCCAAAGCAAAGTCCCATGGGTGGTGGCAACCATAGCAGTACACAAAATATAGGGTGTACCTGGACAGGTTGCTACAAGCCATGGGCATCCATGCAGCAATGTCTACTAGCATTTCCTGGTGGTCTAGCGGACCGTACCCCCCCAAGTCCCAATCCCCCATAATGTGTAAATATAGTATCCCAGGTAGTCCAGCAGCCCCCCAAGCCCCGATCCCCTGTAATGTTTAAATTTAGCATCCCTGGTAGTCTAGCACCCCGCAAGCCCCAACCTGCCCATAATGTACATGCAGTACTGTATGTAAAACTATATGTAACCCTGTTGATCTAGAAGACCCCCCAACCCGATCTTCCAGTAATGTACATGTTTAATAATAAAATATATTCCTGGTAGTCTAGTGGCCTTCCATGCGCTGATCCCCCATTATGACATGTAGTGATATTTACAATATATTACATGCCCTGGTGGTCTAGTAGACCACCCCAGCCCAGATCCACCATTAAATGATATTCTGAAATTCCTGCTGGTCTAGTGGAACCCCACCCTGCAGTGCCCTACCACTCTGCTCCCTCCAACCTGTAACCAAGCCAGTGAATAGCACAGCCCACCACTCACCATCAAAGCCAGCTGCTGACTGAGCTCTGAATGAGTGTGCACTGTATACGGTATGCGCTCAGTGATTGATAGCTGAGTCAGTCACTGAGTGCGTACTATATACAGTATGCACTCATTCAGCGATCAGTTGGTGGCTAGCCATGGAGGTGAACAGCAGGTTGTGCCAGTCACCAGCTTGGTTACAGGTTGGGGGGGCAGAGAGGTAGGGCACTGTGGGGTGGAGAGTGGGGGTTCCACTACACCACCAGGAATTTCAAAATATCATTTAACTGCAACTCAGGCTGGGGCAGTCTACTAGACCACCAGGGCATATAATATATTATAAATATTACTACATGTCATAATGGGGGATCAGGGCTTGGGGGGGCCACTAGAATACCAGGGATATATTTTATTATTAAACATGTACTGTACATTATGGGCAGATCGGGGCAGAGGGGCTGCTAGACCACCAGGGTTACATTTAGTGTTACAAATGTACATTACAGGCAGATCGGGGCCGGGGGGGGGGACACTAGATCACTAGGGATACATTTTATTATTAAATATGTACAGTACAGGCAGATCGGGGCCGGGGGGGATTCTAGATCGCCAATGATACATTTTATTATTATATATGTACATTAAGGGACAGGAGATCGGGTCTGAGGATGGGGGACTGCAGCACATTGCAGCACTGTGCTAAACTCTTCTGGAGCGATATTTCTAAGTACCCTTAGACCAGCCCTGGCTGGTCTAAGGGTACTTAGAAATTCTCCCTCTGGGAGAGTTTTGGGAATCTGACATTCGGGGCTGTGGCAGTTTGCATCTGCCCGATGCTCCCTTGCGCTATGCCACAGCCCATTTTGTGGTACACAAGAGACGCAAGCCTGGTTTGGGGCAGGCAGCCTGCGGTTGATGCAGACTGCCTTTGAGAATTGCTCCAGTGCATCTTTTGGCACAAGGGGCATGTTGCACCATTCTTTGTGGTGAAAGCCCCTTGTGCAATGCTGGGAGCTTCAAGAATCAGGCCCATGTAGTCAGTGTTTGGGGCACTTTTAGACTTTTCTTTAAAAAGTGTAACAGGTAATGTGGGGAAACTAGCTCAGGGAGCTAATATTGGGAGTAAGTATTATAAGAAAACCCTCTTAATTAGGTGCGTGATTAGAGCTACTGTACCAGAGACTTAGTGGGGACAGGCCCTCTTAATTAGGTGTGTGATTAGAGCTATCAGAGACTTAGTGGGGACAGGCAATTGGAAGACACCAGGAAGCAGAAAGGGGAGATAAACGGAGTAACACCAAGTGTGTTCCATCATGCTTGTGTCCCAGCGCATGAGTGGGACAATACAGGAGTGAAGCATCTGCCTTAGGAGCATCTGAAGAGTGTCTGCAGATAGCCCACAGTTCACAGGACACTCTGCAGAGAGGACACCAGACCAAGGTAAGGAAGTAACACAGTACTGTTTATACTGTACAACCAGCAACTGGGAAGGTAGCTGCAGGTTGTAGACATGCCACAAGGGGGGAGTAGCAGTAAACACCCAGAATAAGGTAGGTACAGGTAGGATTCTTAGAAAAGGGGAAATAAGAGACTCCTTATCTAAGGTAGGGTAACGTTTCAGGCAAACAAAAAGGTGGGGTAACAAAATCAGGCAAGTGGGTAAAAAGTAGTGGTCACCAGGTCATGTACAGGTATGTGGGTTAGAAAAGAGAAAATGAGAGACACCCTGTTTGGGTAGGGTAACAAATAACTTTCAGGCAAACAGAAGGGAGAGATAGGAATACAACAGGAGTATTAAAGAGGCAGTAGGGTACAGGAAAGTTTCAATAGACACTAAGTAAGGGAAGGAAAGATCATGGGAGTGGTGCAGTGCAATGGGTGTGGGAAAAAGAGTGGGAGGTGAAGTGTCTGAGAGGTGCTTAAACTTGAGGGGATGGAGAGCATATCCCGAGGATTGCAAGGGCAACAGCAGATGAGAGGGAACTAGACATCACTGTCCACCTGGGGACAAATGACCGGGCAAAGAACAGGGTTGGGGTAGTGCAGGATAGTTTCAGGAAACTAGGGAGGGGCCCTAAGCAGGTGGCATTCACACTGGCTTTTCTTGATATGCTACCTGTGTATGGCCAGGAAGAGGAAAGGGTAATGCGCACAGGGGCATTTAACAGCTGGTTAAAGGCATGATGCATGGAGGAGGGCTTTGACTACATTTGGGGACTGAGGGTCAAGCTCAGAGGATACAGGCCTCTATAGGGGAGATGGAAGGAAGGGGACCACGGTCCTTAGTGGGAAGTTTAAATGCTATTTTTATGAGCATTTAAACTAGCTGTGTGGGGGGGGTTGTAAAACCATGGGAGGTAACAATCACTCCCCTGTATGATGGAGCATTTGGGAGGGAGGGCCCAAGGACAGTAAACTCCCCTAGAACAGGGCCACAAAAAGACAGGGATGGGGGCAAGGCAGAGGAAAATGGGAGTATAAATCAGTTAAGCAAGAATAAAGGAGTAAAGGAGACAGGGAACAGTCATGGGGAAAAAGGAAGAGGTGGGTCAGGTGGAGCTTCAGGGGACAGTATAGACAGGTGGGAAAGAAGGAAAGCAGCAGGGAGGAAGTACAGTACGGAGATACCTGTGTGCCAATGCAAACACTCTGGGAAATAAAATTCGGGACCTAGAGGCCATCATAGCAGAGGCTAGCCTATATTTCGTGGCCATAATGGAGTCATGGTGTACTGAGCAACACAACTGGGACATAGCCATACCTGGGTCCTCTCTGTTCAGGAGAGATAGAGCAGGGAGGAGGGGAGGAGGGATTGTACTATATGGGAGGCAGAATCAAGAGCACGGAGGTACAGGGTCATTCAGAGGAAAAGGAAGGCTGGAAGTGCCATGGATCATCTGGGAGAGAGGCTCTTGGGCATCTATCCATACTGAGGTAGTACAGACCCCCAGCACAGGGAAAGGAGTTAGATAAGGGACATGGTTAAAAACAGGGATATCATTGCAGACAACACAGTGGGCAGTCCCTAGGTACCAGTGATCACTGTACAGTGTGTTTTAACATAAAGACAGAAGCAGAGGTAAACCATGTAGTAATTAGTCTCATGAGATTAAAGGATAGAAACTCTTTTATAAGAACATTAAAGGGAAAAAAGGTAGAGGACCATATATATTTAAAGAAGGAAATAGACTGTCAGGAACTAAATAACATAAAGGATCCTAATAATGATATGAATAGCCTATGGCTACAAACACATACTAAAAAGAAATAAGAATTTACAATAATAAATTGTTACAGACCACCTTCTAGTGATCAGGTGTGTAATGACAGTCTAACAGCTAAATTGATAAATGCATCCAAACAAGGGAATATTATAGATAGATAGACAGATAGATAGATAGATTGATAGATAGACAGACAGACAGATACTTTATTTGTATGACGCCCCTTTACGGGGGCACAGAGTGCCGAACAAGAATATTTAAAAACAATACACACATAATATTACAGCATACAATTTAAGCCTGAGAAATGGAATTACAAAACATGCAACAGAATATAATAAAAAAATGATATCCTTCAGTTAAAATGCTACAATATAATAATGATCAGTCAGTTAAACTCTTATGTGCTAAAAGCCTGGTTAACGGAAAATATTTTAAAACTTTTTTTGAAAGTTTCCACCAAAGGTGCCTCCCTTAGATATCTAGGTAGTGAGTTCCACAGGTTTGGTGCGGCCACTGCAAATGCACGATCCCCTGAATGCCTCAGCCTAACCCTGGGAACTGCAAAGAGGCAGCCCTAGCAGGAACAGAAAGCCCAGGACGGGCAGTGAGGAACAAGAAGATCTTGCAGGTAGGTTGGTCCCCCTTATAGCAGTAAGGGATTTCAATCTCCAAGGTACTCTCTGCAACATGAAGAAAAAGGAAGCCAAATTTGACAGTGACATCTACTTCCTAACTGCATGCAAAAAAAACAGAACATTATTCCTAAAGGACTTTGGATCTGCAACCCACTGCAAACTGCATACAATTCAAGGTATGCAGAACAACTTTGTCGCGGGACATCTGAGAAACTCAGGAATCACCTTATTCATCAGATTTATGCTAGAAAATCTCACCATAAAAACAGATTTTCTGAACTTCCACACACCCTTCGAGGAAACAACAGCAATGTATTACCAGGATTTACCTGTGATCTCCAAACACATTATCAAAAAGCTCTCCAGGCAGCCCTATCACAGAAGTGGAGGAAACTCAGAGAACTACAAGACCGCAGCTACAGCATCTTGACTCATCCAGAGGAAGTAAACCACAGCACTAACACTGGTGAACAAGATAATACACTGCAACAATCATCGGTGGTCAACCTATCTAATAAAGAACTTACACGGGCTGAAACATCTGTACTATCCAAGGGCTTAACTTTCTGCCCCACACAGGAATTTGGTAATATTAGATTCTGTGGAGAGATAGAATAATTTTTTAGATGGCTTCGTCTAACAGAATATTTCTTTGATAAAAATGACACTCAAACAACACATTATGACAGCACAAAGAAAACATCAGACTGGACCCCTCGGAGTGGACACAACCCCAAGTTGGACGCCTACATCAACTGCTTCCATGGAAGAATAAACTCCCAAATCCTCAGCAAACAGCAGAAACTCATGTACAATATTACACCACTAGAAAAGAGGGCAATACAAACTCTGAATAACAACCATAATATTGTAATAAAACAAGTTGACAAGGGTGGAGCTGTGGTTGTGATGAACACAGAGGATTACATTAAAGAGGCACACAGACAGCTGTCAGATACAACCTACTATAGAGAACTCACCGAAGACCCTACTATACAATATACAGAAGAACTTAAACAAATCATCATATCTCTACCAAACAACATCCAAGAACAGTTAAAAATACTAATTCCAAACAAACCTACTCCAGGGACATTTTATATGCTACCCAAGATACACAAACCAGGAATCCAGGATGACCCATCATCTCTGGCACTGGCACACTCACTGAAAACATTTCAGGACTTATTTAATCCATTTTAAAACCAGTAGTAAGAGCTACTAACAGTTTTATTCAGAACACCACCGATTTCCTCAGGAAACTGAAACAAATTTGACAACTGCCACCGAACACTATCCTAGCCACAATGGATGTCACTGCCCTGTACACCAACATCCCACATGAAGATGGCTTAGCAGCATGTCAGAAATTTTTAAAGGAAAACACATCCACAGGAGACATTCCAGAAACCACCATCAGCACCCTAATAAAATTCATTTTGACATACAACTTAACTTTTAATGGCAAGCACTTTTTACAGGTCATGGGGACAGGCATGGGCACTAAAATGGCACCACAATATGCCAATCTTTTCATGACCTGCATAGAGGAGGACTTTTTACACACCACCCTTATAATCCATCTGTCTACCTCCGTTTTATTGATGACATATTCCTGATTTGGACAGAAGGTGAAGATTCTCTCAAAAAATTCCATCATGATTTTAACAACTTTCATCATTCCATAAATCTCACTATTGAATACTCCACCACCAGCACACATTTCTTGACACCACAGTCAGTATCACTAAAAATGGATATATACAAACTGCTATTTACAGAAAACCCACTGACAGATACCGCTACCTGCATAATTCCAGCTTCCACCCTAATCATACAAAAAAATCTGTAATTTACAGTCAGGTGATTCGATACCATCGAATCTGCTCTGATGAGAGAACAAGAGACAGACACTCTCCACACTTCGGAATTCCCTAATTCAGCAGGGCCACTCTCCAAGACAAATTGACAGAGAATTTGAATGGGCCATACAAATACCATGAGACAATCTGCTGGAATACAGGCAAAGACATCAAACTGACTGCACACCCCTAGTGGTCACTTACAGCCCCATGCTAAAACCCCTTCAGGAAATTATCAAAGAGCTACAACCCATGCTGAGAGAAGATGAAACACTGAAAGACATCTTCTCTGAACCACCTGTCATTGCCTATAAGCAGCCGCCCAGCCTCTCGAACATAATGATTCATAACAAACTCCCAGCAGATCAAAATAACCAGAAAACAAGAGGGACAACACCATGCAACATGGCAAGATGTAAGACCTGCACCCACATATGCACACAGGCCACCATTAAGACAGGCCAGAACAACATAATACAAATTAATGGATCCTTCACATGTCAATCCAGCAATGTGGTTTACCTAATTCAATGCAAGAAGTGCACTAATGGTTGCTATATTGGGGAAACTAGTCAACCACTGAAAACCAGGATGAATCACCACCATCACCCTATAGTAAACCAGATTATCAGTACTCCAGTAGGAAACCATTTTTCACAAACAGATCACGCTCTCCTGGATTTATCTGTCTTGATACTTAGAGGCAACTTCAGAAACACACAGGACAGGAGGACATAGGAATTGAAATATATAAAACAATTTAAATCTGACATTTCTAGACTAAATCGGGACATCGGTTTCATGACCCACTATGGTAAACTGTAATTCTTTTTTATTGTGTACTAAATCATGTCTCTATTATCCCACTTTGGTTCTGTATCTCTCTGTTATATTTTTTTTTCTCTGAGTTCTGCCTGTTCTATTTTTTACCTATACCTTACATCCTCCTTGCCTCTCCTATTAACTCCTGAGCTCAGTCCCACCTACTCCCTCTTGTTTTCCCACCTCTGTTTATCTAGGCCTTTGTTCTTTTGTTTCTCCTAATTTCTTGATTTCCTTGCATCTTTAGGCATCTCCTGTCCATTCTACCCTTTCAGCCAGCCTCTGATCTCAGATCCTATCGGCATGCTTTTGTCTTCCCTTTAGCTTCCTTTGATCTCCTACTGACCTGTTCCTACTATGCCCCCTCCCCATTTTTTCTCATGTTTTTTTTTTGCATCTTAGACTTTCATCTCTAGTCCCCTTTATCACCTTTCTACTTCACTTCCTGATTTTTAATTGCTCCATAGTAGATATGAATACTGCTTGTTGCTCAGTTTGCTATTCACCTGAAGAAGGGACCTGTGTGGCCCCGAAAGCGTGTGTATAATTCCATCTTTGTACAAGACACTTGTTGGTCCAATAAAAGGCATCAAACCTTCCATAATCTCCAATGTATAACCTGCAATAAACTGAGAAGGATTATCCTTGCTTGAATCAGAATTTATAGACACTTTAGTTTTGCAAGGACTGGAGTAGAAGGTAACAAAACCAATAAGGGGACAAAATATTCTAGACCTAATTATTACAGACTTACAGTTCAGAATATCTAGAATGTCTACTATTGGGAATCTGCGAATGAGTAGCCATAATGTGACACAATTCTGCATAACAACATAATTCTGGATGCTGTGTAATGAGAAATTATGCTAAGGCTAACTACAAACATTTAAAGGAAATCCTGGAGTCTTGGGAACAGAAGAAAGAATGATGTGACAAATCTGCGGAGGACTGCTGGAACCAGATGAAAAGTAAACTAGTGGAATTAGAACAAACATTTGTACCACTAAAGAAAAAATATACCAATAAGGGCAAAAATACCAGTTTGGCTGACAAACAACATAAAAAGGCATATCATGGAAAAAGAAAAGGCTTATGCAAACTTTAGGAAAAATGAATCAGAGCAAAATAAATTAAAATATAAATCAGAACCAAAAAAAGCAATAATTAGGAAAGAAAGAAAAAAATTGAGTTCAAAATAGCCCTCACCAAGGACAATCAAAAAACATTCTTTTCATATGTTAACTGTAATGAGAATGGGGGCAGATCTGTGGGGTCTCAAGTACACAACAAGGTAATAGCAGATGAACCTAAAGAAACTGCAAACAATCTAAACAACTATTTTTGCTCAGTATTTCATGAAAAGGTTAATGGAAGGGTAACAAAAGACTTACAGACTACAGAGGTAAATTGCTTTACAGAACATGACTTATGACAATGCTCAAAAGTATCAAACCGAGTAAATCTTCAGGTCCGGATGGGATACATCCTAGGTTTATTAATTAACTATTTACAGCACTAATTGAACCACTGACACTGTTATATGATAAATCATATACACAAGGCACAGTACCTTGGGACTGGAAAAGAGCACTCATCATACCCATACTCAAATAAGGAACTAAGCAAGCAGCAGACGATGACAGACCTATAAGTCTAACAGCAATCCATAGTAAAATAATGGAAAATTACTGAAGGGAAGCTTTAATAAGGAAATATTGGAAATGACTCACCAAGGTAGTACACAACATTGTTTCATTTCAGGAAAATCAATCACCACAAATCTTATATCTTTTTATAACAAGCTTAGTATCAGTTTGGACAATCATATCCCAGTCTACATTAGCTATTTGGATTTCAAAAAAGCATTGCCCACAGGGTATTCCCCCTGTATGGCAACACTATTACAGTGAACACGTTGATGCCAACAACATCGACGTTTTCGCTGTAATAGTCTGCCTGAAACCCTGGCACTCTGTCTCCTGGTCCTGCACCACCTCCCCGAACCACTCCTACTCGGAGTTAGAATCCTATAGATTGGGAGGTGTGGGGGACGGAGCCCCCACATGGGGGGTTCAGGTAGCGAAGCTCCCTGATGAAAAAAACAACCAGAGTCTCCAGTCAGATTTATGTCAACCGCAAGCTGCAGTCGACATAAATCCGTCACTGTGATGATGGTCAACAACTTAGCTGTTGAACTGGCATCATAGAGCCTTGACACAGTACTGCATTACAAATTAGTTAAGAAGATAAAATATATGGGTTTTAATATTAAATCAGTAAAATGGCTGGAGTCCTAGTTAACAGAACTCAGCAAGTCAGGATTAAGGGAATAATAGCACAAGAAAAACTAATGAGTCATGGTGTACCACAGGGTCTATTTTGGGACAGCACTGTTTGAATCATAGGTAGGGGACAGACATAAAAATGTGTTAACATAGCTAAATTTGGTGATGACACCAAGATTAGTAGAGAAACTGACACCAAGGGAAATCTCTAGTGAATGACCTTAAATATATTGGTCCAGATTTTCAAACATGGGTGCAGAGCTTCCGTCCAGCCCTGCACCACGGGACTCTAACTTCTGCAGTGCACCAACCCCCATCTGCCACAATTGCACCTGAATTTCCATTCTCGGGTGCAGTTGCAACAGTTACCATGTTTTATGGTTGCTTGCACCAATGCTCGAGCACAAGCACAGTTACTTAGACTCCCTGGGGTGCGCACACTAGACCACAAAATTGTGGTCTAAGCTGTGGCTATCAGTGCAAGGGATGGAAAATCCTGATCGCCAACAGGGGAATGCTTCAAGCCCCGTGTGTCATATGTTTGGTGCACCAGGGGCCTGCAGCATTCCCACAGCATAGAAACTCCGGCCCATTGAATTAAGGTCAATTAAAAATAAGATGCAGATTAATATATAAAAATGTGTGGTTCTTCATCTCCACAGAAATAATCCACGAAAAAGTTACAAATTAAACAATACGCCACTATGACCAGTAGAAAATGAACAAGATCTGGGGATCATAGTCAGCAATAACCTGACTACTTCTAATCGATGCAAAGCAATTACTCAAACTGCAAACAGAATTATAGGATGTATAAAAAAGCCTTTTTGTCAAGAACTGAACAATACATTATGACCCTTTACAAAATGCATGTGAGACTACACTTGGAAAATAGGTCTCCATTCTGAATTCCATATTTAAAGAAAGATATCCAGCTATTGAAGAGTATTCAAAGAAAAACAACTTATTTGATACCAAGACAAAAAAATAAATTGTATAGCAAGAGATTGTGAGAACTAAATATGTTTATGCTGGAGGAGAGGAGGCTGAGGGGAGATATTTTCCAACTTTTTAAAATATTAGGAAGCAGAGGTCTTATGACACAATATAAATTAGAGCATAATGATAAGGATGTAAGTTTGAGATCGCTTGAAAGACAGTTAAAGATAAGTTAAACAAAACAGTCACAATAACTTTTTTTATAGTATGAGCGACAAGAGTGTGGAACACCTTATCAAAAGATTTGATAGTGATAAAATCATTTACAAAATTTTAAACTGAACTAGACTGGCATCTGTTAAAAACACAGAACAAGGCATTACATACCCACTAGGAGTGGGAGGTGTTGCCATGAACATATAGCCTGCTTCTGTCTAAAACACCAAGTAAACATGAGGACAGGGGTCCTGGACTTTAGGAGGACATATTTTAAGGAAATGTGAGACAGTTTCAGAAACTGCCTCATGGGGGGGGAGTTGCCTGGAGGCGAGAGACACAGTGGAGAACATATTGTAAGTGAGGGCATAGTTAAGGTAACCAGCATTTGCCTGAATGAAGTGAGCAAAAGCAGAAAGAAAACAAGCATTTGTCAATGCCGAATGTTTGCTTGCTGGCATTGGCATTGGTGGGGTGCACCTTTGGGTCATCAGGCATAACAGCCATGCCATTTCACCACACCCTATCCTGCAGACACCAAGTGTCACGGTGTGCCTCGGGTGTTTGGCCCTTATGTTCACCCCATTCCATCAGGAAATACGGTGAGATGGGTGCAGTATAGGAGAATGGGGTGAACTTTGGGACCAAAGAGTTCAAGGCACACCTCGATGCCTCTCACTGGCTGCAGGGTGTGGATGGGGGTGGAATGGTATGAGCATTACAGGTGAAAATCAAAAGTCACGCCCCTGATGCCCGTCAGTCTCTACAGGGTGGGGCGTTATGGTCGGAAACCCTAACGCCTCAGGCGTTCGTTGGTATTTTCACTCCAAATTTTCAGCATGGGTTTTTTGTGAACTCCACCTTATGAACAGTGGCAATATCAGTTTGTTAGCTGAAAACTGATTTTGCAAAGTGACTACGGCATTTGGCACCACAGATGCGAAAACACATGTCGAACAGTGTGTAAAAAATTACAGCTATACTGTTCGTGGGGAGGTGTAAAAAATGGCAATGTTGAAAAACTGCAGTGAAAATAGTAAAAAAAGTGGTGAAGTCACGAGCATGAGTAGAAACTGCACAACACACACCCTTAATGTAATTAGTTTGGGCATTTTTTACAGCAGATAGTCAATACAGGCATTTTGGGACCTCTGCTCATGAACAGTGTCACTGTGATTTCTTAATCTGTCCCGAACAGTGATTTCCCACAGCGACCATGCGTTTCTGTGCAGAAAGTGTGAAAACACATTTTGGCCATGTTTTGAAAAATTACAGCTGTACTGTTCATAAGGAAGTGTTGAAAAATGCCAGTGGTGAAAATCTGGACTGAAAATATTACAAATTCATGAACTTACGAGGGTGCGTGGAAACAGAGCAATGCTTGCTCATAACACAGCTATTTTATGGACTTTTGTCACCAAATTTTCAACATAGCTATTTTAAGACCTCTGCTCATGAACAGTGTCACTGTGATTTTCTGTCCCAAACATTGATTTCGCAACACGACTGCGCCATTGTGCGCTACATGCACGGAAACACATTTTGGGGGAGATGTGAAAAATGACAGCTGTACTGCTCATAAGGAGGTGTGGTAAAATGGCAATGTTGAAAATCTAGGGTGCAAATACTAAAAATTTTCAAACTTAAGCGTGTGCGTAGGAACTGTGCAACACACGCTCATAAAACAGTCATTTTTGGGAATTTATTTGCCAAATTTTCAACATAGCCATTTTAAGACTTCTGCTCATGAACAGTGTCACTGTGATTTCCTAATCTGTCCCAAACATTGATTTCGCACACCGACTGCACCATTGTGAGCTACATGCACGAAAACACATTTTGGGGGAGATGTGAAAAATGACAGCTATACTGCTCGTAATGAGGTGTGGTAAAATGGCAATGTTGAAAATTTGGAGTACAAATATTAAAAATTTGCAAACTTATGAGCATGCGTAGGAACTGCGCAATGCATGCTCGTAAAAAACAGTCATTTTTGGGAATTTTTCCCCCTAATTTTCAACATAGGGTTTTTGGGGACCTACCTCATGAACTGTGACACTGTCATTTTGTACATCAGTCCCGAAATGTGGTTTTGCACAGTGACCACGAAATTACCTTTCAGGGCCGATTGATGCATATCTCAGGCATTTTTTTGGGGTCCCAAAAACCCCATGTTTAAAATTTGGTGGAAAAATTCCAAAAAATGCCTGAGACATGCATCAAAGTTGAAAAACCCTATTTATTCCATTATACAGCTTACCAACATTTCCTCAGTTCGTGGTCAGCTTTGAAGAGTGCAGACGTCCTCCCGGTCCATCAAAGATCATCGCACCAGACTCTGGAGGTAAGTATGGGGTGAGGGGTAGGGAGGCAGGGTGCATAGAGGTTGGTAGCGGGTGGGAGAGGAGGGTCAAGACAGTCAGCATGGGACCGGTCTTTCTAGGTTTCTTTTTTCTTGTAGGAAGATGACACGGGATGTTTGCCATGCTGGGGTGGGTTCCCAGCGTGGCAGCTGGAAGTTTTTTGGGGGGCCAGCAGAGCCGAGAGGGGATTGGGCAGCCCTGTCAGCCATATAGAGCATTGCCATGCTGGGGTGGGCTCCCAGCATGGCACCTGGAAGTGTGTTTGGGGGGCACCAAACGAACATTTGCCACGTTGGAGTGGGCTCCCAGTGTGGCACCTTGAACACTGTTTTGGGAGGGGGCACAGGAACCATCGGGGGATTGGGCACCCCCATCAGCCATACTGTGTATGTGGGGGGAGGAGCATGTGAGCATGCTGGGGTGGGCTCCCAGCATACTACTTGTTGGGGGGGGAGCTGTCTATGACAGCTCTTGCACTGCAGTGCTGACATGGAGGCACTTTGCATACTGCCGATGGTGGCAGTATGCAAAATGCCTACACGCTGTGACTCGTTCTTTCAACTGTATGCCACTGCATTTGCAAACACTGTCATAGACAGCTCTTACATTCATTGGCACTGTGGGGCCACGCCTGCAAAAGGCAGCAGGGCATTGGAAGTAGTGAGGCACACCTACGAATTCTCGTATGGCGGCACTATGTTTCTTGAACATGTGTGCAAGCAAACATAAAAAGAGACCATTTTGGTTCTCTAGGGAAGTGACAAAGGTGGTAAAAAAAAAAGATCATGGCTTTCAGGGGGTATATGGAAATGCAGAGGGAGGAGAACAGAGAGGTATACCACATATAACAGAGGGAAGCAGATAATATAGTGAAAGGAGTAAAGATGCAGACTGAGGAAAGGGTAGCCAAAGATGATAAGACTTTCTTCAGATACATATTGCATACATATACAAGTTGTTGATTTGTGATTGCTATGATCAACCTGTTTTACAGGTTTTATTACTAATCAGGGCTGTGGAACAAGTCCCCCTCTCCTACTTAGCTAGCTCTGAAGCTGCCTTTTGTCTGAGCTCAAGCTGTCTTTGTTCCTGCTATGTGCTCACACACTTAAATTCCTGGCAGGGGAAAGTTTAGAGTTTCATGTAAATTTATATCACTTGGACTTGCAAGATTTTAAAACTGCAGAATGTGTCCAGTGTTATTATTTTATGGCCATGTGACTCCTTGTTGAAAATATAGAATCTGCAGTAGGTGAAATTCTATGCATTTTAGAGGGCTAAGCAGGAAATATAGGATCTGTAACTGACAACATTTTGCTTTAGGCCTTTGTGTAGCGGGTTAAGCTTATAGGATCTGTAACTTGCAAAATGTTGCTTTTGGTTTAGTTCTTAACTCCACGAATGCTGTTTAGGGGGTTATGCAGAGGATCTAAAAAGGGCACATTAGACTGCTGGTGGTATTGTTAGTAAAAGTTTAGTAAATTTTCAGTACTGGCTTGCATTTGGGGAACTTACAAGCTGAACTGCAGTATTTTATGGGCAGTTGCCTTATCTGGGGAGGACTGCTGCTTAATCGACAAGCTACGGTCTACTACTGTAAATGTGGCTGTTAGGCCTCAAGTCCCCCTCCCCCCACTTGGTTTGTTTATTTTGTTTCTGAAGCCATGCAGTATCCAACTTATGGTCCTTGTTGTATGAAAACTGGAATTTTCACAAAATTCATATCATATGTAATTACTGCCAGTTAAAACTATAGCATATACCTAATGTTATTATTTCATGGCCATGACTGCTTAGATCTGTAACAGATTATCCTTCCTTGTATTCTTTTATTCAGGAAGCAACAACATATGCTCTGCAGACAGGGAGTGCCAATGTGCCAGTTTCTTTAAGAAGACAAGCAAGTCAGAAAAAAAAATATTTCTTATTAACTGGCAAAATTTGCAAAGACTCTGGGGGTTGCAGTCTTTTGTGCATTGTCTGTGTGAAAGTTAATCCAGGCTTTTGTGGGGTCTGAGGTTTTAGTTCACAACACCCCCCCCCCCCACCTGTGATGTAAATCCTTTGTATTAGGACTATGTGGTCAGATTGTGGAACAGTGGTACACTGATTGATTTTCACTGAATTCTGAGCTTTCACTAAATCCTGGGCTCGGGTTTAGATGTTTAGGTTTTATAGTAATATTTTGTTTACAGGGTACATTATGAGCATGCGGTTTGGAAGACAATGTTGGCTATAGATTTTGATAGCTGCCCCCTCCCCAAAATGAGTGAATCCTCTCTGGTAACAGGTAACAAGTCCATCTGCATTGTCTGTGTGGTTGATATGTAAATATATGTACTGTATGTTGCAAAACAAACTTCATTAATGCTCTAGTTAGGGTCAAAGCAACAAAAGTTGTGAAATATGATGTTAGGGTTTCTCTAACACCCCACCCTCCCAAACCAGGCAAGAAAGCAGATGTGAGGTATGCCTTTAGCTTCTCTAGCCTAACCTTCACCCCATTCCATCTGTAAATAAGGTCAGATGGGTAGATTTTAAGAGAATAGGGTAAGTGTTAGGCTTGAGAAGCCCAAGGCACACTCTACACCTGATCTCCTGCCTAGTTTGGGAAGGTGGGGTGTTAGGGAAACCCTAACACCTCATTTCCCAACTTTTATCACTTTGACCCTAACTGGAGCATTAACAATGTATTTTTGCAATGTTTTTCCTTACTTTTTGAGATAGTATAGTGGTATCTTTATTTTACTGTGTTACAGCAGGGTCCCATCACTCCATAGATGTGTATATGTATGTACAGTAGCTGTGGAAGCACAGGGTCCTTGAGGCCCTGCATTTCCATTTATAGGACAACAGTGACCAAATTGTCAGCATAGCCATCTTATTACCCCACCTCATGTACCCAGTATAGAACATTTTCAAATCCCCACCAAAATGTAATTCTGCACAACTGCAATGCCATTCCATACCACAGGTGTGAAAAAAAACTCATTTTGGCCAGGATTTGAAAAATGACAGCTATGACATATATGAGGTGGGGTAATAAGAAGGCTATGTTGAAAATTGGGTAAAAATATTTAACATTTCCATAGTTACGAGTGAGCACAGCAAAATTGCAATCAATGGTCATAACTTTGGCATTTTTTTCATATTTTGACTATAAATTTTCAACATAGTCTTCTTATGACCACACCTCATAAACCCTGTAGGTGAAAATTGTCAAATATATGCCAAAACACCATTCCGCTCCACAGGTGCAAAAACATGTTTCGGACAGGATGTGAAAAATGACAGCTGTACTGTTCATAAAGTGGTGGGAAAAAATGGCTATGTTGAAAATTTGGACTCACAGTATTGAAAATTACCAAAGCTACAGTATGTGCATGCAAAGAACATTTTTAACAAACACTCATAATGCGGCCATTGTTAGGAATTTTTTCACCAGATTTTCAACATGGCTTTTTTGGGACCCCTCCTCATGAACAATGGTGGTGAAATTTTGTTATTCAGTCCTGAAAGTTGATTTCACTCAGTGACTACAAAATCACCTTCTAGGCCTGATTAACGAAATTACAGTACCAGTGTTCATGAGGTGGGGTCCCAAAAAGGCCATGTTGAAAATCTGGTGAAAAAAATTTCAAAAAATGCAAAGTTATGAACATTCATTCAAAACACCATTAAAATACATTATACACACTTACATTAATTCCTCAGTTCAAGAATTGGCTTTGAAGAGTGCAGACGTGTCTTGGTCCCCAGAAGATGACAGCCTGTGACTTCCAAAGGTAAGTACAGGGTAATGGGGGTTGTGGGGTGGTGGGTGCTCAGTGGGAGGGTCGGAATGGGGAAGGGGATGGCAGGAATGATGAGGGACCATTTTCTTTATTTCAGGTTAAAAAAATTAAAAGACATTGGGGGACTATTTTCTTTTTACAGGATTAAAGTAAAGAAATATTTCAGGACACTGGGGTTGGCTCCCCAGTGTCCCACAGTGCTGGGGAGACTCCAAATGCTGACACAGGGATCGGGCCCTCCAATATAGGCTAATTAATTAAACAATGGGCTGCAGGGGGGCATCCAACACTGGGGGTGGGCATCCAGGTGTCAGATTATATAAATAAATACATCAACAAGGAACTAGGGAACAGATATCGGGAGGGGTGCCCCTAGACACCAGGGAATATATGGGGACAGTGATCTGGGAGTGAAGGGTGCCACTAGACAACAGGGAAAACAGGGTCTCACAACTCATGCTGTAGCTGGCAGCAGGAGTTCAGCTGCAGAACTAAACAAAATCCACTGTTCTCATACAGAGAATGTGGTGGAAGACTCCTCTTGCTAAGCTGGGCAGGGATTTCAGGTGCCCAGAAAAAGCATTAATGGCCCTAACTGTAAAAAACAAACACCAGAATCAAGCGAAACGTGGACCATTTAGCTAGGTTCTGGTGTTTGATTTGAAAAATGACAACATTGTTATGTATTGTTTATGCATTTTAATTTGTGGACAGAAAAAAACAAGATGGCAGCTCACAAAAAGGACTTTTTTTCACACGAAAAAGGATTTTATTGTCATAAAAAAGGAATGGGTCTCATGAGACAGAATCCTTTTTCGCGAGATCAAATCCTTTGTCGAATTTTTTACCTCTTTCCTGAAAAGTGATCTTCCATTGAAAACAATATGAAATGAAAAATTTAATAACTTTGCAACAGATTAATATTTTTTCACAAAACAAACACATGGCAGATCTGTTACACAAGTTGTACCTACCATAAAAAATTCACACCAACATTCCATACCGTCTGGGGGCAAGGCAATGATGAAAAAACTGCAAAAAGTGATGACTTTTGGGATTTTGCACTATCCGGATCTTGGAATTCGCACATCCGACTGGAACAAAACTTGCCACATCACTAGAGCTACCCCATAGGACAGAACGTTCCAAATTTTGTGCAAATGTATTATT
The DNA here is from genome assembly GCA_016271365.2 of Neoceratodus forsteri. Taxonomy (NCBI): domain Eukaryota; kingdom Metazoa; phylum Chordata; order Ceratodontiformes; family Ceratodontidae; genus Neoceratodus; species Neoceratodus forsteri. The sequence continues at coordinate 1,074,466,469 of CM028131.1, forward strand.
TAGTTGCAAAGTTATTAAAGTGCAAAATCTGAGGTTTGACATTAAACATGCTACTCAACCCTAATCATGGCAGTGCTGTCGCACCACTATAATATATATATTTAGGCATTTATTGATTAATTTTCTGATGCCTTTGCTGGCCTGAGGTTTAATTCCCAACCATTATCACCCCAACTCTATCTGTACGGTAAATGCCTTTTGAATCTGGACCACATGGTCACACTTCTTGTGTTTCAATAAATTCTGTGTTCAGGTTTAGCTGAGATTTTACAGCTGCATTTTGGCCACATTTAATTTTGGGCAAGGTTTTTGTGCTAGGAGGTGGATGACTTTCTAGGCAGTTTCAATGATCACTTGTGGTTTCTTTTTGTTTGTTTGTTTGTTTGTTTAGTTTTCCTAGCCTTGTAAAAGGTTACAACTTAACACCCCTGCAAGTAACTTTCTTGAGTATAAAAAGAGAGAAGCACACATTTGAAGATAGGATTTGGTTTCCTGGTTTATTTGCTTCTCATTTCATGGGCCCACATAGAGCTTTGCAATACTTGAGGAAAACTGGGCGGCCTTGAGGTTCTGTGGATTTGCTGAGGTGGGGTAGGAATGTAAAGGGGATCAGTGGGGTTAAACTGGGGTGGCTTTTCTAGGGAGGTAAGGGGTGGGGTTCCAGAACTTTCTATACAGCCCCTAAGTGCAGGTTTAAGTGGAGGCAGTGACAGTTTTCTGTGTGATTGTGTCTTTACACTTTAGTGTGTGGTCTTTAGATGCCCAAAAAAGGGAAGATGATGGCTCAGAATGGGCAATGGATTTCGAGAAGCAGCTGGTGGCTCTGATTCAGGAAAAAGGAAAGGCATGGATGGACACCTGTTTGGAGAACCCAGATGGGTCCAGGCCATTTATTGCTCCTGCTTGGCATGCTCCTCCCACACAGTCTGTGCCTACACCAGCACCAGTGCCAGTCCCCACCAATCAGCAGCACCAGTCTAACCAGTGTCAGTGGCTCAGTAGGTAGCACACTCGCCTCTGAGGCCTGGAGATCAGAGGGTTGTGGGTTCAGTTCCCACATCTGGCACTTGGGTTAATATACCAATACTGACACTGTAGTGCAGCAAGAGAGGGGTGCTGCACTTCTGAGGTGCCGTCTTTCAGATGAGATGTTAAAACAGAGGTCCCATCTGCCTGGATTGGTGGTAGTTCAGGTGGATGTTAAAGATCCCATGGCACTTATCGAAAAGAGTAGGGCAATTTCCCTGGTGTCCTGGCCAAATTTCCCTCATTCACTAAAAATACCACCAACAGCTTAATCTGGTTCAAGGTCAGTTGGCATTCATCTGTATCCCCCTTCCCCGGGTCATGCCTGAAAATAGGCAGGATTTGTCTAGTGCACTTACCCGGTCAACAAAAACTAAATAAAATAAATAAATAAATAAACTGGGGAAGATGTGGAGACCAAGTCAGACACTTCTGATACCTGCCAACCTGGACCAAGGTAGGCCTAACTTTCAGAAGTGGAGTCAGGATGAAATGAGGGTCTCATTGATTAGGATTTTAGTAGACCCGGACCAAAGGGGGCAACTGGTCCCAAAATGATCAAGATGAGGAAATGAGGGTGACCCCTCCCCCAGCCAGGCCAGCAGGCCCAGCCTCCCTGTTCCAGTACCATTGTGTCCTGGGGGATCATGAAGGGCTCCACTCTGTCCAATCACCCCACCCAGAAATCCAGCTCAATGGGCCCAGGAGGACCAGGGATCCTGATGCAGCCTGTTATGCTACCCCTGGCCCTGGCTCTGGTTATCCTGCTTCAGCTGGTAGGGCACTACCCTGACTCCCTGGCCATACCTCAACTAATGATGGTCATTCCAGGGATGCCAACACTGCCAGCAGACTCCCTGGTAGCTATTCCAGCAGGGCCTGGAAATAGCACCGCAGGACCTTAGCTGTTGCTATCTGGACAGAGGTGTTGATAGGGGTTTTAGCATTTATTGAGGCTCAGGAGCATAAGTAGGTGGAACTCTAGGCTGCCGAACTGGCACCAGTGACCCCGCAGGGGGTGGAGACAGCTCCTACAACTCCTGCATCACCTGCTCCTCAGTTGGCAACTCAACCTGTCACAACTGGCTTTGTTAGTCTGGGGAACCTGTATGATCTCACCTTATGGAGAAGGTATGAGAACAAATATGGAGTGGGCAATACATGGATATGTCCATGCTCTTTAACCGGCCAAAAAAATTTGAAGAAATGAAACATTAAAAGCATAAGGATGATGGTGTGGTTGTAAAAAAGAAGGTCCAGATCCACCAAACTTAGGTGAATTGGTCAGTGGGTTTTGCAGTCTTTGCAGGGTTTATGACCCAGACTAATCCACTGAAGGGGATTGGCTTGTGGAGCTGCTATCATAGACTTATGTCCATGTATGCGAACAAACTGGGTTACAGATAGCGGAAGTACAATGAGGAATCCCATCATAGGAAACAAAATAACCCAACTAGACATGGGAATGTTTGGTCATGGAACTTTGGAAGGTCATCCAACACATGGACAATGAATTCCTGGTGAGGCAGACCAAGCCTCACAAGAATGTGAGTCATGGTACCAGAGAGGGGGGGGACCAAGGTGCCCAGGAACTGCTACAGTTGTAACCATTGGGGTATGTATGACCAAGCACTGCTGGTATAAACATGAGTGCATGGCTAGCCTCACTCATTTACCCAATGCAAGCCAGGTAACAAAATACCCCAGCCTTTTTAAAATGACACAATAAGCCTACCAACGCCAATAAGGGTAAATCATGTTGGGCATGGTTGATCAGATATTTAAACTAAGTGGCTACTCATGAGCTGGACGATAGGCTTCACTGAGGGTTTTCGGATTCCATATGATGGGCCGCACTGGTTGTACAAGGCAGAGAACTGGAAGCCTGCGAGGGAATGACTGACTCTGGTTTAAGCAAAGCTGAAAAGAGGTGACAACCAGGAGCATTCGCGGGCCTTTCCCTGCTCTGACCTTACTACATTTCAGAGTGTTTCCCATTGGACTAGTCCCCAAGAAGGCCCTGAGAGAATTCAGGATAATAAATCACCTGTACTACCCATAGGGGGATTTTGTCAATGAACATATTGACCGTACTACATGGTGGTGTTACATGAATTGTTTGACAGAGCAGCTGAGGTGGTGCAGGCAGTTGACAGTGGAGCCTTATTGGTGAAATTGGACATCGAATCCACTTTCTGGCTCCTGCTAGTCTACCCAGATGAAAGGGACTTGTTAGTCAATATCACCTGGACAATTGCATGCCAATGGAGTGTACAGTGACTTGTGCCATGTTTGAACAGTGCAGCACCTTCCTGCACTGGGTAGTAGTCAGAAAGGCAGGTTGAGCCGTGGAAGTCCATTACCTTGACACATTTCTGTTTGTGGGCAGGCCCCAGACTGGTGAATGTGAACACCTCCAGAGACCATTTCAGGGGGTGTATGCTGACACAGGGGTTCCTGCTGACCCATGACAAAACAAAGAAGGCCTGCACCACCTTGTCTTCCCTTGGTATCAAGATCAATATTGAGGTTACCAAGTTTTGCCTGCCACAAGATAAGGTCCAGGCACTGTAGGAACTGCTTGCCAGGGCAGCAAGAGTATGCAAGATAACCTTATGGGAGAGCCAGCAACTGCTCAGTCAACTCAACTTTGCTCACAAAGCAATTCCAAAGGGTAGGGCCTTCATGCGCCACCTCTTGAACTATTTCAGTGATGTAGCTAGTTGGCCACTAGCCAGGAGCTGGAGCTGTTCATGGATGGATCTGGGGGCTTTGACTTTGGGGGTTATTGCCAGAGTGCTTGGTGTGCAGTGAAGTTGCTGCCCTCTTGGAGGGAGGAATGGTTGATGAAACAAGTCACACTGCTTGAATTCTCTCCCATTGTAGATGCCCTGCTAGTCTGGTGTGGCCTATACCAAAATAAGGATATCTTTAGAATGGAAAACATCATAGCTGTTCACAAAATAAGTTGGCAGTTAAGAGGCAAAAGCTCACTGGGGTACCTCATGCAAATCTTTGTGCTTAGGTGTCCCAAACTAAACATTCAGTTCAAAGCTGTGCATGTGTCAGGTGTTGATAACAGTATTGTTGATGATTTTCCTTGTTTGAAGTGGCAGAGGTTCCAGTAGCTGGTGCCTGAAGCGGAAGAGAGTCCTCTAGAAGTCCCAGCTTTCCTCTAGGAGTTGGTGATCCAGAAGTCTAGGAGTTGCCCAGGAACTCCCTTGCACCCAGCATGTGGGGGACAAACAGAAGGGCGCTGAAAAGTTTTGATTCTGCCGATGGCCCAGGGTTGACTAAATGTGTGGTGCCTTCTGGTAGGTCAGATGAGCCCCTACTTTGTACAAATGAGGCAAGAGATTGATTAAATGTGTGGCCCATTCCAGTAGGCCAGCTGTGCTACTACTTGGTATAAATGAAGCAAGAGGGTTAGTCACCAGTGGAAGCTAGACAACAACTGGCAGGCATTTCTTGGTTCTCAAGGGTCTCCATGTTGGATGAAATCATGTGGGCCTTCCAACTTCACAAGATGTTGGAGGGATGGTCCTGCCGATTGCCAAAGTGGGTCAATGGGTAGCACCCGATTAGCTCATGCCTGCAGGAACAGGGGTGGGGTTAGTTACCTTGTGTGTGCTCCTCTCTAACAGATGCTGTGTTATTCCACACTGCTTTTCTGGTTACCTTTTGTGTGGAATTTCAGGTCTCCACATTAGTCTAGCCAAACAAGGCACAAGGGAGGTGGTGATCTTATCTGACAAGAACATAGCAGTGACCCAGGAGGAGTCTTTGTGTGACTCTGTAAGAGCAAAATGGACCGCTTGGCATGAATTTGCTGGAGCACTGTGAGGCCACCTGTGGGGGAATGGTAGGATGTGTGGGCCCAGATACAGAAATAACTCACCAAAATGTCAGGCAGCAGGGTGGTTTTTCTACCTCAGAGACAGGACCCTGCTGACAGTATTCCAATTCTGTCACATCCTCCACTGGGCCATAAAGGGGTTGGGTTTGAATTCTAAGGTTCCCAATACCCACTCCTTTCACACTGGGGCTGCTACAAAAGTGAGGGCTGAAGGGTTGATAGAGGGACAGTTCCAGGTACTTCACTGTTGGAGATCTCAGACTTTTGAAAGTGACATGTGACTGTATTTGCTGTAACTCTATTGCTTTTGTTTACCAGCAGGTGGTACTTTCCAGATGAGACAAGTGTTGATATGTGGGCATTCCTTCATTCACTGGGCAAGCAGGTGAGCAAGGCAGATTCCAGGGGTGAGAACCTTTTCCTGAACCACTGACAGCAGTTGGTTCACTGGATGAGAAGTCAGGGGAATGGGGGTAACTTGCCCTGTGGATCATGGCTGAAGCTTGGTGAGGAGCCCTCCCCACCCCAGCATGTTGGCAGTTCACCTTGGAAGCAACAATCTGGGCTTGGTGAATTCACTTTAGTTGCTGTGTCAAATGAAGGATGAGCTGCAGTTCCTCAGGGAAGCCTCATGTGGGTGGTCATAGTCTGGTTTCACATCATCCAGAAGTGGCACTTACATCATGTAAAGGACCCCTCAGCAATCAAGAAGGACAATGACTGGGGGAGTGGTAGACATGGCAGATGCAAATTTTTCTAACGCTACTGGATACTAGTTTTGAACATCTATACTATCTGCTCAGAGGGCTTTTAATTTGAACTTTGGCTGCATTGTTATCAACTTTATTTACTTGGAACGCAAAATGAGTTTGAAACAGGAGCAAAAACAGCAACCTTGAGGCCTGGATGCCTATCTTTCGCAAGCAGCTGGGTTGGGGGACCCAGGCCAGGGCTGACAATGCCAGCTGACTCCAGAGCCATGGAACTACCAGCTGCTCAAATTCTAGCCATGCTCCAGAAACTCCAAGAAACTGGGGATGAAACCAACCATTGGCTCGCTACAGTGGAAGCAAAATTTAGCGAAATGGATACCCTGGTACAAACTAATGCCACATGAATCTCAGAGCTGACTCAAGAGACTGGACATCAGCTGGAGTGAAACTCACAATTCATGGGGGATTTCAGCTCCCTATGAGCCAATGTGGAGGCCCTTGAGAACATTCAGCATCAGGCAAATGTTCAAGTGGTGGGCTTCCCTTCCCAATTAGTGGGGAAAACAGACCTGTTGCCAGCTGTTAACAGGCTGATCTTTACTGACCCACATTTGTTGCCTGAAGATTCCAATTTTTCTATTCTAAAAGTCTTTGCTATCCCAACGCGGACCCAGGCACACGGCTGTGAAGATCAGTGGCCCTTGACTGCTAATTGTCACCCTTTCTAGCTCTGAGGCCTGAATCTCCTTGCTGCTGGCTGCTCAAACACAGGGAGAGATTGGGAAGGAAGAATACTTGCCTTTTTTCCAGATATATCTTCCCAAATGCAGACAAAGAAGAAAGGTCTACAAGTGATTAAAAAATATTTATTGCAGCGTGGTGTGTGAGCCCAGATGCTGTTCCCAGCGAGACTTCAGGTGCTACATAAAAATAAAACTCATATCTTTACACATCCAGAATCAGCCTCTACATTTGCTGCAAAGATAAAAGCTGACCTTGTACCTTCATCAGACACAACGAGAGAGGATGTGGACAATAGTTGATTTTCTTAAGGAGTATCTCAGACTTTAATGTTCCTACTACTGCTTATATATAATTGGATATGTTATCTCTGTGGATGCTATACCTCTTCTGAGTGTTTTCAGCCATTGTTTACCTGTAGATGCCATGTTTTTTCATTACTGCATGTTTTGTTTAGCTCCTAACTATAGTTTATATAGAAAATCTTTGTGATCCCCCAGGAGTGTGGCCAGTTGCTTGTTAGGAGTGTAAGTACATGCTACTCAGTTTTTGAACTATAGATAATTGCCTTTTCATTTACTGTTTCCCTGCATTGCTTCTTGTGGGCCTTGGATTGTAGAGGTGTGATGCAACTTAATTGAGTCCAGGATATCTGTTTATATTATCTCATAGGCCACCTCTAGAGGCATAATAACACCCCAGAGTTGTTAATCCTGTGAGGGGTGGGGCATATTGATGAATAGACCTACAAGTTATAAAGTAGGTGAAAGCAGACTATCCTACAATATTATCCTACTGGACTTTATCTCCATTTGGAATACTGGCTGACCTCAACTGCCAGGTGGATTCTAACTCTACTATTGATATACCTTATATTATTAATCTGTACATCATCAGCCAGGTCTGCATACCTGTCTATGACTGTTTTATGGTATGTTGTCACAATACATAAAACTTTATAAATAAAAAGTTAAAATAAATTAAAAAAAAGAAGGACCATAGGCTCACCAACATGGCAATGTGGAACTTTATTGGCTCTATTGGTGGGACTATCTTTAGACATGAGTCACTGCAATACCCCAGTTACATGCTCAGGGTGGTGTGCATCTATCAGATGCAGGTTGTGATTGGTTCCTAGCAGATCTAGGTGTCAGCGTGGCTCAGTTGGTAGCACATCCGCCTCTGGACCAGAAGGTCGTGGGTTCTCGTCCCACACTGGGATTGGACTTGCACCTAAAAATCACTGGCATCCGAGTGCAGTATTGGGGGGTGCTGTACTGCTGGGGTGTGCCGTCCTTCGGATGAGACGTTAAACCGAGGTCCCTTCTGCCCATCCTGGTGTTGTCCTGGTGGGTGTCCAGGTGGAAGTGAAAAAAACCAGGACACTCTTCGCAAAGAGTAGGAAACATTCCCGGTGTCCTGGCCAACATTCCCCTTCCCATAAAACAGGTTCATGCAATTATCCAGGCTGTGTATGGGTGATGATGTGCGATATGGCCGCCACGACACATTTAGTCACTTCACTACCAGTCTAGCATTGCTTGTAAAGCGCTTTATATGTATGAAAAGTGCTATATAAACACTGATTCTTCTTCTTCATCTACAGAGTACCTTGGAGATTTGTTAGCATGACGTGCTTTGAGGTGGGCACCATTCACCCTATGGCAGTACAATAATTTCATATGGAGTGTACAAAGGGGGTAATGGAAGAACTTGCTTCTCTGCAGATGGCCCCCCTCTGAGGCTGGCAGGAGGTGAGGCCCAGATGACCTGGCACCCTACGGGGGCTGGTCAGGGGATGGCCACTTCAGACATAGCCTGCATATGAATCACCCTACTACAGGTGAGGGGAGTACATCATAAGACCCATGAGCCATCCCTTATGCCTCGTAGGCTGGTTGCCCTCCAGAGGCCATATCCTTAAGGAGTGTGTGGTCTACTTGTAGTTTCCCCGTTAAGGTAGGGGATGGACTGATGTAAGGTGTTGACCAATCAAAGTGCAGAGGTGACAAAACCTATTGGAAAACTCCTTATAGCTTATGAGCAGAGGGGAGATAGTTTGAATTTGTGTACATTGCTTACTATTCATACTTTTGAGAGGAGTGCTTTATGCAAAGAGTCTTGCCCTTACAGTTTGTGAGCAGAGGGGAGCACTTTCTCAACACACCGTTTGATCAGCATAAGCACATTGGAAAAGAGGTTTTTCATTTACTCGAGTCATGCTTTTTTGCACTTTCAAAAAGAGCACTTTTTACAAGAGTCTTGCCCTTACAGCTTTTGAGCAGAGGGGTGCGCTTTCTAAACACACAGTTTGCTCAGTATAAGCACATCAAAAAAGGCGTTTTTCATTCATTCGAGCTATGCTTTTTTTTGAATAGCAGTTGGTTTATTTTAGATTTTTTTTAACAAATAGTCTTAAGTTTTTTCTGAACTTTGGGTAAACGCATCACAAGCAGTTCATTTACGGTGCTCATTTTGAATACTTAAAAATTGCTTGCAGCTTGCACAAGGTATAATTGCACTTTTTGTACAAAGCACTGCACTTTCAAGGCCCCTTTGCATGAACCACTATTGATATATCAGCCATCTGAATAATGAGAATTGGGTTAAAATTTACACTACAAATTGAGTTTTTAGATTCTATTTCTGCTGACAATACAAAATTAAGTTCCACGTGAATAATTTGAGATTTCTGCATAGTAATCTACAACAAAGGAGTTTACAGAAAAGAATAAACTTACAAGTTTTACTCTGTTTTGTGTTGCTTTGGTGCTAGTATTTACTGACACAGTGGAGGAGGTAGTAGTTTGTTTCCTATGCAACCAAAGTGCATGTCACAGTCCCAATGTCATTTTTGGTGTTTTCTTAATAAATGCATGGCTGAGGCCATTTTATCAAAGCATTGTGTATGTCTACATTTATTTGGGTGAGAAGAGAAATGTGGCCTGCTAAGAAAAACCCCTATTCAGGAACCAAGCTTGAAAGGAGCCAATTAATAGTACCTCTTCCTCATTCTCAGGGTGGCCACATTTTTATGGAAAGACACAATTGTTCCATGACGTTCTTGGACAGTCCTGTTCTTTCCTTAATCTTTGTTATTGGCATTGCATCTCCAGTCATGGTCTCTTTATGATTCTTGGCCAGAATGTCAAAGCTTGAGGAATGGCTAAATATAACTACAACCATGCAGTCAAAATGGATTCATGGAAACTTTCTCCATCTGGTGAATGATAGCAATTAGCACTAATAAAATACAATTTGAAATTAATTTGAGTTGTATCCATGGTTACCCATACTTTGATGATGGTTTTCAATAAAAATGCTTACTGGTTTCTTCATATATCATTCCTGAAGAAGACCTTAAGGTCAAAATGTAGATTTTTAATTTTTATTTTCTGTTTGTAGCATGCAGTTAATTTAACACATTCACTGAAGGAGCAAAGTATACTTGTATTCTGCCTTTTACAGTGTTGTTGAATGCATAGCCTGGAAGCTAGTACTGAAAACTAAGAATCCAATTGATTATATTTTGGGTTCAGTTTAGGACTAAAATATGTATGATGGTCCTAGTTAAAATGTAAACACTGTGTGTTATTATATCTTTCCCACTACAGATTGTTTAATTTGCAGTTCTCTATAAAGTGTGTCTACTTGACCTACGCCTCATCTCTGAGTAGGATCAAAAGCTCTGTAAAAAAAATATGGGGATCTAGGTTGCAATTGGACCAATCTCAAGTGTAAAGGCCAGATACCAAGATATAATATTGTCATTTATTTACATCTGTTCAACTTTTATTTGTCTTAATAAGACTTCTTGCCTCAGCCCTGGCATGGATGGACCACCACATAGGTGAAAGAGTAGTTCAGATTACATACTCCTTCAGTCCTCGACCTCTCATGTGAGACTGTCAACAAGGGTGCCAATGAGCCCTAATCATGGGTTTGTCTTTTATTTAAATATAAAACATTTCAGCTGTGCCCATACTGCCCTCCACAAGGCCACAATGCCATGGTGGAAGAGCTGGAAATGAGTGTTTACAAGACAGTCAGTCACCACTGATCAACTATTAGGATGCAGGAAGGGGCTTATATGATTGGAGTCTGTGATATTTGGTCCTGCCCTTGGCATACCCCTACTGCAGCTATGTAAGTGAGCAGAATCTTGTTGAGATGGGGCAAGCTGGACAAGTGGTGGTTGTGTCCCTGCACTTGTGTTTAAATAAATTGGCAACATACTTGAAATGTTTTGAGCCTTTCTGGAGTTTATGCTTTTTACTCCTTCCACAGACAGTGAGTGACTTACATGGGTGTGTGGCAGTTCCACCCTCAGAATGCACCAACTGTTGTGCAGCCCGTCATTAGGGTGCCAATCACGCAAGTTGTCAATCATGTTTCATGTGGGGGGCTGTCCCCCCCGTACCCCCTTACTTAAGATTCCAACCCTGGGGGGTGGACCTCTGAGAGGGGGGACAACTTGCGGGTTTGGTGCCCTAATGATGGGTGCACAATGGCCAGTGCTCTGAGGGTGTGCTGTGGTGTGAGGCAGATGCTTGCTTGTTGTGGTCATATGTGGAGGCTGGCTGCCCTCCTGCTGCACCCGACCCTGCACCCAAGAGCTAGCAATCTTTCCTGTTCATGTTGAGATGTGACCTTATGTTGTTGGGATCAGAGATATTTTGTGCCATGGAAGGATCTACACCAGAGGAGAGCCTTTCTGTGCAGCTGTGTACTGTGAATACTGTCCTATATGCTTATTTAAGAAATGTTATGGGTAACAGAAATAACAAATTTGGCTAAGCAGTGTGATTAAATGTTTTAACTCATGAAGACATGGATATTACTGATCACGTAAGAACAATTGATGATAAAGGGAATTTATGGTTAATCATAACTGACTATAGTGAATAAGAAATTCTGAAAAAAAGATTGCCCTTGGTTATCCATGACCTGTCTCTGGGTAATATTTACTATCAGTAATTGTCCATGAAAAATCATGGTTAACTTCATGGACAATCTAGAAAGGACTGGAGTTACTAACAATGTTTTATCCATAGCTTAACCATACATAGCCATGGCTTATCCATGTGTGTCAGTACACAGTGAAATAATAGTTTTTTTTCTGATATCAAACTAAAAATCCATCACGTTTAAACATTTTGTTTGAGAAGTTGGAAAGATACAGAAAACAAAAATAAAATTCCATAAAAATTTGTACAGTCTGTTTTTCTTACAGCAGTATAAGATGTTTGATAAACTTAAAAACATGTGAAACTGTTCATAAGCAGGTGAATAAGAAAATGCAGTAAGACAAAGGAAGGAAAGAAATGGTGGTAAGAAGACAAGGTGGATCCAAAGAGCATGTAGCCTTGTGAGTGAGGGAAGATTGGTGTTTAACCAAAATTTGAAGAGGTTATTGGTATAAAAGACTCTGCTTATGAGATTTGGGCAGGCAGAACTGTTTAGCTTCTCTTTGCGGTCCTGTCACCAAAACCTCACACTCAGAGTCTCTTATACCATAAGAGTCAAACCTCACACTCAGAGCCTCTTATTCCATAAGAGACAAACCTCACACTCAGAGTCTCTTATACCATAAGAGACAAGCCTCACACTCAGAGTCTCTTGTTCCATGAGAGAAATGCATTGGAAGCCATTTTAAAGCAGCAGTATTCATTAGTCACTGTGTAGTTTTTACAGTATTAATGTTTTTTAGTAAAAGCAACCATATATCGTATCGGCACCCACCATACCAGGGGATCAAAACCTCAGCTTCTGCAAATCCCACATTGCTGCACAACACAAGGCCAAAGATTATTTGCTTACTGGGCTGCTAGTTGGTACAATGGTCTTCCCAGCGACATCTCATCGTCACTATCGCTCAGCACTTTTAAGACTCGGCCCTGCCTAACATTCACTGCCTCCAACCTCTGTGACTGTTGTGGCTAAACATGTCTTTTGGTTCCATAGCTGAAGATGCCTTTTTGGATCCACATCTACTCCTGCACTTTGCCAGCACCCCTCCCATCTTCATCTCCCCTGCTGACCCATGACAAATGCCACCCGGCTGCACTAACTCTATTCTTACCTGCCTTCCACCACTCCTCTCTCTGTCCCCCCCACCTACCTCTCCTTTTCTCCCATCTACTTAGTCTCCCTGATTTCACCCTCCTCCTTTCCCTTCCCCTTCCCAAAGTTTCACCTTATTGTTCTTTTTTCCTCTACAAGACTATGTGTTTTCCTTTTTTATTTTATAAACTGTTATCTTTGCTTATGTTTGTCTCAATTGTACCAATGATGTGGAACCTTTGTAAAAGAGCCTCGGCTCAAAGGTATTTGTAATCCTAGGACAAATAAATAAAAAATAAATAAAATAAATATATCGATTTGTTCTTTTCATTTTCTTTAATTCCTGAATGAAGATACAGGATTTGGAAATGTTTATGTTTCTCATTCCCATGCCATGCCCCCCATAATTAAATTAAATATCTTGGTGCAGTGCTGTGCTGCTTACCCTCATAAACATGTGCTTATACCATCGTAATCCATCCACAACATGAATCTAGTATTTACATTCAAAAGATTGCCTCAGCTAAAGAAATTTTTACAAATTGTGAGTCACCTTCAAGAACTTGACTCATTAATTCAAAAATTTGCCATAAAAGTTGATTTAAAAATATCTGACAAATATTAAAAATATCCTAATGATGTGTCTAAGGACATCAGAAATACATTTTTGATAGAAAACTATATGATGGCATTTTTTGCCGACTAACAAATACTGCTGCTTTAATTTATATAAAATGGTTTTAAAAGTAAAAACCAAAAACCTAAAATCTGAACCATGCAGTAATGTGAAATCAATACACAGTCCTGTGACTAGATTGCTTGTTTGATGCAGTCCATTGTGTGAACAATATTGTTTCTAGTATGTTTTAATTCATTCTAGCATGAACGTGTACACTGATAATACAATATCAGTTGCAGAGAGACTTATGGCTATGTCTGTTCATCCTCTTAGGTAGACTCACCAGAGTTCTCACTAACAGTCAAAATGGAAGACCCTAAGTCCCCAAAGCAGCAGCTCCAAACATCAACTAAAGGAGGATTCTCATAAGCTGGGAGGTTGGACGGTGCTTCCTACCTTCATTCCTATTGGTTTCTTAATACTAGTGGGCACTTCTGACATTATTCCTCAATACTGCAGGACTCTGTTGTTTGCAGCTGTCACATCTGGATGGGGTGTATTTCACATATACAATACTTATGTTTGTAAATGGTGTTAGGTCTCCTGTTCACTCAGCATGGAGAGTCTGGCATGTGTCATTGTGGGGGGATAATCTCTGAGGCACTTCCCATTCATGACATCATGGGTTGTGTACACCTGATAGGTTGCTTGATGCACATGTGACTTGAAGAAAGTCCATCCCCCACCTGAGAGGGGGGTCTGCTCTCCTAAGGTCAGTTCTTATGTGCATCGAAACAGGTTGCAAGCACACCGTAGAGCTCCAGTGTGTGTTTCTTGTAAAGAACAAATGTTTATTATAAAGAACAACTTCATTACTAAGGTAAGAAGTCACCTGGCTAAGCCATTTATTAATATCCTACAACAAAGATTAAACAAGACCACAAGAGTATGTTTCTGCAGATATGCACCTGTTTAAAATTGCAAAACTGTCAATCTTAGAAATGTTAGCACTGTGGCTTCTACTAGCGTTGGTTGTCTAGGACAATGTTAGCTGAGAAATTGCCAGCACAGTGTTCAAATTATGAACATTATCGCATTGTGCAACTATAGAGATTATTAGCTACCTGAACTCCCCTGCTAGCGGTGCCAGGAACTAAAATAATGTCTGACCCACATAATTGAACACAAAATCTATGCAGTGATTTACATGAGGTAATATAATAAATAATCACCAACAAGAATTTGGTGACCCTGCTAGCCTCACTAACTTGTAAAAAGGCACTCTCAAACTCACCCAGAAAAGCTTACTTGCACTGGAAAATGATTAAAATGCCTCAGCTGGATTCAGACATTACTGGAGTTCGGTGGCACTAAATCAAAGCAGCCGCAACCACCTTGTGCTATTTTCTACACAAAAACAGTCCCACAGAGAAAAGAAGTTCTAGGGACCAAAATGGAGCCATCCAAATGTTTCCTTATGGCCCCAGTTTCTCAAACAGCTGCTAGCAGCATGACCATCCCCCCTACTTCTTTCTAGTTTACGAATCTCCTGCTATATGAGAGTTGCAAGCTGACTGGCTCTCAGCTCTCGCGAGATTTTGGCCACCATCTTAGATGAGGATAAACAAACAAGATTTGACTAAATCCAGCATATCTTGCAGTGGAGAATGGAGCTAGCTATTGCTACAGTTTCTCAAGGCAAAGTCCCCTAACTTATTGACCATGAGAGGGAACTGAAAAAACATTTTTTACAGAACAAAAAATGCTTTTGCCCCAAACTGTATCCTGTTACAATAGCAGCCAGCACTGCAGAATTCCCTCACTCAGTTTATCACAGCCCAGGCAAGGTTTAGCTAAAGCAGCCTGCCCCCCTTTAGATAACCAAGACATACAAAAAGGGCCAAAAATGATACACAGCACTGTACTATACTGGGTGAACATACAAGGAGGTTTGATTAAGTAAGTAAGTAAGTAAAATGTCTTTTTAAGTGCTTTTCAGAAAATTAAAGTGCTGTACAAATAACAACATTTTAAATAAGCATTAAAACAATAATAAAATCATGGAGGATGAAATACATATGAAAGTACTACAACTAACTATAGTATTTTTTTTTTAAATAACTATTTGGGAAATAGTGAACTTTAATAGTCATTTATTTCACTAATATTCAGTTGCTTTTTCTCTCTTAAAGGCACAATCACATATTAATTAAGGAGCTGCTACTATGTGCTGTGGGTGACAAAAGTAATGCATACCAATGTGAATGCATGACTTCGTCCTATTAATTTAATAAAAAAGGGCTGGAACAAGATAATTTATCACATTTCTGAAATGTAAAGGATCCAAAATTTAAAGGATGCTAACAGAGTCATGTATTGTTTGAGATCTATCACAGATGACCAAACAGATTCCACAGCCACAGTTACTTGGAAACCCCTACCAGCGGTCCCAGGAGCTCAGTACATTAGGGACTACTACATAATTAAAGGCTCTCATTCCTTACTTGGGCGTATTATCTGAGTTCCCCTACGTCCGGTTCAGAACAAGCATACCACCTTACTAAGATGCCTGATGACCTGGAGCCCTGCCAGCAGCTCCAGAGTCTATACATTGTTAAATGAGCAAGTGGCCACTTTAGAACATCTGAAGTACCCTGCCAGCACCCCAGACTTCTAAAATACTAACTAATGTGCCACAGTTCCCAATTACAAGCATAGTAACACTCGAAGTGCTGACTCAAGACATCACTAAACAACAGTTTCTGAAGCAATTTCTCAGTCCCTCTGTACCTCATCTCAATATGACATGTTCTCTAGCCCTTTTTTATGGCACATTATGTCTTTTAAACTCACCACCTTCTTCTATCAAAAGGTAGAGGAAAGTCCTCTATAATCTACCTGACCAAAACGTCATAAACAACTAGGTTTTATGAGGAGGAGTAGCACTGAGAAACTAACCTAACTTGCCTATCCAGATCGGCAGCCGCAAGAAAGAATGTTGCAAGACTTGCTGCTGTGATCTCGGAAAAGCTCTCCACTCACCCCTTACCCATGCGGGATTAAGGGTGTAGGTGGCCGCCAGACAGGAGACTGACTGAGACTTGCTGCTGCGGAGAGTGTAACTATGCTCATAAACATTCAACCAGCACAGAGCACATTTGTTAAAATCACCAACTGATCTGCAACAGCAGACCACAGCATGAATAATTAAATGTAAGGGCAACGATTTTGAAAATCAGTTAACAATGGGGAAAACACATTGGGGGCAGCACCATTACCACAGCTGTGGGCAAAGCAGCATAACACTGAGCCACTCACTCACTCTAATCACATTTAAAGGGACAGTGTACACTTTAATGCACAGGCTCAGCATTAGCCTGCACAGTGCAGAACATTATTGATTACTGTGCAGGGGAAGAATAAAAATACACCCTCTCATTGTACTTTCTCAGCTTACTGCAGGGCCAAAACAAAGAGCCACAGCTGAACCAAGGTTGCAGCACACCCTACATCTCCAGCATATTTAACCAAATCTAGAGGGAAAGGTAAGACTCATAATATTTCACTATAAGCCATACATACAAGAATTATAGGACAATTGCCACTAAATACAGGATGCTATCAAAATCCAGCATTCTGGTTATCAGTTTGTGCATATACCACAAGAATATACCTGGCAAAAAGTATAGAAAACTAATGTATGATGTATAGCTTCTGAGTATATCACAACATCGGTTTACAAGACTTTTAAGTAGAACAGTGCAAGTTACAAGTAAGGAGACTGACCACCTGGAAGCCCCTGCTAGCAGTTCCAGGAGCAAACTACTAAGTATACACTGGCCCTTATAATGTAAGGCAAATTACTACCTGGATACCCCTGCTAGCGGTTCCAGGAGCAAACATCCATAAAGTATCCACTGAACCTTATAATGTAAGGAGATTTGACTACCTGGATACCCCTGCTAGCAGTTCCAGGAGCAAACATCCATAAGTATTCACTGGGTCTTATAATGTAAGGAGATTTGACACTGCAGATACCCCTGCTAGCGGTTCCAGGAGTAAACGTCCATAAAGTATTCACTGGGCCTTATAATGTAAGGAGATTTGACTACGTGGATACCCCTGTTAGCGGTCCCAGGAGCAAAAGTCCATAAAGTATCCACTGGGCCTTATAATGTAAAGAGATTGACTAACTGGATACCCCTACTAGTGGTTACAGGAGCAAACGCTTCCAAAAAAAAAAAAAGGCTCATCAAATGATCTGTATACGGAGAGCAAGGCAAATATCAACCTGGCACCCCTTAGAGCAGTGTCTCCATGTAGGACAGTGGCCCTTCTTTCATTCCAGGTATCCCAGTCTCTGTGACATGTCACCATTCAAATAGCCTCTAGCTCCATGGTGGAACCTGACTGAAATGTGGCTTTCCATGACCTCAATGATACTGGTGTACCCCATACAGGGTATTTAAGGCTGTGGACCAACATGGAGCCAACCAAAATGTTTTTTATGGCCCCCAGGTCCGTAGAAATGCCCAAACAACTTGCTCCTCTTCCCCTTCCAGTCTGAGATCTCGCTCAATGTGGGAGCAGCCCTTTGATTGACTCCCAACTCTCGTGAGACCTCAGCTGCCATCTTTCTGAGGGGCAAAACAGCGGGATCTCGCCATCGTGGAGATCCTGCGATAACTACTGCCTATGCCCCCAACACACTGAAATACAGCAACAAGTGCAAACAGGAGACAAACAGGCTGTTCAGTTAAGGTCTAGAAAGATACCTCAAGGGAAAAGAGGATAAGATACCAAAGACCAGTCAAACAGATCCATTTATCTGCCAGCTAGACAAACATACCGCTCCCATTCCTTTCGAGACAAGACAGGGGCAGTTACAACTACAGGCTACACTACCACAGGCAGCCATATCCACACAGAAAAAAAAAATTGCATCAGATATCAAGCTAGAAGGGTTCCCAAGCAAGGTAGAGGAAATTACCCCCGCAGAACCCAGTTGAAACAACAACTACTATTGCTACAAGCAACACCAAAACATTCCAGTCGGTGACCAACTACTACTCATCATGCAAGCATGGGAGCAAACCACACAAGACAGGTAGGTCCTACAAGTAATAAGACTAGGATATGTGATAACTTTCTCGCATACCAACAAAGAACCTTCTAGTCCTATTCCCTGTGCCGAAAAACACATTACCCTGACACAAGTCCAAACAGTACTGGCAGACTTACTGCACAACAAGACCATAGACAGGATAACACATTACAAAACAGGGAAAAGAAGGATACTCCATATTTGACAAGGTACCAAAAAAAAAAGGGGACCAGAGGGCTACGCCCAGTTCTGGACCTTAACAATTCTGTACAATTCAAACCCTAGAAATGGAAACAATCAGGTCCACCCTCATGGTTATAAGCTCAGGAGATTACCTAACTTCACTACATTTGTAGGACACATACATCACATTACAAATTCTGTCGATTTCACATATTGGCAAAACGATGCCAATACAAGTGTTACCATCAACTCCAAGCGTGTTCACGATGGTAAAAGAGTTAGGGCATACAAGTAATACCCTATTGAACGACCGGCTGATCAAGACCAGAACAATACAACAGTCTGTTCGAGAACAAATGTGGTAGCACACTGCCTACAAAATCACAGCTGTGCAATAACCTATCAGAAAGCTACCCACCATCCCCAGTAAGCCTATAGATAGTCTAGGCTCACTGATCGACACAAATCCGGGTCTCGGCAACCCAGTAAATGCCCAAGTCCATTCAATTATTGCACAGACTACACAATTGCAGAAACACAGAAATACAGAACTTCAAGCAGTTTCACAAGTACTGGAAGTAATGTCATCATTGATAGACATAGTGCCACGGGCCAAGTGCAACATGACACCTCTCGTACCATTCTTGAGCAAACAGGGCCCAGCGCATGACATAGGCTTGGCACAGACATTAACACTTTCACCCTCCCTGATGGTACTAGAATCTTCCAGACATGGATGAGAACTACAGGCACACTCGTGCAGACCCGTGCAGACAGTGTAGCCTAGTGGTTAAAGCACTAAGCTGTAAACTGAAATTCCCTTTACCTTTCCTAACATTTTACACTGACAGAATATCTCTTTCACCTATAATGTCATTCTGACCGATAGTATCATTGACAGTCCACATCAACCAAACTATTGAAATATCTACAGAACCCCCTCACGGGGAAATACAGAACAACCCTCAGCTTACAATGCTGGGTGTGAAAAGGATACTTAACACACTCCTATCAAAGACAGAGGAAATATACAAAACAGACTGTAATGCTGCATGGAAAAGGAAAACCAGCTTCAAAATCATTGATTGCCATGTACCTTAAAACACCAATCACGGAACCATACAGAGTGAATAACTCGACTGCACCAAGAAATCTGAAGGCTCACTCTACCAGAGCAATCGCAACTTCCTGGGCAGAGCAAAATGGGAATACTGCAGAGGAAATCTTTAGCAGCATGTAAGGACTAGGTACAAGACAACACGTCTGACCCACCCTAGCAGAGGATTACTGCTTTTTAATGACCCATGATGTCATGAATGGGAAGTGCCTCAGAGATTATCCCCCACAACGGTAGTTTACTCACCTGGTAAAGGTGATTGTGGGGGAATACATCTCTGAGGCACTCCACATCCCACCCAACAGATGTGTGAAAGACTCAATAAGTTTTCATACTTTGTATGAATGTATGATACTCGCTATTACAAATTAGCAGGTTTGGACATCACCGACGTCTATATGTATAGTGTAATAACAAAATAAAGTTACACAACAATTTTCTACTGTTAAATGGTCACTACATATCTACACTCATTAACAGCAAAAGGTATTAACAGATTATTGTTACAGATACAGCTTTGGAATACATTGAACTGACCTTAGGAGAGCAGACCCCCCCCCCCAGGTGGGGGATAGACTTTCTTCAAGTCACATATGCATCAAGCAACCTATCTGGTGTACACAACCCATGATGTCATGAATGGGGAGTGTCTCAAAGATGTATTCCCCCGCAATCACCTTTACTAGGTGAGTAAACTACCATTATCAATCCCCCTCTCTCCTCCACCCTTTATGGCTAAGGTAAGGTGACAGAAACTCACCCACAATGGGAAGATGCCAAGGGAAAAAAAGGGAAAAATACTAAATGCATCCCTTTTACTAGTATATTAGGAGTTCCACAAAGTTCTGTCTTAAATTCACTCTATTCCTCAATATTATTTATTTATTTATTTTGAATTTTGATGACCAGGTAGGCCCACTGAGATAAGCATATCCCTTTTTCAGGGGCGACCCGGGGAAGTACATTTCCAGTAGGTACAGTTCAGAATAAGTGTTACAATGAGAAGTCAACACAACAAAAAAAATTGTAAACAATAGTACGTAAGTGCTAGAGTCAATGTACAATATATGCAACACAGACAAAAGTTGAGAGGGATAGGAAGTGTTAAGCAATACCAACTCTTTCAACATACATAGATATCAGAGAGCCAAACTGACTTGTTATGGTATAAATGAGTACATTGACAGCAATTCTCCATGGCGCAGGATGTACATGCCTTGGGTGCATATCCCACCCATGGAGGTCAGCACCCAGGGACCACTGCACAGTGGCTGTATTCTCAGCCACTGACCATCACATGGTCCCCATGGTGCATAGGTGCATGGGCGCACATCTGCAGACATGGGCGGGCATCTAATGGGATGCCCAGCCCCGGTCCACCATTGGATCACCTGCACCCCGGGGTGCAACAAATGTCAGGCAGCTGCTGTGCAGCCACGACATTTGAGCAGGGGTGCTTGGTCAGCTGCCCCGGCTCACCATGTGCAACCATGGGCTGGGGAGGCATGTGGAGGTCCTATACATGCTCCAACATCCCCGCTGCTTCTGGTGGTGGCTTCCCAGGGAAGGGTGTACCAGCTACATCTTCCCTCAGGATGTGTAGCCTGTGCCCCCTCACCCAGCACTCCACGCTTTCCAGAATGGTGTGGAGTGCGGGCATGCCCCCTGGACCACCACCTTTATGAATCTCAGTGTGCGGGCAAGGGATTGGGTGCAAGTCAGCCCCATGCCACCTTGGAGAATTGGGCACAGGGGCTGCGGTGGCTGCAAAGTGTCTATGCACCCCAGATATGCGGTGCGTAGACACTTAGCACATTGGAGAATAGCCACCAATATGTATAGTGCATGGCAATGTTAAGCATATGATATATGAACTTAAACTGTAGAGCAGAGAGCAAGAGAGTGAAAAATAAAGGGCAAGCAGTGCAGAATATTGAGAAATTGCAAGTGGGTAGAGGGGGGAGGATGGAGGTAAGGAGAAGGACTTAGTTACAGGCACAGATAGGCGGGGGAAAGAAGAGATCTTTGAAGAATTTTTTGAACTGGGGAAGAGTCGTGCAAGAAAGTATTTCCTGTGGCAGGTTATTCCATTTCTGAGGTGCTAGGGAGGTGAATGATTTCCTGCCTATGGCCAGCTGTGTTTTGGGGAGGCTTAGCAGAGGGAGGTGAGAAGAGTGTAGACACCTAGTAATGGGTTTCAAGCTGAGCAGGTTAGTGAGGATAGATGGGGGGAAGGTGGACAAGTTTGAAGGTTGTACATTTATTTATTTATTTAAAGGTTTTACCAGGAAGGCATGCTGAGCAGATAACTGCTCGATTCCGGATGCAACCTGTTATATGTGAAAAGATCATACCTTAGGTTCTTTGCATGGTATGCTAGACAAAGAAAGTAACAACAAGTAGAAGTGATAAAAGTGTATTACAATACTCATGCTATAACAAGTGAAGCAAAACAATCACAAGGGAGCTGATTTCCCACCATTCCTCGAGTATGGTCTCTTTCTTTCCGAGGAGCTGGTGTGCATACAATTATATATGACTGATAAGAGTGCAGTTACAGATATGATAAACATACAGCATTGGATAAGGCATGTAAATAAGGTGGTTCCCTTGGGCAATTACATAGGAAAGAAAGTTGCAAAGTAAGGAAGAATCTCTGAATCTCTGAACAAAGAAAATTCATAGTCAGCAAACTGTTATCAGTTCTTATTTCCAGACAGTGAGTTTGGAAATACTTGCAAAGTAAACACAAAAGCACACAACGTGTCACAATAGTGGAAAACTACAAAATATAAGTGATTATGAGTATAGCAGAATATATGTGGAAACTAGAAAAAGTATATATGGCAGAAACATGTCATATAGGTAAAACATTATGAGACTGTGGTAAGGCACTAATACTTATAGGTGTATAAGGTTATGGTTACATGTGGGTCAGTTGGTGGTATATAACCCAGGCATAACAGACCTGGGGGCAGGGGGAAAGGAGAACATGCATAATGGATAACTGGCCACGATTTACAATCAACATCATAAAACATACATAGATTAAGAGCAGTATAATGCGTATTGGGTATTGTCCATTCTTACATCAACATCATGAATCAATATGGATTAAGTGTAGTCCTTAAATAATTGTACGAGGCAATTGTCAATGGAAAATGCAGTCCTCAATTAATTGCATAAGGCAAGTGACAATGGAAAGTGGTACAGATACAATAAAAATGCAATGAATTGCATGGAGGCCTTAGAGGCTGTCAGCACCTACAGCTGATGTGGGTACAGGTGCAGGTGGAAGAGAAATAAGCTTTGAGAAGAGAGTTGAGGTTCTGCCAGTGGGGTTGCTGTATAGCCAGGGGGAGTGAATTCCACAATTTGGGCATTCGATATGTGAATACTGACTGGCCTGCCGAGGTGGTCATGCATGGGATGGACAGTAGACATGAGTCATTGTTTCTGAGCACATACCCCAGGGGAGTAGAGGCTGAGAGTATTGAGGTGAGATATGGAGGGAGGGACTGTGCCCAATATTTAGCCATGATGCTAGCACAGTGTGAGAGGTGCCTGTCCTGAAGTGAGGGGAGTTCAAGGGTCTGGTATAGGACACAGTGGTAAGTGGAAGGGGGACAGTCAAGGGCAAAATGGCAGAAGAAGTGGAAGAGGGAGTCCGGTCTGGTTAGGGTGGACTTTGGGTCAGCACTGTAAACTACATCACTGTAGCTGAAACTCAGTAGAATCAACTTCTGCACAATAGCTCAGCGAGCCCGCAGAAGGATGCAGCCACGATTGCAGTACAAAGCTCCCAACTTGGGGTGAAGCTTTTTGTGGATAGCATCAACATGCGCAGAGAAGACCAGGTGCTGGTCAAGCCAGACCCCAAGATATCTGCATGTAGTGCAAGTCTCAAGAGTAGTCCCACCCAGGGGGTGGAGGGGGGGTGGAGGGGAACCTTGAAAGTCTCTGTCTTGGCCGAAGGTCATGGAGATGGTTTTCTTGGCATTGAGAAAGAGCTGATTTGAGTGAAACCAGCACTGAATTTCATTGAAGTCTTGCTGGAGTCTGGTCACCACATCAAAGGATGGGGGCCAGATGTGTACAGTACTGTGTCATCAGTATACATGTGAATGTCGGTGTGTGGGCAGACAGAGGGCATGTCATTGAGGAAGATGGAGAAGAGGACCGGGCCAAGGACTGAGCTATGGGGTACACCAGAGGTAACAGGGAGGGGAACAGAGGTGGTGCTACCAATTTGGACAGACTGGGATCTGCCTATCAAGTAGGAATGAAACCAGCTGATGGCCGCACTTGATAGCCCTGCAAAAGAGAGCTTCTTTAGAAGAAGGGAGTGGGATACAGCATTGAAAGCTTTAGCCAGGTTGACAAATATGGCAGAGGTGATGTGACCAGTGTCCATCCCAGTGAGCATGGAATCAGTGAGCCTTAGGAGAAAGCTGGTGATGGAGTGGGACTTCCTAAAGCCAGACTGGTAGGGTGTGAAAAAAGAAGAGGAATCAAGATAGGCAGAGAGTTGAGAAAGGGCAGTGTTCTTGGATTTTAGCCAGTAAAGGAAGGAGGGAGATCAAGCAATAATTCCCTGGAGAAGAGGGGTCGCCACCTTTAGGAAGGGGGATGACAGTGGCATGCTTCCACTCGGTGAGGATAGCGGCTAGAGAGAACGATAGGTTATATAGTAAAGCCGGGGGGAAGCGGCTATGGCTGGAGCCAACAGGCATAGTAGCTTGGAGTCCAGCCCAGTGGAACATTTGCCCTTGGAGGGATTAAGGGTGATCAGGGCTTTGTACACTTCATCCAGGGAAATTGGACAGAAAGCAAAAGAGGGGTGAGCTGGAGGCCCTTGTTTAGGGGGGAAGGGGATTGCAAATCAGGAGTAAGATTGGATAAAAGTGACAAGGTATATACTGTAAAGGAGTTGAAATGAGAAACCACTGTGAAAGGGTCTGTGAGCGTGGAGCAATTTGCATTGAATGTCGGGGTGGGGGTCTGCAAAGGAGGAGGAGAGAATAGTGAGTTAACCACCTTCCAAAATTTAGTTGGCTGACTTAAATTAGTGTGAAAGGAGTCTTTGAAGTAATTGGCTTTTGCCTTACGGATTTGACTTGTACAGGCATTGCATATAGAACGATACTTTTGTCGATGTATGGGTGAGCCCGAGCTCTTGGCCAACTTCCAGGCCTGATCCCTAGCCCTGAGGAGGGCAGTGATGCTTGCAGAAATCCATGGCAAGTGGGCGCTTCTCACCTAAACACGTCTGAGTGGGGCATGGAGGTTCCAGACCGCGATGAACCTGGACTTGAAAAACTCCAAGGCAGAGTTGATTGAGGTAGCCCGTAGGATGTATGACCAATCTATGCTAGCCAGGTCAGTTAGGACAAATGCCAGGTCCAGGGATTTAAATAATTATTATTTATTTATTAATGGAAATCGGAATTACAATCCTTTGAGCCATAGACTCCTTTGCAAGGGCTCCACATCATTATTTACAGACATTTGTTACAACACAGTGTTACAGACAGTTATTACAACAAGGTGATACAATGAGAAATATAATACAGAGTAGTAAACATACTAGCAGCATAGCTAAACATCAAAGGGAAGAGTAGACCCTGAATCAGAATAACATTCAAAGGGTGTGAGACCCAGAGTCAAGTAGCATACATGAAACACTCAGTGAAATTAACTAAGGTCTTGTATACAAAGCTACAACCAGGTTCCATTGAGCACAGGCAGGGGAGTTTAGGTGCAATCACAGGCCGAGCCCTTAAGGAGGAACTCCCTGAGGCAGGTTTTGTAGGGACCAATTGTAGGTAAGGCTGAGATGGAGATAGGGAGGCCATTGAGTCATAGAGGGGCTCTGTGATAGAAGGCTCTTTTGGCCAAGAGCAGTCCTACAGCAGAGGACCAGATAAGGAGCTTTGGATGAGCTCCTGGATACCCTTTGTTGGGGAATGGACTGGATAAGGGTGTGGAGAACTGGCGCGGAGAGTTTAATGTGGATCTTCTTAGCCAGTAGACAGGTGTGATATTTTAGACGGCCCTCAAAATTTAGCCAATTGGTACGACTATAGAGATCACACATATGGGTCCATCTGTTGCTGCCCATTACAAGGCAGCAGTCTTTGTTCAGGGCAGTCTTTATTCTGCACAGGGCAGTGACATCTGCAGCCCTGTAGAACATGATCCCATAGTCTACAACAGAGAGGATAAAGGATTGCACAGCTAGATGGAGGGCAACTGGGGATAGGCAGTGTTTGAACCTGTAGAGTAGGTCAATTCTGGTGTCGATGGTGGTTCTTAGATCGTGAATATGCAGGTGGTAGGCAAGGGATGAGTCAAGAGTAATGCCCAAATATTTGAAGAAGTTTGCCAGCTCGATCAAGGAGCCTTGGTGATTGTGAACATAAGGATGAGGTCCCTGATGGGGGTTTTGGTGATGAGAGAAAACCATTGATTTGTTTTTTGTAGTTGAGGATTAGCCTATGCTCTGTGAACCAGGTTTCCATTTCTGTGAATGATTTTTGAAGGGTTTGTTGTAGTATGGAGGGATTAGGGTGGTTTGTGAAGATGACGGCGTCATCGGCATAGAGAAGTAAATGACTTGAGCAGGCATTGGGCAAGGAGTTTAAGAAGAGGCTAAACTAGAGTGGACCGAATATAGAGCCTTGTGGGACTCCTGAACAGACTGGGAGGTAGGTGGAGAGGGTGGTGTTGATTTTGACCTGCTGGGTCCTGTCACTTAGGTAGCTCATAAACCAGGATGTGGGTTCAGGGGCTAGACCCAGGGAAGCCAGTGAGTTAAGTAGGAGGGCATGGTTGACCATGTCAATTGCCTTAGCTAGGTCTATATAGACAGACCCAACTAAGTGTACATGGTCGAGGGCCTTGTGTATGAAGGTGATGTATTCTAAAAGGGCTGTGGTGGTGCTGTGACCCTTAAGGGAACCATGTTGTTCAGGGCACAGGATATTATATTTGATTAGGTAGTCTGAGAGCTGTTCAGCCACCACTTTTTCAAGGGCTTTAGAGAGGGGAGGTAATATGGAAATAGGACGGTAATTCTTGGAAGAGGTACGGTCTCCAGTTTTGGGGATGCGGGTAATGACTGCCTGTTTCCAGGGAGTGGGAAACTGCTCTAGACAGAGGAAGAGGTTAATGATCTTGGTTAAGGGGACGATGACTGTATTGAGAGTGAGGCGAAGTAGTTTAAGGTCCAGTGTACCCCCGCTATGGCATGACTTACCCAGGACCTTGGAGGTTTTGGCTTCTCACGCAGATATGACACAAAACCGGAAAGGTGGGGGGCCGAATGTGGTAGTGGAGAACATTTTGGGGGGGCAGGGTAAAAAAAATTAGCCGGCATCACACTGCTCAGGTCGGAGAAGTGGTGTTTAAGGAGTCAGCTATGTGCAGCAGGTCTTGTGTTGGGATGCCATTCACAGTGAGGAAGGAGGGAGGGAGAAGCGGTTTTCCCACTAAGTTCTTTAATGGTGTTTGTGGAAGGGCCCTGTTTCATCTTCAAATGGTTCTGCCAAAAAGGTATCCTTTGTTTCATGTTTTTTGTATTGTCCACATGTATTTACGTTTTACATGGACTGGCCACCCATGTAGGTTTCTGTTGTTTGTTGTAAAGTCCCCCCCCCTTTTTTTGGCAGTATTCCCGCTTGTGCCAAGCAGTGTTCAGACCTGGGGCTCATATTGTTTAAACCTCTAAAGCCAGTAGCTGTTAATATTTACATTCCATTTCACAGTACTAGGAATAAAAACCTAAGGTTAGCAGTCAGGCTGTAACCATCACGGCGTTTTGCCAATGTTTTATACTCCCAGAAATTGTTAAGCATCCTATGGTGAAAAATGGGTGAAAGAAAATATCCTGTTCAGTCTATCCTGTCTATCGCTGAGCTCCATAGGAAGTTTAGTACAGGTTATAAAGCAGTATAAACAACGGAAGAAAGGTACACTAAAGGAACAGGAATGAAAGCTCCATAATGTACTTTTCTTGTGGCAGCTGCCTATCTGTTGAAAAACAGAGAAAGAAGACACCACAGAGTTTGCCCAGAGGGTGTAATTATTGTCCTTTTCCCCTCTGTGGTGTGGCTTCTCCTTGGTAATATTAATAGAATGGCCCCTCAAAAGTGTGCATTGTCGCACAGTCTGCAAGCTCCGCTACAGTAAAGCAAAACAGTAGCATTTGAAAATGGAGCTGGTTTAGAATGTTGCATATGCAAAAGGTATCATTTAAATACAGTTAAATCTTTTCAAAATGGTTGTGTATATGTCAAAGGCGAGAAATGCTTACCTTAGGCAAAGGGTTATTTACAGAATGGAGAAAGAGCAGGATCCTTCAGCCTATCTCCTGAGCAGTTCTCTAAGAGCCAGCTGGCTTCATTCTCAATAGCTTTATACAGAGATCTGCTGGAGGAGGGGCTTACTGAACAATCCATAGATTTAATTCTGGATCCAGACATGTTTATTTGACTTTGCAGTTGTAAGAATTATATACTGTATTTACTGTCTCTATATGTTTTCAATGTGAAAATATTATAAAAAGGGTCAAAGAAGGTACATAACAAAAAAGTTATCATTTTGTTTGATTGACAGATAGGGCGGACCAATCATAAAGTCCAGCCCTCTATATATTCTGCCCAGAAAGATAGTCTAGTTAGATTCAAACAGGGTGTTGAAGAAGAAACACCCATCCAGACTAGTTACTGCTAGTACTGCAAAGTATAGCCTCTTGCTGTATGTTTATTGTTTTGTCGCTGAAGTTAAGCTGCATTTATTTCATTTCCTTCATTTATTTCTTTTGGTCATTGAAGTCCAATTTTAATTTTTGTTCTGTATACAATAAAATAAGAACTCTAAGCTCTACAATGGTGCATGTGTCCATCTATTACCCCACAGCCCTTCACTCATGGTGGAGTGGTGGGATCAGTTGGTGCCATCTTCTGACTGGTGGGTCTGGACTGAGACCTTGGTGAACAGCCAATGTTACAGGATGAAGCGGACAAAACACAACCTCCTGGTGTGGCTACAAGATCCGTGACAGTGTAGTACCAACTTCCACTGCTATCAGGATTGGATCCAGTGGTTAGAAGGAAAGAGACAAAGCGACCAGCAGGCAAGCCAAAGATGGAAGTCAAAGAAGATAAAACTGAGCTGGGGGCTCAAGCGAGTGGGGAATGGTCGGAGGAGGAAGCACCCCCTCAGGAATCCCAGGAACAACTTAGGTGGTTATGTGTCCGGCATGTCGAACTGGAGAGGCAGAGGGAGAGGGATCACAAGGAAAGTGAGGCACGCTGGACAGATACGCTTCATGCCATCCAGGCACTAAGTGCCAATAGACCTGCTGCCTCCCCTGGTATGGGACAAAAAGACATCAAACTAGTGAAACTGTCTGAAACGGATGATATTGAGGCATACATAACAACTTTTGAGAGAGTGGCCACTGCTTCTTCTTGGCTGAGGGACCAGTGGGTCATTAGGCTGGCCCCATATCTGATGGAGAAAGCCCAGTTGGCCTACAGCCATGTTGACATAGCCCATGCTAATGACTACGACCATGTGAAGTCAGCAATACTGAAATGATATGACATTAATACAGAAACCTATAGATAGAGGTTTAGATCATATAGCTTTCATGCTGCTGACAGCCCTCGGGATGCCTACACCCAACTGAAGGATCTATGCATTAAATGGCTACAACTTGCCACTAGAACCCTGGACCAGATTCTAGAGGCCAACATTTTTGAGCACTTTGTTCACATCCTTTCACAAGATGTTCAACTCTGGGTGAAGGAGCACCGTCCCGAGGCAGCCATCCATTTGGCTGAGGACCATCTGGCAGCAAGACCCCACCGACAAAAAGGTACCATGACCACCAGCTCCCATCAATCTACGGTGAGGCCTAATTCTGTTTCCACTGCACCCAGAAGTAACACCAATACCAATGGGATAAGATCTAACTATAAAGCGGGAAGGGGGTACAACCCAGATATAATCTGCCGGGACTGCAATGGAAAAGGCCATATAGCCAGGTTCTGCCCCAAGAAAAAGTCTGAACCAGCACATCTGGCATTAGCCAATTGGGGACAGTTTACTGTACCTGTTCAAATTGATGGCAAAACCATACAAGGATTATTAGACTCAGGGAGCAAGCAGACTTTAGTCCAAGCCAATGTACTGAACCAGCTTCCAGTAGCTGGAAGGCCAACTACTGGGGTGACATGCATCCACGGGGACATTAATTTCTACCCATTGTTGGAAACAAACTTAACTGCGCAGGGTCAAAGTCAATGATTAAATGTGGGGATTGTGCCAACTTTACTGGTCCCGGTACTCCTGGGATATGATCATCCCGATTTTCAGACCTTGCTCAGCTCTAACGTTTGCACTGCTGTGACCAGATCTCAAGCTCAAGGCAAGGACACATTGGGACAGTTATTTCCCTTTGATGAAGAGGTATATGGGCCATTGGGAAAGAACAGAAAACCAAGGCACCAGAAAGGAAGTGATAAACGTTCATGGACTCAAAGTAAAAACAATGTTGATATCGTTGACATTGAAAAAAAATGTTAGATATGGTCAGAAAGAAGGAATTTAGAGATGCACGGCAGAATAATGTAACCTTACAACCCCTTTTTCCACAGGGTAGAGATGCTGCTGATTCACAACTAGCCAAACATAGGGTACATGAGGGTTTGCTTTATTGTGTATGCACCAACCCTAGAATGGGGGAAGAGACTGAACAACTGTTAGTTCCCCAAGCCTATAGACAGCAATTGTTAAAATTGGCACATGCTATACCATTGGCCGGGCATCAGGGTCAAGACCGTACCCTCAGTTGACTTCTGTACCATTTTTTCTGGACCTGGCATTCATGAACAAGTGTCAAAGTATTGTCAAAGTTGTTGTGAATGCCAGAAAGTTGCCAAGCTAGGTAAGAAGGGCAAAGTCCCTTTGATGCCCATGCCCTTGGTTACTACCCTTTTCTAGAGGATTGCAACAGACATTGCTGGCCCTTTACCTAGAAGTTCTAAGGGTAATAGGTACATCCTCATAGTTAGTGACTACACTACCAAATACCCTGAGGCTGTTCCCCTGTGCAGCATCACTGCCCCAAGAGAATTGCTGATGAGTTGGGCAAAATCTTTAGCCGGGTGGGCATACCTCAGGAAATATTAACAGATCGGGGTTGCAACTTCTGTTCGGTAGTGTTGAAGTGACTCTACCAGACCTTAGGCATTGAAGCCATTCATACAACACCCTATCATCTGCAAACAGATGGCCTGGTTGAGCGCTTCAACCAAACACTGAAAAAGATGATACAGAAGTATGTTCAGGAAGTGGGTAAGAATTGGGATCAATATTTACCATACTTATTGTTTGCATACAGAGAGGTGCCCCAAGCATCTACTGGGTTTTCCTCATTCGAATTACTATATGGGCATAACCCCAGGGGTCCCTTAGATATAGTTAAAGAAGAATGGGAGGAAGGGGAAAACCCTAAATGGTATGATGCCCTCTGAATACATGTGCCAACTTAGACAGAAGCTGGCAAAATATGTTCAGAAGGCCCATGACACCAATCAAAAGCAGCAAACAATCCTAAAGATCCAGTATGATAAAGGGACCTGACAAAAAGAGTTTATGGAAGGTGAAAAAGTCTTATTACTGCTACCATCTTCAGACAATAAGCTGCTTATGAAATGGCAAGGTCTCTATTCAATAGTGAAAAGGATGGGTCCTGTAACCTATGAGGGGGCCCTACATGACAAAAAGCAGAAAAAGCTCATTTATCATGCTAATCTGCTTAAAGCATGGGTAGATAGAACTCCTCCCTTCTGTGGTTATATACACTCTGAGTCCACAGATAGCTAATTAAATTTGGCTTACCAACGTTGAGAAGTTGTAGGGGAACTTATAGATATACATGTTAACCCAGATCTGCCCCCGAAACAGGTAGCAGAAGTACAGACCCTCCTACAAACACATGAGAGGACTTTTACTGGAACCCCAGGAAGAGCTAGGGAGGTGACCATCACATCGCTCTTACACAGGAGGTACCCATAAGGAAAAAAGCATACAGGCTTCCAGAAAGGGTTAGATGAGATGTGACACAGGAGCTAAAGAAGATGTAGGAACTAGGTATCATCCAGCCCTCTCACAGTGAGTGGAGCTTCCTCATGGTGGTAGTGTGGAAGAAAGAAGGGGGAGTGAGGCTCTGTCTTGAATTTCGACGACTGAATGCTGTGCCAGAGTTTGACAGTTACCCAATGCCTCGCATTGATGATATCTTAGATCACCTAGGTAATGCCCAATTTATTAGCACTTTGGACTTAACCAAAGGCTATTGGCAGATACCGTTAGATCCTTCTGTCAAAGAAAAAATGGCATTTAGTACCTACTGGGTCATGATGTCATATGCTTAATAGCGTACGACATTATAGCTAACCCGTAATAGCACTGTCTAGGATAGCGAATGGTACAATACCGCATATACTGCTGTATGCAGTATTGCACCATTCACACACTCCCAGGCAGAGGATAAGACCTCTGCTGGGAGTGGGTTCCACTAAGCAGCTGCCATGGCTCACTTGAGAGAGCCACAGAAGTAGGAACCCAGGCACTACATCTGGAACCGGGTTTGATTGGGATTTTTTTGGTCTTTATGCGCCCAAGTTGGACCCCCTGGAGTTAGAATCTTTAGTAGGAGGGTCGGAGGAGGGGCACAGCCCCAGTGGGAGTGTGGGGGCACAGCCCTCCCACAGAAAAAGGATTATGCCGCATGGCATAGATCGTGCTGTATTGGCAGCGGTTGGCAAAATACGAAAGCATAATATCTTCTTGACATTATGACCCCATGCCCATTTAGTACACCCTAGGCCTGTTCCAATTTTACGAAATGCCTTTTGGCTTACATGGTGCTCCTGCCACCTTTCAGAGGGTCACGGACAGAATTTTAACACCCCATGCAGCTTACAGTGCTGCCTATCTAGATGATGTGGTTATTTTCAGCCCCTCGTGGTCTGAGCATCTGCGTCATATAGCGTTGGTTTTAGCAGCTATTTCTGAAGCTGGACTAACTATTAATCCTGCCAAATGCTCTCTGGCAATGCAGGAGACAAAGTATCTGGGGTTTCAGATAGGGAAAGGTCAAATAAGGCCAGCCATAAGCAAAGTAGAAGCAGTGGCTAATAGCCCCCGACCCATTACAAAGAAGGATGTACGATCCCTCATGGGGCTAGTGGGCTATTACCGCCGTTTCATCCCCACATTTTTTACTTTGGCTAGTCCCGTGACTGATTTAACAAAGAAAAATAAGCCAGAGAAAGTAATTTGGCTCCTTGAATGTGAGGAAGCTTTTTGTTCTATTAGAGCTAAATTATGTTCCTCACCTGTGCTACATACTCCAGATTTTACACTGCCCATTATACTACAGTCTGATGCCTCCAACTGTGGTATAGGGGCAGTGTTAACTCAGATTATTGATGGAGAGGAGCACCCTATCATTTGTGAGAGCCAGAAGCTTCATGAGAGGGAAACACACTACTCCACAATAGAAAAGGAGTACCTAGTAGTACAGTGAGCTATAGAGGCACTCCGTTTCTATCTTTGGGGAGCTGAATTTGAGTTGTGGACTAATCACAATCCTCTATGCTGGCTTTATGTAATGAAGGATCATAACCCTCACATTATGCATTGGTACCTGTCATTGCAGCCCTATAGGTTTACAATTAAACACTGTAGGGGTAGTGCACATAGTAATGCAGATTTCCTGTCTTGGTATGGGACAGAATAAGGAAATGACACACCTATCATCAGACCTTGGGGTATGGAAGACAGTAATTGTGAAAATAAATAATTCCTTTCACAATCCAGTTCAGTAATGAATGTGTTTATTAGGGACCTCAAGGTGGAGCCTTAGGAGACGGGTGGGTTATGGCTCCATCTCTCTTCTGGAGAGATCTGATGAATAGGTGTAGTTTGAAATAAACAGTATTGTAGACAAAACCAGGCTGGTTTTATCCTAGATGAAGAGGAGTATGTGGAAGGGCCTCAAGGTGTTTCGTCTTCAAATGGGTCTGCCAAAAAGGTATCCTTTTGTTTCATGTTTATTGTATTGTCCACATGTAGGTACATTTTACATGGACTGGCCACGCATGTAGGTTTGTGTTGTTTATTGTAAAATCCCTCCCCCCCCCTTTTTTGGCAGTATTCTTGCTTGTCCCGATCAGTGTTCAGACCAGGGGCTCATATTGTTTAAACCTCTAAAGCCAGTAGAGGTTAACGTTACACAGTACTAGGAATAAAAACCTAAGGTTAGCAGTCAGGTTGTAACCATCACAGCATTTTGCCAATGTTTCATACTCCCAGAAATTGTTACACATCCTACAGTGAAAAACGAGTGAAAGAAAATACCCTGTTCCATCTATCCTGTCTATCAGCTGAGCTCCATAGGAAGTTTTAGTACAGGTTGTAAAGCAGTATAAACAACGGAAGAAAGGTACACTAAAGGGACAGGAATAAAAGCTCCATAATGTACTTTGCTTGTGGCAGCTGCCTATCTGTTGAAAAACAGAGAAAGAAGCCACCGCAGAGTTTGCCCAGAGGCTGTAATTATTGTCCTTTTCCCCTTTGTGGCATGGCTTCTCCTTGATAATATTAATAGAATGGCCCCTTGAAAGTGTGCATTGTCACACAGTCTGCAAGCTCCGCTACAGTAAGGCAAAATAGTAGCATTTGAATACGGAGCTGGTTTAGAATGCTGCATGTGCAAAAGGTATTGTTTAAACACAGTTAAATCTTTTCAAAACAGTTGTGTGTATGTTGTAGGGGAGAAATGCTTACCTTTGGCAAAGGGTTATTTGCAGAGTGGAAAAAGAGCAGGATCCTTCAGTTTACCTCCCGAGCAGTTCTCTAAGAGCCGGCCGGCTTCATTCTCAATAGCTTTATACAGTGATCTGCTGGAGGAGGGGCTTACTCAATGAACCATAGATTTAATTCTGGATCCAGACATGTTTATTTGACTTTGCAGTTGTAAAAATGATATATTTACTCTCTCAATACATTTTCAATGTGAAAATATTATAAAAAGGTCAAAGAAGGTATATAACAAAAAAGTTATTGTTTTGTTTGACTGACAGATAGGGCAGACCAATCATAAAATCCAGCCCTCTATATATTCTGCCCCAAAAGAGAGTCTAGTTAGATTCAAACAGGGTGTTGAAGGAGAAACACCCATCCAGACTAGTCACTGCTAGTACTGCAAAGTATAGCCTCCTGCTGTATGTTTATTGTTTTGTTGCTGAAGTTAAGCTGCATTTATTTCATTTCCTTTGGTCATTGAAGTCCGATTTTAATTTTTGTTCTGTATATAATAAAATAAGAACTCTAAGCTCTACAACGGTGCATGTGTCCATCTGTTACCCCATAGCCCTTCACAGTGTCCCAGAATTTGTGCCCATTGCCAATTGCTGAGGAGAAGGCATTCTGGTAGTGGGTGGACTTGGCCTGATGCAGGGCCCAGGTGCATTTGTTTCTGGCTTCCCTGTACCGCTACCCATCTTGTGGCAGACCTGAGTGAAGGGCTTTATACCAAAAGCAATCCCACTGATGCATGAGGTTAAGTAGGTTCTGGGAAAGCCAGTGGGGTGTATCACAGCCTTTTACAATCTGTTTGGTGAACAGGGTAGGTTCTAGACATGATGGTTCTGGGAGGGGGTGATTTTGGCCTATGTATTTTCCTAACTGAGTAGATCATGTGATGATCACTTAAGGAGTCCAGAAGCAGGCCTGAGGCTATTACCCGGTGGGGGTGGGAGGTAAGGGACCAGTCCAGGAGGGAGTGGTTCAATGAAGTGGGGTTGTGATGTGTGGGCTCCTTTATGAGTTATGATAGGTTTAAAACTGACACCTGGTTGTGCAGCTTGGAGCAACTACCTGAGAGCCAGTTCTAGTTAAAATCACCCAGGATATGTAGTTCATCCTCTGATGCCAGTGATGTAATAATGTTCAGGTGTTCCATTATGGAGGTGGGAGTGGAGGCAAGAGAGCAATAGGAGCCAGCAATAAAAATGGGGCTAGTGTGGGGGAGGGAGAGCTTAATTAAAATAGCATTGATGGAGTTTGAGGGCAGTTGCAGCTGGATGGGGGTATACTGAAGTGATGAGTTGATGCACATGGCTATGCTGCCACCTTATTTATTGCCAGGGCAGTTGTGACACATAAGGGTGTAGCCAGGAATGGTAAATTCACCATCCTGATTGTGTGGTTTCAGCCAGGTCTCAGTAATGGACAATATGTCAGGTCTTAAGGAGAGAACAATTGGTTACAGTAGGATAAGTTTGTTTAGGAGGCTACAGATGTTTAGGTAGGCAAGTTGTAAGCCTTGGAGGAGTTGAAAAAGGGTGGCAGGGTTTGGACAGGGTGGGGGGCGACTGGAACTGGACCGGGGTTTGGTTTGACATCCCCAGCTAAAAGGAGTAAAAGGCTTATTAGAATTTTAGTTTTGGGCATGACACCGTAGAAGCTTGCAAAAAGAGAATGGTGACTCGGAGGGAGCCGCTGGGGGTCCAAGGAATGGAATTTCAGGGCAATTAATCTGGCGTGAAAGGTGGGTGGCAGGATAGAAGGACCTGCCAATAGCTTAGGTAGGAGAGCATCAGGGAGCCACACAGCAGCTGAGGTGGGGAGGGTGGATTTGGGGTATTTAGTGTGTAAGGTGCTGGCTGACAAGGCTGTGCCTCTGTGTATGAGGCGGGAGGGAGGTAGCGAGGTCAGAGGAGATAGAAAACACATTGTGAGGCATAGAAGCATCTCAGCTTGTTTAATAGGTAGCATTGTGAGGATTATGAGCGGCCACTAGCAGTAGATGGTGATAAGCAGCAAATGGAAAAATAGGCTGATAGGTTTTGGTGATCTGCGTTACCATGCCTATAAAGTTAGCAGACGACCAAGGGTAGTGGGGGGGCAGCGGGGACAATCTCACAGCTTAGCAAATGTTGTCCATTGCATCACACTGCATACCTGCTGGAAAGTGAATCCATCTGGGGGGGTCGACGATGCAGCTTCGGGGGGAGGCCGTGGTTCTCCTGGCCCTCACAACCACTCAGAGAGCTATGAGAAAGAAGTTTACTAAGCAGGTACGATGGAGGGAGGGGCTGTTTGGGGAGGGATAGGGAGTTCCTTTGAACATAATGGGCTGAGCAAGAGCTGAGGTTCGGGGTAAGACAAATTGGCTTAAAGCAGGGCTTTTACTCACAGCTCTGCTCTTTAGATTAAGCTAAATGTAAATGGATACTGGGGTTAAAATGGCTATTAAAAATTGTATTGAAGCCGGCCCAGTGGCGCTGCGGGCTGAGGCGCTGGGCACCTTACCTCACACCACGCCAGTGACCCATGTTCAGGAATGAGCACAGGCCGCTGGGGTTCGGCCGGGGTGGAGAAGGATTGAGCATCCAACGGCTGCTCTCCTTCTCCAGGTGGGTTACCTGCATGCTCCCGTCACAATACCACCACCTAGGGGAGCCCGGGTGGATGGTGCAGTATAAGCGGGAGTAGCAGCACAGGAACAGGGTAGACGTCTCAGAGAGGGCGGAGCAGGAGGCATGTCTCAGCATGCCTCCGTGCTCATTGGCCCTCATTGCAAGCCGACGTCGGGGATGGGGGGTTCATCAGAACAAGTGAAAATGGAGCCCGTCACTCCTAGG
This sequence comes from Neoceratodus forsteri, assembly GCA_016271365.2. Lineage (NCBI taxonomy): Eukaryota > Metazoa > Chordata > Ceratodontiformes > Ceratodontidae > Neoceratodus > Neoceratodus forsteri. The sequence continues at coordinate 1,074,503,617 of CM028131.1, forward strand.
TGATGACTCCCCTGCAAGCCGGACCATGTCGTGGGCACTCACAGAGGCAGACTCCACTGTGTCCCATTCGCTCCACCATTGTGAGGGGGAAGGTTTAGGGTATCCTTCCCTGGCCCTGCCCGGGGGATATACCGGGTTACCTGAGGGTTCTTGAGTGAATGAACACTCTAAGAGCAGACTCCTGGGGGCACTGAGTGCCGTTGTGGAAGGCTACTTGAGAGGGTCTGAAAGAGTGGAGTGATGGTGCAGGTAGGAGGATAAATACAAGGTTAAAAAAAATGGTATTGGAACACCACCACTGCACTCTGACCGAAATTTAGTAAAAGGAAAATTCAAAAGCACACTGCACTCTGGCTTAAAATGTAACAAATTAATTTCTAGAACCACAGATAGGAGAGTTAGCAATGTGCTGTATGTGAACTGCACTCCGCAGTTAAAACATGTGGACTGATCTCCAGTTTAAAACATAGCAAATTAATATCTTTGGACAGCAGATAGGAGAAGTTAGGAATAGGTTGTATGTGGTGTAAAATCAATTAAAGTTCCCTGCAGAAAGTCACAAAACAGCAAAGCCTAGTGCTAAATCACCACATAAAATTCTATCAGCATTAGTCTGCTGCTTGTAAATTAAAGGCAGAAACCTTAGCTCATACAGTTAAAGTTCATTCAGATTCAAAACTGGCGCCAAAACTGTCTTCCACATCACATAGCTTAGCAAATGTTGCCCATTGCACCACGCTGCATACCTGCTGCAAATACTTAGGAGTAACCCTGGATGTAAATCTATCCTTTGAAGCTCACATTCATAGAGTTATCAATTACATAGATGGGGAAAGTCAAGCTTTGCCTCGAAGGATGGCCAACCAAGGGCATTGAGCACATCTTGGTGATGTATTTGAGCTGGTGCTGTTGCAACGAAGCAGGCAATCCTGTGGTGGGTTTGTTTTAATTTAGACCAGATAGATGATTTAGCCAAGAGCAGTAGTGGGACCTGGGAAGAGAGTTGCAGTGGCAAGCGTTCATTGGGATTCGGAGATTAGGTAAGTGACCATTCAGTATAACAGGCACAGTTTTTGGTGCGTGAACTTGATAACTCTATGAACAAGAGCTTCAAAGGATAGATTTACACAGAGTTCTACAAAATGGGGAGGACGACTATGATGGAAAATCCTAGCTGGGCACTGGGCTTCAAGTCAGAGGCCAGCTTGGCCACCTAGTAGAACCCCTGCTGGGCACATGCAGGGGATCTTGTGATATGGTAGCCCATAGTCGAAACTGCCATAGTCCCTCCACAAAGGAGATGTGAGTGCCTTTACCTGCAGCCCCGTGCTGAGAACCCCACTGTGCAGGGGATGATTAGACACAAACCAGTATCATTTTTGTGGCCCCAAGGAAGTTAAGTAGTAGGTGTTGTGGAGGCATTTATGGCTGGTATCACCCTGGACAAGTACCAAACCCCTTCTGATCCTAGCCACAAGTAGGTAGCATTGGGCACACAATGTTGTGTGGCCACTACCCCTGTCATCCAGCCACATGTTCACCTCCAAGTGCAGGCTAGTTCAGGTGGGTTTTGTGTACAGATCTGCCAAAAGGAAGCATTTTTACATGCTGCATTGATCTCTTGGGACCCTCGGTATTCAGCATATGCATTTATTGTAATCTACATGCCACATACTACCAATGAGTAGATATAGTGCATGGGGCCAAAGTGAGAGTATAGTTAACTCTTATTTGTTTCCTTGTTATAAAGATCATTGATGTGCTTTACAACACGTATCCTGATGCCATTACTAACAGGATGCCCCTGGAAATGATTTACATTTCAGTGGACATGTCTTGAATAAATTACTGTTCAAGAAATAAAGTTAAGGAAAATATAAACTGGTATTGTGATTTTTAAGAATATAAGAGTTTCTGGGTATATTCTTATTAGCTAATGAAGTAGCTGATCACTGTCAAACCTTAATGTGGTCTGTAAATTATATAAGTCCATGAAAATGAGATGTTATTAAACTGAATGTTACTACTACACCACTAAAGTTCCTATGTCATATAGTCTGACATTATAGGAATTCTCAATTACATTCCATTGGATATGCACTATTCCAGCAGGCATCTACTTCCTACCACTGCTGCTGTAATGGCTAGTATGACTATGGAACAAGAAATGTGCACTCCAGATCTAGCAATTCAGTGTTTCATAATTTCATTAAGTGACATTAATCCTTGCAATACATAGAGATACAACAGGCAAATAGTAGTGACCACATTAAAAATACTTAAATCAGGTTGGCTTCCTCAGCTTACGGATATTATATATGAGCCTCCCTTCAGTTATCTAAAGTTGATGTAGCGGTATAACCTAGCAATTGTATACATTGAAGCTGTCTGCTTTTTCAGGCAAATTGCTACTTACACCAATACTGTATGTAGATTTTTTTAGTTATGTACTTATGACTAGTAAACCTGACTTTTTCATCTAAGCTGTAGAAAGTTTCTAAATAAAATTCAGATTATGCTAACTTTCTTTTATGGTATGAATATTTCCTGAAGAAGATCAATGGTCAAAGCATCAGCTCTTACTTTATTTTTCATTTTCATCATGCATTTAATCTAACACTTTTAAAATCAGATTCTAGTGCAAAAGCTGTTTGATGTTGTAACGGTTAATTGAGGTTATATGTTAGTAATGAAACATGACAGGGCATCGCCAGTGTGTAGTGAGGCACAAGGTGCTTGCACCAAGTGCCTTCAGCACCTGGAAGTGCCTAAACCCATGACTGCTAATACCCTGGAATGTCTTATTGCCCTTATGAAATAGATAACAAAAAAGAAAAAAAGACAATAAAATAAAAGTATTTTTGTTTGATACAAATAGTTCTTTGGTTAAGGTAAGGAAAACTGAGGGAAACTGAAAAGAAGTGTAAAGTGGTTCCTCTATTTTAAAGTCTCATGCTAGGGGCATCACCCTCCCCATTGCCACCACCAGACATGTTGCTATTTAATAATGATTTCTGTCTTTTTAAAAATGGTACCTACATAAAATCAAATGGTTTTATTAAAAAAACCTTGTGTAAGGCATACAGAAGACTATGGGGCCAGACTGGTAATGTAATAGTCATACTACTGCCTGCTACATCAACTACCCCAGTTCTGCACCAAAGTCAAGGCATTGGGGGTCAGCTGGGGAAAAAGGATTGGACATTGTGAGGACCGTTCCCCTCTATCAGTGGAGGTATGGATGTGTGCACCCCATCTGATTGATACCTAGCAAAGTCAGAGTGTCAACACCACTTGTGAAATGGCAATATGGGGGATATACTGCTGCCAATATTAGCACCCACCTTGTATGCATGAGTGTCCCCTTGCATGTGTCATTGCACAACAGCATCCCCAGGGAGGGAGAAAAATGGGGAAAATAACTGCTGGCTGGGCAGATACTACCCTGCCTGCCCGCTACATCCATCATCTGGGTCTGTCCTCTTGGCTCCCATATTTCACTTCCAGGCTTCACCTCTGCTGTTTGCAGCTGCATACAGAGGGTGGATCTGACAAAGAGCAAAATGTAGGCCTCACCTCAGGGGCCCAAGCCAAGAGGATAGTCAAGTGGTGTGGTGTGGGTGGCCTCAGAGTCCCAGAAAGCCGAGATAAGGAGGATGCTCAAAATATGGGTAAGTGGTGCTGGCTGAGGATATGGAGTTCCTGGCTGGAGAAGCCTAGGGGGCAATAAAAAGATCTTGAAAAACATAGGTTATGCCAGTTGAACTTAATAACTTTAGAATTAACTGCTTGCATGAGACCCCCTCTGATAGTTATATCAATGCTTAGAATGCTTAGAAATAAACAGTCCTGACTGGCTAAGAATGAAATCATTATTTATAAATTATACCTCTTGTATATTTATTATAACTCATGGGTCATGCATGAGTTATAATAAATATCCTCTATGAGCACATGCTGTATGTTTTCCTAGCACAGTGTATATTTACAGTATTATATGGGTAACCCTAACTTAAAACATAGCACATTGTAATAGTAATTAATGTAATTCTTCAATTTGATTACCAAATTCTTTGCTAATAAGCCCAGAGCTGGAATTAATTTGGATAAGGCTATGACAAGTGGACTAAAACATCTTTTTTTTTATGGGGGGGCTACTTCAAACAATTTAACAACCGGGCTAAGCCACAGAGAGGTCAATTGACCCTATGACCACACAGTGAACCAGTCTCTGCACTAGGATATCTCCCCAAATCTCACAGTTCACAGTTGTGTGCTCTAACAACTTGTATACTTTGCCTATAAGGTAGTTAATTAAATCTGATGGCATAACTCGCATGCTGAGTACCCAAGATACTGCACTAATCCAAGCAATTCTTCTCTTGCTTGGGCAATTTCCAAGAAGTATACCTCCAACAAACTAACAGTATCTCAACATGGGGTATTTTCACAGTAGCTGTTTGCATTTTTAGACCTAATATCTCCAAAAAAATGTGGTTTATTTTAGAAAAAAAAAACATTTATTAAAAGAGTTCATTTTCTTAATTCAGTTTTTTAGCCTTTGATGAATGGAAAGGGACACACTCATTATTTTGTAACAGAAGGGGGTTACAGGAAAATAACTTGACATATTGTTGTTGCTGAAGGCATGGAAGCATAATCTGCAATGTGCAATGTTCAGGCGACTGCTGTGTTACCAAAATAGAATTTCCTCAGCAAGAAGAGCTTTAAAAATTCTAGCAGTATACAGATTCAATGTTAATTGTGAAGTGACACAAGTTTAAAAATAATATTAGGATAAAAAAGTATGAGGATAAAGAAGTATTCATTATAACAGAAGCCATAGGCCTTTTACACAACAAAGAATACTGACATAGTGTAAACATTTTTTGAACAGCAGAGAATTTATAATAACCAAAGGAAGCTCCCCAGATGACCTCCTAGGGACTGGCAGCTGCCTTGCAGAGCAGTTTCTGAGTTTATACTTGGTATTTTCTGTTTAAAAAGGTCAGTGAGAAGCTATACTACAATGTTTCCAGTTATGGACACTTGATTGGTGGCATCTGGAGGTATCTGATTTCTGCTGCACGTGTGTCGACACCAGAACTTCTCAGACCATGGGAGTCATATTTCATACAGAACTGAATAAAACTGAGATTGTTATAAAGCAGGAAATATAAATATAAGAAGAAACACAGAAATGGTGATTTTGTGATATATAATAAATGTAACAGATAATCCATTACAGGTCTTGCTCTCATATATGAATGCCTTGGTGTGCGTTGTGACGCGCAAGGCTGCAAACCAAGTGCATTCAACCACCCAAAGTGTGTGTATATATCAGAGCACAACTGCAACCCCCGTAGTGGATAATCTGTCTTATAAAATGTCCAAAATTGTTTTAGAGAGGGGGTGAAAAACAGAAGTGCAGGAGTGCAGTCATTGTGTGATAATGCACGGTCATGTGGTATATTTCATTCAAACAGGAGACAGCATTTTCACTGATTTTTCTCACTCATTTTATAAATATCAACCCACCTATCTATCTGTCTGTCTGTCTGTCTGTCTATCTATCTACATAAATTACAAAAACCTTTGTTAATGCTCTAGTTAGGGTGAAAGCCGCAAAAGTAGAGAAATGTGGCATTAGGGTTTCCAACCCTAACACCCCAACCCCACCCTGCACACACCAACAGGGATCAGGGGGTGCCTTGGGGTCATCAGCCTAAACACTCACCCCATTATATAAGTAAATAAACTGAAATGAGTACAGCATAGGAGAATGGGGTGAGCATTAGGGCTGATGACCCCAAGGCACCCCCCCGACGCCAGTTGGTGTGTGCAGGGTTGAAACCCTAACACCACATTTCCCTACTTTTGTGGCTTTAACCCTAACTAGAGCATTAATGAAGTTTTTTTGCAATTTATTTCCTTACTTTTTGAGATAGTATAATTGTATCCTTATTTGCTTGTGGGAGCACATGGTATGTAGCTATGGAAGCCCAGGGCCCTCTGGGCCCTGCACTTCCATTTATAAGACAACAGTGACCAAATTGTCAGCATAGCCATCTGATTACCCCACCTCATGTACCTGGTATAGAAAATTTTTGAATCCCTGCCAAAACATAGTTTTGTGCAACTGCAATACTATTCCGCGCCACAGGTGCGAAAATAAATTTGGGCCAAGATTTGAAAAATGACAGCTGTGACATATATGAGGTGGGGTAATAAGAAGGCTATGTGAAAATCTGGGGTCAAAATATTTAAAATTTCCAAAGTTATGACCATGTGTAGTGAAATTGCAACGAACGGTCATAACTTTGCCATTTTTTCATATTTTGACCCCAGATATTAAACATAGCCTTCTTATGACCCTACCTCATGAACAAGAGGAGGAAAAAATTTCAAATCCCACCCAAAAGGTAAATTCAACAAACAACTGCAAAAGTACCTTTCAGGCAGGAGTTGCATAATGATACTCATATTGTTCATGAGGTCGGGTTTCCAAAAGACAATGTTGAAAATTTGGGGTCAAGATGTCAAAAAATGGCTAAGTTATGCATAAAAGTTGAAACTCCGATTGAAATACATTGAACTGCTTTTACCTTAGTTTCTCATATTGCAGTCACCGGTTCCAGCAGCAAGATGTGTCTTCGATCAGAGAGTGGGTCTTGAACCTGGGACCTGTTCAGATGAGTGAGACTGTGTGGGGACGTACTGGGCAGTGTGGGGTGGTGGGTGCTGAGTAGAGGGGGGATGGGGGCTGATCAGTGAGGGATCATTTTGTTTTTTTATAGGTTTGAAAAAAAAAACCATAGAGGGACAGTTTTCTTTATTTCAGATTTTGGCTGCAATGTGAGGGTAGCAGGTGCCACTAGACACCAGGTAATATAAGATGTAATAATGGGGATGGTGATCAGAGGGAGGGGGATGCCACTAGACACCAAGGAAATCAGGAACGGTGATCAGCAGGTGAGAGGCATGCCACTAGACACCAGTGAATATAAAATTTAATAAGGACGGTGACCAGCAGTTGGACAGGTGCCACTAGACATCAGAGAACTTGGGAATGATGACTGGTGATGGGGGGATGCCACTAGACACTAGGGAATGTTTCTATTAATAAAGGATAGTGATCAGAAGGGTGGCACTGCCACTAGATACCAGGGCAACATTACACATTGCCAGGGATGGCAATGGAGTGTGGGGTGGGGGGTTGCCACCAAACACCAGGGAAGTGGTAGCCAACGGCTCACATTGCAGCCAGCAACACGAGTTTAGCTGCAGCTGCAGAAGTCAAGAAATTCCCATTGTTGTCATACAGAGAATGGGGGAGGGGCTCCATTCGCTAAGCTGGGAACCCAGGATTATGGGAGCACAGAAAACTTATCTGTAGCCATTATATTAAACAACAAACACCAGCATCTTGCTAAGTGCGTCCCATTTAGTTAGGTTTGGATGCTTGTTTTTTTAAAATCCGAGCATTTTTATGTATTTTCCACATTTGTGGAAAAAATCAACAAGATAGCTCTTGGCATGGCACAAAAAATGTTTGGTGCAATGCCAAACAAGTTGTGTGAAAGCAAAAACATTCATTTGTGGCATCAAATTTTTACTTTCGCCACAGAACATTATCTCAAAAACCTACTGCACATGCGCAGGTCAGAAACCACAACATTTTAAAGCCTTATAACTCTAGAGCCCTTTAATAATTTTTCACTAGAACTATCACAGGCACTGCCTGAGGACATAACATATGTCCCCTTCAAGTCTGGGGAAAAAATTATATTCCACATAGGCTGTAGGGGAGAGCAAAAAAGAAAACATGTAAAGTATAGGAAAAAAGTTAGAGTTTTCCAAAAAATGATAGCTACAGATCTCAGAATCCGCACAATCTAGTGTTACAAAAAATTCCACAGATCAAGACCTTGCCTGCTAGACAATGCTTACAAAATTGCAGCTCATTTCATCAGACTGAGCCAAAGATATTAATGTGCAAAGTTAGGGGTTTAACATTGAACAGGCTACTCAACCCTAACTATAGGCGTGCTACTACACCCCTATAATATATATATACAGCAGAGCCAGTCATGGTGCAACACAGTATACTGCATGACCTAAGGGTATAATTACATTGTTCTCTGCAGCATAAGCATTTTGTGATATACAGTACTGCAGCATTACTATCCTGCATCCTGGCTGGCACCTCTGTGTATAGCTATATATGGGACATGACCAGGGCCCCTAGTGCTCTGTGGCAGAACTTTCCGATTTCTGTGGCAGCATTTTTTGATTTCTGCAGCATGATTTATTCATTTCTCTGGCAGAACACAGTTCTGCCATTGGTTAAATATGATGTGATGTCATCAATGACATCATATGGCGAGCATAGTTGAGGGGCTTCAGGATAAACAAGATGGGAAAGAAAGCCTGGCACTATGTAAAAACAGCATATTTGAATAAAAATTCACCTAAAACAGTGAATTCTGTGGCACTATGTACATTCTGTGGCATGATGCAAATTCTGCGGAAAATTCCACAACCGCAGAATCACAGAATTCCAGGGGCCTTAGACATGACGTAGCCTGACTGAAGATATCATAATTATCTTTGTAAGAGGCAGATGATGACATGATATCTCATGAGTGGCTTTGCCACTTGCAAGATATCTTAATACTGTATATACATTTGGCCTCAAATGAAGATAAATACTGTTTATGTTCAGTCAGGCCATGTCATGTTTTGTTCTACAGACATACGTTTTGGGGTAAATGTGACTGGGAAAATGTAAAAACGTGCTTGTGACTTTGAAATGTATGACTGACTTTTTGCTTCTTTTATTACAGATTGAGAGAGCAATCCTGGCCAGGGTGTTACTTTCCTCTGAGCATGAGACACTCTTACTCTGTGAAGAATGTCTCAAATGCAGCCACCCTGGAAACAGGCAATGATTCAAGATAGACTTTTCGAAACTTAAATATATTGTTAATCTCAATCAATAATATATTAATACTGCCACCGAGTTCACTCTTATGGTTCTAAGAGCGGTGTCACATATTTAGGGTATCAGAACCACTCACCTTCACTTCTCTGTTCTCATAACCTAAGAATGCACGTGAGACCTCTGTTACAACCAAAGAGTTGTCTTAGCACAGTTGCTGCAAGACTTGGAGCTGGGAGTAGAATTTAGAAGCTAGCCAAATGCAGTGTTCTATTTTTGTTTGTTTGGGAAGGGTTTGTTCTGAGATTTACTGCTACTTCTATTTAACAATGTACTAGGAGGAAATAGTAGTACAAGAAAGATATTACTACGACATAATGCACCAAGAAAATATATCACTGTATTTTCATGTTCAGAGAGATAAATATATCAGTATATTTTCATGTTCAGAGAGATATCACTTTTTATTTGCCCAATTATTCCAAAACATGTTGTAGAAATATATTACAGGGGCACAGTAGTGCCCCTATAGTTAGGTCTGAGTAGCATGTTTAATGTTAAACCTCAAATTCTGCACTTTATTAACTTTGCAACTGATCAATAGTTTTGCTCAACATTTGGTGTGCACTGTCCCATGGGGTGGATCACTTGATGTGGCAAGTTTCGTTTCAATTGGATGTGTGAATTCAGCGTCCACCTAACGGAGTCCCGATGTCCAAGACACATGAGTTGGTGTCTCTGTATAGCTTCGTTTTCATGGAGTTTCAATAATTATTTGCAAAAATGGAAAACAAGTGCAAAAAAGTCATAAAATCATCTTTTTTTGCAGTTTTTTCCTCATCACCCTGCGTCCAGATGGTGTGGAATTTTGGTGTGATGTTTTTATGGTAGAACCATCTTAGGTAACAGAAGAGGCATGACAAGTTTTGTGAAAAAATATTGATCTGATACAAAGTTATAAAAAATTTTCATTTCTCATTGTTTTCAATGGGAAGAGCACTATTCAGGAAAGAGGGAGAAAAATCAGAGAAGGAATTTGCTCTCACGAAAAAGGATTCACTCTCTCGAGACAATTCCTCTTTTGTGAAAGTAAAATTCTTTTTTGTAAGGAAAAAATTCCTCGTTCGTGAGCCGCTTGTTTTCTGTTTTTGCAGAAAAATTATTGAAACCCACGAAAATGAAGTTATACAGAGACACCAACTCATGTGGATTCTGAAGTCATTTGTTGGAAAAGTAACCTTGGAAGGGTTTTTTCTTAGCATTTTAAATCCTTTATCGTGACTTGCTTCATTCCTTTTTCACAAGTTGATTCCTTTTTCATAAGCTCACGAAAAAAGAATCCTTTTATGTGAGCCGATTCCTTTTTCGCGACAAAATGATTCCTTTTTCACAAAAAAAGGATTCCTTTTTCATGGAAAAGGAATCTTTCTTTTGTCATGAAAAATAAGTGCAGGGTTCAGAGTATCCTGCGCTCCCACCACAAAACTCGGAAGGAGTGTGCGGCTCGAAGGACCATGTACTGCCACCTCAAAAAGTGTGGGAGCGCAGGGTATGAAGGACCCTGTGCTCCCACCACAAAATGCAGCTCTGATCCCACATCAAAACACATGGGAATGGCTCATACACTCCCACCACCAAAGAAGGACAGGACAGTTATGGAGGGTGGGAGGCCCCAGTGAGAGTTAGGGCCGGCGACCCCAATGCACACCCCATTGGCGATTGGGGTGGCAGGCTGGGGGGGTACAAGGGGGCTTTCAACCCTAACACTGAATTTCCTTGCTTTTGTCACTGTGGAACAACCCTAACTGATGCATTAAATGGAGTTTTTTTGCCTCTAATATATATATATATATATATACACAGTATGCTGGTGCAGTAGCACCAGTTTAGTTCGGTTGCCTGACAGATTCCATGTTAAACCTCTAACTTTGCACTTTAATAGCTTTGGCAGTGGTTCACAAAAATGACATTATTTGTCTAGGAGGCAAGATCTCAATATGTGTAAAAGTTGTGTGATGACAGCTTGTGCGATTTCTGAGATCTACATATGTGGTTTTCCTTTAGAGGGCTTATTTTTTTTAATACTTTTTTTTTGCTGTCACCTACAGCCTAGACAGAACAGATTTTTTTCCAGAATTTTCATGCTAAAAGTGGCCTGCGCCTTTAGGCATTCAGGCAACTGGATGTAAGGCACTGTTCACAGAATAAGAAGGTAATGCCTTTTGAAGGTTTCATGAAAATATTAAACAGTTCCAGAGTTATAAGGATGTAAAGATTTTTTTTATTTTTTGCTAATGCTCTGATATGATTTGAAAAATTCTGTGTCATGAGAGTTTTTGCTTTCTTGCTACTTGCTTCGCACAACACAAAAAAATGTTTTCATGTCATGATGGCCACGATCTTGCTTTTTCCCCCAAACCAAAAGAAAAAGTAAAAAAAATAAAAATGGTGTATTTTAAAAAAACAAACACCTGAACCTAGTTAAACGGGACCCTTTAACTTGATTCCGCTGTTTGTTTCTTAAAAAAACTCAAAAAATATATTTTCTAGGCAGCCCAAAATCCAGTGTGCCCAGCTTACCAAGAGGGATCATTCACCCATATTCTCTTTATCAGAACAGCAGGACATTCTTGCCTTGTGAAGTCGCAGCTGGAGTTATGCTGCTGGGTTCAGTTGCAGCAGTCAGCTGGTAATGGTGACTGCAATCTCTCTCTCTCTCTCTCTCTCTCTCATCTATCTATTGATCTGTCTGTCTGTCTATCTATCTAGCTACTGTACGTATCTATCTATCTCTATCTATGTATCTAGCAGTGGATGTGGCGTACCTTGACTTCAGCAAGGCATTCAACACTGTTCCACATAGGGGGCTTGTAAACAAGCTGTGCAGCCTGGGATTGGGTCACAAAGTGATGAACTGAGTTGGGAATTGGTTGAGGGACAGAACACAGAGGGTGGTGGTAAATGGAGCTAAATCCAGGGAACAGAGGGTAACCAGTGGGGTGCCACAGGGATCAGTTCTAGGGCCAGTACTTTTTAATATCTTCATTAGTGACATTGCGGATGGGCTGGAGGGGAAGGTATGCCTCTTTGCAGATGACACTAAGGTCTGAAATATGGCAGACACTCTGAGAGGGGTGGAAAAAATTAGGAAGGACCTTGCTAAACTGGAGGAATGGTCCAGAGTGTGGCAGCTAAGATTCAATGGAAACAAGTGCAAAATCATGCACTTGGTGTGAAGGAACCCAGGGGAGGATTACATGATGGATGGAGAGTAATTAGTGGCCACCAAACAGGAAAGAGATCTGAGGGTGGTCATATCTAATGATCTAAAGGTGGCCAAGCAATGTGCCAAGGTGGTAGGGAGAGCCAGTGGGATGTTGGGGTGCATAGGGAGAGGTATCACCAGCAGAGGAAAAGAGGTGGTGATTCCACAGTACAAGTCATTGGTGAGATCTAATTTGGAGTACTGTGTTGAGTTCTGGACACTGCATCTCCAAAAGGACATAGACAGGGTAGAGGCCATTCAAAAAAGGGCAACAAAAATGATGGAGGGCCTGCACCAAAGATCATATGAGGAGAGACTAAAGGAGCTCAACATGTATATCCTGGAGGAGAGGAGGAAGAGGGGAGACATGATAGAGTCCTTCAAGTACCTAAAGGGAATAAATAAGGTACAGGAGGGCAGCATCTTTCATAAAAGAAGATGCTCTAGAACAAGAGGGCATGACATGAGACTGGAGGGGTAGACTAAGGGGCAATGTGAGAAAGTACTTCTTCACAGAAAGGATGATGGAGGTATAGAACAGCCTCCCAGCAGAGGTGGTGGGAGCAAAGTCAGTGAGGGAATTCAAACAGCTTGGGACAGATATAGGGGGACCTTAGCGAGACAAAAGAGGAGATAAAACCAGACATAGGGCAGATCATGTTTGACTAATCTTATGGAATTTTTTGAATCTGTAAGTTTTGCCCTTGATAAGGGATTGCCCATGGATGTCATTTATTTTGATTATTCAAAAGTATTCAAGTCTGTCTCTCATGATATATTAATCAATCATTACATATGGTAGGAATACACCCTTCTTTAGTATCTTGGGTTAAAGCATGGTTAGAAAGAGGCAGCAGCATGTTTGTATAAGGGGTATAGCTCTGAGTGGGTGCCAGTGATGAGTAGTATGCCCCAGGGATCCGTATTGGGACCAATTTTATTTCATCTACTTATTTCATCCATGAGAACATCTAAGAATGCTTGGATCTCTAAATAGGCTAATGATGCAAAGATAGGAGCAATTACAAACAATAGAGCATCGGCAGATTCATTATTGAACAATATAAATGAACTGGGAATATGGGCACTTAATCATGGGTTGGAATTTAATGTCACAAAATGCAGGGTGGTGCATTTTGGACATAACAGCTTATTGATGGATTATACTCTCTGCGGCACTACACTCAGAACAATTGAAACTGAAAAAGATCTAGGGATATATATCACAAATAAGCTAACCCTTGATTTTCATGTCCAAGAAACAGTTAAAAGGTGTAACAAAATAGTGGGGTGTATTTTGAAGAACATCAAATATAAAAAGAGGGAAGTTATGGTGCCACTTTATACGGCCTTAGTTGGGCTGCATTTGGAGTACTGCGCCCCCTTCATATCTGTACAAAATAAAAATAGTATGAAACAAATGGAGAAGGTCCAAAGAAGGGTGACCAAAAGGATTCATGGTATGAAGGGAAAGAGTTATAAAGAGAGGTTGGATAACCTGGATATGTATTCATTTCAATACAGGAAATTAAGAGGTGATCTATGTTACACATATAATGCATTCCACAATGAACAGCTTTGGCTAACTTCAGGTCTCTGTAGTTCAGAAAATACAAGGAATACAAGGTCACAGTCTCTAAACTTAAGAGGTGAAATGACTTAGACAAAGAAAAGGAATGAGTGGTTTAATCAGAGAGATGCCGGACATTGGAATGCACTTTCTGAAATGGTGGTAACTTATGGAACACTAACACAATTTAAAAGAGAACTAGATAATTACATGGGAGAAAGAAAGACAATATACATCCACTGATATGTGATGGATCATCATAGCTTTTGGTCGAGAGACCTGAATGAAACTATGAAACTATAAAGTAGGATCTCTGGCATTTTTAGTAGGTAGGGAAAAAGGGCTGACTGGATGGGCCTATCAGTCCTTATCTGCTGTCAAAGTATGTATGTATGTATGTATGTATGTATGTATCTATCTATCTATCTATCTATCTATCTATCTCTTGAGCAGGACATGCAGTGATGCTCCTATTCCTCTATGTTCAAATCCTAAATTCATTTGAAACTAGGACACTTAGATTGAAATTCTTTAATGGACATAGGAGTGACTGACAGTAAGGGGGAAGACTGTGTTTGCAGTTGGGTGGGACAGGTGATGTTTGCAGTCAGGTGAGATGTGTGGTGGCAAATATAAAAATTTAATCTAAATGTAGAAAGGTACCCTACTAGCCATCAAAGGCAATAAAATACTGACACTGCATGGTATTTTTTTATTTGATGCAGACACAATACAGGATATTCCTTGAATTACAAATGCCAGCTGTATACCTATATATAAATAATTAACAGACTGGGGTGCTCACTCTCAGTATCACTTCTCCTCTTGCCCTCCTCCCCTCCAGGTCACCCACTCACCTTCCCCAATATACAGTTGACAGTACCAGGGCGCTCACCCACCCCCAGCACTGCTGAATATCATCCCAACATTGGGGTGCCAATCTGCAGTGCTGGCTTGGGTCCACCTGAAATTAAGAAAGCCATCCCTCACTGATCTTTTTCCTTTTTGACTTAACCTGTAAAAAAGAAAACAGTCCATCAGTGATCTGAAACCCCCAGATCTCCACCCACATCACCCCAACCCCTCCCACTCAGCAATCACAATCCCACACCCACCGCATATACTCTCACTCACCTGAACATGTCCCAGAGTGTAGATCCACTCTCTGATCAAAAAAACATCATGCTGCTGTAACCAGTGACTATGATATGAGAAAATAAGATAAGTCCAGTTTAATGTATTTAATGTAATGTACTGTACTTCAATGGGGTTTTTAACTTTTACTCACAACTTTGTCAATTTTTAATATTTTCACACCAAATTTTCAACATGGCCTTTTTGGGACCCCACCTCATGAACAGGGGCAGTGACATTTTTCAAATCTGTTCCAAAAGGTGATTTCATGGTTGTTGTGTGAAATCACCTTTTGGATGGGATTTGAAAATGTTCTCTTACCAGGTTCATGAGCTTTCAATTAATATTTCTGTTCAGTTTTTACTGATAATACACACCCAGTAGAGGAAATTAACATGAATCATAGTGTCCATATAATCATCAATGAAAAGGATATACAGTATAAAAAAAATTAATGTTGAAAACCCTATAGCACCCCAGGCCCAGATGGCATATCTGCCCAGATGTTAAAAACTATGAAAGATAGTATTACTTGCCCATTAAAAATACTCTTTGAAAAATCTATCTAAGAAGGCAAGGTACCTATGTGCTTGAAAACTGTGAAAGTAATTCCAATTCATAATAAAGGAAGTGGATAGGAAGCAAGAAATTACAGGCTAATAAGTTTAACATCCGCACCCGGGAAGATTTTCGAATCACTCATCAAAGATATGATAACAAACCACATACTGTACACACAACTAACTTAATAGATTGGGAACAACATAGTTTCACCTCAGGTTGTTCATGCATCATAAATCTGTTATGTTTCTACAATCAAGTTAAGCAAGAAATGGACAGTAGAAAGTCAGTGGATGTTATTTTCTTAGATTTCTGCAAGGCTTTTGACCTGGTACCTCATTGGGCAGTAATTGAAAAGCTAATAAATTTAAACATGAACATCAGATTGGTAACTTGGATTAAAAACTGGATTACAAATAGAACTCAGAAGGTCTCTGTAAACCGTATCTGTCATCTGAGGGTGCAATTACTAGTGGGCTGCCACAAAGTTCAGTTGTAGGCCCCATTATTTTTCAGATATTCATATCAGATATGAGTTCTGAAGTGTCAAATTGGTTAACTAAGTACACCAATGATGCCAAGTTGGGAGGCCTATGTGACACAATTGACCAAGTAAACAGTATACAGTCTGACCTAGATATCATAACCAGACAGGCTTGTGAGTGGGGCATGTGATTTAACCTGGATAAATGCTGTGTTACACATTTCAGATTGCAATCAATAAATACCAGTATACTTTATGTGTAACACCATACTAAAAGTAACCAATAAGTAAAGGGACTTGAGAATCATTATAAATAATAAACTTAATCCCAGGGACCATTGTATATAAGTAGTGGGCAAATCTAATAAGGTCATGGGAGTGATAACAAGGAATATTGCTAGTAGGAAGGCAGATTTAATAATGCCCTTGCATAGATCATATGTAAAAACATTGATGGAGTATGGTAGTCAAATAGGGTGCTCCTATAGGAAAATAGATGTGGCCAGAGTGGAAAGGGTATAGCATAGGGCCACTAAGATCATACCAGATCTAAAGCGTATGACCTGCAATGAAAGATTACAAAAACTAAACCTCTTCACTTTGGGCAACCACAGAAAAAGGGGAGATATATTATTATATGACATAGTTCAAGATCCACAACTATTCACAGAGTTAAATATGGAATACAAGAACATTAACATAAACACAAGGGGTTGCCTTCTTCAGTTATAAACAGACAAGTTTTACACTGACAAATGCAAATTTTCCTTTAACCAGCAAGTTATAAATACTTGGAAGAGGTTACCACCTGATATAATTATAAGTCATACAAATGTAGAATTTAAGAACAAACTAGACAACTATATGATTAAAGGGAGCAATTTGAATTACTACTAGTAAATTACAGGAGCTATCTTATGGGCAAATGCCTTTTCAGCTCCTTATCCTTTAGTATCCTTAGTATGAGGTGGGGTCATATGAAGGCTATGTTGAATATTTGGTGCAAAAATATGGTAAATTCCAAAGTTATGAGTGAACATTGAAATATTCCACCAAACTTTCAACACTGCCTTTTTGTGACCCCACCTCATGAACAAGGCAACTGAAATTGTTCATACATGCCAAAAGGTGATTTCACAGTCACTTCATGAAATCACATTTCATGCAAGATTTGAACATTTTCCCCATCTTACCAACTTGATTCATGAGGTGGGGTCATAAGAAGGTTATGATAGAAACATAGAGGTTGATGGCAGATAAGGGCCGCAAGGCCCATCCAGTCTGCCCATTTCTTTTTCTACCTTATAAATGTGCCATCGGCCTTTGCTCTGTCAGTGGCCTATCGATTCATACTCATCTGTATTGCTCCCTTATGCCTAACTCATGCCTGTTTGAAGCACTGCACTGTATTCATAGCCACCACTTCCTGAGGTAGGCCGTTCCATGCATCCACCACTCTTTCTGTGAAAAATAATTTCCTCACATTCCCCCTTAATCGGCCTCCCTCTAATCTCATGCTGTGTCCTCATGTCCTGCTATTTTTCTTATACAGTATTTAAATATGTCAGACTCTTGCACCTTGTTAATGCCCTTAAGGTGTTTCAATGCTTCGATCATATCACCTCTCTCCCTCCTTTGCTCAAGGGTATACATATTGAGCTCCGTTAATCTGTCCTCATATGTTTTCTGATGCAGTCCCTGCACCATTTTGGTTGCCCTTCTCTGGACTGACTCAATTTGGTTAATGTCCTTGTGAAGGTGTGGCCTCCAGTACTGCACGCAGTACTCCAGATGGGGCCTAACCAGTGTCTTGTAAAGAGGCATTATTATCTCCCTCTCCCGACTTGTGATACCCCTGCTAATACACCTTAACATTCCCCTAGCCTTACCTACTGCTTTAGAGGTCTGCTTAGATGATTTCAGGTCATCGGTGATGATGATGCCCAAATCTCTTTCTTCCTTTGTGACTGCCAGCAACTCCCCTCCCAGCCTATAGGTGACTTCAGGGTTTCTCTTCCCTATCTGCATGATCTTGCACTTCTTTGCATTAAATCTCAGTTGCCACTCTTCTGATCATTTTGCTAGTTTATCCAGATCTCTTCTCATTCTGCCCACCCCATCTGGATCATCTACTCTGTTGCAGATCTTGGTGTCATCTGCAAACAGACAAGCCTTACCCTCTAGTCCATCTGCAATGTCACTAATAAGATGTTGAAGAGGACTGGCCCCAGGACTGATCCCTGAGGTACCCCACTTGTGACTTGCATCTCTTCTGACTGTATACCATTTACCACCACTCTCTGTTTTCTGTCCGTCAACCAGTTTGCCACACAGTGACCAACTTTTGACCCACCCCGAGCCTACCCAGCTTATTTATCAATTTTTTATGTGAAACAGTGTCGAAAGCTTTGCTTAAGTCAAGGTAGGTGACATCAACTGCTCCCCCTTGGTCCACCACTCTGATTACCCAGTCAAAGAAATCTGTAAGATTAGTTTGACAGGGCCTTCCTTTTGTAAACCCATGCTGTCTTAGATCCTGTGCCCCTATGGATTCCAGGTGTTGCACTATCCTTTCCTTAAGGAGTGCCTCCATAATTTTGCCCACTACTGAGGTAAGACTGGCTGGTCTGTAGTTCCCTGCCTCCTCCCTGCTACCACTCTTGTGGAGTGGGATCACGTGAGCCCTTCTCCAGTCTTCTGGGACCTCTCCTGTGCTCAGAGACTCACTAAACAGTTCCGCTAATGGCTCTGCTAGTTCCACCCTTAGCTCCTTAAGTACCCTGGGATGTATGCCATCAGGTCCCATTGCCTTGTCCACCCTGAGCTTAGTGAGCTCTTGTAGGAATATGGTAAAGTGGATAAGTTATTGAATGAATGTAAAAATATTTCAATGTTCATTAATAACTTCACTAATTTTCAATATTTTAACTCCAAACTTTTTAACATAGCCATTTTGTCACACCATCTGATAAATGTGATGTGTCATTTTGCAAATCTTGGACAAGATGGATTTTCACATTTGTGGTGCAAAATGACATTTCAGCCAGTATACTGTAAATGACACATGTCATGTTTATAAGGGGAGTCATAAAATGACTGTTGAAAATCTGGGATCAAAATTTAAAAAATAATAATTAATTAGAAACATTGTGTGTAGTGCCAGCCTTTACCAGTGGTTAGTGCTTTGTGATCCTGTGCTACTGAGCTGAGTTTGGGGGCAAGCTCAGTGAGCCAGCTTGATGTGACAAGACTGGGGGGGGAGGTGCTGTTATACAATACCACCACCCAGTTAGGGAAGGAAAGCTGCATGGTTGCCCACACAGGCCCAGGTACCATATAGGGAAGATAAATAATTTGTTGGCATAGAGCCCTGCACCTCTGCATCTGTGGGTGGCAGAAAGCCCTGTGTAGATGGACTGTGTGCCCTGTGCATCTGTATCTGCAGCCACATGAAAGCACATGGCCCTATCCACAATCCAGCAGGCAGCCTTATGAATTCTTGACATCTATCGCTGCACTTTCATAGGTTGATGAAATCTTCCTTGGTGCAGGGCCCAGAGGGCCCTGTACAACTGCATCTGTTCACACAGATCCCTTTGGGACCTGCATGAATGAGGATACAGTTCCACTATCTCAAAAAGAAAAAACATTCTTTGCAAATAACTACATTATTGCATCAGTTAGGGTTCAACTGAATGCTACAAAAGGTGGGAAATGAGGCATTAGGGTTTTCAACCTTAACTCCCCACCCCTCCAAAGCAGCAAAAGGACAAGATCACACAAGAAACCATAGACAGTCATCATCAGGTAAGACAAATAACATACAACTGTTTCCAGATGACAAAAATGCAGTGGCACTGATGTGCTACCTTTGTGGATTTGTATCTGTAGTTGCATAAGTATGCAGCCACACCTGTGTGTGCCTGTCATACTGTATGCATGAGTTTGTGTGGCTGCAGAAGCACAGGCCTCATGGGGCCTGCCTCTCTGCAGTCAGAGGTACTCATGCATACTGTTCAAGGTGCTTCATTAGATAGCATAATTCATTAGTGCATGCTTTTCTATATGCATCTGTGTAACTGAATTTGCTACCCCTTGAACAATTTTTAGATCTGCTACTGAAACCATTACACCCACATTGCAACAATACTTCCATCTGCATAACTGCAGACCCCACACGGATCTACCCTTCTAAATCCAGTGTGTATGTCTTACACATGTGGCTGACACAATTTTGGTATTATGGATTTTGTGGCACCTGCACTCCTGCAGCCAGAGGTCAATGTGTATATCTTACACCTGTGGCTGCAGACACATGAGCCCATCAGGTTTGTGTATGTCTTACAGTGTGTATGATTACCTGAAGCTATAGAAGCACTAGCCCCATGAGTGTGTGCACATCTGCAGACAAAAGTATTCTTACAATTTGGGTATCATGGATTTATATCTGTGGTTGCAGAGGTCTGTGCTTCTGCACACAGAAGCAATGTTGTGATTTGAGTGTTGTGGATTTCTATCTGCAGCAACAAGTGAACATGTATTTCTTGCAGTATGAATGCTGCGGATACAAATCTATGAAGTTGGCACATCAGTGCTACTGCATTTGTGTCATCTGGAAACAGTTGTATATTGTTTGTCTTACCTGATGATGGCTGTCTGTGGTTGCTGGTGTGGTCCTGTCCTTTTGCTGTTCTGGGGATGGTGAAGAGTTAGGGTTGGAAATCCTAAAATCACATTTCTCTACTTTTGTGGCATTACGTTAAACCCTAACTGGTGCATTAATGCAGTTTTGTTTTTTTGCAAATAATATATATATATATATATACACACTGTGTATGTGCTGGGACTGGTGTTAGCTATTGGGTCCCATTGTTGGAGTTTTCTTCTTCAGACTGAAGTCCTGACACTCTCTGTTATTCTGTTAATATTTGTTATCTCAGATAGAAACAACTGAGAGATGAGATAATAGACCGGGAAAACCCCAGTAACATTGGCTGAAGGCAGATATGCAGATGGCCCAACAGAGAAGAGGACTGGAGCGAGTTTCTGGAGGAACAGAGAGAAAAGAAGCCGAAGGAATGGAGCTGAAATATTCCTGTATTCAGTGCACTTAAATGTGCAGATAGGCTCGTGTTGCCTTTTAAATGGTATGCTATTGTTGCCTGGGTTGGGGAGTGCTTTTCTTATGATTATTAACTCTGCTGTACTTAGAGGGCTGAATTTCTTTGTTTTAATTTACAGGTGCGACATTGATGGAGGACCGAGTTTTTTCCTGCATACTAGGAAGGTGTACTCATTTACAGGACTGCACTCTCATCACATAGAAGGCTGGTCGGATGGAGCCCACGGACATTTTTGGGGGTTAAGAAGTTAAGGAAAATTGCCAGCAGAAACTCTGTCTAAAATTAACATTTCTGCATGTCCTGGACTTCTGCTTGTACCATATGCCCTCGTGGTCAGCACAGATATTAAGGGCTCTCACTTTTCACTGTCCCCCTACTTTTTTTATGTTCACTGGTGTCTAGTGGTACCCCCCCGACTGCTGTCCATGTACCTGCAATAAAGAAAAACATCCTCAATGTGTTTTTTTTAACAGATAACATGGTCCCTTACAGATCAGCCCCCACTCAGCACCCACCATCCCATTTCAACACACCCTCACTCACCTGATCAGGTACCAGGTTTGAGATCCACTCTCCAATCAAGGTCATGTCTTTCTGCTGGACCCAGCTACTACAATATGAGAAACTAAGGTAAAATGATGTTCAATGTATTTCAATGGGGGTTTCAACTTTTATTCATAACTCAGACATTTTTTAACATTTTGACCCCAAATTTTCAACATATCCTTTTGGGGACCCCACCTCATGAGCAGTGTGACTGTCGTTGTGCAACTCCTGCCTGAAAGGTGATTTTGTGGTCCCTTGGCAATTTCACCTTTTGGGTGGGATTTGCATAATTACAGTCATATTGTTCATGAGGTGGGGTCACAAGAAGACGATGTTGAACACTGGGGTCAAAATATGTAAACATTCCAAAGTTATGACCATTCATTGCAATTTCACTACGCACGCTCGTAACTTTCAAAATTTTAAATATTTTGACCCCAAATTTTCAAAACAGACTTCTTGTTGCCCCACCTCATGTATGTCACAGCTGTCATTTTTCAAATCCTGGCCAAAATGTGTTTTCACACCTGTGGTGCAGAATGGCATTGTAGTTGTGTGGAATTACATTTTGGTGGGGATTCATAAATTTTCTGTACCAGGTACATGAGATGGGGTAATAAAATTACTATGTTGCCAAGTTGGTCACTGTTGTCCTGTAAATGGAAGTGCAGGGCCCTTCCACAGTGACATACATATATGCATCTATGGAGGGATGGGAGCGCAGGGCCCAAAGGACACTGTGCTCCCCCAGGCAAATAAGGATACAATTACTCTATCTCAAAAATTACAGATTGGTGGGAGCACAGGGCCTGGAAAGTCCTGTGCTCCTATAGGTAAATAAGGCTACAATTTCAACTCACAGAAGACAGGCAAAATCTGTCGCTGTGCTGGTGTTCAAGGTGGAGGAGTCGACCTTGCATCAGCATACCACATATATATATATATATATATACATATATATATATATATATATATATATACACACATATACTGTACATATACATATACAGTATATATATGTGTATGAGACTTTTCCCCATTGAATACCCCATCAGTTACTGTATTTCCCTGTATGCCTATCAATAAAACTATTACTTTAAAGTATATAATCACATGACAAAAAACCTATGCTACCAAATAATTACAAAATGTTACTAAATTAATTAACCAAATAACACAATAATTAACACACTTACCAAATCAATTACATTAATTATCACACCAATCAATGAATAGTACCTTATAAAATCTTTGCCATAAAAAATAGAAATGAATGTAAACGACAGTTAACATTAACTTAAACTAGGGACCGCGCTACCTGCAAGAGCTTCTGCTTCCCTACTGCCCCTTCCACCCACTCCGCTCCACTGACAAGGGATTGCTAGAGATTCCCAGGGTTCAGCTGAAGTCATCTGGTGTGTGTGCTTTCACTTATGTAGCTCAGACCCTGTGGAATTTTCTACCTCACTGGGTTCGAGAGTGCCTGATGGTGGAGAACTTCAAGGTAGCCCTGAAAACCCATCTATTTTATCTTGCATTTCTGTAAAGTTACAGTCGATTTTAACTTTTATCAGAATTTTAATTATTTATGGTTTTATATTGTTTGTATTGTATTTCCTTGTTGTGAAGCACTTTGACTTTAAGAATTGCGCTATATAAATAAAGTATATTATTATTTATTGTTATTTTTAAAAAAGTATTTCCCTACATACCATTTCCCTCCTGTCTCTCACAAAACAGCCATGTCACTCAATGCTTCATCTTTGTCCTCAGAAGCTAGACCTTCTGTGCTATTGCCACTGACTCCAGTCTCCTTCAGTTATGGCCAGGGCCTTAATGCTGCTGTCACCTACTCTGATCTCCTTCTGCTGTTCCAGGGCCCTCCATGCTGCTTCAACTGACTCCAACCTCCTTCAACTACTGCCAGGCCCTCCATGCTGCTGCCACAGACTGTGAACTCCTTCAGTTGCCGACCACAAAATCTACACCACACCTGACTGCAGATACCATGCTGCTTCTGACCGCATACACCATGCTGCTCCCAGACACTAGCCACTCCGAACAAAAGGATGGACCACACCTGCCACAATTCTTTTTATAGGACACACTATGGGAAAAATAAAGGGGAAAAAATGGATGCCCCCAAAGCACCACTACACTACAGATAAACCATGAGGACAAAAAACGCAAACACAAAAATGCGATCAAAACTTTAATCAACTGCATCCTAATGTATTATGTAAAACAAACAATAGTTAAGTGGATGCACAGGGTACATAAATCCATCTCAAGAGCCTAATGATTTCATAGTGTCACTTGCCCTTTTGGCTCATGGAGCATTGCCCTCATTAGGCCTCTTGGCAGGTTTATTCCCCTGTCTACCACATACCTATAATTTATTCTATATATTCTATATGTGGTTTTTGTGTGCATAATATCTGATATGGAATGCATTTGCATCAGGTGCATACATACTCTAAACATGCTGTGTATGGCTCTTTCATTGTCTACAATATGCAGCAACATGCTACTATCAAATCTTGTTTTACTATCTGTAATTTAATATTATACTTGAAAAATATCCAGAGTACTGAACTCTCTGTCATTGTGCAAAATCTAACCCAGAACAGATGACGAAGTTGGTCAAAGGTGTGAATTTAAACATAAGTACTATAGTACTGTACCAAAGATTGACAATGTGGTGTCCATAACAAGAGTAGTGAAGAAGCCGAAAAATATTTTGGAGATGGACATTAAAGGCACACTGTCAACCCAATTTGCAACATAGCATTTCTAGTTGAGAACTCACATT
Source organism: Neoceratodus forsteri (assembly GCA_016271365.2). Classification (NCBI taxonomy): domain Eukaryota; kingdom Metazoa; phylum Chordata; order Ceratodontiformes; family Ceratodontidae; genus Neoceratodus; species Neoceratodus forsteri. The sequence goes on from CM028131.1 coordinate 1,074,528,053, forward strand.
TTATGATTGCTTACCTTCTCTAAAATTCATTGATGTTGCAGTTTCTTTTATCTGCTTCATTTCCTAGTAGCACTGAAATGCATGCTAATGGTGTAATTACAGTATGTCCAACTTTCTTTTGGTTCAAATTATTGACGCACTGTTATTGCATACCTTCTGAATATTAGGAATACCCCAAACAGTGCAGCCACTCATGATGCAATAGTCTCCTTTACTCCCACTGCATTTTAAGTGTCTAGACTGTGTTGAGGGTGTTCCCAAGTCCAGGAAAGATGTAGTGGGAGTTGACCAAGGACTGAAAACAAACAAGTTTTTGTGAGGTAACACCAGTATGGGGGCAAGTCTTTAGACTTAAAAAAGGAATCAGAATCAAACTACCAGTTACATCAACAGTCTCTACAAAATTTGAGCAATCATAAAATGTGTTTTTAAACCAGGGTACTTTCAGGCCAAAACGGGTAAACAGTGTCCCTTTAGAGGGCTTAAGCAAAATCAAAGTTCAATGTGTGGCAATTAGCTTGGTGTTTGTGTATACTTATGAGCTGACTGAAATATGCTTGGTGTTTATAACAAGAGCTTTGGTGCTTCTCCGCATCCCACCCTGTGTAGGATAGTGGGTAGGTGTAGACTTAAGTCCCAGTGGAGAGGGTGAGAGAGGAGTGCTGGAGAAGGAGGAGGAGGCAGGGGAGGATGGAGGGTGCCGACGAAACGCTCAAAGCAGAGCGGAAGATGGCCTACTGCTTAAATAGGGAATGGGGGAGGAGCTGTTTCCTCCCATTGAACAACAGGCTAAAGCATTCCAATTCAATGTGTGGCAAATAGCTTGGTGCTTGTGAATACTTATGAGCTGACTGGAATATGCGATTTGGCACTTCTCTGCATCCCAACCTGTGTAGGACAGTGGGTAGATGTAGACTGAAGGCCCAAAAAAGAAGTAACAAAGTGACTACCTCTTCCAACTCCAGAGAGTGTGATCTGTAGCATGCAGGAGAGGAAAACCCCCCTTAGGGGGAACCTCCGAGGACCCATGGCTACTGACCTGCCCATCCACTGGGCATATTAAGAGGAGAATAATCCTAAATGCACTTAGGTTTAGGTATGGTCATATCCAGGAGTATGGTCTGATGTAGCTGGTGGTAGAGTTCAGTTCATGGTTGAGATGAGCAAGCAGTCTATGTTAAAGATGAGGTTTGAGCAGGTGGAATATCCAGTTGGCATGATGACCGGATGCTAAGACAATGGTTAATCTGAGTCTGAAAAAAGATGATTGCTGTAGATCCATGGCACAGCCTTTGACTACTAGATAGAGCTGCATAGTAGGACTGTTTGTTGGGATGGCTGGAATTTAAAGCAAGTTCACCTTCGTTGTATTATGAACTTAATCTGAGGTGGAAAGGCAATAGCCTTTGAAGGAATTGTGGGAGCCCACGTGGTCTGCCATTGCAGTGGTACAGAATAATAAAAACATAAAGGATGAGAGTCAAGTACCAGATGAGGCCCATCGTGGGGCATGCATAGATGAGATGGCGAGACCCCATGTGGTTCACCATTGCCACAGAGATGTTAAGGTGTTGACCTGTGATGATGATAGTAGGCTCAGGGGTAGGCTAGCTAGGGAATGATATTCCAATGGAGTCCTGATGAATGGAAAAGTCATGTTAGAGCAACTGAAGTCTCAGGTGGTCGATACTGGGAAAGTGAGACCCCAACGAGCATTTGCCATAGTGTGAGATGACATCCATTTTAGTAGAGAGAATAACCTCCTGTTGAAGGGAGAATACAACTGGTGAGATGGAGAGACCCCCAAGGGGTTTGCAATCACCATAGATGATGATTCTGTGGTGAGGGGGCAAAAGTCTACCTAAGCTGGCAATGAGATGCAGAATGAGGAGGAGGGTCCAACAAAGGTGTGTTGAGGGGAGATAGTGGAAGATACCTGCATGCCCAGAATCACTGATTAAGATCTGGCGGGATGAGTCCAACAACATTGTCCTATTGGAGAGTTGAAGGTAGGTGAGGGTCAGAAGAAGTTGGAATGGAAAATAAGGAATAAGAGGAAGGTTGTCGAAGGACATGTAGAAGAGGGGTGGCGGGACCCTATGTGGTCCGCCATCACCATAGTATAGGACAATCCAGGTGTCAAGGAGTACCCTCAGGAGCCAGAGTGTTTTGCAGTCCAAGGTAAGGAAGGCGATACCCTCTCATATGTACTCTTGAAGTGAACAGGAAATACCTGAGGTATAGAGGCCATTCGGCTGGGCATATATGCTTGGGATGGCGAGACTCCATGTGGTTCATCATCAACAATGAATGGAGTAGAGTATGAATGGGGTGGCGAGACCCCACATGGTCCGCCATCACCATAAACAGGCTGACTAAGGAACAGATGCAGGACTCCGCTGACTGTTGAACTGAAGCATGTTCTCAAGGAAGAAGGACATGATGTCAGTCAAGCTACAGTAAGGGGCCTTTAAGGAGCAATGAGTTGAATCCCTTGGAGTAGATGGTGAGTGAAAAGACAGGACCCCCTATAGTCCATCATTGTGCAGCAGACATTGTGCAGAAAATGAAAGGCGGGACCCCTTGCCCCATGGAGTAGTGAAGGATAGGGATAGCAGGACCCCATGTGGTCTGCTATTGCCATAATGCTCGGAAAGCATGAATGGGAAGGTGAGACCCCACATGGTTTGCCTTCACCATGAAAGCAATAGTGCCTGATAGGGATAGCGGGACCCCATGTGGTCCGCCATCGCTGTATCTGAGTAATGTGAGTCCTTCCATCAAGTAGTGCACAATAGAGATGACAGGACCCCATGTGGCCCGCCATCACGGTATCTGAGCAGTACAAGATTGGGAAGACGAGACCCCATGTGGTTTGGCTTCGCTATAGAAGGGGTGCAATTCAAGGAATCTGCCTGAAGTCGACATATAGTAAGATCAAGCCTTAAGTGAATACTTCTTCATTGCAGATGATGGATGGTCCAAGGAAAGGGGGGGCACCCTGGGGGCTGCGCGTGAGTAGAGCTGTTGTGGTATGAAAAGGGACTCCTAGTGGCATGGCAGTATGAGAAGGGGACCCACTAGGTCAGGGTGAAAGTTAGCCGTGCACATAGTGCTGGTGAAGTGAGGAACCTGCAAGACAAAGTGGAAGTCTTGGTCGTATGATTGTGGAGACGTATTAGCTCCTAAAACTGGTACTAGGTTAGGCAGATTCCTGAAATAATGCATGACACAACTGTACCAAGCCTAGCAAGGTCTGGCTGGACTGCAAAGAATCCCCTGAATGAGATGGGATGTAGTTGCTAATGCAGGAGAAGTGACAACCGGCACTTTCTTATGTTAAAGAATAAAATGGTTATTAACAGTGGCCACATATGTTTAGTGTGAAGCAGCATTTCTATCAAGAGAGTTAAATCATTTAATTATTTGTATGTCCAGGAATAGCTCTAATATAATTAAGAACATCAATAAAGTTTGCAGAGCGAGAGTAACTCTGAGTTTAAAAATCATAGCTCTATGCAAAAGTCATAGTAGTTGAGAAGTATGTTCAGGATAGATATAACATTTCCTTTAGGTATTTGCATGGTTAAGCTGCCAGCAGAGACAGCTTGTAGTGGAGCTCGATCAGCTGGAAGCTATAGCTGTAAGCAAGCTTGCTTCGCCAGTGCTTATTATGATTTAGGGGAGCATGCGGCTTGGTCCTTGGGGAAACTGGTTCAGTTAAGGCGATGGTGAATAAAGCAAAAACTCCAGCCTATACAATGGCAAGTGAGAAACTGATATGTAGGAGCTATAATGCAGGGAGCTCCCCAAGGAAGGTATAAAAAGCACAGCGCAGGACAGGAGTCCGTACCTCCAGCAGGATTGCTGTGATAGGCATCTGGAAGAAGGCAATGCTGCATTCGGCAACTGGAAAAAGGCAGCCCATGGTGTCCTGGCCGGTCGGAAGGAAGCAATGCAGCAGGGGGGCATAGGAACAGGACATCCAAGCATGTGAAGGTGGTGCAATAGGAAGGTAGAGTTTGGCGATGGCCGACCTGGAGAACGTGGTGCCTGATTTTTTTGGCAGGTGAAGGAGCGTAAAAAAGCAGTTCTGACTGCACCAGTAGGCGGTTGCACTCTGGCGTGCAGCACGACGAATCTCGTAGGCTCCTGAACAAGGAATCCATTCAGAGGGTGTGAGCAGCATCTCAGCAACTGGGACTGTGCAGCAGCTGCTGAAGAAAAGGTAGAGCAGGAGAAGGAAGCCACTAGGGCGTAGCGAGGGACTGCAAACACAGCATGGAAAGGGAGAGCAACAGGGCAGCATGAGCAGCTGAGGTAAGCGCAGCGAGGCCTCAATTAACTACAGCAGGAAGCCCCAAAATAACAGAGAGAAATGGGAAGAGTCACAAGGGACAGCAGAAGCAGGAAGGGGGGAACAAGACAGAATGAAGGAAAGAGCAGGAGACAAACAAGAAGAGCGAGGGGGATGCAAGGTAAGGAAAGAGAGGGGAGATGGAGAGGAACAAAAGAGCAGCTGCAGACACCAACCAACCACACGCAGCCACCAAAACGCTCAAAGCAGAGCAGAAGGCGGCCTACTGCTTAAATAGGGAATGGGGGAAGAGCTACCCCCCCCCCTCCATTGAACAACAGGCTGAAGCCTTCCAATTATTGCTAATACCACTGGTAATATTGTAGTCACCTGGACCTGCTGACTAAAATGTAGTAAAATGCATTAAAGAGTGGGAATCTGTCAGCACTGGGCCTCCAAGTGGAAGTGGCAGGTGAGGATACTGAACAGTTTGCTTTTGGCTGTTCATTAGCACAGCAGCTGGTTCAAACACACTTGATGTGAGCTCCTGGAGGAAAGTTTTGCAATGGCCACTGTGCACCACTGTTCAGCCTTACAACCATTGTTATATACTCTACATGTAAGGGGTCAAAATTCTTTCCCTGGGCTGTTGCAATGGCACTGTGACTGCTAGAGAAAAGGGATCAGAGCAGCCATGGTACTGTGGGTTGCTGATGCCATGAGTACACTTTGTTTATTTGTATACACTGACAGTGTGGCATTATGATGTTTATATGTTTTTGTGAACTGTTGTGTAGTATATTTTTGATATGTCAACAAAAAGACAGTTAAAAAAAAATTTTGCTGTTACTGCAGGACATTTTGAATTTGGGATCTGATATTGTGCTTCAAATTGCAAAAGCCCATGAAACTGTAGCCAAGAAATGGAATGGGGCTCATACGCGGCAAACCATCTGTTACAAAAAAAATGTTGCTTGTTTGTCTCTTTGCTTGTTTGTTTGATTACAGTACTGAGTAAGACACAAAAGCATGAATGCCCATTTCCATGGGTGACCCAGGGTAAAGCATAAAATGCATAACAACAAACTCTGTGTCTATCATAGGTAATGCAAAAACAACCAGTACATAATGATACAGACTAAGTCAAAAACATTCACACCACCAGATGGTGGGTGCCAAGAACTTAAATACTTTCATGCACGGCTGTGACCGAGCAAAGGGTTTAGTGGTTGCTCAGGTCAGCAGAAGTAAAGAGAGGAGCAGAGGGATGGATGAGGAGGGATAAAACCCCACATGGTCAATAGGTCCCAGGGCAGATAGGAAACTCCAAGCAAACTAGATGAACCTTTAGTCTTTTTCTGCTGTCATTGTCTATTACTCGGTATTACTCAGTTGTATAGACAGAATCTTGCTTATTAGTATTTACCCTTGGGATTCGAAGTTGTTTATCATGTGATCTAAAGTTTACTGCCTATCAACATAAGTGATACAACACTGCTCTGCTAGATCCAAATGATTCCGTATTTTAAAAAGTCATAATACATCGCCTCTTTTTCTTCTTTCCTCAAGGCTAAACAGATTCAACTCAGTCAGTCTATCCATATAAGACATGCCCTTTAATCTAGGTATAAGCCTAGTACCCTTTTCTGGATACTCTAACAGATTACTATCCCTCTTAAGATACTGGGACCAAAAAGAAGACCCATAATCTAAGTGTGGTCTTACCTAGGATCTATATAGTGGAACTAAGCAGTTCTCATTCCTGCAAATAAAAGATTTTTTAATTATACTTATTAATCAGCTGGTAGGCTATGTTACCCTCCTACAGTGATCCAGATGACTAAATATATAATTGATTATTATCCCTAAATCGCGTTCCTTATCTACTGATATTAATGGCACCCTGTTCAGAGTGTATGTTCTCCTTGGGTTATGTCTTCCGAGACAGAGTACAGTACATTTCTGTGTTTCTATGTATCTGATTAAATAAAATTAGAACTACAAAACACATCAGTTACAATTACAAACAGAATTAGGCATCAAATGGGATCTTAAATTGCATTTCAATAAGCCCAGAGCTCGGCTGCCAACAATCACCGGTGAACAAGAATTTCAAAGCTTGACAGCATGAAAGCAAAAAACTCTCTGGCCTAGGGTGGAATGATATTTGGAAAGGATCATCCTTCCCTGAAAGCTAGAACATTTGCTATGAGTACCATTAAATGTCTAACTGCAGTAAAGTTTAAATTTGCTCTCACAAAACTGTCACATCATACTTTATGCATCACACAAATTTGCTAGATAATTACCTTAAAAACCAAATAGCCCAGCACTTTGTTATCAGTTACTTCCTTCATGCCAGTAAACAAACAAGCTCGCTGGAATGAATGAAGTAGCTGATAATAAAGGGAAATACTTTACTGTAGATATGTGCAGGTAAAATAGCAAGGTGATGGCCCCAGAAAAGCCAAATGTTTCACACAGGCATCTACGTACTTTCATAAGGGTGCTGCCCCCAAAACCATGTGAGCCTGTTAACCATTCTGGTGATACTGCTAGACTATAAAAAGTGCAACATGCATCAATAGGTTCCTTAAAGAGTTATGAATATATATTAATTATATCTTACAGCCCACATATTCAAGAGATGCACGGCACAAAATGGAAATGTGCTGCATATCTTGGGAAATGCGCGAAAGTGCGATATTCAAACGGCAGAGATGTCTCATGCATGTCGGAATGTGCGATCATACATAGATAATTTATGCAGTGCAGAAACAAGGGGCAGGGACATGAATGTGTTTGGCATGGGAATATTCAGCCAAAATGTGTGGCGCATGTGCCGCACATCCCAGAGATGTGCCATGCAAAAATAGGATGACAAAAGGATGGCCTAAATCGGCCAGCCACTCATAGGCAGGCCATGGAACTGCAGACAGGCACTCCTGAGACAGCACTTAGAGGTGCACCAGGATGTGTTCCAGGCACCCACACACAGCAGTCATACCAGGACAGCAGTACCCAAAGCAACAGGTGCTGTGATGCCCCTGGCACCACCCAGATAGCCACAACCCCACATCACAATAGGGACATAGATGCCCAGCTGCCACATGCAGGTGCCATTGGGTGCACACCTGGCACACCAGCAGTGCAGACAGCCACAGTGCAACACATGTACCAGGGGCCATGGCCTGCACCCATGTGGCATTCAGGGCATCACCCGGTGGTGGCATGCGCCCACAGTGACATCTGGGGCAACAGTGCCCAGGCAGCCTGGTGGTACTGGTGGCAGCATGGCATGGTCCAGGGTCTGACCAGTGGCACATGTCCATGGTGGTGCACCATAGGTGCACACTGCATACCCATGCCAGGCCCTCACCACTCAGAGCCACAGACATGACACTGCTTCCTCCATGCTGTGTGACATTGTCACAGGGGCACTGCAGTGAGTTGGGGTGGTGTTCCAGTGGTGGACATTGCATAACTGTGGGCAGTGCAGGACAGGGCTGGCACCACCTGCGGCCTGGAGGTGGCATGGGCATGCCTTACAGACACTAGACCCTTCCAGTGTTGAGCATGCGGCCACCATGGGCACATGCTTGGCCAGTGTCGGGGTGGCCACCAGGTTACCAGGACAGTTCCAGGTGAGCCCAACTCACTTAGGTACCTGGTCACTGTCTAAACCCTGACATCCCTTGCCTTTCTCATACCTTATCTATTATACTGGGGCATGTGGGGCACTGTAGGTGAATGTAAGATGCATACAGGGCTAGTGTATCACATTCCTGTGGCATACTGATTGGAGTGTGTTACCATGGGTTCTCCCCTATTGCTTGTCCAGGTGGCCTCCTGTGGCCACTGTCCAGGTGGGCCCTCTGTATCCCAGTCAGACTCTGTACATGGCCATGGACAACAGCACTGTATTCAGGCCACTGCAGTCCACCCACACACATATGTACCTTCACACTAGCCTGCAGGGCTGCAGTACCTCCTGTTCACCTTTGTGGAGTGGTGGGGCTGCCCTACAAAGCTGGATCTGCACATGCCACAGGTATGCAAATGCCCTGAATACATCCCAGTAATGAGATGCAAATGTGGGGGTTGGGCTCGGACTGTGTAATGTGGCTAGTTGCATATCCTTGCTAAATACTGCAGTTCTGTGCACTGCGCAAGTGGCTGCCCATCGAGCGTTTTGTATGCCCCACACAGGTCTCAGGACACCTGCCACACCACGCATCTCCCACTGCACGATTGCGCATGTTCGAGATATTCAGCTGTACTTGCACAATCGCATTCTATGGCGCATCGTCTGAATATATCACTGTTTTGCTCCGGCGCATCTGAAATGAGTGGAACATGGACTTGTGTGATGTGGCTGGCCACTTTTGAAGATTAGGCCCTATATGTGTAAGCTATTTCACTGTTCTTTATACAGAATGCATGATCTGGATTGTTTGAACACTGATTTGAATACTATTAGCATTAAGTGTGATGACTTTATCTACTGTAGCTTTAATAAGATTCTAGCACAGCAATATGGTTCATTTTTATGTTACCTATTTTTATCTGTTTTGTATATATTTACATATCTTTGTAACTGTTTTATTTAATGTATCTGTTTATACACTTTGCACTTTTCACAGCACTACCAGTACTACTCATTGGTAAAACATGTCTTTGAGGTTTTTATCCATTTAGCAGGACAGTATGAAGGGTTATGTGTTTTTTGTTTGGTGGGGGGGGGATGGATGGCACCATTGAAAAACTGCCTTGTGCTGGCACACTCTCTGCAGAAGGATCCCATAAAGGTTTCCTGTTGGGAACTTCCTGTCCTGACAGAGACATTTCATACTTGCACAATTTTTTTTTAATCTTGTAAACGAAAAAATATATATAGATATTGCAGGTGATGCCTTTTATTGGACTAACAAAATTGTTTGTGATACTTGCTTTTGAGAGCTATACTTACTTCATCAGGTCAGTTTTTTAACTAAGTTTATTTATTTAGTATTCCAACTTCATGCCTCTAAGGATGGCCACTTAGCTCTAATTTGAACAAGAACACATTTTGAACACATATGATAAAGTCACTAAAGATTAAAACCTTGTTTTTAATTTTTTTGCTAAAAATACTAAAATGTTGTGTTCCTACCTGGATTCAAACCCCTGATTCCTCGCGTATTAACCCAAGATACATAAGGTAAACCACTGAGTTGCTCTGAAGTATATGGCAGTTCCTGTGGTGTAGAGTTTAAGTCATAACTTACAAAGTAAGTGATCAAGGTTCTAATAGTTGAGCCTTTCTGCTTACTACAGTACATGCCAGAACAAAATGGGCTTTTCTGGGAGGATATCACCTTGACTTTTTATCTGCACTTATCAACAACAATGTAATTCACATTGGCCACAATTCACTAACAGGCGGGTTGCATGCGAGAAACGCACATAGCCCACCCACGTGGCTCTGCACCAGAGGGAAAGGTGTGCATCGGCTGGAATTCACTATCACCAGTCACCTGTCTATGGACCCATCTCAGCACACAGGTTCACAGAGGGCAGACAGGTGTGGAGCTGTGGACCAGGGCAGGCATCCAAGGGGATGCCTGTATCCAGTCCATGAGTGGATCCCCCCTGCCCCATGTGACACAGGGGATTCTGGATCCAGCAGAACCATGCCTTGCAGTGACATCTGGTTTGTGCCCAAGCAACAGCCCCAAGCCCCTCTCTGGTCTGTGTGGCTGGGAGGCATGATGCAGGGGCCAGCACTGCCCTGCCACAGCCAATGGCGGCATGGTGGTGGGGTCACACAATGGCTATGCCAGTGTCCCCACTACTTAGAGGATGCAGCCCAGAATGGTGTGGAGTGCCATTGTGAATGGGAGCCATGTGGGTAGCATCCCCGGCACACCCCCATCCTGCCCCTGGCGCAGCACTACACACACCAGCCAGGGATTAACTGCACGGTGTGCTAATGCACCCATTAGTGAATACTGCGGGGGTGCACAGGGCACCACCACGTGGCATTCGATTGTGGGAATTCCTAGGCGTTGCCCTTGCACAGCGCATAGGCATTCGTGAATCACGGTCATTATTATCAGCAACATTTTTTAGTCCAGTCACCATGTACCAGGCTTTTTTTGTTTTGTTTTGTTTTTGCATAAGTTGTTCCTGCATACTGTAGTACACTAGATTCTCTGAGCAGCACTTTCCACGCTCTGTTTTGACTAGAGTGTTACTTACTGTATAATCAAAAAAGCTGATATTAAATCCAGTGGAAGAAAAAAGTTTTTTATATGATCACAATTGGTCTTTGCTTATCTTTCTTGATTTATCAAAGGTAATGTGGACACAAAGACATGGGATTGTTGGTTTGAAAACTGTTCAAGTTAATGAAGGTCTAATATGCACTACTATACCTTGAAAAACTTAATGCACAAATTACTGCTATATTTTTGTGGAATATCCCCAAGACAAAGCTTTTTTTTTTACTCCTCAACTGATGCATAGATTGAGCAGGATATAGAGATGGATTCATTGGGTTAAACAGATGAGCCCAAGGCTGTGACGGTGATGAGACTATGACTAGAGCAAGAAGATATTTTTGTGCAAATGCCTACAGTTCTAACTCCTCATGTGACACTTAATGTTTAAAGAATTAAGTCACCAAAATAACTATGGTTGAAGTTCATTATGATTTATATACTACAACTTGATGTTATTTTCTGGAGCCCTGTCTGAATCCATCGAATTATACAAACAGGTATTGCTACAAGCCTGATGCATTTACTTTCTTTCACTTTGACTATTATAGGTGATATTATACATGTATTCATTCATTTGGAATTAATTAGTATATACAAGCTAAGACTCTCACAAAACAGATTTAAACCAAAGTAATAACATTGTCTGGCAGATTTAGAGTACTGGTTTACACATGTGCTTTTCTGTTTTATGGTCTAATCAAGCATAATTATTGGTTATTCAATATACCTGTTTAAATCACACCTCCTCTCCGCATGCACAAACACTCTGAGGGCTATACTTACAAAATGAGAAACTGTACTGAGTGAACAGTTTTAATGAATGAGTGAAGGAATCTTGGTTTACACACAGCCTTACACACATACAATATATCTCATAACTCTACATACTAATGAGATAACTACCAGCAGTGCAGGAACTGTACTTAGGGCCTTATCCACTCATCAGGCCAGCACATGCATGCTTTGCTTATAGCTGCTGCCTACAGCTCTGTATCCCAGTGTTCCTCTGGAAGCCTAGCATGCAGGCAGCTTCAAACAACAGCGCTCATGCAGTTACAGGGGTGACCTAGGGGACAGAGCTCTGTCAGATACTTGGCTTCCTATCAGAGGCCTGGGTCACCCATCTGGTGAATCCTCCTATAAGATATCTGAATTAACTGCAGTTGAATTTCATTATGATTCATATACCGTATCTTGACATTATTTTCTAGAGCCCTGTCTGACTCCATTGAGTTATATAAAAAGGTACTAGTACAAGTCTGATGCATTTGCAGTACTTGCTTTCGCTTTGACTATCATAGGTGAGATTGTACACAAATTCATTTATTTGATATTAATCTGTATATTCAGGATAAGACTTTCACAAAACAGATTTAAACCAAACTAATGACACTGCCTGATAGACTGAGTACTGATTTATATGTGTGCCTTTCTTTATGAACAACTTAAGCACAATTATTGGTTATTCAGTGTACCTGTTTAAATTCATCCACACCACCCCTACACATGCACAAACACACTAACTGAGGGTGATACTTACTGAATAACAAACTTTATTGAGTGGACGGTTTGAATGAATAAATGAGGTAGGGAATTTTGGTTTCATATGCAGCCTTTCATACACAATGTATCTCAAAGCACTTTACATAATACTGAGATAACTATTGGCAGTGCAAGAACTGTGTAAAGGGCCTTATCCATTCATTGGGCCAGCACATGCACAGTTTACTCATACTATCTCCCTGTAGCTCTGCATTTCAATGCCATTCTGCATCCCAAGCTTGCAGGCAACTTCATACCACAGAGTTCCATGAAGTTACAGTGGGTGGCCTGGGAGGCAGAGCTCTGTCAGATACTGGGCTTCCAATTGGAGGCCTGGGTCAGCCATCTGGTGGATCCCCTGCATTGGATTAGCAGGGAACCTTGAGCTAATGAAGGCCAGCTTGGACTGGCATATTTCCCTTTTTAGAAATGTTTTTTTTGTTATTCAGCTGACGAATATTGCTGCCTTCCAGAGCTCTATGCATCAGATAAGAACTTTGGCATGTGTGGAGATTCAGTTGGGATCCTGAAAACCACAGGAGGATGCAGCAGAAGGTGAATACCCATTATGTCAAGGCCCCCCCCCCCGTGTACTGTTTGGGTCCTCCCAGTACCAAAAGCCATGCACATCTGGCTTTGGGCATGCCATTATGCATTGCCCAACTTTCTTACCTGCTTTCCAACCCAACTGCCCATGTACTGTAATTCTAACAGTGAAGCAGGATCAGTCTGGGAGACTTGACATCTGTGGTGAGGGAGGGTTGAAGAGTACCCCAGAGGTCTCCACATTTAAGGTGAAAGGCCTTCAGGGTGCTGAGTCACCATACCCACCTCCATAGGAATACAAAGGGCCTTGAGGCTCATGCTCATAGTCAGTTGCAGTCATTAAATGGAATATTTGTGGTTTAGCCTGTCCTTTACAACATAAGATCCTCATATCCCAACTAACTTACTGTAGTAGTGACACTAATTTTTCTGGTAGTGCAAAATGTTTTATAAACCATGCTACCCTAACTGTGCTGCACCATCTTCCTATCCACCATTACAAGTTCTGTCACACTCCATCTCAGCGTGTGACTTGCATATCTTTCCAAAGTTGCCTACACAGTTTAAGCATCTCTCGTGATATTGTACCAGCTGTCAGAAGTAGCTAATTCTTTCTTTTATGTACAGTATATGGACATGGCATGCCCCAGAGCCCCCCAAAATAGAAAAAAACACACAAAAGGTACAAAAATGTATACAGTACATGATTTCCCATGTTTATATTTGCAGAAATATTGATTGGCCTTCCAGCCTTACATACATTGCTGCAGGCAGCTGATAGGATACTGCAGGAACACACAGTGTAAGTAACTCTGGTGAGGCCTGTATGTCACATGTAAGCAATAATACCCAACTGGGTGGGCAGTATTGGGAAATACCAGACCACCCAGGGGTGTAATGAGGCCCGATGCTGCAGACGGAGGGCCTTATAGCTGGTGGAAGGTCCAGTATTTCCCAATACCGCCCTCCCTGGAGGGTATTATTGTGCTTAGAAAATGGCTCATTTGTAACATTTTAAATATTATAAAAAAGGCTGAAAACATGTATTTAAAATAATAAAATAAAAAAATACATTTTTCTCATTACGTAGTCCCTGCACTGTGCTATTCTTGGCAGTAGGAGGTGCCGCTGTTAGTACAACCTTGCAACTCCCCGAATGGTGCCACGGCATTAGTTTGGTGGCAGACTGCCTCGGACAGCTGAGTTGGGCATGGCAGGGATAGGCATCATCGTGCAGCATCTGGAGTCTGCATTTTTCCCCATTGTTGAGATGTGTGGCATGCAATGATGTAAGGGTACACATGCCTATGTCTGGCACACCTCCCAGAACACTCAAGCCTCAGATACGCTGGCCCCTATCCTCCGCCAGGGGTCGGTCGAACACCACATGCTTGCCCACCCTCCCCTCAGAGGAGGAGGAGGAGGAGGAGTGCAGTCCATTAGATGTTCAATCCTTCTCCCCCAGCCAGCCCTCCAATTCCCCGAGCTCACCTCTAAACTCAGGTTGTTGGCATCGCTTCTGGAAATCCAACCACTCCACCGATGGGCTGGCCCCAACAGATTAGGTTATTGCTGTCCATTCTTGTACATGCCTCTTCATTGAGAACTGATCTCTTTTACGATTAGCTGTAACAACAAATGCTTAAAGAAAATACCAGCTGTTTAAGTCTGTAACAAAAAAAGCAATTACTTAGCTCAAAATGTCATGTTTATGTGATTTTTTTTTTCTGATTTGATTTTGTGTGTAATGCTGTGTTACTCTGTTTCAAATTTTTTAAACAATACCCCTCTTGGATGTTTGACTTCCACCTGGACAGAAATGGTATGATTCAGGATACCTGCTCCACTTTTAAGGAGATTGATACAGTATATACTGTATATTAGAGGAAACACTTTTATACAGCAAAGAAAGCCGGAACAAACAGAAATATATAAAGTTCAACCCCACTTTATCTTTTTCCAGATTAAATATTTATTTTTTACACCAACTCTGTGAGACTGCTAATGTTTTGAGACAAATGCCACTTTGTCTGGGCTACAGTGGTATCTTTTATGTTTTAGATTAAATGCCAGCTTCAAATAGATACTGTAGAACTATTAATGATCGCGCAAAATTTTTATCGCACACCTGGATTTGATTCTGCGATTGCGCAAATTAAATATCGCGCACTGCTACTGGCTGTCATGTAATGCATCTACAAATACAGTACCTTTCCAGTCCTCTAACAGCATCTGCTGTATCTGCAACTGAATTATTTTTTTCAGTACGTTTCCAGTCTTCTAACAGTATTTGCAACGATGTCACTCATTAAATGGCTGAAAACACCACAAAAAACAGCTAAACGGGATTTTTCTGCACTTATTCAAGCCCTTTGTCTACTTCATTTCTGTATTGTTTATTTTTTAAATTCCACAAAGCTTACTAAGTTGCAAAAAAAAAGGAAAATACAAAAATATAAATATTGCAGTTTACCATATAATACATAAAAGCCACAAATCCATTCAGCTCCCTTTTTTAGCTTAACTTTCACTTAATCAGACATAATGATTTAAGCCTGACACATATGTAGTTTTTTGCTTTCAATTACTTTCAAGAAGGAAGCCACAGGTATTAAAGTATCTTTGACATTTGCTTTTAAAAGATAAGTTAAGTGTATCGGTTCATATTCCAATTCCCTTATAATATTTCCTAAAAATGTATTCCTATATTCATTATGTAAAGCACATAATATGAGTAAATGTGTCAGATTATCCTGTCCATAACAGCATTTACATAAACCACCTATGTCATCTTTATTTTTTGCATATCTTTTTCTATTACTCTGTCTGGTAAAACATTCAAATCTAAATCAAGTTAAAATCAGCCTTTGACCGGGCTTTGTCAATATAGACAGATATTTTCCATTTTATGATTTCTCTTATTATGTTTTAACCAGTTACATACCTTGTATTGTTTACACTTTTCTAAATCCTGTTGCACAAAAACATCTCTTATTCTATTTTTAATTTCCAAATTTAAATGGCCATAGGGATATCTGATGGTATCTGGGATACAGGTTAATAAACCATATGGTCTAATATATTCTTCAACCGTTCTCATACTCAGGAAAACTAATTTTCTGTTTAGATACTGAATTGCCTCATCCAGGCATAATCTTGGATATCTATACATTTCCATACCATATACTTTCAACCAGTAAATTATTAATCTTTGGATAATCTGACATTTTATCTATATTTGTCCCAGTTCTGCCCTAACTAATGTTGATGGAGCACTTGAAGGTAAACCTAGCAATTTCTTATAAAATTTGTTTAAACAGGGTTCAATCATTGTTTTTAAATAACTTCCCCATAACTCTGCACCATACAATATCCGTTTTTTGATTTTTGCATTTATTATATCAATGTTTCCTTTCACTGATTTCCCTCCGTATTTATAAGAAAATGTATTAATACTGGGAGTAATTGTCCTTACTTTATTTTGAGTTTCTAAAATATGTTTCTTCCAAGTACCCTTCTGTGAGAATATTATACCCAAATAAAATTATTTTACTACTTGTATTCTATTGTTATTTATTGTATATTTATATCTGTTATAATTCCCACCAAATACTAGGACTTTTGTTTTTTCATAATTAATCTCTAGCTCTGCTTGAACACATTCTTGGTGGATTTCTTTAATAATCTTTTCGTACCCAGATAACTGGTTGAAAGTAAGGCAACGTCGTCTGCGTAGGCCAAATATGGACATCTTTTATCTCCTATTGTCGGCATGTGGAACTCTGGTTTATATAATGTATTGAGGACAGTATCGAAGAAAACATTAAACAGAGTTGGTGATAAAGTGCAACCCTGTTTTACTCCTATATTGGTCTCAAACCAATTACTAATTTCCCCCTTTGTATTATATCTGATACTAGAGAAATTATTCTGATACAGTATTTTGATTATATTTAATATTGATCTTTCCATCCCTTTTTGCGATATAGTCATTCCCATAATAAACCCCTATTAACCCAGTCAAAAGCTGATTTTAGATCAATGAAAGTGCAATACAACTTTTGTTTTTTAATTGTCTTATATTAATGTGCAAGTGTGAAACATTGATCTATTGTTCCATAACCCATCCTAAATCCGGCTTGGGCTTCATCCAATACCCCTTCTGTCTTTACCCATGTTTCAATTCTATTGTTTAAAATTCTTGTAAATATTTTGGCAGTACTATCAATTAAACTTATTGGTCTATAACAAGCTGATTTATCTTTTTCCCCTTTTTTGAAAATTGGTATGATAATACTTAAACACCAAATATTTCTAATTTTCCCACTACCCCATATCTGGTTAAATATTTTACATAGTACTGGAATCTATAATGTCTTGGTCTTCCAAATTACTTATATAGGTACACCATCCGGGCCAGGTGTTTTGTGTTTATTACAGGCATTTGCTGCTTGTTCTACTTCTTTCTCTGTTATTCTTACTTTAGGTCCTATTCACTTTATTGATAAACTATTGGAGAGTTTTTGTAAATAAGGGTTATCTCTTCTGTAGAAAAATCTACTAAAGTGTTTCATCCATATGTCAGGTTCTATATAGTTTTCAGGCTCATATCCATTATTTCTCATTCCTTTATTAACTAATCTCCAGAAGGTTTTGTTATCTTTGGTCTTAACTGCCAATTCCAAATCTGTCCATAATTTCCGGATATATTTCTATTAATTTTTAAAGTTTCTCTGTATTCTTTCCTTAATTTGTTCATTACTCTATTAGTATTTTCAAGTTGTTGAGCGGTTTATTTAATACTTGTTTAGCCTTTTTACACTCTTCATTATATCATATATATATATATATATATATATATATATACAATATATATATATATATATATATCCTTCCTTTTTATGAATATTAATCTTTTTGCTTATCAGTATTGAAATTGAACCTAATATGGCCCCAAATCAGCTAAATAAATCTTCACTCTCTGTTTCTTCTTCTAGTTATTTAATTCTGCAAGGATTAAAGATATCTGTGAAAGTCAAAATATCTAACACTATAACAGGCCTAGGATTTATGTAACCCCCACCCAGGTATGCCATTTCCATCTTGACAGCACTACCTGGTGGGATGGGTTCTGGGAGAAATATGTCACTCAGCACATTGGCTAGGTTTGGCTACTCTGCAACAGGGGCACCCAAGTAACTCCGGACAAAGGAAGCAATAACTGTAATGTCCAATACCAGAAATGGGATTCTAAAGTGTGGCTTTTATTCACATCCAACAGAATAAACAAAGCATATATGGACCCCCATGGGGCTACACTCCTGGTAATGCAGCTGTATGGAGATCAGAACACATTCTCATTCACTTTAGCCCTCAGGCTCTGAAACACACTGGGCACACAGCCCGAACTTGTATGCAGCTCTGGGTTTTCCCTGGCTCAGCTCCCTTACCAGCACTTTGGACACTTTCCATATAGCATGGAAACATTTACTGGTGGCTCCCTAAACCACCTATGAACACTTCTGGCTCCATACGGGAATCTTCCTCATCAATCCCATGTCTGGGTACTTTCCTCAGGCACTGGCCAAGTACCTGAGAGAAAGCAACAGGTGTCCCAAAGCAAACCCGTAGAGGTGAATTTGGTTACTACTGATGGGGGGGTCTCCCACCTCTCACTCCCATAATTCATACCCGGCAATTTCTCTGGGCTGCAACACCTCATCCTTTAAAACACTTTGCTGTGTAGATTCTCTTTAAATGTATTCACATTCAATCTACTGTCTTTACATCCCTGCTGAACTTGAACATACTTAATAAGTGGCTGCGTCCATTACTCTAGACCCCACAGAGTTAAGCAGTCCAATCTGCACATCGTCCAAACTGTACTTGGCTGTCTTTTCCTGACCCCACAGTAACAGTCACTTTAGTTTCATATTGTTTCAGGTGAAAACATATTGGCCCTTTAGCACAGCGAACTCACCCCTTGGTTGCAGGTGCCCCACAGGTGTTTTCTCCTCAAATAAATCTTGTCCAGAACTTCTGGTGCCTTAGCATGAACTTAAATCAGGCAGCTTCTTTTTTCCTAGCTGGACCAGGGGGGTTGCTCCAGGAAGCAGGCTGATTCCTTCCCCCATCCCCGCAGGGATGGGGCCCTGAGCCACTGAAAGCAGTCTCTACCACTTCACTGTGCTCTTCTTGTGTTCCTCTTTAGGTGAGAACACACACCTATACAAAAAAAATAGCTCTTTGACAGAGCTTAGAGCTCTGAGGGCCTGCTTACAGCAGAGAACCTCCTTTCTCTACTACAGACTACAACAGACTCTACTCACCTAACTTCACATTCCCCAATGTTCTACTCTAACCTCCAACTGCAACATTTCAGTGTGGCTTATGCAGCTGTGACAGTTCTAAAATGAGGTCATCCCTCAGTCTCAGCTGAGACTGAGAACAGAGTGAGACAGTGTGAAATCCATTTAACTGGAGTTTCACAAGCTGCCTTCCCTGCCTACCACTAGATCTTACTAGGATTCCAGTAACCCCAGATAACAGGGGGGTTACATGTAGATACTTTAAATTCATTCTTTACTCCTCCTAGCTTACCTGCTGCCATCTGATCCTCCACACTTGATCCACCGCTTATCCAGGTACTCCACTACCAGTGCTGGTGCTCCTGCCATACCAGGTCCACTGTCTTGTACCGCAGCTGTGCTACTCCCTTGGCTTATAAAGACAGAGGAGGCAGCATGCCAGAGTGGTCCACTACTTAGTGCTAGAAATCTAGCCAGGATGCAGATATTTTATATCTACACACTAGATGCATCATAGCCTGATACCTACATCCCAGCTACAACACCAGCAGCTTCTTTTTTTTAACTCTGTTAATCTTCTGGTTCCAGGCAGCAGATGTACACCTCTTTAGTGCCTGGACCTTGCAACCGGCATCCCCCCAGGGCTGCCTAGACCAGGAGACCTACTGCATGTCCCCTGTGGCAGGGTTCCTTGAGAGGAGAAACCAAGATTATCCTGATGCCCAAGATGAGGCTGTGAAGGGGTTGTGGGATAACAGATGGACCAGACACAGAACTTCAGGTTCAACACAAAATCTCTGTGTGATGATTATTTAAAAATAATAAACTTCAAAATAAAAAAAAAAAATTAAAAATTCTTTACAGAGTTGCAGGTGGTTCACTTTTCTCAGTGATCACAGGGGATAACCTTAAGCAATGGTATATCCCTTCAATACAACAGTTTGCAGCAACAGACTATGCACATCCTTCCTCTGCACTTGCTCAGCACCCACTGACCCACTGATCTATCTCACCTCAGTGGAAATGAACCACCCCCTATGTTGGTCTTGTGTGTTTGGGCCATGTGAGCCCCCCTAATAAAAAAAAACAAGCTAAAGACAAATAACCTCAGTGCAAACACACTGAAGCAAGGGTTACCCCAAAGGGCATTGGCAATAAAGCCAAGTTTCCAAGAAATACAAAAGCACACATACATCCATAATGCAAAGCATCATGGAATGTATATGCAAACCACCATGATATTTTAGGCTGGTTCAGCTTAAAGAAGGAATGCATAGTGCCAAAGGGCCTCCCAAACAATCTTTGCATCGTGCCAAAGGGCTTCCCAAACAATCTGCAATTTACATGCATTTTAACAACACAACAGGGGTTTTCTGATATCTCTACCCAGGTAACTTAATTCTATAATACAGTCACCTAGTAACTTTTTACCTTTATCAAAAACACCTAGTCCATGGTATTTTCAATATTTACAGATTTCATAAGCATTGGGCATATACCTAATGTGCTTTTATGTCATAGTACTTTTACATACTTTAGGTTAACAACAAGGAACACAGACTGGTGTTTTAAATCAGTTCAGAGGTTGCCACAATAACCTCCCTGTAAGAGGGAAAAGGAAAAATAAGGCTCAACACTATAGACTAGTCAAGAGGGGGGAGTCCATAGGTGGCCAACCATATGGACTAGAATTGTAAAGAATAGTTAAAGCAAGGAAATAGAAGAACTGTTGCAACAGCTTTTAAGAATAAAGAGATGGTCCTTTAAAGTGATAGGTTCTCCCTGTCACATATCCCACACCTTAAGAGGGATGCAGTTATGTCAGACTGCTTACCACCTTCCTGTCCCAGGAAAGGATGGAGTTTCCACCCACCCATCTTCAGAAGCTCCAGCTCAGGGTCCCTATTAACAGTAAACATTCCATTTCCACCATAAACATAGTGGATATCATAATTCTTTACCCTGAGGTGTTAATACATTTCTCAACTGAGATAAATGATACCAGTCTCTGTACTATCTCATTTTAAGGAAAATCATTAACATCAATTCCTGCTCCATATCTAGACATAAAATCAGTATTTTTGTGCCCTGTCCCTACCCTATAGGACACAGTAAATTGATAGGGCTGGAGAGCCAAGTACCATTGCATTATATGGGGATTTTTCTCTCTCATTTGGTTCAAACAGCAGAGGGGGTTATGATCAGTTAAGACCATAAATTCAGACCTCCACAAGTAATATTTCAGAGACTCAACAGCCCATTTCAGAGCTAAGCATTCTTTCTCTATTGTAGCATACCTTCTCTCCCTTTCATGTAGCTTCCTGCTGATATACATGATCGGATGTCCTTCCCCATCTGTTTTCTGGGATAAGACTGCCCCAATACCATTCTCTGATGCATCAGTCTGGGCCTCAAACACTTGGTTGAAGTCAGGGATTTTTAGCACAGGAGCTGTAAATAGAATGGCCTTGATATTCCTAAAAGCCTCATCACAAATAGGGGTCCATTGAACCTTATTCAGCCACCTCTTTTTAGCGAGATCAGTCAAAGGACTGGCAATGGCTAAGAAATTAGGAATAAATCTCTGGTAATAACCAGCCAGGCCTAGGAAAGATCTCACATGCTGTTTTGTGGTAGGTATTGGGCTGTTTGCTACTGCTGTAACCTTTTCTACCTCAGGCTTCACTTGTCCATTGCTCAAAATAAACCCTAGATATCTTGTTTCTGTCTTCACTAGGGCACACTTTGTGGGGTTAATGATCACTCCTGCCTTCTTTATTGCTTGCAATACCTGAGACAAGTGTCTAACATGGGATTCCCAGTCAGGGCTGAATATGACCACATCATCTAAATAAGCCACACGTTATTCAATGTGTTGTCTTAGTATGTGGGCCATAAAATGCTGAAAAGTGGCTGGGGCCCCATGTAGTCTGAATGGCATTGTGACAAACTGGTATAAACTGATTGGGGTCCTAAATGCATTGTTATCTTGTGAATCAGGTGACAAAGGGATTTGCCAGTATCCCTTAGTAAGGTCAAGGGTGGAGATATACTGTGCATTGCCTAGCATGTCAATAATGTCATCTATTCGGGGCATTGGATACCCATCGGATAGTGATGCATTGTTAAGCTTTCTAAATTCTAGGCATAGACATATCCCATCCTCTTTTCTGTTCACCATGACCAAGGGTGAAGACTGTGCACTCACACAATTATGTCTAACTGCTCCATTTTTTTGACTTCATGACTCACCTCATCTTTCACCTTCATGGCAATATGTAAGGTTTTTGGTGTATGGGCTTGTCTTACATGGCAGTTATGGTGTGCACAATTCCTTTAGCCCTCCCCAGGATGTTTGTGAATATGGGCTCAAGTTCTTGTAACACCCCTGAATAACTTTCTGTTGCTGAGGCTCCAATTCAGGGTTTATCTGGATCTCCGCAAACTGTCCTGACTGCTCCAGCCTTTTATAGGCAACCTCCAGCTCTGACTCCCTAACTTCAGGATGGATATACAGTAAAGGGAGAGGTTAGGCTTCTCAAGCCATCTCCTAAGGAGGTTCACATGGTAAATTTTCTTCAGGGGGGGTCTCTTTCCTGGCATGCTAAGCTTACAAGTCACTACCCCAGTTTGCCTAAAAATGGTGAAGGGGCCCTGCCTATTCATGAGCAGTTTGTTCTCTGTCAAGGGAAGGAGTAACAAAACATTGTCCCCTGACTGAAATGCTTTAGTCTTCAAACCCTGGTCATAT
Organism: Neoceratodus forsteri; assembly: GCA_016271365.2. Classification (NCBI taxonomy): domain Eukaryota; kingdom Metazoa; phylum Chordata; order Ceratodontiformes; family Ceratodontidae; genus Neoceratodus; species Neoceratodus forsteri. The sequence continues at coordinate 1,074,550,760 of CM028131.1, forward strand.
TTTTCTTTCTGCAAGTCTTACTTCTGTTCTAAGGTCTGGTGTGCCAAGTTGATATATCTCACCAGGCATTTGCATAACTGAGTCATGTACTCTATGACATTAAGATGTCCCACCTCCTTCCCAGTGTTCTTTAACCACATCCAGTGGCCACCTTGGGTTCCTCCCATAAAACAATGAGAATGGAGAGAAACCAGTGGATGTTTGTGGGATTTCTCTGTATGCGAAGAGTAAATAGTGGAGATACTTATCCCAATCCCTGCATTCTTCTTTTACATATTTCATCAACATTCACTTTAATGTTTTATTAAACCTCTCTATGAGGCCGTCAGTCTGTGGGTGGTATGGGGAAGTACGTAGTGCTATAAACAACCCAGCAGACAGTACAGTTATTTTAACAGGTGTGCGGTAAAATTACTCCCCTGATCAGTAAGTATTGCCTGGGGAATTCCCATATGGATAAATTCCTTTGCTAGCTCCTCTGCTATCCTTGGGGCGGTGACAGCTCTCATTGGGATATCTTCTGGATAGCAAGTAGCATAATCACATATGACCAGTGTGAATCAGTTACCCTTGGAGCTCTTTTCAGGGGGCCCCCTACATCTATGGCTATCCAGTCAAAGGGGTTAGTCACAATGGGGATGGGTTGAAGTGGTACTCTATCCTTTTTTCCTGCCTGAGCTACTTTCTGAAACTTAGCATATGCTTTACAGTAGTCAGCTATGTTCTCATGGATAGAGTTCCAATACAACTTGGGCAATATCCTGTTCAGGGTGCTATCTCTGCTAGCATGGCCTGCTAAAGGGACGTCATGTGCCAGATACATGATTTGGGAGTAGAATTTTTCTGGAACCATCAGTTGGTCCATTACCTCTCCAGTCCTGAAGTTAGTACAGTCCCTGTACAATGTTCCCTGTTTTAATACAAACTGAGGGGCACCTTTTTCCACTCCCTTCCCCACCCGTAAAAAGAAAGGGATTATTGAAGGGTTGCCTTTTTGCTCATGCTGCAGATCACATTGTATAGTGTATCCCAGTTCTGGCTGCATGCCAGCAAGAGTAGCACTCCAGTCCTTCTTTGGATTCCTCTTCTCCACCTTAGTTTTATAGACCTTGCCAGTATCCTCAAAAACATCATCATCAAATGGGAACACAGATGGTAAACATCCCTGCTTCACTTGAGCTCTGGTGGTTATGATAATTACAGCAGAGTCCTGGGTGGCAAGACAATGTATAAATGAAGCAAAGTCTGGGTGATCATGCCCGATAACTGGCACTGGTAGGCGAGGTACCAACCCCACTTCTACCTCATGTGTCTTTTCTTGAACAGTCATTCGTATGGTGGCTGTAGGGTAGCAATGGGTATCACCATGCACACAGATGACTGTTGTATCCAGCCCTTTATTATTTCCAGTCACCAGCTCTGCTCACACAAGAGTCTGGTGGCTCCCTGAATCAATCTGTCCTATCATCTGCTGTGATTCAATCTGCACAGTAGCAATAAAGTGACCCCAGTTCACTAAGGTTAGGTGAGCTGTCTCTTTCTTTATATTAGGACAGTTTCTTACATAATGTCCCTTCTTTTGGCATGGCACCCATGACATATAATCCCTGCTACTGGAATTCCCCCCCCCCACTCTCCAATCTTGTTTCACTGGGGCTGGATTTGACAGTTCATAAGGAACAGGGTTCCTTACCAGATTGCTGGTGGTTGTAGCTGTTGATGTCCCTTGGAATCCTCTGAGTCTGGATAGTCAGGCTGCCAGAAAGTCTTCCACAAATGTGATGGTTTTATCAGCAGAATCAGGCTTATGCTCCCTAACCCAAAGTTGTACATCCTGGGTAAAACTTTAATAAACTGTTAACTAATTACCATCTCCAGAAGTTGGTCCTTGCTCTTGCTATCTAGTGGCAACCATTTGTAGCAGAAATTCTTTTAAATGGGTGTAAGTCTCTTGGGGGTATCAAATGACTGCATTTTGAGAAACCTAAACCTCTGGCAAAAGGTTTCAGTCTTTATGTCATAGCGCCTGAGGATCTCCTGCTTCATGTGGTCATAGCTCTCTACCTCTCAGGAGTCCATGTGGCTGTAAATCAACTGGGCACTGCCTGTCAGGTGCGGTATCAGTTGAACAACCCCCTGTTCCCGTGGCCATGCGCGTATCCGATCAAGCCTCTCAAAAGTTGTGAGGTACACTTCAATGTCATCCCTGTTCAATAGTTTGGACAATTTAATGTCTTTTGGGTTACTGGTTCTTTCAGTTTGTCCTGCATCAATGGCATGGAAGACCCTCATGGGATCCACCCCATTTGGCATCTTGCCTTCTCTGCTCAATGTCTCTATCTCTTTCCATCTGCACCTGTTTTATGTAGAACAATTTCAACAACTTTCCTACACCCTCAAGTGGAGCATCTTCAAGAGGAGGTAGTTCCTTTGATTATTCCTCATCCCCTTGCATCTCTTCATCATCTTCAGGCTTGGCCTTCTTCTGAACTCCCAGGTCCAGTCCAGGCAGCAGCTTCTTTCCAAGTCTGTCAGCCATGGTTCTGGTCAGAACTCCACAAACTTTCTTCTCTGGGTTCTCCTCTGGCAACTCCTGGTGCATCGGTCCACCTGGGATATCTGGGTGATATCCACTGGAAAACATCTCCTAGCACAGTACAGATATTTCCAGCAAGTTAACCCACTTCTGACACCAAGCCTCTGAAGGGGTTCTGGGATAACAGATGGACCAGACACGGAACTTCAGGTTCAACACACAACCTCTTTGTGATGTTTACTTAAAAATAATAAACTTCAAAATAAAAAAAATTAAAACAAATTCTTTACAGAATTGCAAGTGGTTCACTTTCCTCAGTGACCACAGGGGATAACCTTAAGCAATTGTATATCCCTTCTTCAATACAACAGTTTTCAGCAACAGACTGTGTACATCCTTCCTCTGCACTTGGTCAACACCTACTGTGCTACTGATCTATCTCACCTCAGTGGAAATGAATCATCCCCTATGTTGGTCTTTCATGTTTGGGTCAAAATAACTACCCTTGTAGTCCAGTGGTCCCTCCCCCTCCCACCAATGTCGAATGACTGTCTCATTTTTCACAAACATATGTGCTGGTAGTCTAGTGGTCCCTCAACCCCCTCACTGATCACCGATCACCCTCTCAGTATTATGTTTCAAAAAGTTCCCTAGTTGTCTAGTGGTCCCTCCCCATCCCCAAGCCCTGTCCCTTGAAATGTGACAGATAATAATAAGAAATATGACAACCCATTACCCTGGTAGTCTAGTGGACCCCCAACCCTGTCAGACATTGATCCCCCACCCTGCTGCCCCCAAAACCCATTCTCCAGGTCCTCCTCTCAAGTATATGACTGGCCACCAACTGAACTGTGAATGACGGCATACTGTATACAGTGTGCACTCAATCATAGCTCAGTCAGTGGCCAGCCACAGAGGTGTGAGAAGGGCTGTGCTGGTCACCAGCTGGGGAATGGGTTGGGGCAGCAGAGGAGTAAATGTCTGACAGGGTAGAGGTGGGGTTCACCCAGACCACCACAGGTTGATGGGCTGCCATATTTCATGGGAGGGGAATCAGGACATGGAGGGACCACTAGACCACTAGGAACTTTGGAACCATAATATTGGGAGGGCAATTTGCCATCAGGGAGGGGGGGAGGGACCACTTGACTACCAGGGTATTGATTTTTTTTTTATGGAAATGGTGATCAGGGAGGGAGAGGAATCACTGGACTACCAGGGCATACATTTTATTACAAAGCGATGACAATCAGCAAGGGGGGGCACAGTACCTCTGCCATCAACTAGGGTTCCCCACAGTTAAGAGGAGGTTTTCCTTGGCAGTATTTCTCCATGCAAGGGAACCCCACAAAAGGCCCTTGCATGGTGAAAATGCTTAGTGAATAGGACTGCGCGAATATGCAGATCCCCTTCCCCTCATTTGCATTGCGACCCCCTCAAAACTTTGCCCCAGCACAAACCCAGTTTGTTGGTGTAAACTGCACTTTTGTGAATGCCACTTTGCCACAAAACTAAGTTTGCACGGTACAAACTGAGTTTGTGCTGGGGCAATGTTTTGTGAGTCGTGCTCCAGGTCTTGGCAATCACAATATTATGGAATGTTGTATTCCATTAGATATCAAAACAGCCTTAACCTCTGTTCCAATTTTTTCTTAGAAAAGGACCCTTAAAAACTTTAATACTGCAAATTTTATTTTGGATTTAAATCAGATAAGATTGGATAGAATTAACTTTATACCAGATTTGGATTTGGCTGCAACTAAGCTCACCAAAAATGTTTTTGCAGATGTGTAACAAACATGTTACTACACAACATCTTCCCAATGGATTAGTGATAATAGCATAATAATAGCTTGAAAAAAAAACTAGAATTAAATGTAACCCCCTTGTCACCTGGGGTTACTAGAATCCCACTCAGAACCAGTGGCAGGCAGGGAAAGGCAGCTTGTGAGACACCAGTTAAATGGCTTTCACACTGTCTCACTGTCCTCAGTCTCAGCTAAGCTGGAGGGATGACATCACCATAGAATTCTCACAGCAGCATAAGCCACACTGGAATGTTGGCTGCAGGGGTTAGGTTAGAACATTGGGGAATTTAAGTTAGTCTTCAGCCAGACTCCAGAGAAGGAGTGCTGCAGTTGGTAGCCCCTCAGAGCCTAGCTCTGCTTTAGAGCTACACCAGAAAGTGGGTAGTGTGTTCTCAACCTAGAGAAGAATACAGAAGAGACCGAAAGAAGTGGTAGAGACCACTCCTCATGTTGTTCCAGTGCCCCATCCCCGGAGGGATGAAGGGGAAAAAAACATAATTTCAGGGGTGATCCCCTGGCCCTGGTTGGAAAGGAAAAAGCTGCCTTACAGAAGAGTTTGTACTGAGAATACCAGTGAATTTGTGTTTCCTTTGAGAGAAGCCCTGGGGCACCTGCATACCACAGTGAGTCTGCTCTGAAATAGAGCCCCTGTTTCACCAAGACAGAGTTGTGTAAAAGTAATTGCCTACCATGGGGTGAGGAGAAGACTAGCCAAGTACAGTACTTTTAAATTTGTGTATGGCTTGGAAGTATCTGAGACAGTCAGGGTCTAAAGAATGGACATAGCCACTAACAGAACTGTTTGAGTCAGGACACCACCTAAATACAGTGTAGAACATTAAATGTGTCATACATTTCGAGACAGCATCTACAACCAGTAGTTTCGAAGAAAGGTGTTGTTCCAAATGAATGGTCGGGTATGGATTTGGGAACAAGAGGTGGGAGATCCCCTTCCAGAGTAACCAGGTTTACCTCCACAGATTCACTTTGGGCATCTATAGCTTTCTCCCAGGCACTTGGCCAGTGTCTGCAGAAAGTACCCAGACATGGGATTAAGGATGTTTTCCCTTTAGAGCTAGAAAGTGCTCATGGGTGGTTGAGGGAGCCACCATCAAACTCCATGCTTTATGGAAAAGTGTCCAAGGACTGGCCAGGGTGCCAAGTAGAAGAAGTACCAGTTTGGGTCGTGTAAGCCCTGTTGGGTTCAGAACCTGAGGGTATTGTGTGGTAAGGAAGATGTGCTCTGACCACTGTAAATCTGCATTTCCAGTGAGTGAAGCTCTGCAGGGATCCATCTTGCTTTGTTATTCTTGTGTTGAAGTGAATAAAAGCCACACTATAGAATCCCATTACTGGTTTGGACATTCTCAGTTATTGCTTCCTGTGATTGGAGTTACTTGGGTGCCTCTGACCAGAAGTACAAACCTAGCCAAGATGCTGAGCAAATGTTTTCTCCCTGAACCTAGGCTAGCCCGAGTAGTGCTTACAAAATAGAGGCACTGTGCTAGAGGGCTTACATAAAGATACTAGGCAGGATTTTTTAAAGGGATGGATGCGAATGCATCCTGTGTCTGCATCTGCTGCCACCCAAATGCATCCAAGCAGCCCTGCTATTATTTTCAATACATGTGCCCATTTGCAACAAAAAGGCATGATTTGCAGTACAAATTAAAGCAAATGAAATTTCCATTATTTATTTTTTGGCAGCAACTGCTTCATTTTTGGGGGGAAGAAAAAAGCTGACAAATGTACACAGTCTAATGGATGAGCTGCCAGCTCAGGCAGAAGTCCAACTTTGAAAATAGAGGTGAGCAGATCCTTGGTGGATCTTTTAGAAAATCCTGCCAGAGTGTGGAAAAAGGCAAAAAAGAGTCAGAGAATGAAAGTGGAACACCATTTAGAAATGACTGTAAATAAGCAAAAAAAAGATAAAAACAAGATACAGTAGTAATAAATTTGAGAAGGGAAGTACTATAAAACCTACTGGAAAATAATTGAAGAACTGGAAAATCCAGCAATTTTGTATCAGAAAATATCATTAAAGATGGACCCGGATGTAATTAGTTCTCCAGAGAAGGCAGCAGAGTTGTTAAATCATTATGTAACCATTCACCCATACATAAGTAGTCACCCAGAGCCTTGACATTAAAAGATGCCTACAGCCATTATCAGCTTTAGATTTAGAATGATTAAATCCAAAAAGGTCTATAAATCACTAAAGTCTCCAAAAATCTGGGTGTGTTTGATTGTTTGTTTGTTTGTTTGTTTAATTTATTGATTTGAAATGTGCTTCCAGGAAAACCAGGCTTCAAAATGAGAAGAGATTTTTACAGCCAGCTCCTCCCCTACTCGCATGTTGGTGGGGTTGACTGTGCTGTGGGAGCCAGCCCACATGACAGGAGAACTTTTTTAATCACTCCAGGAGGATGGGAGAGCAGCAGTAGTAGTAGTAGTAGTAGTAGTAGATTTTATTTATTTTGGGCATCCTTCCCCAAGGGCTCAGGGTGCCCATACACATATACACTTAAAAACAGCATATAGACATGGTTCAACAACATTAAATACAAATAAATAATACATATCAATATAAAAACAAGATCTAGCCAGAGTACATAGGGCTACGATGAGCTGCCAAGTGACCAAAGTTACACCTGTGCATAGAAATTATTGAATGCCCGAGTGTAACTTGCCCATTTTTTGGAGGTGTGGCACCAAATTTTCAATATGGCCTTTTTGGGAACACTCCTCACTTGTCCCGAAAGGTGATTTCGCAGAGCGAACGTGCCATTCTGTGCCACAGGTGCGAAAACACGTTTTGGACAGAATGTGAAAAATGACAGCTGTACTGTTAAAAAGGAGGTATGAAAAAATGGCAATGTTAAAAGTGTGGAGTGAAAATATGAAAAATTGGCAAAGTTAGGAGCGTGTGTAACGCAGTCATTTTTTTGGAATTTTATCACCAGATTTGCAACATGGGCTTCTTGGGACCCCACCTCATGAACAGTGGCACTGACATTTTGTGAATTGGTCCCAAAAGGTGATTCCACGCAGCGAGTGCGAAATCACCTTTTGGGACCGAGTAACTAAATGACAGTGACAGTTTTCATGAGGTGGGGTCCCAAGAACCCCATGTAGAAAAATTGGGGCCAAAATTCCAAAAATGGCTGATTTATCAACATAAGTTGAAAATCCCATTGAATGTCATTATAGCACATTTACCTTTGATTCTTCAGTTTGAGGTTCAGCTTTGAAGAGTGCAGACTTGTTCCGGTCCAGAGAAGATAATAGTGCCAACCTCCGGAGGTAAGTATGGGGTAATGGGACTGCGGGGAGGTGGGTGCTCAGTGGGAGGGTGGAGATGGGGGAAGGCGACTGGAGCGACAATGAAGGACCGTTTTCTTTTTTACAGATAAAAAAAACATGTCAGGAGATGGTTTTCTTTATTTACAGGAAACAAAATAAAAGCATACATTTGGGCACACTGGGGTGGGGTCCCAGTGTGCCACATCAGTGGGGAGGTACATGATGCTGACACAAGGATTGGGCACCCCAATATCAGCAGGGGGGAAGAAAAAATACATTTGAGCACACTGGGGTGGTCTCCCACTGTGCCTCATGACTGGGGGAGTGCACATAATACTGACACGGGGATAGGGTATCCTGATGTCAGCGCGGTGGGAAATGAATAAAATTTGGGCAGACTGGGATGGGCCCCCAGTGTACCACATGAGTTGGGGGGTTACATAATGCCGACACGGGGATTGGGGGCCCTGATGTTGGCACGGAGATGGGAACAGAGGGAGCGGGGAGGACAGCAACAATGGGAGGGTGTGAGGTGGTTTTCTTTGTTGCCGGTACTGGCAGCAGTGATGCAACTATGCATGCATGGCATTTGTGCATGCATAGTTGTGGTAAATGGCATTTTGCCATTCACAACATGATGGCACCAGCAGAACTGCGCATGCGTGTGAGCTGCGCATGTGCAGTTCATACCCCTGGAATGCAGAAGTAACAGCCCAAATAATGTGGCTGTTATTACATAGCAGCCAGGCATGGTGGAGGGTTTCACGCTCCACTGGACTTTTGGAAGGATACTTCCAAAAGTCCAATGGAAGGTTCCACGATCGGACATTTTTTGGAAGCTGCAATAGATCCCAAAATGGCTGTAGACTCTACGCACAACCCTAATGAGCTCTAACAACCTAGAACAATAAAACTATTAGTCATATCCAATAGCTATATTAGATCCCAGAGGCTTATTGGAAGAAAAAGGCTTTCAATTTTCTTTTAAATATCTCGAGGGAAGGAGCATCCCGGAGGCACACCGGCAAAGAATTCCAGAGGATCAGGGCAGCCACTTCCAAAGCACGATCCCCAGAGGACTTTAATCTTGCTCTGGGAACCTCCAGAAGGGCTTCCCCTGCTAATCGGCAAGAGTGTCCCATGGTGTAGGGATGCAGAAACTCCCACTGGTAGCCAAGACCCAGCCCATGCAGGGCCTAATAGGTCAGCAGACCTATTTTAAAGGAGATGCGCTAGCACACTGGCAGCCAATACAGTTCGCACAGTACCTGCAGAATGTGGCAGAACCTTGAAAGGCTCACCAGTAGCTGTGCCATGGCATTCTGCAACAGCTACAGGTACCACACCACACCTACTCTGATCCCAAGGTAGAGGGAGTGACAATAGCCAAGCTTCAAGGTAGCAAATGCATGTACCAATGTGTCCAGATCATCAGAGGGTAAAAGCGATTTAATTCGGGTGATATTATGAAGATGATCAAATCCATTCCAATCAGCAACCTGAATATCAAATGTTAGCTTATTGTCCAGAAGGACACCCAAATTTCTCACCTTTGTAGAGGCCTCCAGTTTGGCTGAGCCAATAAAGAGCCCCAAATCCTCTCCAGAGGCCCCCCTTCCCCCCTCAGACCCAGCTCAACCACCAATACTTCAGTCTTCCCTGGGTTTAGTCCCAACCAATTAGACAACATCCACGTCCAGATCTCAGATAGGCATTTATTAAGCACGTCAACCGCATCCAATCTTCCCGGCGCGAAGGGCAGATAGAGCTGGGTAACATTGGCACAGCAATGAAACCCAAGCCCAAACCATCTTATGACCTCACCTAGGGGTAGCATGTACACTGCGAATAACATGGGGTAGAGAACAGAGCCTTGAGGCACTCCACAAGACAGGGCCACTGGGCTTGAGGAATAATTCCCCCAAACTACCCTTTGGGACCTGCCCTGGAAGAAGAACTTAAACCAGCTGATGACCTTGCCAGAGAATCCAACATACTCCTTGAGCCTCTCCAACATCACCCCATGATTTGTAATGTCAAATGTTGATGAGAGATTGAGAAGGAAGAAAATAGATCACTCTCCTCTATCGCTTGCCCTGAGCAGGTCATTCAGCACCTGTACTAATGTGGTCTCCATGCCATGCATAGCCCTAAATCCGGACTGGAATGGCTCGAAAATCTAGAAGTCCATGAGGTGACTCTCAAGCTGCTCCACAAAAGGGGAGGTTCAAGACAGGTCGGTAGTTTCCCAAGATGTCAGAGTCCAGAGATAGTTTCTTCACCAGGGACTTCACTAGACCCTGTTTAAGAGGTTCAGGGGGAAACCCCCATTGCTGGGCCCCAGGGGCAGATGGCTTTGTCCCTTTATTTTATGAAACATTTAAAACTGAACTGGTTCCATCCCTTACTTTGTTCTATAGTTATCTATATGGTTCTGACATCAAGGAGACCCCTTTTTTCTAGGCCAAAATACAGTGGTAATCGCACAAATGTTTACTGGCAGCATGGTATACTGAATGATGTGCAAATGTGGTACCCATTGAATAATATGACTCACTGCACAGTGACGCATGTGTGCATACTGCAAACGTCAGTACTACCACTATAGTCATGCTCCTAAAGCCAGGTAGGAATCCTGATGTCCTAGATAACTATTGTCCTATCTCTCTACTGAATGTGGACGTAAAGTTCCTTGCCTCTGTTTTGGCCACTAGACTTAAAAAGGTTGGGACTGGTTTGACATGACTGGAGAAGGCGCGTTTTGTATCCGTACGCTATTCTAGTGACCCTTTTTGGAAGATTTTTCACCTGTTCTCTGTATCCGGGGAGACCAACTCAGATGCTGTGTTGGTCTCCCTGGAGGCAGAGAAAGTGTTTGATCAGGCTTCATGGGATTACTTATTTACCCTACTCCCCAGGTATGGTATACCCTCTGAGTTTGTAAACTGGGTCAAAGTCTTATACACAACATCTTCTGCAGGAGTTCTATGCTATGATGAACTTGTGCAACCCTTCCCGCTGACTAAGGGCACTCGTCAAGGGTGCCCCTTGTCCCCTATGCTTTTTAATTTGTATATAGAGCCTTCAGCAAGGAAAATAATTTCCTCAGCTCAAGTTAAAGGGATAAGGGCAGGATCCAGGGAGTATAAACTCTCGATCTTTGCTGATGATATGCTATTGCACATTTATGATTGCCACACATCTCTCCCAACAGTACTTTACGTGCTTTCAGAATTTTGTCATATATCTAGCTATAAATTAAGTTTAAATAAAACCACAGTATTTCCATTAACCCTTGATTGCTCCAAAGTAGATATTGCAACATTGGGGCTTAATTGGGAGTCCCAATCTCTTTCATATTTAGGCATTAAATTGTCCTTGGACCTGCAGAATTTAAAAAAATGCAGTTTAGACCCCATTATATGACAAATGGAGTTGGACATACAGAGATGGCAGCAGCTACCAATGTCAGTGTGGGGCCGAACCAACATTTTTAAAATGGCCATCTTATCTCGTTTAATGTACCCCTTAAACATGTTAAGCATCCCAGTTCCTAAGGCTTGATTTACTAAGATTCAATCAATCTGGTCCAAATTCATTTGGCTGGAGAACTCCTCCCCCACTCCCCATCCCCACAGAGCTTTGCATAAATTATGTAGACCTAGAGAATTAGGTAGGCTTCAACTCCTTCATGTCCTAAATGATTATTTTGCTTTGTTTGGCTCCAAATATTTCCAGTGGGGCCACCCTGCAGAGGAAAGGCACTTTGTCCCAGACTAGTTAAGAATTGAATATGCCTTAGAAGAACAACATGGTTTCGCTTTGTGCTCCTAACTGTACATACCTTTTGCTAAACTTCCAGCAAGACTTAAGTCCACCCCAATAGGTTGGTCTGCAAGGGTTCACTCACAGCTTTGCCATTCTTTATGACTGGTTTACAAAACAGACTTAAGTCAACTTCTTTTTAACAATATGAATATATTAATTGGCAAGAAGGTGCTCAGGCTTCTGAAACAATGGAAAGGGGTAAAGATATATGCCTTGGAGGAATTAGTCAAAGATGAAGTATTTCATTCATTTGATACCTGAAGACTCAAATTTCAGCTTCCAGTACACACTTTTTTCCAATATGCACAATTACGTCATTGTGTTTTGCAGTCTCTGGGCCCTCCACCTTGGCATTTGCAGGTGGGTCCAATATTTACAAACTTCTCTCTCTTAGCAGTTCAAACCAAACCAATCTCCAAATTGTACAAAGAGTTAGGGAAGTTGATGCAGGCTAATGTTTCTCCTGTAGCCTTTTATTGGAGGCAGGCCCTTAATCTTAACTATTCTTCAGCTGTTTGGACTAGTATCTGGAGAAACTGGTACTCATATTTGAAACAGGATAGATTACATCTACTCCAGTTCAACTTTCTGCATAACCTATACGTTACTCCATCCAGGTTATATAAGATGGGCAGGATTCTGGACCACATTTGTCCCAGATGCTCTCAAGAGGAAGGTGCTCTAATTCATATAATTTGGACATGCCTGGAGGTAGTGGCTTATTGGCATACTATCCAGGACATAGTTCTTCCTCTCTTTGGTCACACCCTATATTTCACAGTTGAAATCTGTATTCTAGGCTATTTTTCTCAGATTACCTCCAAACTAGAAAATAAATACTGTATATGGCCTGTATTGCTGGGGTGACCAAATTATTATTGAGACATTGGAAAGATTTTAAATGACCCTCATGGGTTGAATGGATCCAGGAATCTCTCCTTGTTTTAAATGCAGAGAGGGCTATTGCTACTGCTACTGCTAACCAGGCCATCCAGAAATTCCAGGCCTGTTGGGAGCCTTTCCTCTCTTAAGTGCCTGGAAGCTGAAATCTTTTTTTAGCATTCCACCCTCATGGGTTGTGCTTGTAATATGATAAGATGCATCTAAGCTGACAACAAAATTTTGAGATGACCCTAATCTTATATATTTTAAAGCAGATTGTACTATAGTACAGTTGATGCCTGCATGAGTGGGAGGTAGGGAGGGCATGGGGGGTTGGGGATAGTAATATGGGGGGGTAGTTTCGGGAGAGGGAGTTTTACTTTTAATATACAGTATATTTGTCTTTATTTTTCCTCCTTTGTACGTCTGAGTTTATTTCTTATTGTATCTCCTTTAGTTTATCATATTATGTTATAGTGATGATATTCCCAATTGCCATGTATATTGGTGTTATTCAAGCCCTTTGTCTACTTCATTTCTGTATTGTTTATTTTTTAAATTCAATAAAGCTTACTAAGTTGCCAAAAAAAAAAAAGAAAGAAAACCCCCGTTACTAAAGAACACCCAACAATCTTGGCAAAACCTGGACCTAGAGCTCCAACACAATCAACAAGTAATCACATCGAACCTGGGTCCAGGCTGCAGAAAGATGGTTTCAGCCTCAGCAGTAGTAGCAGGTGACAGAAGCTAAGGAGAAGGGGGTGACCAAGTGAGTAGCTCTGGACACTTGGGGATGGATAGAGGGTTTTTTGTAAGTATTAGTAAGCATTTTTAATGCTCAGATAATGAGTTTGTAAAACTGAGTTACAACCACAGGGTTGTAATTATGGGTTACAACCAGAAGGTTGTAATCAGTGCCTGTCAGTCACACTCAAGCTTGGTGCGGTACCAGCACTACTAACAGAATTGCTGTAAGTTAAGTGAAACACATCACAGAAACCTCACATTTATTAAAATGCTCACTAGTGATTAGGAAAACCTAAACATGTGCAGGTGTGTGTTTAAACCTGAATTTTACACACACCTTTACTGTGGGAGGCTTTTATAAACCCCTCAAGCTTTGCTCTTGGGGTTTATGCAGCATCCCGCACCTCAGGTGTGTGCAAAATCCTGGTTACCCACACACATTCATGTATTATTCTCTATTTTTTATTTAGTCTTTGTAATTTCCCTAACTACACCTGAACAGGGAAAAACACTTTGCAGTCACATCTGAGTACTGAATATCCATTTTTTTACAATTTATCTGTATTTATTGTATTACAGTATTAGTTTTAACAATATAAACTCCATTCTGGATAACTCATTTTCAAGGAGATCCAGGGTGCATGAAAACAGTTACAGCAAAGTTGCCTGACAAAAATGCTTCAACAAAAATGATAATGCACAGTAAGTATCTACTATACAATGCAAGGAATATCAAAACTATCATTCGATATTGATAGACAGGGAGGAACACTATGAGAATTACATGCCATGATATATTGTTTCCAATTTAAAGTTGCAGTTCTCTGTTTAATGAGTTTCATTAAGAGCTTTGAAAACACCATAACTTAAACTATCTTCCACCTTTAATGTATAGTGCTTTGTACTTTATTATACAATAGCAAGAAAATTTCCTCCTCTCTGATTGGCTGGAATGGCAAAGTACCCGTGATGTTATCCTGGCATATCATCACGGGTATAGTGCCATCCACATCAAAACCTGAACACAACCTTAGTATCCCTACACAACAGCTGACAGACTGACAGCCTTCAGAGACACATCCCACTACTCACATGCTGAAATATCCTGAGGTAAACTTTACTCTCTTCAGAATGGAAGACATCCAGAAGTGGTTTTCCTCTGAAAAAGAAAATACAGCACCATCTGAGGAACTGAAAAAGAAACCAGAAAAACAAAGACACATCCAGCTTCCTGATGACGACCTTGACAAGCTGGAATGTGACAGAAACGAGCTCTCTGCAAAGCACCAAACAACATGGGCTGTCAATGCCATGAAGGACTGGCTGTCAGAAACAGGTACAGAAATAAACTTTACCACAATAAATGCCTCTGAATTAAATACAGTTCTCCGGAAATTCTATGGTTCAGTCCGTAACTCCTCTGGTCAGCCATACGGAATTAGCAGCTTAATCGGTTTACGAGCAGGCATCAACCGCTTCCTAAATGAACCACCTTTAACCCGTAATATTAATATCCTAACAAATCCTGATTTCCAAAGTGCCAACAATGTTTTTTCTGCACAAATCAAAAACCTGAGATGAGAGGGTAAAGATAAAGCCAAACACCACCCACCCCTCAGCAAAACAGACCTCAAACTTCTCTGTGAATCCCCCACTCTAAGCACACAGACTCCTGAGGGACTGCTGCGCCGTGTCTGGCTCGAACTCCAAATACACTTCGAGAGACGCAGTTGTGAAGGCCAACGTAAACTGCAACCAAATTCTTTCGAGTTCCACACATCTGAAGATGGCCTTAACTATGTCTCCCTAAGCTTTAATGAAAAGACCAAAAATCAGGAGACCCTCTTGAAAAGACCGTGACAGGAACAGAGGAGCAATGTTCGAGCTGCCAGGTCATCCCCAGTGCCCGTGCGGCCCTGCAAAAATACATCGCAATCCACCAAAAGCTCCTTGCCTCTACATGCATCCCCGTAGACAAACCACAAAACCATGGCAAGATGAACAAATCTGGTACAGCATGGAACCAGTCGGAATAAATTACCTAGCTACAATGCTGCCCAAAATCTGCCGTGCTGCAAGGTCTTCTAACAGCTGCACAAACCACAGCCTGTACAACTGCCATCAGATCCTCAGCAATGCCGGCTTAGAGAGTCGACAAATCATTTCAGTCACAGGCCACAAACAAGAGTCTTCCTTGCACAGTTACTGGGGACCGACTTTACAGGACGCCGACAATGGAGTTCGATCCTATCTGGTGCAATGCCAGACATCACAGGTCACCACCGAACGGAATCAGTGCCTCCCGATGTGAACATGCTTCAACACCTACCGACGACCTCTGAAAACGCTGCAACACAACCTCAAGCAACAGAACTGCAGCAGACCACAACCTCCTCTCAGCAAGACACCAGTAACACACAATTCTTCATTCAAGGAAACAGTATGTGTGTCATCAATATCTACAAACCATAGACTGTATTTAACTGCTGCATTTAAAATTGAAAAAATAAATGTTCTAATGATTGAACACTTAAAAATGTTTCAATACAGTTAGCAATTTATTATCTCTTAAGTCATTTTAATATTTTAAAATGTTTCAATACAGTTAGCAATTTATTATCTCTTAAGTCATTTTAATATTTTAATATTTCTACAGTTCAGAAATGTGTATTAACTTAAAATATTTAAATATTTCAAAAAAATGTAAAAAAAAGGAACTATTTAACCTTGTGGAAGCACATTACCTCATTTTTACTCATTAAAAATGGTTTTAAACCCAAAACAAAAAGTCTCTTTGTTATTTATACACACAAGTGCCATTGTATAATAGGAATAATGCACTCCAGGGTGTGTGTTGTGCTGGGATAACGTCACTTCTGGGGCGATTAGTCGCACTCGGCCTGTGGCCTCGTGCCTAATCACCCCAGGCGTGATGTTATCCCAGCATGACACACACCCTGTAGTGCATTATTCCTTTATTACAAAGTATGTGTGCATTACAGCTATATGCAATTTTTCCAAACTGGATGTGGTATCCTGAAGTTTTGAAAAGCATGATGGAGATGCTGCTAAGAGCATATGCAGAATAAACTTTCCTAAAAAGATCTGTGATATTTATGTGGTGACATATCAACTTTTATGCCTGTGAAGATCAAGAGGTATAGATTGTTTAGTCTCCTGGTGGCCAAGGAGATTAAATTTCTTTTTTTTTTTTCAATTCTTTTTCCCTCCGGTCATGGTTCTAGGAGCCTCTCTCAGGCATCCAACCTTATCCTGCCCTGCCTGAAGTCACCCTGACCGAACCCTCCTCTCTTCCACCCCTGTCTCACAGCTGGCGCCCCCAGCTTAACCCCTCCGGGGTGGGGCCACCCCTCCTAACTTGGGCCCTCTTAACTTTGTAGACTTCAGCTGCTTGACATGGGCCCTGAGCAGAGGATCTGTGAAGGCCAGGCTGAGTTAGACCCAGTCCTGGGCATGGGGATTGGGGCCATCACCTACCCCTAGAATTGTTTTTTTTCCTGTGTTCTGTTCCAACCGCCCCTTTCCCTTGCATGTGCACTCCCTGATGCAATGGTGCACGGCTACCCTGCCAGCATCAGGCATGCTATTACATGCCACTCTATGCTACTGCAGTGCCCCCCAGTCTCCACCAGGGGCTGCCAGAGCACCAAGCTCCCTGATGCCCTTCCCCTGGGACAGGAGAGCAGCCCTGTGGGCGCTCATTCCAGTCCCTCCTCTGCTGACCCCCAGCACCCGAGCTCACTCCCAAACTTGGGTCGCCGGCATGGCACAAGGTGTGGCATCCAGCGCCTCAACCCTCAGTGCCACCGGGCCGGCCCAAGGAGGTCAAATTTAAGGCAGCATATATGGAGCCATGCTATGTTCTGTTGTGCAGTCCAGTTATGAAATTTATGGCTCTGTGATACACCATATCTTGTTTAGCTGGTGAAAACGGGTGCGATTCAAGTGAATAGGGTCACCATGATCCAGCTGTTGTAAGAAAGTGGCCAGTACAACAGTGGTAGTTAGTGCCATTAGTAATGGTACCATAAATTATGGTGTACCATGAGATGATATTGTTCACATTAGCTCTATGTTCCCCAATGCCCAGAAAGCAATATCAATAAATTGGTAGCATGCAAAATGGCCCAACATGGCCCGATATGGCTACTGATGGAGATGGCTACCACTGTAGTCACCTCCTGGCCTTGTAAGAGAAATCATTTTGATGCCTACAAAAAACTTCATATTTTTTTGATATGTTTTGTTTTGTTTTACAAAATTCATCAATATTTTTAGAGAAGGACATCTTATTTTCAATGCATAGGCCAAGGTACTTGTAAGAACGTACCACCTCCAAGATATCACCCTGCAAGGTAGTAATAGAAAATTAAGATGGCTTTTGGATTTCCTGTCTTTCTGATGAACAGCATTGTTATGTTTTTTTAGGAGGCATTAAGCAGCAGCCTGTTTTCATCAAGTTTCCCTGAAGGACATCAAAGGTAGACTGTAGATTGTGGTTTACTCGTGAGACAGTTGGGCTATTGGCATACAGGATGGCATCATCTGCATGAAAATGTCGCTTATCATCCTTAATGCCATCCCCAAGATCATATATATACAACATAAAGAGTAAGGGACCTAGAAATGAGTCTTGAAGGATTCCCTTTTTGGATTAGGGAGCAAAAGGAGATGATACCATCAATCTTAATCTGTTGGTATGTGCTAGTTATATAGCCGGTGAATCAGGCGAAGGTCCGATGGCTAATCCCTATTGTTATTTCATTTGCAGAACAACATTATGGTCCTTGGTAGTAAACACCTTACTTAGATCTAGAAATAATGCTCCACAGGGAGATTTTTTGATCTAATGCCACTAGCATAAGACCATTACTTATGCAGTGCCGTGCTTGAGCTTTGAAGCCATGTTGTAGGGGGTTAAAATATCATTTGAGTCAAAAACTGCTCACAATGGATCATTCTCTAACTTTTCACACATTTTTGCCAGTACTAATAGGTTCAAATGGTAGATAATTGTTCAGAACAGATTGAGAGCCAGATTTTAAACAGGGGAGTCAAGTATGCAGTTTTTCCAGATAGCTAGCAATTTATTAAATTTGTTTTACTGTAATAGATATAATAGTCTGGGGTTGCTGTAGCTTCAGAGTTGTTTATAGACTTCTGTCACTCAAGGGGTGGGATATTCAAAGGGGTTGAGCATGGCGCAACAGAGTTGCACCATGCACAACCCACTGATGTGCCCCTGGATGATATTCAAAAGGGGAACATGCGCCGCGAAAATCCCAATGCGCCGGGGCACACCTGTAATGTATGTGGCACAAGTGCGGGGGGTATGCCCATGCATATGCTGCACATCCTGATATTCAGCCCGGAATGTGCAGCGCATATGCAGGCACACACCCGTCTTGTGCCACACAGGGGGCACAAGATCCACCCAACAAAAACTGGAGCAAGGACTGGCCACCCACAGGTGAGCTGCCATGTTGCAGGGTGCAACACAGCAGCTGCCAGCCATGGGTGGCCACCTGACCTCAAGAGCCACAGGCCAGGCTTCGCCCCCCCTTCCCCGATCGTGGACTTAGCAACTCCAAAGCTATCCCTGGTGGTCCAGTGGACCTGCTCCCCAGCCCAATTGTGGGCTATGTAATAGTAATATTACCCCTGGTGGTCCAGTGGAATGAAACCTGCCTGATTGTGGGCTTATAATAAATGAATAACTCCCTGGTGGTCCAGTGGACCGAATCCTGCCCGATCTCAGGCTCATAATACATAAATATATCCCTGGTGGTCCAGTGGACCCACTCGCCCACAGAGACCCACCACCCGCTCCCCAGTCAGCGGGGCGGGTGTTCCCCACCCGCAGCTGCTCGGCCGCCCGCCTATGACAGCGTCAGTAGCAGTTGTACACTCATTGGTCCACAGTGTGGGCAATGGGTGTGCAGATCAAACTGTACTACACAGATCTCAAATGAATGGATCCATTCACATATCGACTGTAGTAGTACATTGTTCGCATTCATTACTGCTCCTCACGCTTGGACCAATGGGTGTACAGCTGTACTGTATGCTGTCAGTCGGCGGGCAGCCGGGCAGCTTGTGGTGGGGAGCTGCTGCCCGCCGCTGACTGGAGAGGAGCGGGTGGTGGGTCCTCAGTGGGTGTGAGGGGTACCGCTGGACCACCAGGGTGTTTTCATTTACTAAGCCTGCCATCGGGCTTGGAAGCAGGTTCACTGGACCACCAGGGAGTTGTTTATTTATTATAAGCCTGCAATCGGGCAGGATTCATTCCACTGGACCACCAGGGATAATATTACCATTACATAGCCTGCGATCGAGCTGGGGAGCAGGTCCACTGGACCACCAGGGATAATGCTTTTATTACAAAGCCTGCAATCAGGCTGGAGACGGTCCAC
The DNA here is from genome assembly GCA_016271365.2 of Neoceratodus forsteri. NCBI lineage: Eukaryota > Metazoa > Chordata > Ceratodontiformes > Ceratodontidae > Neoceratodus > Neoceratodus forsteri. The sequence continues at coordinate 1,074,570,298 of CM028131.1, forward strand.
TGGACCACCATGGATGACAGTATTTTTGCAATGCCCGTGAATGGGCGTTGGGGCACTTTTTCCGCTGAAGGGTAGGGGGTGTCGGTCCCTGAATGGCTGCAGCCTGGCAGAGCGCCAGGTGCAAGTCGCAGGGGATCGGCGCACCTGCATGCAAATGGGGCCATAATGACATGCAAATGGCCCCATTTGCTCCTTGCATGCATAATGGCCCTATTTTCATACCCACCACTGAATATCATGGTTCCTGCACCTAGCAAAACCGTACTTGCACTGTCACATTCCCCACTCCTCACTTGCCACTTGCGATGGCGCAGTGCCACTGCACCGTGCGCAAAGTAGGTGGCCACTGTGCCATATTCAATAGTGCTGAGCCATGGCGCAGTACCGTTGAATATCGCCCAGGTCACACCCTGGCACATCACAGTTGCGCTGCGCCCAGGCTTGTGCCACAGTCTGGCATGGTCTGAATATCCCAGCCACAAAGTACTAGTACATTTATTGATTACAGTACTAAGCAGTCCAAACAAAACACAAAAATCGCACTCATAGTACAAAGACCGTGTATGCTTAAGAGGGTTGCAAACCCCAAAGCCAGTGAACGAGTCTATAAAAAGGCATACACACTGGGTGGTATATAAAGTAAATCCACACATACAACAGAAAAATAAAATCCAGCATTATACAGATGCCCTTCTTGTTATTGCAGCTTCAAGCCATTTGCTTGATGCTGCAATAAAGACACAATTCACCTTCATAATATTTAACTAATTCTATTTTAATGTCATATAAGTAGATTTATTTTATATGCCTCCCAGTATGTGCCCCCTTGTTTATAGACCTAATCAAATACCAAGCTTGCAGAGGAAAAATGAGCACTGACTTCATCTATTTTCTTACTCTTGTCGGTGAAGACTTCATTATTGATTTTTCATTGTTCAGGGATTGTTGAGAATTTGAGTTTCCTTCAAGCATCGTCACTATATCTCAGAATTTAACAGGGTTTCTTTCATGTAATTCTGCCATTTCCAGGTAGCAGTTTGCTTTTTGGAGCCCTGTTAAGTTGGTACATAAAATCCATTTCTTTCGGAAGAGCATACAGCCATTATCAGCATTCCTGTCTCTGGCAGTGGTCCTTAGCCTATCCCTCTCAAGTAGTGCCATTTTTAGTTTGTGGGTACACTAAGGATACAATCTGGTCCTAATTTTGTACTTAATGATGGGGCATTTTTGTTGACTATCAAAAGGTAGAGGTAGTTGAAATACAAGCTAAACAGACAAAACCTGAGCATACAAGCACTGAGGCAAGAATACGCAAAAAGGGCATTGGCAACTGAGGTTGCCTTTGTCCTTTTAGCTTGCTTTCCTATTTTGCACCAACCATGACCCAAACCCATAAGATCACATAAGGGCCAGTTCATTTTCCCCTGGGCTGAGATACAGATGAGGAACTTTAAGGAGTTCTGAGAAGGACAAAACACATGTCTGTGTCTTCTGTTCTCAGTCTTTGCAAATTGTGAGAGTGGCCCTTTGGCATCATGCATTGTGTGGGAGGTCCATCTGCACCATGCATTGTCTGGGAGGTCCATCTGCACCATGCATTGTGTGGGAGGTCCTTTTGCATCATGCATTGTGTGGGAGGTCCTTTTGCACCATGCATTGTGTGGGGGGTCCATCTGCACCATGCATTGTGTGGGAGGTCCTTTTGCACCATGCACTCCTGCTTTTAGTAGAACCAGTTTAAATGGTCACAGTGAATTGTATATACATTCCACAATGCTTGATATTATGGACATGTATATGATTTTGTATTCCATTAAAAACATGGCAGCTTTCCTTAAAATATGTATCAGGTTCAGATGTGTCCAATTCAGCAGCTGAGAGATCATGTAAGTATGCCTGCTCACTAAAATGTTTGAAGTATCTTTTTTCATAAATCTAGCAGCAGGCTTAGTTTTTTTGACATCTCTCACACAGGCTACAATATTATAATCACTGATACTGTCGAAGACAGCAGTATGATTATATTTCTGGGGCCTATTAGTAAGTAACACAAAAAGCATAAATTAGTAATCTTTTTTTTCAGGTTGGGCCTTGTGAGCTCTTGAATTAGTTGAATCAGGCCAAATTCATTACAGATATTTCTTAAACTGCCAAACTTTGGTGTGTGCCAGTCCCTGTTCAGGTCACCCATGAAAAGGCTTTCATTATCATGGATTTTAAAGACTGAAGAGAAATGTTCCAAGATTTCATGAACAGCTTTAGGAGGACTATAACATCCAAGTACAATTGTGACCTCACAATGTGACAATGTTGTGCTTACAGCAATACATTCACAGGCTTTAGGTACAGTGAGGGAGCTAAGATGGGAACTGTACAGTAGGTCTATTTTTATCAATAACATGGACAGCAACCTCTCCCAACCCCCAATTAGGTCAATCTAATCTGAACAGACTGTAACCAGATATTACTAACTCATGATTACAAACAGAGCACTTTAGCCAACTTTCACTGCTAACATATTGTGAGGATTATTTAACCAGGATAACCCAGCTGGGATACAGCATCATTTTTTAGAATGTATGTCCTGGACTGGTACATTGAGCTGAAGTTCATTTCTAGGTGCATCCTGGGAGCACAGGGAGGTTAAGTATCTTGCTCAGGATAACACAGTATGCAAAGAGCAGTTAGTTTTAAACCCAAGTGTGCTGGGTCTCCAGATTCACAACTTTAACCTTCTAGGCTGTGTTTCCTGTAGGGACTAGAGCATGGGGAGGCAAATGGCTTGTCCAAGGTCACACATTCTGTATTTGATTCTAGCAGTGTTTAAACCTGCAATACAACACTTAACCACTAGACCACACTACCTCTACAATTTGTGGTATTTGGGAATAAATATCTGTTACTCGCACACCCCTAGTGTCAAGCCTATTGATAGCTTGCCTGAGATGATCTTAGTGTGTTTACAAATATCATTGTTTATGAACTTGATATAAACTAAACCCATAACCCTGTGTGAGCTTGTGAGCTCCTCATACCATGCATGGAGAAGAAACCTAGCATTATTTTATAGAAATACTGGAGAGTGGTAGAAGATGGCAGCCTGGGAATTCAGCAACCATGAAAAGACCATTAAAATACTCTACTGCATTTGTGTGTGATCTTGTATTTTCATGAACTTGTAACCTGTGAAGCAGTTGCCCTTCATATCCAAATATCTCCAGTGTTGTCAGCAGTCTATTGACTTAGTCTCATAATAAATCTGTACTCGCTGATTGTTTTATATCAAATCAGTGTGGGCATTTATTAGTTTCTGCAGAGCACACTGCAGAAAGGAATTTCCTACATCTGGACTGCAAGATACTGAGAAAGATTAGCTGGTGCCTAGAATGATTACTTCACTGTACCCAGCAACCCAAGAGAGAGAGGAGCCACTGGTACTCATTGAGGTACACAGGTAAAAGTCCAAAGGGCAGAGGTTTCTCTCTACCTCCTTGAATAAATTATTAAAGGAGTGGTGGCAGCCTACTAGCAATATGAGGCACCAGCAGGGACAAAGTTACATCAGTTGGTCTAGAAATGGGCTCAGGGCTAGCGCAGTGGCAATGCACCTGTCACAATCATGCAAAACTCTAAACAGCACAGAAATATCACAAGATCTTACTTTGAGGATAGCTCCTACAGCAGGCAACACTGGTAGGACTAAGCCACTAGGTGCTAGGACCCCACGGAAAACTTCTAGCTAGCAGTATATAGTGGGTACCACCCCCTGACATCGGCCCGCCCCCGACGTCAACCTGTGGCATATAAGAGGTGGTCCCCCAGCCCTGCCTCAGTTCTTTTCCTACCGTTGACCTGTGCACATTGGCTACACAGACGCCTCCTCCTTGCAGTCGACCACCATTTTACCGCATTACCAGTGTTTTTTTTTGTTTTCACTTTCTTTAAAGTGTTTAGCACTTCTATATGATTTCTTCATCTTCATCCTCATCTCCAGAGTGGCAGACAAATCAATGTGCCCATGGCAAGCAGATCCATTGCTCCAATGGACATTCAGCCTGCCAGTTCTGCCTGGGGCCCAGCCACAACACTGAGGCCTGCCAGCACTGTTGCAGCTTCAATTGGAGGACTAGAGTTCGCCCTCTGAAGACTCTAAAGAGCTTTCTCCTGGAGCAACAGCTAGCCACCATGGAATCTTCTAGATCCACCGGGACACCATCCCCTTCGACCACTCATTGGGAGAAGAAGTCGCACAGGAAGCACGCTCACCGGGATAAGGACAAAGAGAGGTCCCAGTCAAGCTCCTGTCCTCGGTCCCCGTGCAATGCGGTGACTGACCAGAGTGCATCCTCCCATGGGAGGTCAGACTCTACCCCACTGACAGCCCTCACCCCACCAGGTTGCCATTGGTTAGGCCCCCCACCCTGGTGCTGATGTCCAGCGGGGGGCCTTCTGGGCCAGGGTTGTCTACAGTCCTTACACCCCTGTGCCTTAGGTCCTACATCCACACTACTGGACCTAAGCCAGGAGACCCAGCCAGGGCTACCTCTTTGGGTGCCAGGTCCCTACCTACCACCTGCCTGGCTGGGGCACTGATACCATCAGACCTACATCAGGGTCTGACAGTACTCCCCAGTGCCAGAAGCGGTACCACTGGTCAGACGTCCGCTCCCCTAGGCAGCTGTCACCTCAGCTGCCACCAGTCGGTACTCCGGCCTGGATGCAGCAGCCTCCTACCAGTTCGAATCGGACCTCCCCAGACTCAAACCAAGTGACCTTCGAGTCACTTATTCTGCAGTCTCTGCCAGCCAGTCCTTCGACCCCTACAGAGCCAGCACCCAAGATTCAGCTGCCTCCAGACCTGATGTCAGGTGGCCGAATGCCCTGCAACCTGACACCCAGCAACCCAACAACTGACACCGCGACGTCAGGCGTCCCGACACCAGACAACCAGACTCCGAGCACCCTGGTGCTCGACCTTTCAGGGCCTGCAGACCCAGTGCCACCTTCTAACCTGATGCCAGGTCCTTCAGGGAGTATTCCTCAGGGTCCAATTAACCCCCCAGTCCCTTTGTCAGAAGTGGGGACCATTTTTGCTTCATGGTGGGACACCATCAAGGGGGACTTGCTGCCTCAGGGCCCAAAAAGCCCCCTAAGGAGCCTCAGCCAAGGGCTCCTACCCCTCCACCTAGGCAACCAACCCCACCCCAGGAACCCTCACCTCCACTGGAGCCCAACCAGCCTAGGCCCCCTAGGGAGAAGAAGAGGCACTCCTCCTCTAGGTCCACTTCCAGGTGCCACCACAGCTCCCATGACCATTGGCTGCACAGGTCCTCTTCACAGTCCTTGGACTCTGGGAACTATAGTGGAAACTCCCATTATGATTCTGAATCTTCAGAGGATGGGTTTTCTCCTGCTCCAGTCCATCCTCAAGATACACCTCAGTCACCTCCTGACAACCCCAGCTTCATGGACGTCATAAGGCACATACAGGCGCTCAATGACTGGGACACTGAAGAGATCGATGTCCAGCAGTGCCAGCTGACTGAACATCTAGAGCTACAGGATCCCAAGCCAGTGGTTCTGCCTCCTCTGGTCCATTCCTACCAGAATGTTATCATGTTGGCATGGAAGCACCCTTCTTCGGCTTCCACTGTTCCAAAGAAGGTCGACCGGCTCTACAAGGCCCTTAAGAACGAGCTCTTCTTGGCAGAGCAGCCCAGGGCTGACTCCATGATATGAACTGCAGCCCATGGGAGGTCCCAACAACCCAAACATCTTAGTTCCCAGCCCCCGGAAAAGGAGTCCAAGCAGCTGGATCAAGTGGGCCACATGCAGTATTCGTTCACTCAGCTTCTTGGTCCACATGGTGAAATACCAGAACACCCTGTGAAAGAAAGCCTTAGAACTGGCCAAGAGCCAGCCTGAGTCCCCTACACCATGGAGCTCTTGGACATTCCCCATTCAGGGGCCAATGTAGGTAAGCATGTCCTGCGTTGTGCTTACGATACCAGTGACACTTCAGCTCGGGCTGCTACCACAGGTATCTGTTTGTGCCATTACTCATGGATCAGGGTCTCCGGCTTCTGGCAGGATCTCCAGGAGGGAATTCTGGATGCTGTCTTCCAAGGCCCAGTGCTGTTCCGAGAACCCAAAGAAAAGATCATCCTGAGGCTCCAGGATTCTGGAAAAGTGGTCCAATCTGTGTACAGACTGTACCACTCAGAGCATGCCCCCAATAAGCGTCGACCTTTTCATCGCTCCAAGGGCCAGCTGTTTCAGGGTCAACAGGCAAGAGGTCCCTTCAGGAAAAAGGCTACCTCTCAACCAGAAGAAGGCTCCAGTCCAAGAACCTCTAAGACCCCAAGCCTTCCCTCTCCAATCCCAGTGCCTCTGCCTGACTTTTTGCCCAGCCCTCCTCGTCGAGCAGAGCATCTGGGGGAGTCGGTAGGGGGCTGCTTCCCCCTCTGCCTCGAAGGGTGGAGAAGCATTATATCAGATCAATGGGTCATACATCGATCAGGGCCATATCCTGGGGTTTACCGAGGTCCCAACAGACAATCCCCCAATACCATCCCATTATCCTCCCTCTCATCTTCCCATGACTCAAGGGGACATCCAGTCTCTGCTGTCCAAACAGGCCATAGAGCCCATGCCTCCTGACTAAAGGGGAATAGGCTACTACTCTTACTTCTTCCTTATCCCCAAGAAAAAAGGGAACCTCTGGCCCATTATAGACCTGAGTCAGCTGAACCAATTTGTGGAGTACAAAAGGTTCAGAATGGCAACTCTGCCAGGCTTGATACCCCTTCTCCATCACGGGGACTGGCTGTGTTCTTTGGGCATGCAGGACGCATATCTGCATATTCCAATCTTTCCACCCCACAGGCAGTTCCTGCAATTCCATTTTCCAGAGGCACATTATCAGTTCCAAGCCCACTCCTTCAGCTTGTCCTCAGCTCCTCGCATTTTCACCAAGTTCCTATCCGTGGTGGCTGCAGCTCTGAGAAGGAAGGAACACTACGTCTTTCCTTACCTTGACGATTGGCTTCTGGTGGCTCCCAATAAGGATCAGCTCATGAGGACTCTGGCAGATACCATCACTCTCTTCCGGTCTCCAGGTATCACCTTGAATTTTCCCAAGTCTTCTTCATGGATCAGTCACAGACTTCAATACATAAGAGCCATTCTGAACACTGAACAGAGAAAGACCTTTCTGCAGAAGACAGAGTGGATAGGCTCCAATCCTTAGCCCACCTAGTCACTTCCTCTCAATGAATTTCAGCTCAGACATACCTCAGACTTCTGGGCCACATGGCAGCTGTCATACCCACAGTCCCTCTGGCGTGCCTTCATATGAGGGTACCCCAATGGACCCTTCAGGTGCAATGGGATTAGCAATCGGATGACCTGGATCAGCAGGTGCTGGTCTCGCAGGCAGTCCAAGGGACATTCAGGTGGTGGCTCAACTTGCCCAGTCTGATGAAGGGGGGCTTCCCTTCTGCAGGATTCCACCTAGTCAGATCCTAACTACGGATACCTCCATCCAGGGCTGGGGATCCCACCTGACCGACAAACAGACTCAGGGGATGTGGTCTCCACTGCAATGAGACCTCCACATCAATGTGCTGGAAATGAGGGTGATCCTCTATGCCATGTAGGCTTTCCAGTCAGATCTCCTCCCAGGCCCCTTACTGATTCAGATGGACAACATGTCCATGGTCCTTTACATCAAAATACAGGGGGGCACCCACTCATATTCCCTTTGCACGCAGGCCATGAGGGTCTGGCATTGGGCCATAGCTCATGGTCTGAATCTAACAGCCATCCATGTACCAGGCATCCAAAACACCTTGGCCGACAGCCTAAGCAGATCTTGGTCCAAGGCCCATGAGTGGGAGCTTCTGCAGACAGTCACAGACGACCTGTTCGACAGGTGGGGATGCCAAAGTTGGACCTTTTTGCATCCCCATTCAATGCCAAACTGCCCAATTGTTACTCGTTCAATCCAGGGCCTGGAATTTTCTGACAAGATGCATTGTCCCTCTGCTGGGCAGGGGGATTTCATTATGCCTTCCCTCCCTTCCCTCTGTTGCAGAGGGTTATTCTCAAGCTTCAGGCAGAGGGTGCAGACATGATCCACATTGCTCCTTACTGACCTCGGCAGATTTTTTTTCCCTGCTCCAACAACTGGCAGCAGAGTCTACAGTTCCCCTGCCCCAGAGCTCACGCTTGCTCTCCCAGGATCAGAGTACCTTACTCCATCCAGACCTCAGGTCTGCATCTTCATGCATAGCTCCTGCAAACCTAGCTGTATCCCATTTTGGGGTTAACCCTAGGGTGGTAGAGGTCCTAGTGCTGCTAGGAAGCCTTCCATTTGAGCCACCTACTCTATGAAGTGGAAATGATTTTGCCTTTGGGCTTCTGCCAATTCTCTCGAACCTTATACTTGTCCGGCGACTTCGGTTTTGGAATACATCCTTGCCCTGTCAGATTCTGGCCTGGGCTACTCCTACATTAAGGTGCATTTGTCAGACATCTCTGTATACCATGCACCTATTGAGGGCTAGACCCTTGCTCAGCTAGACCTGTCCCATACCTTTTTAAGGGGCATTCTGCACCTCAAACCTCCCATTCAGGACCCTGTCCCTTCCTGGGATCTTTTGTTCATGTTAGAGAAACATACTTTGCCTCCCTTTGAGCAAGCTGCAGATTGCAAACTACACTTTATGTCATGGAAAGCGTTACTTTTAGTTGCCATCACTTCTGTTCAGAGGATTTCCAAGCTTCAGTCTCCGATGTGTAAAGAGTCCTATTTAGTTTTCCTCAAGGACTGGGTGTCCTTGTGGACCAATCCTACGTTTCTGCCCAAGGTGGTGTCTGAATTTATGCTGAACCAAAAAATCCACTTGCTTGTTTATTACCCAGAGTACTCGAATCATGGAGAGGCCTTACTTCACACTCTGGATGTTCATAGGGTGCTTCTTTATTATCAGAATCGCATCCATTCTCTCAGATAATCTGATCAGTTGTTTGTCTCCTTTGCCCAGAAATCTTTTGACGCTTCAGTTTCTAAGCAGACATTATCCAAGTGGTTGGTGAACTGCATTGTATTATGCTATAAGAAATATGACAAGCCTTTACCAGGACTGGTTAAAGGCCGTTCTTCCAGGGGAGTGTCTGCCTCCTTCACTTTGCTGCCTGCGGAGGGTCTCAGCGGCAGATATTTGTGCAGCTGCCACTTGGAGTTCTGTCCATATCTTTATCAAGCACTACAGTTTGGACAATCCTTACCAACGCAGGGTAGGCTTTGGCCTTGCGGTCTTGCAGGGGTCTCCTTTCCTGAATGACTGACTCCTCTGTTCCTTTCTTCCTCCCTTTGGATGGGGGTTTATTCCAGGTACTACTTGGGACTCCATCCTACCGCTGTTGCCTGCTGCAGGAGCTATCCTCGAAGTAAGATAGTACAGTTACATAAAAACTTACCATAACAGTAGATCTTCAAGAGAAGCTCCTGCAGTAGGTGCTGCTTTTTCTCCCTCCTTCCTCTTGTGCTTGTTCTTTCCTGGATCCCTCCTCAGTCTCCTATCTTTGATTGCTGGGGACCTGGCAGGGGAACTGAGGTAGGGCTGGGGGCCCCTTATATACCACAGGACTACTTTAGGGGTGGGCCGATGTCAGGAGGTGGTCCCCCACTGTATACTGCTAGCTAGACATTTTTCTGTGGGGTCCTAGCGCCTGGCGGATTAGTTCTATCAGTGTTGCCTGCTGCAGGAACCTCTCTCAAAGATCTTTTGTTATGGTGAGTTCTTACCTAACTGTACTTTGTGTCACATGATCTCTGCATCCCCTGTATAGAATTATTACCCCAACTTGTAGCTGAGATATTTTCATATTGTTATTTTATTTAACTCCTTATTGTTATGAAAATATGATGGATTTTTCCAGAGTAATTAATTTTTTTATTGTTGTTTGTGATTAATCTACATTTTATTCACAGCAGTCCCTGGCAACAAAAAGATAGGAAGGTATTAGAACAAACATCTCCAGAAAGTCAGTAGTCAAAAGACTGAAACTTATTTACAAAAACTTTGCCCTAGATTTTTATATTAGGGATTACAAAAATTCTTTACTCCCCTTCCCCCATGTGCAAGTAGACCAGACAATGGCAAACTACCCATTGACCACAGGAGCGTCAATAACTATATAAAGCCAATTTGATGTACCCCCTTCTTTTTCTATTATTACAAAAATATGGCTTACTGTCATTAGTAGACACCACATATTGCAAACTTTACGAGACCCATTTGCAGTCAAAATGTGTGGTGGCGTAGGCAGACCCAGTGGCGCTGAGGGTTGAGGCACTGGATGCCACACCTCATGCCATGCTGGCAACCTGTGTTCATGGTGTGAGTGTGTCACCGGGGGTTGGCTGGGGAGGAGGAGGATTAAAAATCCCCAGGACAGCTCTCCTCCTTCAGGGAGGGTGGGGTTGCGGCAGTTGGTGTCATGCCTGGCCACTAGCAGAGGCTAGAGGCTGGCACACTGATGCTGATAGAAGAGGGGCAGAAGTGGGGCAGACTCCAGTTGTGCAGCATACGGGAGCTTGCATGGCACCACCACTGTAGTCCTTGCACACCCCCCTCTGCAAGGGAGAAAAAGGAAACTGCTGGCAATTGGATGATGGTGGTACTCTCAGGTCTTGCCCCAGGCTAGTTGGACCAGTGGACCGGATCCCTGCCTGAGGTGGGGGTGAGCACTTCCCCCACTGACCCTGCTGGGGGGTAAGCCCTGGGGGTCATAGCTGGTACCAGTGGATAGCGGGGGATGGATCTGGAGAGCCGCCAGAATGAGGGCCACCAGGGGAGAAGAAACAGTCTAAAAAAATAATAAAATGTGTGGCGGAGTAAAACGGGTGCAGGCAGGTCTTCCATTGCACCACCACCTATTTCTGCCATACACAAACCAGGGGCATCATCACAGGGCAGAGGAGTGCCCCCAGAAACTACCACATGCCTCAGCTTAAATGGAGCCTTCAGATTTTAGTGGGCACCAACATTCTTTTTTGTGACTTCCAGAGTCCAGTGCATGGATGAGTACCAGTCACATGGTGCTATGCTATTTACAAGACCTGTTGGGAATGACACTACATCGAAGACTTCTCTCCCACCTGTCCCATATGTTTTAGACCTGCTTATGGGCTATGGTGGAGTCAAGTTTTATCCCTTTGCCAAAGTCATCCCTGGTGGTCCAGAGGAAAACTACCTCACCTCATTCTCCATAGCACCATGCTGCCAATCTTGCTCCTCTATATTCGTCATTCCTCCAGTAAAGACTGTCACAGAGTTGTGACACTGCTGTTAGAGGTTCTAAGCGAAGGAGGTATTACAAAACACTTTCTGCAAAGGTCACCATACTCTTTGTTTAGTCCTTCTGGACACTAGCAAGGCAACCCATATCCCCCTGACTTTTCAAATGCACTAGAAAGCATGGCTCAGGAGTTTGACAAACAGTGAACTTGCAACAAATGGTCATAGTGACCACTTAATAACAGTGCCTTGTGACTGTGTTTGAGTCTTTAGATGTCATATACTGTAGTAAACTGGGAGAGCAGATGGGGTCCACTGGAACTCTGGGATGACTATCTGTCAGGTCACTGAGGGAGGATGAAGCGCTAGATCACCATGGTCCTCATAATACTCATGGGTGGGCAGAGGAGGGGGGTACTTCCTGATGGGATACCCATGCTCCTAGCATCATGACAATTCACAGCATGGCACTGCACTGTGCACCTGAGCAAAGGCATATCACAAACAATATGCAGTTACATGCCAACAAACAGGACAATGAATGTCAGAGTATGGAGGTTTAAAGGGCAGTGTTTCAAAGACTGTATTGGAACCATCGCCAACAAAACTCTCCAGCACTTAATTTGGCTCTTTCACTTCCTGAGAGGAAAACAGATGTAGTGCCAGAGGACTGAAAAGTTGTCAGTGTGGCCCCAATCTTTATGAATGAGGCAAAGTCAGACCAGGGCAATTGTAGGCCAATTAGCCTGACAACAGTGCAGGGCAAAGTCCTACAGACTGCTATAAAGGCCAGAATAATGAAGAACTTGGTTGAGGCCAAGGCTCTTGCACCCTCTCAGTATGACTTTCTGAGGGGCAGATCACACCAGACTAACCTGATGACCTTTTTTGAAGGGATGAGCAGGGACATGGAAAGGGGAAGGGCTGTGGACATAATCTCTTTGGACTTCAGCAAGGCCTTTTAACTGTGCCAATGACAAGCATTTTGGCAAAGTAAACCAGTTTGGTATATGTGAGACATACACAACGTGGATTGCTTACTGACTTGGTGGCAGAAGGAAGAGGGGGTGGTTCTCCAAGTGGAGAGGAGTGCTCAACAGTGTCCTTCAGAGATCAGTGCTGGGGCTGCTGCTCTTCAATAACTGTATCACCAATCTGGAAGCTGAGATCTCCAGCACATGGCTTAGGTTCACAGATGACACTAACCTGGCCACGGTGGTAGACTTCCCAGAGGATGGGGACACACTTCATGAGTGCCTGAACATGCTGGGTGATCAGTCAGACTCCTGGAGCCTCAGATTCAATGTACTGTAGCCAAATGTAAGGTACTACATATAGGGAGGAAAAACAGAGGTAGCACCTATAAACTATGTGGGGCTTCTTTGTTGCATTGGGGGAGGAAAAGGATTTGGTGGTCATAATAGATAAGGGACTGATGCAGGACAACCGGTGCATGGCCACTGTCCAGAGCGCCAATAGAATGCTGGGGTTCATCAAAAGAAGGGTGACCAGTAGAGCAGGGTAAGTAATCCGACCACTTTGCAAAGCCTGGTAAGGTCCAAACTGGAGTATTGCATGCAGCTTTGGTCACCTCAATACAAAAGGGACATTGAGGCAGTAAAGTGGCTAAAACACAGGGTCACGAAAATGATCAGAGGTATGTGGAACAAAAGCTATGAAGAGAGACTGGAGGCCTGTTCCCTGTTCACTCTGGAGAAAGGGAAGCTGAAAGGGGACACAATCTCAGTCTTTTGCATACCCATGTGTATTCACATGACTGAACATATGGTGATGTTTGATCTGGTGTCCTCCAGCAGGACATGGGGACATACCCTGTAGCTCAGGGGTTGTACATTCAGGGATAATGTTAGGAGACATTTTCCTCCAAGATGGTGGTGAACCTATGTAACAGTCTACAAGCAGAGACAGTGGACATGAAGATAGTATCGACCTTAAAGGTAAGCCTGAACAAATCCCTGCTTACTAAAAGATCATTGGGTACCCTGTGTAGTAGAGTGGGTAGAGAATCCCCAAAAATTGATATACATTTTCACAACATACTTCTTCATCCCTGCTTATGAAATGCAGGGGCAGACTTGATGAACCTGGAATTCCATCTGACCCTAAATGATACAAGCAATAAGACATGATAGGTGGGCAGATTTCTCCACAATGATAAGAGCTTGTGACTTTGACACTTACAGTTATCCCTCTGATGCACACTACATATACCTTATTATTATACAATTTGATGTGTGTGTGTGTGTGTGTGTGTGTGTGTGTGTGTGTGTGTGTGCACATATGCCAGAAGAGAAAGAGATGATGAGCACAACAGAAAGTGGCAACAAAAAGCTTAACACTAATTTAGCAAGCTAAATAAAAGACATCTGCAGTCTAAATATTTTCTCTATCTAGCATTTTTGGGATGTGTGAGTTTTCTTCCTTTGTTTTGATATTTCATTTAGCATAATTCTCTCCCAGTCACCCATACTCTGTATTACTATATGATGTAAAACTTAAAAATATGAAGGAGAAAAGTGATTACATATTCATAAAGACAGACAAAGCTCTTACATTCATTGGTGTGCTGTCTGTTGTACAGATAAAACACTTTTTATGTTACTACTGCCACATGTCATACAGTGATCTTTTTCCCTCTGTGCATCTAGGAAAGGTAGCCTTCAAAGCTACATGTCACCAACTGTGACAGTGTGCATGCTGGCTTCTGAAGCATTAAAGTTGGTTGCTTCGAGGGGCATCCTGTAAAGATATTCTGCCCCTTTAAGTGGATGGCTCATCACAGTGCACTGAAAAATCTCCTAAGGTTTGGTTTTATGTGCATTGACCGGGTACAACAAAAGGTAGTCACACACCGCTACAGTCTCTTGTCCACCTGACCTTGGGAGAGAATTAGTATCAGCCGGAAAGCCAGACAGGATAAATGTTACAAACTGCAACACTGCCCTCCTGATTATGAAGCACTTTAAGGGAAAAGCCAGGAAAGGAAATACTTCAGACTGTCTTTGACACGTAGGGCTTTAGAATCAATAAGGAGTTTCTGATAAGACTAAGTTTCAGTTACTGAATTTTCCAACTAAAACCTTTGTTTTTAACAAAGTTTTATGCAATAAGACGGTCACATTCGGTTATCTTGGATAACTCAGCTCGTGTGTGGGGATGAGCCTTTTTTTGTAAAATTATTTTATTGAAAAATTACAAGGTACTTAAAATGGAAAAGTACATTTAATTGAAATACAGCAGTCAATGCTTTACATACAGTTATACTATAAACAATTATATAGACCAGTCACTGATCATGTCTTAATCAATTGATGTCAACTCATGCATTTATACATGGTGATGATTACTCAGAGATTGTTTAAAACCATTTCTAACTGCGAACAGACACACCTTCCCATTCAAGTCCTCTGAAATGTCCCCAACGTATATGTTAAACAGTATTTTATTTATTTATTGAAATGTTTTACCAGGAAATATGGGTATGAGTCCCAACACAGACCCCTAAGGAACCCCACTCGTTATCCTTCTTTTGATTGCACCCCATTGACCACCACCCTCTGAGTTCTCCCCCACAGCCAATTCTCCACCTAGTTTGTTAGTTAATACCCCACCCCTAAGCTACCTAGCTTGCATAGTAATCTCCTGTGGGGGATGGTGTCAAAGGCCTTCCTGAAGTCCAGATAGGCCACCTTCACCACCCCATCCTGATCGCATATCCCCGTTATTCCCTCAAAGAATTCAGTCAGGTTGGTCTGACACAACCTTCCACCTGTGAACTCATGCTGGTTGCCATCTATGAGGCCTTCTTCCTCTAGATATTGTATCAGTCTTTCTTGTATAAGTGCCTCCATTAATTTTCCCACCACAGAGGTAAGGCTAACCAGGTGGTAGTTGCCTGGCTCATCCTTTCCTCCCCCCTTGTGTAATGGCACCACATCAGCCCTTCTCCAATCCCCGCTGGACTCTCCCTTGTCAACAGACAGATTAAATAACTTTGTGAGTGGTGCCGCAAGTTCCTCCCTTAACTACTTGAGCACCCTGGGGTGGACTGCATTAGGGCCCATTGCTCTGTCCAACCATCCACAGTTTTCCTAACTCCTCTAGTACCCTACACTCCATAAAGGGGCATGTGTCCATCTCCCTGCCCTTCCATCCCCTTCTTCTTAGCTCTTGTCTCTTCATTTCATCCTCAACCGTGAAGACTGAGTTGAAGTAGTCATTCAGCAGCTTGGCTTTTTCCTCATCCCCCTCTATCAGAGCTCCCTCCTAAGTCTCATAATTCCTGCTTGCTTCTCCTTCTATCACTCACATACCTATAAAATAATGTGTCCCCCCTCTTGGCCTCCCTCACTATTTTCTCCTCTGTATCTGCTTTAGCCCTCCTGACTATTTTCCCGGCTTCCTTAAGCTTCTCCCTATAAACTTCCTTTTCCACCATCCCCTGCGAAGCTTTGTAGGCTCTGAATGCCTTCCTTTTCTCTCTGACTGTGTTCCTCACCTCTGCTGTAAGCCAAAGTGGCTTAGTCCCTCTCTTGTGTTTGCTCACCCTCCTGATGCATTGTTCTGTCACCAGCAGAGTTCTCTGTTTAATTGCACCCTTCAGTTCCTTTTGTAGAATTTCGTTCATTTTCCTAAAATCCACTTTCCTGAAATCCAGTGCCCTAGTGGTGGATCTGCTCTTATCCGACCCCATCCAAAGGCTAAATGTTACCATCATGTGGTCACTATCTCCTAAATTTTCCCTGGCCTCCTCATCCTTCATACTGTCCCCATTCATTATTACTAGGTCCAGTATGGCCCATCCCCTAGTCAGTTCCCTGGCCAGCAGATGATTAAGTGCTTCCTGCATGGACTCCAACAGCTCATTGCTTCTTTCTGATGTTGCTGTTGGGATCCACCAGTCCACATCAGAAAGGTTTAGATCCCCTATCACCAGAATTTCTCCTTTGCCTGCCATCCCTTGTATTTCCCTAGCCATCTCCCTATTTACCTCCTCCACCTGATTTGGTGGTCTGTACACAACCCCTATCCTAACTGCCTCCTCTGTCCTCTTACTTAGTGTGACCCAAAGGATCTCCACCGAGCCCTGTCCTTCCCTACTCACCATTGCTCTTATCCTGTCCCTTATGTAGAGGGCTACCCCTCCCTCTTTTTTCCATTCCTGTCTCTCCTATAGAGAGTATACCCCAGTAGTTCCACTTCCCAACTGTTGTTATCAGTCCACCATGTTTCAGTTATTGCTATCAGGTCTAGGTCTTCCGTCCCCACCACTGCCTCTAGGTCCCCCATCTTATTTCCCAGACTCCTATTATTTGCCAATGTTGTAAATAAATAGAGGCACCCCACCCCTGTACATATCACCCACCACCTGGATTCCCCAACATTTTCACATCAGGACTGCCTGATGAATAAATACATTGTAACCATCTCTGCTTTTAAAAACTTCTGTAAGTGCAGCACTCAGTGATATGCCTAGTTTATGACAAATATGTCTATGTGCTGATATCCAGATCTGGACCAAATTATCTGTGAAGGTGTTCCCAGTGTTCTAGTGTGGGACTGGCAGTATAGCCTAGAAGTTAGAGTAACAAACTGTGAATGAGCTTGGTACATCCAGCAGACCTGGGTTTGATTCCCACAACTTCCACTTGCATACTGTGTGACTCTGAGCAAGTCATTTAACCTCCCCACAGTTCCCAGATCACCTCTGAAAACAGGCACTCACACCTAGTGGGGCCTTACTCAGTTACCAAAGAATAAAAGATTTAATCTTACAGAGGGTGCTGGTGCAGCACCCCTGCCTGATCTCCATACATATATACATATGTCCTCCTCCTCCTCTTCTTCAAGTCAGGCACAAACAGTGGTCACCTTATCCCTGACTGTGGGAACAAAGGCAAGCTGCAAGGTCCAATAATATAGCTTGAGGATAGAAAGGGCCCCACCTCCCTCTGCTATAGGGAAATGTAATGTGGACCACCTCATTCAGGCTGGTTTATTCCACCACAGGAATCTATGGACTATAGACTCTGATAAAGGTTCCTTGTACCTTTATTAGGAGGGACCAAAAAAGATAAAGGCACATAGGCAAGGTGAATATTTTTAGCACACTAATCCAACCCAGAAGTGAGAGGGATAGAGCTCCTCATTTTCCATACTCTGCTTTTAACACTCATAGCAAGGATTTATAGTTACCCTTACACAGTGCTGCCCGGGAGCAAGTGAGGTGCACACCCACTGTAGGTATTTAATACTCTCTGCTACAACTAATCCATGTGGGCTGGCCACCGGGTAATCTCTGTCCAGTTTGCCCACTGGGAGTATTTCCCTTTTGATTAATTCAAATTTTATGGCCACAGAGAGCATCATATTCCTGTAATAAGGAATGAACTTCTGGGAGGCTTTCTTTGGGGTTTTGTGGGTTCATAAGCAAGTCATTAGCAAAAAGCAAAAGTTTATGCTCACCCCTTCCCTCATTTAGTCCTCTAATATGTAAATGTGCTCTGACTGCCACTGCTAGGGGTTCAAGATCGAGGACATAGAGAAGTGGGGACAACAGGCAACCCTGGAAACACCTTCCCCAATTAATCCCCTGATACGTAGAAGTGCTTTGGCTGCCACTGCTAGGGGTTTGAAAGCCAGGACATAGAGAAGGGGGGACAACAGGCAACCCTGGAGGGTTCCTCTTGATAAGAGGACTGGGGCTGTAAGCCTGCCATTCATTAGAATTTGTGCTGAGGGGGCCTGTTTCAGCATCCCACCCATCCAATTAATCACTCCACAAGGTTAAACCTACACAGTGTCTTAAACATATACTGCGACTCCATGCCATGTGGTCAAAGGCCTTTTCCACCTCCAGAGCAAGCACTGCTGCCCTGTGCATGGCAGATATTCTCACTTGCTGCCAAATTATATTTACTGTAAATTGTGGCAGGCATTGGATTTATCCTGCCTCCCCTTGACAAACTCTGATAGATCAGGGTGAATTATCTGTTGTTTGACTCATTCAAGTCCCCAGACTTTGGCCACTACTTTGTAGTCAGCAATGAACAGAGATATTGGCTGATATGAGGCAGACAGGGCAGGTACTTTACCTGGTTTGGAAAGAATTGTAATAGCTGCAGACTACATGAGGTGGGCATGTGGACAGTGGCCAGGCTCTCCTGGACCATATTAAATAAAGGGGTACTGAGATCCTGCAAGAAGGTTTTTTAAGAAATCAATAGGCAGGCCATCAGGTTACTGCATCTTCACACCTCTCAGTGCATGGGTCAACCCAATTACCTCTGTCCTGCAGAGCGGTTTATCCAAGGCTTTCTCTGGTTTGTGATTTGACAGGCACAATTGAGGTGTTGTCAAAGACTGCCTAAAACTAAGATTCTCTCCAATCAAATGAAAATTCAAACTTATATTTCAGTGGCTGTATTGGAAGATCAAATACCTTTGCTGCATATTTACTGGGACATGATGTCGTACACTTAATAGCGTACGACATTATAGCTAACCCGAAATAACGCTGTCTAGGACAGTGAATAGTACAATACCATGCATACTGCTGTACGCGGTATTGTACCATTCACGCACTCCCAGGCAGAGGATAAGACCTCTGCTGGGAGTGGGTTCCGCCGAGCAGCTGTTGTGGCTCAGTGGACAGAGCCACAGCAGCAGGAACCCAGGCACTGCATCTGGGACCGAGTTTGTTTCCCAGTCCCAGAAATGTTATTTTTTTTTAAAGAATTTGTGCGCTCCCTGAGTTGGACCCCACCCTAGAGTTAAGAATCTTCAGTGGGGGGGGTCTGGTGGCAGAGCCCATACAGAAAAAAGAATTATACCGCATGGCATAAATTGTGCTGTATTGGCAGCACAATTTAGCCATGCGGCATAATGTCTTGCAACATTATGATCCCGTGCCTGCTGTATAGATCCAGTGCACCACATGTATCTGACTGTTTTCTCTGTTAAGTGGTGTGGGGTACAATATGCATGACAGCACTATGTAAACACCAGTACATTTACTTTTCACATCAGATTGGATCAAATATTCTTGTTGGAAGAGTTAGTGAGAATTTAGTTATTGACATGTAGCCCAAATATTGTCTCAGAAGAAAATGGCAGTCTCTAGTATGCCTTGGACACCACTGCCAGGATACAAAAGAAATGATTAACCAGGTGGCCTAGAGAGAAAAGCACAAACTAGATAGTGAGACAGAACCTACGAAATATGTTTGTATCACACCAGTGAGGAATCAGTGTAATAACTCAGCACTAGTTCTATGTTGTAAAACTGATTTACTACAATGAAGCATTCTGTTAATGGGCAACTCTGAAAATGAGATCTGCCTCAGCCTGGCCCTCACCTGTAATAAGCACTTACAGTACTGTGCACCATATCCTCTTCACTACTGATCCCAGAATTAATGCACTCTGAAGAACAGTAACTCACTTAGTGCCTTTGAAGGGGTCAAAAATAAGTTGTGCAGCTACTGGCTAGCAGGGCTAATGACTGGGAAAGTTCAGTGGCCCTACAGATTTTCCATTGGCCAACTGATGTACTTATTGAACTGTTACTTTTTCCAATACAAGCTAGCAGAGCTAATAAAAGGCAGATACAAAATCTACCAGCATTTGTCTTGTGAGCTGCTGTACATTTGGACCCAGCAATGATAGAAACTCAGTTATCTTATGTTTCCTTCTCTCCATCCTGGACTAGGAAGACATGACATGTTCTACTGCTCTTACAATATCCCTAAACAAAATCCTTTACAACAGACTCTGCTGGTTTGTTTCAGGATAGGCATGTAGAGTACCCTAGTGGTATGAGTGTGAAACTGTGAACCAAAAGACCCAAGTCTGAATACCATAAGAGCCCCTCACATACTGCTTGACCTTGAGTAAGCCTCCTAACCTCCCAGAGCTTCAGTCCACCCAGCTCTAACAGTGCCCATCATAGTTTGATGGTCCATGAAAAGGTCTTTTAAAGGGAGGTATGTGGCTTATCTGTAGCTGTCAAAAGTCCAGAGATATCAAAGACTACCTGCCCTACACTGATACTGCATTGCTACAGTACAATTGTTTAGAACCTTGTGATGTCACACAGGGCAAAGCTGTGCCTAACTACAATGCAGAGCACCGTTTCACCCTGAGTGACCTCACAAGGTTCCACAGATGGTGATAACATAATGTCAATATAGATACATAGAAACATAGAAACATAGACTTTGACGGCAGATGAGGACCACTTGGCCCACCTAGTCTGCCCATTTCCCTACCTAGAGGATAAGCTGCAGATCCTATTTAACCAACAGCCTATTTCATCCTACTCCCACAAAAATTGCCTTATGTCTGTCCCATGCATTCTTGAATTCTCCCACAGTTTTAGACCCCACAACCTCCTCAGGAAGGCTGTTCCATGCATCCACCACCTTCTCTGTGAAAAAATACTTCCTCACATTGCCCCTGAGCCATCCCCCCTCTATCTTCAAATTGTGTCCCCTTGTTCTTGCACATCTCTTTTTCTGAAAGATGCTACCCTCTTGGACTTTGTTGTTTCCACTGAGGTACTTAAACATTTCTATCATGTCCCCCCTCTCCCTCCTTTCCTCAAGGGTATACATATTAAGCTCCTTTAGCCTCTCCTCGTGTGGCTTCTCTTGCAGATCCTGCACCATTTTAGTTGCCCTCCTCTGAACTGCCTCCATCCTGTCTATGTCCTTGCAGAGATGGGGTCTCCAGAACTGGACGCAGTACTCCAGATGGGGTCTCACCAACTGTCCATACAGGGGGATAACAACTTCCTGTTTTCTGCTGGTGATGCCTCTCCCAATACATCCCAGTATCCCCCCAGCCCTTCCTACCGCCTTCTCACATTGCTTGTCAACCTTAAGGTCATCTGATATGATTACCCCCAGGTCCCTTTCCATTTTTGTTGTTGTTACTACCTCTCCCCCATTGTGTAATCTTCCCCTGGGTTTTTGTTTCCCAGGTGCATTACTTTGCACTTCTTTGCATTGAATCCAAGCTGCCATACTTCTGAACATTCCTCCAACCTTGCCAAGTCCCTTCTCATCCTTTCCACACCTCCTTGTGTATCAACCCTGTTGCAGATCTTTGTATCATCTGCAAAGAGGCATACTTTTCCTTCCAGTCCCTCTGCAATGTCACTTATAAAGACATTAAAAAGGACTGGACCCAGTACTGAACCCTGTGGTACCCCACTAGTAACCCCCTTTCTTCAGAGTGGACTCCGTTTACAATTACCTTATGTGTCCTGTTGTCCAGCCAGTGTTTTACCCAGGCTACCACCCTGGGACCCACTCCCAGGCTGGTTAATTTGACTATTAATCTTTTGTGTGGGACTGTGTCAAATGCCTTGCTAAAGTCTAGGTAGGCCATGTCCACAGCCCCTCCCTGGTCTACTACTTTGGTCACCCAGTCAAAGAAATCAATTAGATTCATCTGACATGACCTTCCCACTGTGAACCCATGCTGCCTTGGTTCCTGTGCCCCACTGACCTCTAGGTACTCAACAATTCTTTCCTTCAGAAGTGATTCCATCACTTTCCCTACCACAGAGGTCAAACTGACAGGTCTGTTGTTTCCTGCCTCTGTCTTGGTCCCACTTTTGTGAAGGGGAATCACATCTGCCTTCCTCCAGTCCTCAGGTACCACACCATCCTCCCATGATTTGTTAAAAAGGGTAGTCAGTGGTGTCACTAGTTCTCTGCTTAATTCTTTCAGAATTCTGGGGTGAATTCCATCTGGCCCCATTGCTTTGTTCACCTTCAGTTTTAGGAGTTCTTTCAGAACCCTTTCTTCTGTGAAAGGACTGGGATCGACCCCCATCCAGAGTGCTTCTGTTAATTGGATTAGGCACCTCCCCCACCTCCTGTTTTGTGAATACTGAACAGAAGTATTCATTCAGTATCCCTGCTTTTTCACTGTCCCTCTCTGCCCACCCACCATCCATTCTATTCAGCCTCACTATCCCTCCCTTTGTCTTTCTACGCTCCCTGATATACCTATAAAAGGTATTATCCCCCTTCTTAACTGAGTTGGCTATCTTTTCCTCAGTTTGGGCCTTTGCTATTCTGACTACTCTCCCTGCTTCCTTCTGCCTTAACTGGTACAGTTCTCAGTCCTGCTCCTTCTGTGTTTCCTTATACTTCCTAAATGCTATCTTTTTCTCCCTAACCTTCACCGTCACCTCTTTTGAGAAGGTAGACTTAGAAATATCTCCAGATTGCTGCCAGTTACAGGTAAGCCAAATATTTCATTGAAAAGAGTTTTCCATGGACTTTCAGACTGTATGGGGTCTGTACTCATAAATATTTCATCCAGTGGTAACGGTGCTTTACTTTGCCATAACTGACCCAGTTCAACAATCTCCCATGCTGTTCAAAGGAACATTGTTAAGTCCAGTTAGTTAAAGCAACAGTGTAAGGAAAATGATTTTTTTCCAAAAAGTTAGTTTCTGCTAATAAGTAATAAAAACATTAGCATACCTGTCAAATTTACTTTTCTAGGTACCTCCTATACTATGCACCATAAGTTTTTTTTTATCCTAACCCTTGCCCGGTCTAAACATAGAAACTCGGAAACATAGAGTTTGCTGGCAGGTAAGGACCACTTGGCCCACCTTATCTGCCCCTTTTTTGCTACCTGTAGTATCACCACAGATCCCAATAGATCTTTGGCCCATTCACCCACCTTCTCTTTCCCCAAGATTCCCTTATGCCTATCCCATGCATTCATGAACCACACCACTAGTTTTGCCCCACCACCTCTTCTGGAAGATTGTTCCAGGAATCCACCACTCTTTCAATGAATAAGTACTTCCTTACATCGCTACTGAATAAACTATACTGGTTCTAAGCCCAATGGGGTGAGCATCCTTTTTTCTTGAGAAAAAAACTAAATTCGGTCATTTATAAAATATTCAGATTTGGTGGAACTAGAAAATTTTACCACTAAATAAAACTGGAAGATGCCTGTACTCCTTCACAGTGAAAAAAGGGAGTCTCAAATTTGTCACCCAGTTTTGTTGCACTGCTGCTTTAGGGCAAAGTAAAGTGATGTTACCACTGGAGGTAATATTCGTGAATATAGGTCGTTGCTCAGTAATGTTCCCTTTTCAACAAACATTCTAGAACGCATCACTGTAACTTTGTTAAAGTGACTACAATCATCCAAGTGCATATGCTGTCACCAATTCACCAACCTCGATAAACATGTCAATACCCCCAATTTGTCTTCTCAGTAGCAATCTGCAACTACTCCCTGCAATCTGCCACTACTCCAAAGTACAGGGGCTCAAACATCAGAAACAAATTCAGCGGCTGTTTTAATTCATTTAGCTATTTATTTATTTCAGCAGTTTTACCAGGAAAAACATGCTGAGGTACCAGAAGTTTGTTTCCGGACACATCTGAGGGGAGGGAGAGAAGGGAATACAGTGTAATACAGTAAATGCAGAGTGCATACAAAATAAATAAAAGCACAGAACTGAACAAGAAAGAGTACAGAATTCAGATATCAGTACAGTTGCACCATGATGGAAAGAACAGTTCCACTGGAGTCAGCACTAGCAGCACAAAATCAATAGCCAGTATATTAAACCGCAGTCTTGGTGCAGCGGTCACTGGGGGCAGCGGACCACAAGACCTGCACTTAGAGCAGTAATGGCATTGTAAGGATTTCAGAGGCATTTACATGAATGAGTTGAAAAGTCAGGAAAGAAGATTTTTAGAGAATAGAAAATGGAGAATTGAATAGCAGAGAGAGAGAGAGAGAGAGAGAGGAGACCAGAGCTTGAGAAATCTGAAGGAAAAAGCAGCTGGAGCTGCAATGCATTTCACAGGGGTAGGGGGTCCTGTCAGCTTAAATATCCCAGATAACTTATTCTGTTTCTAAAGTTCAAGAAATTTATAGAGCTATACTTTAACTAATACACTGTAAGCATCATGCTCACCGAATAGGAGCTGTTACTGAAACTTAGGGGAAAAAATCTGGTCTCTGACTGGACCAGAGCAAGTCATATGACCAGGCAATACTTCATTAGAACTGGGCAATAGTTAATTAGAACTATGCAATATTGTTTTTTAATTATTGCCCGTTCTGATCCTCATGACTTGGGCAAGGTTTAATAAAAACAGATATTGACCAACGTTGTGTCAGGATATAATGAAAAAATAAAGACTCCTCAGAAAGAATTATTGACTTCCAATAGTCATATTACCCTCAGCCTTTGTCTTTGGCCAGCATAACTATTGTCAGGCAATAGTTCATCCCGCAGGGTCAATATTTTTCT
Source organism: Neoceratodus forsteri (assembly GCA_016271365.2). Lineage (NCBI taxonomy): Eukaryota > Metazoa > Chordata > Ceratodontiformes > Ceratodontidae > Neoceratodus > Neoceratodus forsteri. The sequence goes on from CM028131.1 coordinate 1,074,594,931, forward strand.
ACTATTGCCCTCACCCCTGGTCACTATTTGAATGCTATTGTTAAAATCCAGGTCTAAGTTAAACTATACAGTATACCTATTACTGCCAGTTAGTACCAGGGTCTTACCATCGTTTTTCTCCTCCTCATACTGGAGTCCAGACTTGTGATACTGTTAACCTGAAAAGACTAAGGCAACTGAGTTATCAAGGCATCTAACCTTGTTTATTCTGTTTTTGTAGTAGGTAGGTAGATAGGTAACATTTATTTATATGGCACCCAATCCCAGAGGCTTTGGGCACCTTACATAATAACAAGCAGAGTAATACAAAATAATAAAACAAGCTACAGAGCATAAATACATTAAAATGCAGCATGTTGTGCAATTATACTAATCAATAAATACAGTCTTAATGATTTAAAACAACTCTGGTTAGTCCGAGAAGGCTAGCTTGAACAGATGAGTCTTAAGACCCCTCTTAAATGCCTCCAACATTGGGGCCTCCCTAACAGAGATTGAAAGCAAGTTCAAGAGGGCTGGGCTGGTGACTTCAAATGCACAATCACCAGACATTTTTAACCTGACCCTAGGAACTGCAAGGAGGCCCCTGGTGGAGGAGCAGAGGGAGAAGACTGAGGTGGCAGGTCTCAGGAGATCAGCCACGTAGCCCAAAGGGTTCCGTAATCAGCCAGAAGGGTAGCTGACCATTATCCTTTACAACCACACCAACCTTATCTGTATACTGTTTGGACTGTTGGAATGTTTGTTTTGCAGCTATAATGGATGAAGAGATTTTTGCTATCTCCTGGGACCCTTGCAAAAAGGAGATGCTGCATGTCATGAGACCCCCCCCAGAGTATAACTTTAGAAAGGGAGCCTGGCCAGAACTACTAAACTGCAGAATTAAAATCAGCATATCCCTAATAATCCTTATACCAAAAATTAGATCCCTAAATTACTTTATTTAAAAATTACAAGTTTTGTAACTCTGATTTCACTGCCTGTTCAAAAAAGCTGGTGTCATAGAAGCACTACTGATGAGTTTGTAACCAGAGCTCACAGGCCTGTTCTCCCTGCCAGCAACTGTATAGGAGTTGCTTCTCCAAAGTTTAAGAAACTGTAGTTGTTGTAATAATTTTTCCCTTCTCTACAGCCAGACCCCTTCTGCTCAGCCCCCCCTCCCCCCGCAGTCCCATCCCCCTGCTGACCTTTAGGACTTATCTCACCTCCTTTTTCTCCCAGAGATTGCCCCCTCTGGTGGGGGTAGCAGGGATCCATAACTCCTGCCACAGAACAAATCCATTCTGGAGGTGGTGCCTGGATGACCAGGTGCAGGGCCTGGGAGCAGCCAACATTGCCTCACCAGTTGGTACATTTTCCCTGTTCCTGTCCTGGTACCATCAAAGGTATTTGAGGATTGGGTGCACAAGCATACATGCACGTGTGCATTTATTGTGTGGCACCAGCTGAGGTTGTCCTGCCTACTAGTCGCTCAGACTGCATTGCCACCTGTGGTCACCCAGATGGTAGTACAGCGGTGGAGCTGGTTGCCCTTCCTCCCCAGAGGAGGAGTACATCCTTCTGGGATGCTCAATTCTCCAGCCAGCTGCTGATGACTTAAGTTAATTCCTGACCTCGGGTCTTTAGCATCACAAGCACTAGCACTACCACTGTGCTGACAGACCAGCCCATTGTAGTAATCATTTGAAAAAAAAAATGATAGTGGTGGATCAACGACTGGTCATCGACAAAATATTTGACCCAACAGCGAAACCAGCAGGTTAAATGCATTTTGCAGTCGGCTGCTGGTTTCCACAACATGCTAGTGTTTTCTTTGGGGGAACTTGCCCTCAAACCCCATCACGGAGGCTGCACCCCAAACCCCCACACTTAGAGATTCTTAACTCCAAGTTGGAGCTTGATTCAGGGGGCAAGACCCCCGACAGACAGTGCCAGGTTCCAGCCGGTCCTCTACAGTGACGTGGTGCTGTTGTCGCTGTAGGGGACTACGCTGTTGAAATGTTGACGTCGTAGCTGCATACCAATAAGGGTTTGGGTGCAGCGCATGCACTTCCAGAATATTCATGTGTAGGGTACTATTCCTGAGAATGTGGCAGGGAGGTGGTTCTGGAATGCCACAGTGGGCATGACTTATAATGTGAAAGTTGTGCTCAGAATGTGAGTGGAAACTATTTTGTAATGAGGGACATGCGATCTTGGAATGTGGTAAGGACACGCAATCTCAGAATGTGAACGGGGACAAAAGATCTTGGAATGTATTAGGGAATGCAATTTCAGAATGTAGTTGGGACATGCAATCTCAGAATGGGGGAAACATAATTTCAGAATGAGGGACCAGCAATCTCAGAATATGGCCAGGATTAAAAATTGCAGAATGTGGTAACAACACATAATTTTGGAATGAGGGACATGCAGTTTTGAAATGTAGTGGGTATGTGCAATCTCAGAATATGAAAGGATTGCACAATTTTAGAATGTAGCAGAGGCATGCATTCTTGGAATGTGGTAGGGATGTGCAATCTCAGAATGTGGCAGGAACATGCATCTAGGAATCTGGCAGGGTGGACAGTCTTTTAATATAGTGGAAATGCGCACTGTCAGAATATGACTGGACAATTTTATTCTGAAATTGGTGGCACCTGCCTCATTCTAAAACTGTACACAACCACCACATTCCAAAATTGTGAATCCCCACCACATTTCAACACTGTGTATCCCTGCCACATTCAGAAATTGCATGTCCCTTCCACATTCTGAAATTGTTCATCCCAGACATATTCTGAAATTGTATGTCTCCACCACATTCTGAAATTGGATGTCTCCTCCACATTCCAGAATTGTGCATCCCTACCACATTCCAAAATTGTGAATCACTGCCAGATTATTTCATTGTGTTTCCCAATAACATTCCAACATTTCATGTCCCTGCCACATTTTGATATTGTGCATTCTTGCCACATTCTGGAATTGTGTTTCCCAGCCACATAATATTATGTGTCCCTGCCACATTCCAAAATTGTGCATCTCCCCCCAGTTCTGAAATTGTGAGTCCCCACCACATTCCAAAACTGTGCATCTTAGCCACATTCTGAAATTGTGTGTCCGAGTCAAGATGCAGCATTTCATATCCCTGCCAGATTTGGAAATTGCATATCCCTGCCACACTGCAAAATTACATGCCCCCACCATATTTTGAAATTGTCTTTGCCATATTCTAAAGTTGTACATCCCCACTACATTTAAAAATGGGTAACCACACATTCCAAAACTGTGTGTCCCAGCCACATTAAGTAATTGTGCCAATCCACCACATTCTGAAATTATGTTAACTCCATATTCCAAAATTGCCCCTCTCTGTCGCATTATACAATATGTATCCCTGCCATGTCTGCACATCCCTACCACATTCTGAAAATAAGCATCCATGCCACAATACAAAATTTCATGTCCCTGCCACAATCCAAAATTGTGTGTACCTGCCACTTTCTGGAATTTTGTGTCCCTGCTACATTTCAAAATTGTGTGTCCCTGTCATTCTAAAAATGCATTTCTCTGCCATGCTTCAAAATTACACATCCCACCACATTCTAAAAATGTGCAGCCTTACCACACTACAAAACAAGATGTCATCACCACATTCTGAAACCATGCATCGTCACCATATTCTGGAATTTTGTGTGTCTATGCCACACTGGGAAATAGCATGTTGCCACCACAATCCAATTCTGAATTGTGCAACACCATCACGTCAGAATTATGCAGCCTGGACAAAATACGAAATTGTTCATCCCTGCCACACTGTGCAATTGTGTATCCCCCACATTTTGAAAATGAGTATCTCTGCAATATTCTAAAAATTAGTGGCACTGCTTATTATGAATTTCAGAATCCCTGCCACATGCCAAAATTGTGTGCTCAGCTACTTTCTGAAATGGTGTATTTGCTACATTCCAAAACTGCAACCAGGATGCATTCTGAAATTTCATGCATGCAGTAGTCTGAAATTGTGCTCAACCTTGGCATTCTTATGCCATGTTTGTTGCTGCATTTCAAAACCACCTCCCCCATCGTATTCTTAAGCACCTTGAATATCTGCACATTCCAGCTTCTGGATAGCTTCTGCTATTTAGCAAATGTTCATCTATCTTCTGTTTTTTAATTTTATAACTTATTTACTCAGGATAGTCTAGCTGGGCATCAGCATCTCATTATTTGAGCACTGGTAGGTTTAATGGACACTGTCAGCCTATTTTGCATTATGTTGTTTTAGTTGAAAACTCATATATTTGGTTGCTCACCTTCTCTAAAGTGCATTGATGTTCCTGGCTGTTTTATCTGCTTCCTTCTTTACTAAAACTGAAATGCATGCACATGGTGAAGTTATACACTGCCTTGTGTTGTTTGAGTCCTTGCTCTATCCTTAATGCACACTTCATGAACAATAGGAACACCCTCAAACAGTGCAGTCATTCATGATGCAATAGGGTCCTCTCCTCCCACTGCATCATGAGTGACTAGGCTGTTTGGGGGGTGTTCTCAAGTCCAGGAAATATCAGTGGGAGTTCATCAAAGCCCGTAAACAAATATATTTTTGTGCATAACACCAGTATGGTGGGCAGTCTGTTTTTTTTCAATTTTAAAAAGCTACAAAAAAAAAGAAAGAAGAATTAAACCGAACAGCTACATCAGCAAATTCTACCGAATGTGCAGTCAAAAAATGTGTTTTGAAGCTCAGGGCAATTCGATGTCTAAGGGGATTGACAGTGTTCCTTTAAGTGACTTGCCCATGATTACACAATGAGTATTTGTTTTTAGTTGGGTTTGAACCTGTGATCTCCTGTTTCCCAAGCTAGTGCTCACACCACTAGACCACACTGCCTCCTAGTTTGATGTGCCTGCTATTATCATGTATTTTGTGTGCTATATTTTGTATCTGTACTGTGCTCTTCTTAGCAGACTAAGCTGGAAGGATGACAGATGAATACAAAGGGTGAACGGTATGGTATTGGGCCAGTGATGTAAAGTGACAAGCCTGCAGGAACATTTTGTATCTTCATAAACCATGTGGAAGAGTTGCTGAGCAACAATAGTTCATTGAATAACATGCCTGTTATGCCTGGCAGCTCAAGGTGCTTTATTTCAAATCTTAAAAGTGGAGTTGATAAAAATAAGTTTAAATACCGATAAGTGCTTCATAGACACCCAATAGGCTGTTGATCAGGCCAGCGGATTAGTATATAGACAGTGGAAAGCTGTTTTGGCTGGAGACGATTAACGAGAAGGACATTTTGATTTAGATTTTTCTAGAAAATCTGCATCACTGCTGAGTTTGGTGAGTTAGCTCAAGAGTGGCAGTGTATAATAGCTGAAGTAGCAGGTAGTGTACCCATGATGAAACAACGGATCAATGGAAAAGAAAGCAAACCCTGACAGGAGTGGAGTGACCTGGGACCAGCTTGTATATAGAAAAGGACATTGTAATTCAGGAGCGTGTACTAGTCTGTAGCTCATCAATAAACATTGCAGCTGAAGCAGTGTTTTACAGGTACCCAGAGAAATTTCCTTCAGCAGCTTCCCTGAGCTGTTGCACTGAAGCTGGGGATAATGTACAGAACACTGAGCTAGTCTGTGTCACTGAAGCAACAAACTGCTGCTGAGGAGATACAACAGGACTGCGGCTCTGTTGCCATCAAGGTGTGTCACTATGAACTTACTGTAGGTGACAAAAAGCATCAAGGACCAAAAGATACTAACAGAGGGCAAGGCAAATTAAAGTGTTTATGTTTGGGGGGTTTTCCCCAAGGAGTACAAAGGGAAACACAGACTTGAACTAGTAGCAGTAAAACCAGTGTTATGAATGTAAGATAAATTACACTATGAGGTTTGGACAGTGGCAACCTGGGAGCATCTGCCACACTGCGAATTGGTAGGCTGCAGTCCTCAAGGGGACAAACTGCGTCAGAACATACAGATCATTTAGTTGGTGAGTGATTTACTCCATACTATTTGTGCTACAAGAATGTCACTTGGGTTAAGGTGGACACCTCTGAGAGCAGTCGCATGGATACTGTTGCTCTAGAAACTACAGCACTTCCTCAACAGCCAGATGGTCACTAAGACTTTTTAATGTTTATACTGACAGCGTTATCAGGCACTCAAGAACATGATCTAATATTTGGAATAGAAAGACCAGAATCTGGACAAATGCTTCACATGCAAGAAGTAATATCCAAATCAAAAACAAAACAAAAAGTACACCAAAGGAGCACTAAATGTTCCTGTTACAAATTTATATATATATATATATATATATATATATATTTTTTTTTTAAATGGAAGGCTACTATAGTGGGACTATGAGTTTGGGTAGTTGTTTGTGCACCTGCTAATAATTCTGGTGACTGCTCTCAGAGCTGTTTAGCGTTGTGACACGTTCGTAGTGCACATCACACTGATGCACTGCAGTGCCACATCTGTGGTTCCAGGACACCACTACCTGTCTTATTCCTTGCATTCCCTAGTGTATAGTAGCACCCCCTCTCCAGTTTTGTTCCATGTATCCTCTGGTATTCAGCAGCACAGCTTCCCAATCACCCTTCATGTTCTTATAGTTGAATCCTCTGGTGTCTAGAAGAACCCACCACCCTCTCATCTTCTTCCAAGTATTTCTTGATGTACAGTGCCACATACACAAACAAAGATACACACTGGGCCAGATTTTCAGAGCTTCGAGAATGCCGCATGCCCCCAGTGCACTGAACATATGGCACACAGGGCTTGTTGCATTCTTCGCTGGTCGATCGGTATTTTGCATCCCTTGCAGCAAACGCAGGACCTTAGACCACAGTTTTATGGTCTAGCCTGTGCTGCACCTCAACGCAAAAGACACAGGGCTTGCGCCAAACATTTGGTGCATCTGTTGTAAATCAGGGAAACTGTCGCAAATGCACCTGAGATTAGAAAATCGGGTGCAGTTGCGGCAAAAGGGTTTGGCGCACCACCTATTATAAAGATCCCTAGTGCAGGGCTTGTCACAAGCCATGGGCCTTCCTTGGAAAATCTTTCTGTCTTCTTTCAATCATTCTCCAGTATCAAGCAGCATCCCCCCCACTGCTCTGTTCCAAATATTAAATGATGTCTCGCAAAACCCATTATTACTTGTGCCATTGCATTGTCACACAATCCCATTAAACCTTAGCAATGCATGCACCCCCATCACAGATGCTACCCTGTTAGCAATGTGTCCATCTCATCACTGATTGCATCCACTGTCAGTGAACATAACCTATGGAGTGTCCAGTAGCGTCCAGTCATTCCCCCTATTGCCTGACTTTGTCCCCGGTCTCCAGTTCCCCTCGCCTCACCTCAGGTAATACACTTGTAAGTGCTCTCCATGTAACTCAGACCAGGTTGTTAGGGCCCCAATGCTTTGTTTATGAAGGGCTGTCAGTAATACAACCCCTCCCTTCCTGTACACTAGTAAATGACTTTGTGAGTGGCATGTACAAGTCTGTGATCCCACTTTGTCTTTCACTCTACTAAGAAAAAAGAATCAAATTAAATATGACCAACTGGAAATTCTACTAAAGTTGAGTTCTCAGATTTAAGTTTAAATTTAAACTCAAATTTAAACTAACAACAATTACAACTGGTAGACTATGGAGCTGGCATTGATACTGCCCTAAAGAGAATCAAAACTGTTCTTGACAAAGCCTGCAGACTTGTTCTGGGTGTTGACTGCCTAACTCACACTTGTGAGCTGTACTCTAGCACTGGTTGGCTAAATCTGAACGACAGGATCTGGTACCAGGTCTGTCTGCTAGCTAAAAAAAAACTCACTTGTCCTTGCACCCCCAGGAGTGCAGCAACTACTTAGTTACTGCACTAATTCCAGACTTACCAGGGAATCCAGCAGAGCAGTCTTCCATATTCCGTTTTGCCATACCTCACTTGGGCAATGATCGTTCGAACATAGGGCCCGCTTTTAGCTAAATTCTCTCAGCACTGAACTAGTTATGGAACCTAAACTTGGTCCCTTTATATCCAAGCTGCTCAAGCATCTGGCCTCACTCAGTATGTGAGTCTGTGCTGCAAATGCATAATTGCTATTTTTGGTTGATGCCCATTAAAACACTTTTCCTCCCCCCCTCCCCGCCTTCTCCACCCTATACAGTAAATTTTCACCATTTCACTGATACACCTCCAGTGTTCCTCCCCCACTGTATCCTCCTTGTCTAAATAACCTTACATTGTAACCTGCCACTGCCCCGCCCTCCCCTAGCCTATACCACCTCCCCTATCCTATATCAATGTAACCCTATGGGTGGATCCTCCCCTATCCCAACCACTACCCATGACCCCTTATCTACCCCTCTCTTGCTACCCAGCCATGCACTTAATTATCTACTCTCCCTTTCCTCCAGGTTTTACCCTTCTCCAGTCCCTCTACATCATACCCAGTAGGTCTTTAAGCCTCATGCCTCTGATTGATGTATTTGGCAATACATATGTACACAACTGTTATAGTTTTTTTGACAATGTCAACAACCCGTGTTCATCTGTATCTGCTTGTAACACTTGCAACATGACTGTATATGCTCTACCTACCTGTTATGTATAATATTATATGTTTATTGTCTATTCTTTTTATTTTTTTTAATTTTCCTCTGATGTGGAACCTTTGCAAACAAGCTTACAAGCTCAAAGGTGTTAATCCGAGAATCAAATAAATAAATAAATAACCCCTAAGGGATCAGTTTTCCTTTTAATAGTTCAGTGTGCTCTCTTGGTTTGTCGCTCTCGCACTCTCTCACTGTTGCTGCTTGTTTTGCTGTATTATGTATGTAGAACCACTGAGCTGAAAATTGAAAAGAAAACATTACTTTAATGCCCTCTCTAACCCCTTTGATCTCCCTTTATTTTTTCACTTTTCATAAAAATATATTGAAAACATATTGTGCACAATAGAAACTGGTAGTGAATAAGCAATAAAATCACAAGCGCTGTTTAAGTACTTAGTGATCACGGTGACTAATTCAAAACTAAAACATTGCTAAAAAGAAAGTAGCAAATACCAACCCAAGCTGCAGTGAGTATTATTCTCTCACAACTACTGTAGTGTTGACCAACATGTTCATTTTTCACTGATAGAATGTCTGTGCACTTACACATCAAGGCACTTACAAACAAGTTGTCACAAAAAAAGTATGTAGCAAAATGACAGCACCACAGGAGGAACAGTGGGTTAATCACCACAGAGAGGGTCATATACTGTCTCAGGGATCCCTAGATCCACTCGATCTAGCATATGTACCCCTGGTCATCCAGAGGTATGCAGAAGGAAAGGCCACCCCAACATATCATATGTTTTGAGCTGATTTTACATGACCCTTTCAAACACAGCTATGCAAGCTGTCTTAGCTAGCCACTCAAACCTGCTAGGGGTGTGGGGATCCTTCCAGTAACATACAACAATTGACTCTGCTGCCAAACAGGAAAACAGTAGTCATCAGTTACTAAATTTATTCAACCTAGGAATTGCACTTGTCACCAACACACCAGAGAATCCACAATATGAGTCGTGTGCCTTAACAAAATCTCTGGCAGTCTCTTGCACACATGCCCAGAAGTTCACAATAACACTGCATTCACAAATCATATGCTGAGGGGTACTAAGCTCAGCACCACATTGCAAACAGAGAGATGTAGGCTACACCCCCTACATTGTGTAGCTGGCTCAGAGTCTCATAAAAAAAAACTTCTGAGTTACTTGATTTGCATTAACCGAGTATTGAGCTCTACAGAGGAGCATTCTATATTGCTTGATACTTAGTCACTAGTCCAAAGAGATAGTCTAAACAAGATATGTGGTCTATATGGTACAAGGAACGTAATTCCTTATGTGCACATCCCACCTGAGAGACCATTAAAGATAAATAGAAATGAAGAAATAGATGGGGTTTGAGATTAAAAGCCAGTACAGCATTGACTCTACCAGCTAAAGTCATCGATGTTGAGCCTACTTCTTGTAGGGCTGCCTTCCGTATACACCACATTTATAAGAAGCCCCAAGGGTGAGTACTAGGGAGAGAAAACTGGACTTGCAACAAGTTACATAGAGAATGATTTTGGAGTCCCATACTGAAGTAGGTTCCCCACTCAAGTAAGACCAATCACATACCAATCTGGCCAGGAAAAAGGATTATTTTCCAATTGAAGGCAAGCATTATACCAAAAAGAGGCTGAAAGAGCCATATCAGGCTTGGGTCCCACAATACCCATATATTTATGCCAGTGGCCAATGGTGGCTTGAAAAATCGGATGAGCATCTGGAAACTAATGATGGCCCATACATTGTTGCATGCAGTAGGTATTAATGTTGCTGGTGAGAGAGACAGTGCTTGAGAAGTCACTCAGACAAGAGGAAAACTAAGAATTTGGATGCAAAGGTTTAAAGTTAAAACTATATAGTGTGCAGACAGGTCTAGAATAATAGTCAAAATAGGGAAAAAAGTGATAAATCAATTATATAAAATTAAGAATAAATATTCCCCAGAAGAAACCAGATGTGGAGAAACATTAGAGTTGATTTTGAATAAATAAGGATAACATAAATGTATTGTTTTCATCACTATTATTCTGTATGTGAGCAGCCCCCACCCCCATTTCCCAGAAAACAGGACAGTGCACACAGCAACCTGGAGTGAACTCTAACCTACATGAACTCACTCTCAGCCAGCTCCTACAGTGGTATGTACTTTTTGGTCCATAGATACACCAGGACAGAATGATTCCTGCAGAACTCACACAGTGATGTCAGGGGACTGAGGGTCCATCCACTGAGAAATCGGTTGCGCAACAATGGCCAGAAGATATAAGACTATATGTGGAAGACTGAAACTCCTCACTCTGCTGCTACATTGCAACTGTGGTAACAAAAGTAATGGCAATCAGGCCCCAGATAAAGCCTGTACCAAGGTGATCAAACTCCAGAAAATAGGACCCTGTGATAGTACATAGAAGAACACTGAAGGCAGGATTCACAAAGAAAGCCAAAAATCCCACAGCTGTGGGAAAAAGGCCTGCAGTACTGCAGAAATGCAGTTGCGTGATATTCATATAGAACTTTTGAGCAGGTGTGAAATTTCATAAAATCCCTGCAGCTGCGGAATTTCAGCAGCTGCGGAAATTGCGCATGTGCTGAAAATCCGCAACTGCGGATCCACAGCTCCAGAAATAGCTTAGGAGGCATAGCAACAGGTGAACTTAATTAGCTGGAACAGCAGACTTTAACAGGGCTGCCATAGAATGAAGCTGAGAGCACCCACAAAGAGACCAGCAATCAGTCCCTCAACTGGGACCACTGCAGCACCAAAAGGTACCAGCAATACCATGGCACCACAGTGGCCAACTGTTACTGCTGGTCCTCCCTCCATGGGGTGTTCCTGTTGCCTGCAGGGGTAGCACTCACTGCAGGCTGGCCAGGCTCTACTGCCTGTGAGGCTTCGTCATGGGCTGCACTGTGTCTGGTGGTTGCTGCCTGTGCTTTTGTTGCTGTTACAGCAGCCACAGTTATACTATCTGGGATGCTATTACCTGTGCCTCACCTCCACCTTAATTGATTCCAATTGCTGGGGCACTACTGCAGTTTGCTGAGGGAGAGAGAGTTAGTTACACCTCATTCTACTGTGTATAAAATTTTTCCACACCTGCGGAAGAAAATTGGTTGTGAATAGCCTTTCAGGGGCTGTGCCTTACTTATCGCACACCTTTTTTTCCTCAGGGACTTCCGCAGCTGCACTTTTTTTCACAGTCCTTAGTGTTGTTTTCCGCAGCTGTGGAGGGTTTTGTGAATAGCACTCAGTGCAAGTTCCCCTTTGTTTCCATAGCTACTGCAGTTTTGGGGACTTAGGGAAGGTTTTGCACCTTCAGAAAGCTTTGTGAATCCAGCCCTGAGTGAATACATCAGGTGAGGCATCACTTTTATTGACTTGATATTAATTTTGCTCCTCAGGTATAGGGGTAATGCTAAACATAGAAACATAGAATCTGATGGCAGATAAGGACCATACAGCCCACCTAGTCTGCCCATTTCCCTACTCAGTGCTGATAGCCCAACCTCTGGAGGTAAGCAAGAATAATGTCCTGGAGAAGGCCTAAACTGCAGCATACAGTGTTATCCAGATTCACTGGTATGAACATCCCTAGGTAAACAAGTTCAGTGTCTGTCCAATGAAGATCAGTGTTAATAAAGGACTCCTTCGGGCATACCATAAACTGCAGGAGCACCTGTGTCTTATCTTTATTAAAGAGCTGCTGACACCTCAAAGAAAACTTTGGAAAACATGATATGTTGGTACAATTCAGCTTGCATTCCATATGTATTCAATAGACTTCTCCTCCCCATTACTTATTACTGAGAAATTTGCATGGAAACATGTTCTATATCCCTTTGAGTTCATCTGCTTCTTTATCTTACTCCCTCCTTCATGTCATAGTCCTCTGTTGTGACATCACAGTTTGTTGCCATGGGAGTAATTGTGATGTCTCGAGTAGAGCATTATGACCTTAGGTAGGGAGAAAGCAACAGGCATAAATGAACTCTTCAGGAGCAAAGATCCTGTTTTCATGCAAATGGCTTCAGTAATAAATAATGGGGAGGAAAAATACAGAACTAATGTGAAATATAAACTGAACTATGTCTAAATATTATGTTTTGTTAAAGTTATCCTAATGGCATCAACTGCTCTTTAAGGTTATAGTTGGGCATCCAGGAGAATTGGGGAAGTGAAGTCAAAAGGACAAGAAGCATCCTGTTTGGATCTAAGATAAAATCCAGCATATCATCAGGGATGTCATGTCAGGGCAATTTCTGGAAAGGGGCACATTCTTGAAACTAAGGTTGACAAAACATTAAATTATACATTTATAGCCTTCCTCAGTACAAAAAGCACTACGTGGATTGGAAATTGGGGGCACATGCCCCTCAAAGTCTCTGGGTAAGATGAACTTGCATATCATCCTCACAGAGAAGTTGTTTCTGGTGAATTAGGTTAATTTGAGCTCCTTTTACCTAACCCTTCACACTAATGTGGCCAGGGCTGTGGTTATACTATTACTTCTGACAGGCAACATTCATCCGAACCCTGGCCCAGCTCCCTCAAACCCTCCTACTGGGTCACCCGGGCTCTGCATTGCGTCTATGAATATACGCAGCCTGATGAAAAAATTAGACTCCCTCCAATGTTGGATCACCTCACATAGGCCTGATGTCATCGCGGTGGTGGAAACCTGGCTATCAAAATCCATGCCAGACTCGTTTGTCACTATTCCTGGGTACTCCCTCCGCAGGGAGAATCGTGTAGGCAGAAGGGGGGGGGTTGTGCGATATACACCAGGGATTCTCTCACTGGACTGACACTCCCTGCCCCTGTTCTCGCCCATGGAGCGCAGGCCCTAACCCTCAAGCTGACTCCCGACCCCTCTAGGGGTCCCCTCTATCTCACTGCTGCTTACATTCCCCCCAAAAATCAAACTGTGACACTGGCTTCGCTAACTGATTATCTTTCAACCCTACCTCACACAGCTGACCAAGTCCTTATGGGTGACCTGAATGTTAACTGGCTCAGCTCATCCATCAACTCCACCCGTGACTCTTTCGCAACCATTGACATGTCCCAACTGGTCTCCCAACCCACCAGAATTAACACAAAGAAAGGTACCAGCACACTGCTAGACGTGGTCATCACAAGCCGCCCTCTACAAATCCATGATACCCAGGTCCTTCCGGACTCTATTAGTGACCACTCTCCTATCATCTTCCACTGGGCCACCCCCACTCCCAAACCCACGGCTCATCCCTCTCTTCGTCGGCGCCTCAGACCAGGTGGGCTAAAAGGCCTTAAGCTACATCTTGCCCAAATTAACTGGTCTCCCATACACCATGCCTCTGATGTTGACACCGCCCTTACCTTCTTCACCCAAACCTTCAACAATGCCTGTGACGTTTTCGCTCCCATGACAGCAGTCCGGACCAAAGTCCGCAATGCCCCTTGGATTACCCCGTCCCTGCTGCAACTACTAAAACACAGGGATAACCTGTGGCACCTGGCCACTGAAACAGGCCATGCTGCGGACAGACAGGCCTACAATGCCGCTAGAAACAAATGCACATGGGCCATCAGGAAAGCAAAAGCTGATCACTATCAGGTGGCGCTCACCTCCTCCTGGGGGAACGGCAGTAAGTTTTGGGACAACATTAAGCAACTAAATGGGAGCACGCGCTCTCCTCCCCCCTCCCAGATCACCATTGAAGGCTCTGTCTCCACTGACCCTGCCCACATAGCCAACTTCCTCAACACATCATTCACAGACCTCAGCTCGGTCCTCCCCAGAGACTTCTTTGACCCTCCTTCAACCCTACCCGTCCCTGACTTCCAATATCCTAGCTTCCACTTACGCAAAGTTACCCCCCAGGAAGCTAGGCCACACCTACTTCAAGCTCTTAAGAGCAATTATATTGGTAGCAACTCCCTGGACCCCGTATCCTCCGAGGGGTCCTGGATCAGGTCCTTGCCCCCCTAACTACCCTGCTCAACAAGTCCCTCTGCCTGGGTCAATTCCCCTCAGGCTGGAAAACAGCCTCAGTCTTGCCCATACACAAAGGAGGTGACAGGTCCTCAGCCGGGAACTACCGGCCTATCTCCATCCTTCCACCCCTCTCCAAAGCCCTTGAAAAACTGGTGGCAACCCAAATCACAGATTATCTGACCAAATACAACATCCTCTGCCATGAACAGCACGGATTCCGTGCAGGTCACAGCACCAGCACTGCCCTTATTGAGTTCTCAAATTTTCTGCATTCCTCCCTTGACTCAGGCTCACTAGCAGGGGCAGTGTTTATTGACCTCTCAAAGGCATTCGACACTGTTTCCCACCCCCTACTGTTGGATGCCCTCTATCGCATCGGCTTTGCCGCCGGCCCAGTCTCCTGGTGCTCCAGCTACTTGTCGGACCGCTCTCAGCGTGTTAGAATTAATGGAACCCTCTCCAATACATGTCCCATCCGATCCGGAGTCCCCCAGGGTTCCATCCTAGGCCCACTTCTCTTCTCTCTATACCTCAATACCATGCCCAGAGCTTGCACGGGAAAAATCCTGCTGTACGCAGATGATGCCGTTATCTTCGCCACCCACCGAAACCCCATCTCTCTTCAAGATACCTTTGCAACTAACTTTCAATGATGCTGAAGCCTGGTTCAAAAGCACAGACTTGTAGTTAATCTAAAAAAACAAATCCATGCTCTTTGCCCATCCCCAAAACAAACTCAGTAATTTCCCACTCCGTATCCTCCCTGGCTCTAATCTTCCTCTCGAGCAAGTCCGCCTGTACAAGTACCTTGGGGTCTCCTTTGACTCTGCACTCACTTTCCACGACCACATTGATACTCTAGCCTCCACTGCAAATACACAGCTAGGTATCCTTTATCGCTACAAGCACTGCCTCCCCCCCGAGGCCCTCCGACTAGCAGTCACCTCCTCAATCGTGTCCCTTGTGGACTATGGCCTGCCTGTCTATGGTGCCGCGGATATGACTGCCCTCAAAAAATTCGACACACCTTGAACAAGGCCTGTAGGTTAATCACGGGAGCCACCAGATTAACCCATACCTGCCAGCTATATGACTTCGCAAAGCTGCTCAACCTGGATGAACGGCTCAGATATCAAACCTGCCTCCTAACGAAAAAAACACTCCTTGGACTATCCCCTCCTGGTCTGACAGCCTCTATTCACCTAGCTCAACCCTTAGTCCAAACTCATAGCTCCTCCAGGGCCACCCTGTCTATCCCAAGAACCAGGACCACACATGGTCAACGGTCCTTCTACTACAGAGCCCCCACCTGGTACAATACTCTCCCCAGCTCCATCACCGATATCCGTTCAATCTCCAGTTTTAAAACTGCACTTAGAAATCAGCTATTTAACATGCATAGCTGTGCTTGTCCCCGGCCGTAGGTGTTCAAGCTCATTGTACCCGACAAAACTCTCTGAGTAGCTTCACAATCAACAACTGACAAAACTCCTAGAGTGGCATGCCCCCTAACTATCACCTACCCTGTCCCAAAGCCACCTGTTCTTACTAACCTAGCTGTCCCTGCTCAAGACTAATTTGTCTGCTTAACCAATGTTTGCTTTCCTCTCAATCTTATCCGAATAACTGTTATACCTGTCAATACCTAACCTGTTACACTGTTATTGTAAACAAAGTAATTTACAGCATATATCTGCCTTACTGTTGCCTGCTATGATATAAAAAAAAAAAAAAATGATGTTACCTACAATGATGTAACGTAATGTTGTGCTTTGTATTGTCCTCTTTGTGACGAGGTACCTTTGGAAACGAGCCGCTGGCTCAAAGGTTGTAAACTGATGTATAAATAAATAAATAAATAAATAATGGCTATAACCACTGGTTCTTAGGTAAAAAGCAAGTGCAGCAATGGTAGGGGACAACCCTGATATGTTCCCCATTCTGAGGAAAAGGGAGGAGAAATGAAACAATTAGTGAGTACTTAGCCTTCTGTGAAGTTCTCAGACATTGTTTTTTTTGTTTTTTTTTATATCTATTTTTACCTCCTCAGCCACCTTTCTGCTTCCCATGTCCTCGCATCTCTTATTGGGGTCCAGCCGCTGTCTGCCTCTACTGGAACTCCACGCTGATGCCTCTTCCCCCCTGTGGCTTGCCCCCCACAGCGGAGCAGCAGGGAGTCCCCAACTCCCCACCAAACACGGATCCAGTGCAGGCACCACAGAAGTCCAGTGAATGTACAGACAACCATCAAGCGGTTCGAAAGGTACCATATTTTTCTTTTCTTTTTATTTGTCCCCTGGAGTCTGGGGCATGCAAGGACACTGGCAGAGGGGAGGGTGCGCACGTCTGCAGACGCTCAATCCAGGAGTCTGCCCAAACTCCAACCCAAGCTGCTACCCAGTGCCTATCCCCCCAGCCTCCTACAGGGGGTGATCAGGCACCGAGTAGAGAGAAACCCCCTTCCCGGAGCAGGAGAGCAGTCCATTGGATGCTCCATCCTGCTCCGCCCCTGCCAACCCCCAGCAATCCATGCTCATTCCCGAACACGGGTTGCCATGTAGCGCGAGGTAAGGATTCCAGTGCCTCAGCACCACAGGGCCGGCACTCAGACAGTTCCAATACACCGGACAATACATCAACTTGAAATAGACACAACTAGAAATAAATAATATAACAAACTCATCAACACAGACAAATACAATGGGCCATTTTTAACAGTAGATCTAGATTAATGAATTCACATAAATTAATTTTGTGGGGGGGATATCCCCGAGAAACTATAAAGCGTAATATTCATAAAGGAGGGGCAGGAAGAAGGGGGTTATGCAGGAGGTAGGCCAAGAGATTCAAATTATGGGGTCCCTACCTATGGGACAAAATCAGATCTTACCAAACCTATATACAAAATCCATCTTCTCCAAAGTAGCTCGAACTGAACCTGTCTTTTGTTAATGGTGGCTGTAAGAGCTTCTACTCAGTAGATGGAAATCATAACATTATGCCAATGATTTAGGGTGGGCTTCCTGGGAGTTAGTCACAACTTAGTTACGGCTTTCTGGGCAGCAAGTAGGGCATGTCTCAGAAATTTCCCTTGATTAGGGTCCTTACAGTTTCTCAGGATATCAAACAAGAAATACAGAGACACAGTCAATTTAAAATCAGTGTCAAATAGCGACTGTAAGGCCTGTTCCATCTCATGGAGAAAGGGGGCCAGCCTTGGACACTCCCATATCACATGATATATGGTTGCTGGGGCAAATCTGCACCCCCTCCAACAAGTTGCAGCCCAGGAGTTCTGAAACTTCACTTCAATAGCTGGGGTTCGGAAATATCTGATAAACATTTTCCAAGAGAATTCTCTCCAGCTAATGGTTGACAAACCCCAGTACAGTCTCTTTTGTGCCCATGACCAGGTCTCCTCAGTTACCTGGGAAGTCATATCCTGGGACCATGCTCTCCTGACTGATTCTGTAGTATCTCCCTTCCAGAGCAAAAGTGCCTGGTACAAAAAAGAGATGAGGCGGCTTGGCAGAGCCTTATTCTCCACTGCAGCTCTAAGGTTAATCAATATCTGAGGTGGAGTAGTGTCATCTCCACCTTGCCCAAATTGCAGTGTTTTTATATAATTTCTTGTCTGAAAATATCTAAACCTATCCCTCCAGGGGATTCCATAGTCAGTCACCAGTTCCTGAAAAGGTTTAATCTCCACCCCATCCAAAAAATGCCATATCAGGTGGAGTCCCCTTTTTTCCCAACCCAGCATCCCAGGCCACAGGTTCAAATCCCTTCATATGTGGTAATGAACACATAAGGTACCGCCACTTTCCCAGACTTCCGTCTTCTATTACCCAAAACCAAGTATTCAGGGTCACCTCAGTATAAGGGTTCTGCTCTCCCTCTGAAGGGGTTCTCCTGCTCCCTCCCAATAGGGCCACATGGAGATCTCTTAAATGTCCCTCAGATAACTCCAATATCTTCCATTTAGCTATATATCCCCTGTTAAGCCAGTACAAGACTGTTCTAAGCTGAGCCACCTTATAGTATAGTTTAAAGCTGGGTGAAGCTAGGCCTCCCTTTGTTCTTGGTATCTGGAGCACCAACAGGCAGACTCTAGGTCTTTGCTGGCCCCATATAAACCTAGTGATCCTTCTATTAAGAGCGCTATAAAAGGAGTCTGGGATGAAAGCGGGTAATGTCTGAGCTAAGTATAAAAACCAGGGGAGGACTACCCTTTTTACCATCTGGATCTTTTGTAAAAGGGAAAGGGATATGCCCTGCCATCTGTCAAAATCTAATCTAATTCTATCAATTAGTGGGGAGTAATTAAGTGCAAACAACTGGCTGCTGTCAGGTCCCAATTGTACCCCCTGATACTTCAGATGTTTAACTTCCAGAGAAAAGGGAACCGAGATCTAACCTCCTCAGAGGCTTCATAATTAATCTGTAGTACCTCTGTTTTGACTGTATTAACTTTATAACCTGCCATCTTACCAAACTCCTCCAGATGGCTCCATAGCTGGGGCAAAGCCTGGTCAGGATCCCCCAGGTATACTAATAAATCATCCGCATAAAGTGCCAGTTTACGCTCTTCACCACCCAATTCAATCCCCTCAACTTCTACCTCCTGCCAAAGAGTGGCAGCCAATGGCTCCAGATACAGGGCAAAGAGAAGGAGCGAGAGGGGCACCCCTGCCTAGTACCCCTCAGTAAAGGAAAAGGTTCTGAGACTCTGCCATTAATTTTAACATAAGCCTTAGGTCTACAATAAATACTATTAATGGCTTTCACAAAGGACTCAGTGAAGCCGAAATGTCTTAATGTTGCCCCCAGAAAGCCTTCTCCACATCCAAGCTTAAAACCAGAAGGGGAGACCTTGACCAGGCAGCATGGTGTAGAATGTGTAATGTTCGACGAATATTATCCTGGGTCTGCCTGCTCGGCACAGAGCCCATTTGATCATAGTCAATAAGGGAGGGTAATATTTCCTCTAGCATCTAGCATCTACGCTAGGATTTTGGCATATATCTTGTAATCTATGTTAAGGACCGATATCAGCCTGTATGATGCACACTGAGTAGCATTCCTTCCCACCTTCGGAATGCTGGAGATCAGTGCATAATTCCATGTGTCAGGAAAGCAGTCTCCCTACAAGCTTCCAAAAGTGGCCCCTGAATTTCCCCCCTTAAAAATTTAAAAAACTCAGGGGTGTAGCCATCAGGGCCCGGAGCCTTGCATGATTGTAGGCCCATGATCACCTGGCTCTCCTCTGATTGGGTGATATGGGCATCCAGTTTAATACTGCCTTCTGGGCATATGGCTGGTAATGCTAGTTTAGATAAATAGGCCTCCACCTGAACATCTTCTGAGGGGCATTCTGGGGTATATAGTTTCTCGTAGTAAGACCTAAAGCAAGATAAAATATGTTCAGGTGATCTCACTAATTTTCATGAGCCTGCTTCTCTAATCTGAACTATAATGGACTGCATTGTCTGCTGTCTCAGGCGATGAGCTAAAAGTCTAGTTGCCCTAGGGCCCATATCTCTGTTTTAGGCTCTGTAGTGCCTGCTCTGTTTTAATATCTATTTGTTTTGGAATTTGTTGTTTCAAGGTCAGGATCTTAGGTAGCACTGAACTATCTCCCCCTGCATGGAGGCCCTGTGCCTCCTTGAGCTGTAGTTGGAAGGTGTCCATGTTAGCTCTCTGCTGCATATGATAATGTGCTGCAAACTGAATAATTCCCCCCCCCCCATGACTGTCTTCAATGTGTCCCATAATGTTGCTCTGGAGATATCCGGTGAATCATTCTCCCTAACAATCTGTTGCAGTCTAAATTTGGTCATATCAATAAATTCTTTTTAAGTTTAAAAAATAATTATTAAATTTCCATAATGTTGGGCCCCTTTTTATTTTCCCAGTCCATGCAGAGGGAGAGCAGCGCATGATCTGATAGGACTGAGGGTTCCTGCACATAGGCAGTTACCTGGTGCTGATGCTCACTTGATATTAAAAAGTAGTCAATACGAGCATAAGAGCCATGTTGGGGAAGGGGGAGAAATGAGTATATTCCCTTCGGGCTGGGTGTACTGAACGCCAGGCATCTAACCAATCAACTCCCTTCATAAATCTAGAGATAATCTTTCCCGTAGGGGTGGGCCAAAAGGGTCTTGTTCTAGAAGTGTCCAACCGGTCCCATATATGATTAAGATCCCCACCACCATCACCACCAGGGTTCCCTGATGATATGCTACAATCTTCTGGAGCAGGTCTCTTGCTGTCATCCCCACCGTTCCTGGTGGGAGGTAAAGAGATGCCAGGGTGATAGGAGCCCCACTCAGGTCACCTGAAACCACAACCATTCTGCCCTCAGGATTAATATATTGCTCCTGTAGTTTAAATTCAGATCCTCTAGGGATCAAGATGGCAGTGCCCCTTCTCCCTCCCCATGAGAGAAGGCAATTACCTGAGGAAAGCTGAACCTTCCAGCTTTGCAAGTTCGGCCTTACTCAGATGTGTTTCCTGGAATAGTGCAAATGAAGGATTCTGCCTTTGAAGGGCTGAAAGAACCTTATAACGCTTCACAGGGTTATTTAAGTCATTCATATTATGTGACACTATCTTTAGCCCATGTCTGTCTGCCATATTAAATATTCATAGGGCAACCTTATATGTTTTAGCAGGTCCAGATGACTAATAAAACATCCTCCCCCTATATTTAATTACTTTTTTCCCTTGTTGGCACAGCAAGTTAATTTAGTTTCTTTTGTAAATATCACAGCACACAAACAATGAGACCATAGATATTTTGACTGCAAATTGCACCATAAAATAAATACCTTGAATGTTGTTCATTTTCCCTGGGACTACCTTGTTCTTTTTTGGGAAAGGGCACTTTGCAGAGCAATTAAGTGTGGGCCCTGGCCTGATGACCTGGCCAAAATACATCACTGTACCCTTGGTCTGTTTCCACACAAGGGTAAATGGCCTCAAATGTGTGGGTGGAGAAGGCTTAGAGGCCATCTGTCCCCCCATGAGGCCCAATAGCAAAGCAAGTCCAAAGATACAACCCCAACACATCTGTAGAGAGTACTCTGCTCACTCCCCCTCCCTCCAACAGGCATTCAAAATATTTTCCACTGATGTATTCCTTCTGTCTCTAATTCAAACCGGCCCCATCCAAAACTGTATATCCCATGGTGCTTTTCTTTATGTAAATTATACTTTCAGCTACCTCCATGTTCCCTACTTCTCATATTATCAACTTTTGTAAGGGTTATATAATGTTCATTTAAACTTAAGGGAGCCAAGTCTTCAATTTCATCAATCGCAGTCGAACAACCCCCCAAGGAAGGCAATAACACATTAGGCAAAACATTTTTTCCCCACAAGTTATTCGTATTCTGAGCTATTCCCTTGGTCTTTTCAGGAAACATGCTCAACCTCACCCAGAAACTCTTCATGACGGAGTCCAGAGCTGTCCATTGAAATAGCGTCTGAAAGGGTCTTAGCAGTTAATTAAACATGGCAGGAACATGAGCCTGTGAAGTCAGCTGCAATCCCCGTCCCCCCTCCCCATCCAGCACCAAGGGCTTAGCTAGATGCCATTGTGGTCACAAAAACCGTAAGAGGCCCTTAAGGTTGGAGGAACCAGGGAAATAGACAGTGGAAGCAGAAATGAATAGGCACTCACAGTTCCCGATTAAGTGTCCGCTGCTTTCCAGGACTCCCTCTGCTCCGTTTGTTGTTGGGCAGTTAACTGACGGTGCAGCCCTTTAATGTCCTGCAAAACACTAGGGGCCGCTCCTCTTCCCCAGCTCCTGTTGTTGTGTGAGGATGTTATTTGCCACCTTCTTGAGGATTCCCGGCCTTGATTTAGCTGGCGAGATTCAATGGGTACATTATGGCCCTTTTCTTTTAACGCTAGGATTGCTTCTTCTGCTGTACAATACAGTTCTACCCACGACTCCCATCTGATTTGCAGGTGTGCAGGATATGGCATCTGGAATTTCACTCCAAGGGATTTAAGCACATGTAGAACAGGTGCATAGGCCATGCGATGCTGTTGTATCTGCGGGGCGGGGTAGTCTTGGTCAAAGAACAGGCGCGAACCATTATATTCAACTCTCTGCTGCCTCCATGCTGTTCTAAGAATCAGTTCTTTATCTTTATAACTTGAAAATTTAGCCACAACAGAACAGGGTCAGGCAATCGGTGATGTGGGCTTAGCCAAGAGTGCATTGTGGGCCCTTTCAATCTGGAAATTAAAGGCTTGTGGTAGATCTAATACATGACGAAGCATATCCAATATGAAGTCAGACATCTCTCCCACCTCTGAATCCTCCAGAGTGCCATCAATTCGCAAGCTGTCCCTCCTCGCATGGACCTCCAGGTCCAGATATTTAGCCAGTGTGCTTTCTTGCTGCTGGGTGAGCACTTCAATGGCCTGCGTTAGCCGGGCAATGTCATCTTCAGTTCCAGAGATCCTGTGTTCAGTTGCAGTGGCTCGGGTCTCAAGTTTTGCTAGATCAGCATGCAGCTTATTAAATTCAGCCTTATTCTTGCTCCAGAATTGCTTTATTTCAGAGAGCAATGTTTCAAATCGAGACCTCGATAGTGTTTCCAGTTCAGCTTCGGTATCTCCACTCGCCATACTGGATGGGGATTCTCTGCCGATATCAGGTGGGTTCATCTGTTGGAATCCGGTCTTCTGTGAGTTAGATTTTGCAGATTTAGAGCAGGATCTATATTGCCCCCACTATTAAATTTTTTAATTTTTTATGCAAAGGTCGAAGCAATAACTGCAGCATGGGCAATCTTTTGACTGTGGGTTGGGAAGCTCCACAATTAAGCTGCAATTGCGTCGGTGACATCATCAGAAGTCTTCAGACATTGTTTTAAAGTTTTTTTCTACACTGTGTTAAGGTTTCCTAATTGATTTCCTGTTAATTTCACAGAAAATCTGCCCAGATCTACTCTTTGGCAGATAGATACGAAAACATCAGAGTTAAGAACATCTAATCCAGATTTAATGTGGATAATTAAAAGACAGCATTGTTGCCCAATGCAGATGATTTCCATTGTCCAAATAGTATTCCTGGCAGCAGAAGTTTTGCTCATAATGTGTTACTGTTTTTATTTATTAGAATTTTGGTAACCGAATAAGCCCACTGAGACAAAATGTCCCTTTTCAGGGGCGACCTGGTGGGAGGATAAAAGGGGAGGTACAGAGTAACAACACATATTAGCAACAGATAAGTGCACAATAGCACTTTTACAGTATTCAGTAGCATACAATACATATACATGATACAAGATGCAAGTACAGTATTTACAATATTATACAGAATGAGTAAGTACTGAGGTATCGATTTGCAATCAATAGACAGAGGTTTTTAAAGCTAACAGTCATATAAAATCATGGGTAATTCATAACATTCATGCTTGGCCAAATATGATAAAAGGCAGAGTTAGAGAGAAGAGGTGAGTAAAGAGAGACACAGCAATAGTGAGGGGTTAAAGAGAGATCTGAGAGGGGAGGGAAAGGGGGGGATGAGGAGATAGGTTGTAGGAGTAGGTTTTAATGGCATTTGCCACTGCAGACAGGTGGCAAGAAGAGAAATTCCTTATACTGTTGTTTGAATATGGAGAGAGACTTGCATGCGATTAGCGATTGTGGGAAGTTGTTCCATTTTTGTGATGCCGTGAAGGAGAAGGATCTTCTACCTATGGCTAATCGAGTTTTAGGTATACTTGAGATAGGTAGATGGGAGGATCTAAGGGTCCTCTGAGTGGTTTTCAGTATGAGAAGATTAGATAGACTGGGTGGAGAGGGCAGGTGGATTAGTTTAAAGGTGGCGCAGACCATCGGGAAGTCCATTTTGGCTTCGAAGAAGGCCAACCCAGGGTGTTTAGGACATCACAGTGGTGGGCTCAAGCTGGGGCCTTTGAAGTGAAATGAGCAATTCTGTGATAGGCTGTTGTTAGTCTGTCAAGAAATGTTGACTTGGTTGAGTGGATTATTGGGGCCCCATAGAAGAGGCCTGGGATTAGGGTAACTGAGGTGATGGTCCTCCTCGCTCGGTTGGAGAGGTAGGGAGCGGTGCAGTAAAGGAGGCCAATTTTTTGATTGGTTGCCTTAACTATGTTAGTTATGTGTGTATCAAAGGATAGGTGCTCATCCAGAGTCAGTCCTAGGTATTTGAAAGAGGCAACCCCTTCCAACAGTATGCTTGAGGAGGATTTAATAGTCAGAGGAGTCAGGAAAGTGTCAAAGGAGGTATGATGGAACAACATGGATTTGGTCTAATTGGTGTTCAGAACCAACAGGTATCCTTAAATCATTTTTTGAAGGTGTGGAAGTCCTTTTCTAGGTCAAAGTTTATACAATAGATGTCTCTGGAGGATCTGTATAATATGGCATCATCGGCATAGAGCTGAACTGATGCCCCTCCACAATTTTTCAGCATGTCATTAATGAAAATTGAGAATAATAGTAGACCAAGGATTGACCCCTGAGGGACCCCACTGTTGAGAGGGGATAGGGATGATATTGCTCCTGCCCATTTGATGCACTGGGACCAGTTTATTAAATAGCATGAGACCCAGGAAAGGGAATTGTCATCGAGGCCAAGATGGTGGAGCTTGGAGATGAGAATAGGGTGATTGATGAGGTCAAAAGCCTTCATGAGGTCCATGAAGACCACCTCTGTGGCTTTGCCCTGGTCCATGGCTTGCAATATGTCAGTGGTGACTCTCAGAAAAGTGGATTCAGTACCGTGTAGTTTCCTAAAACCATGTTGTTGAATGGTGAGGGCATTGGTCAATTCAAGATAAGAGTATAGCTGGTTATATAGTATTCTTTCTTGAATTTTAGCGATTCGGCATAGGATAGATATGGGTCTATAGTGTTCCACAAGGTTGGTCAGACCACACTTGTGTACTGGGACAACGGCTGCTGTTTTCCATTTCTTAGGGATAGATTATGTGAGGAAATATTTATTAATTAGTAGGGCAATAGGATGAGCTAACACAGATGCTCTTATCTTGAGAAATTTAGGAGGTAGGGAGTCGAACCTGGGAGAACTGTCAGGGTTAGGACCATTCAGGAATTTGAGTACCTCTTTCTGAGAGGTTATTTTTAAATGAAAGTGGGGATGGGTAGTTCCAGGACGAGTGTCAGACTGTTTTTGGTGGGCATTGGGAAGACCAGTCTTGTAAGCATCAAGGTCAGCAAAGAAATGGTTGATACTAGTGGCTATCTCCAGTGGTGTGGTCATGGTAGTACCTTTCATGGTCATGCTTTGAGGGATAAACCTCTCTTTATACTTAATGAGTGTGTTAATTTGCTTCCAAAAGCTTTCAGGGTTAGCAAGGTGCTTTTCCTGTAGGGATTGGAAGTGTTCCCTTTTAGACGTGTTGATTTTTGCCTTGCAGGGGTTTTGTAGTTGGCAGTAGAGTAACCAATCCAACTGTAATCCAGATCTTTTGTAGACCTTCCAGTCTTTATACCAAGAACAAATGAGGTGCCTCAGTTCCTGGGTGAGCCAAGGGGAGTGGAGATCTTTGGATTTTCTGATTTTGTAAGGGGTATGTGAGTCTAGGATAGAGGTAAAAGTATTGATAAGATAGTCTAAGGCCTAGTCAATTTCTGGAAGGGTGGACATGGGGGACCAGTCAATCAAGGCAAGGCATTGCAGGAATGCTTCAGCAATGAAGTTAGTTAAATCCCTGGTCTTGAGAGTTATAGGGGGTGAGTGCGGGGCACTGTTTTTCCAGATGCAAAAAGTAGGGGAATGGTTGCTTAATACAACAGGGAGGATGCCTATGGCTTTTATATAGGCATGTTTATTGATTATGATCCAGTCTAATATACTGTGTTTACCAGATTTCATGTTAAGTCTTGTGGGTTGTCCAAGTAGTTGCTCAAGATTTGCATCAAGTAGTGCAGCTTGGTGATGTGTTTTTTTTTTTGATCCAGCCCAATCTAGGTTAAAATCTCCACATAATATAATGTTATTATGGGGCAGGTTACTGAGGCTGGAGAAAAATTCTGCGTAGGTGGTAGCTGCTCGATTGGGGTAGATATACACATCCTATTGTTGTGTTTTTCACATTACCTAGGGTAACTTTGATGAATAGGTGTTCAGAAGCTGAGTTAATATTTGGGCTCGTTATTTCATTAACCTTCAACCCAACGCTGGTATATATCATAACCCCTGCTCCCTTTTTGTGTGGCAGGTCACGCTGGTAGGAGGAGTAGCCAGGGAGAGCAATCTCATGTGACAGGATTGAGGGTTTTAACCAGGATTCCATAATACAGAGGACATCTGGCTTGTGGTGCAGAGTCCAGAGTTCTAGCTCAGCCATTTTTCCTCTAATTCTTTGAATGTTCATATGGGCTATTTTGAGCCCTTTTTTGTTGGAACATGTGGGACAAGAGGTTAGGGGATTCAGCTTGATTCTTACAGTGCTATTAGTCTTTTGTGTTCTGCAGGGTCCTGGGTTTATTTCAATGTCCCCTGATAGACGTAGGAGGCATATACAGGAATGAGAAGAAGTTGGGTGGAAAAAAGGTAGTTTATGTATATGCTTGCAGCGGTACCTAATTAAGATTGTTTTATTTCATTGTGCTATGGCCAATAGCCCAAGGTGGGCAGGGACTCATTCGAGCAGTGTTTCAACTAATTTGGGGGAGGAGTTATCATGGAACCAGTGACGTGAGGCAGAGAATTTGCCGGGGCAGTGTAAGACCCATCTAGCTGGAGATGTATCAGGAGGGACCAAAAGATGAGCAGTCCGTTGGTGAGGTAGGGGAGTAACATTGTAGGGGGGTGATAGTCTTGTGTGGTAAATGGAGGTGTTACAAAAGTGGATAGGACAAACAAGAAGTGGCTGGGGGAAAATGGTTAATGTCTTTGCCAACTGGTTAGACTATATGGTTAGATGAGAAAACCAGACTTTGATCGGATTTCTAGGTTGGGAGGGGGAAGTGCTATCCCTATTATTGGGTGGTGATTATTGGATGAGGAGGCTGCAGAGGGACCAATAGGAGAACAGCCAGCAGATGAAGGGAAAGGGCTTCTGGGAGGGAGGTCTATTTAATAGAGTGAGGAGGCGGGGTGGGCAGGAGGGCCGAAAATCTCCCTGAGAGCCTGACCTGAGTAGCAGTGCAGCCAGAAGTTACAGGCTGGTAAAAAGCATTTTTCCAAGCACCAGTAATTAAGCACAGGTTCTGTGATTCTAAACAGGACTCTCGAAAAATTTTTGATTAAAATCTGGTTTCAGGCACTAAACCTTTTGAATTAGAGGATGAATTGGTCACTCAAGAATAGCGTTCTGTTTAAAATTTAGAATTAGCGGCATTAAGACAGTTTGAAAATTGATGCCTAAAGGGGCCAATGTTAAAGCAGTACAGCGTCACCCCAGCCAATGGCAGTGCTGGGTTTCAAGCCTGAAAGTTCTTCGTAGCTGTCCAGAAGTCAGGCAGGAAGTCCATTCACAGCAGCCGGATGCTTTGGTGCTGGGGGCGCCGTGGTAGTGAAGGAGCCACTGCTTATGGGCAGCCTGGTCATGGGCTCAGAGAGCTGTCCAGAAGTCATGTGGGTGGTCCATTCATGGCGGCCGGCTGCTTTGGTTCCGGGGGCACCATGGTAGTGGAGGAGCCACTAGTGAAACTGAGCAGCTCGGTCATGGGTTCGGAGAGCTGTCCAGAAGTCAGGCGGGTGGTCCTTTCTTGGCAGCCAGCTGCTTTGGTTCCGGGGGAGCAGTGGTAGCGGAGGAGCTGCTGGTGGAGCTGGGCAGCCCAGTCAGGGTCTCAGAGAGCTGTCCAGAAGTCAGGCAGGCAGTCGGTTCACAGCGGCTGGCTGCTTTGGTGCCGAGGTGCCATGGTAGCAGAGGAACCACTGGTGTAGCTGAGCAGCCCGGTCAGGGGCTCAGAGAGCGGTCCAGAAGTTGAGCGGGTGGTCCATTCATGGTGGCCAGCTGCTTCAGTGACAGGGGTGCTGTGGTAGTGGAAGAGCCACTGGTGAAGCTGGGTAGCCTGGTCAGGAGCTCGGAGAGCTGTCCAGAAGTCGGGCGGGTGGTCCATTCACGGTGGCAGACTGCTTCAGTGCCGGGGGAGGCATGGTAGCAGAGGAGCCACTGGTGGAGCTGGGCAGCCCATTCAGGGGCTTGGAGAGTGGTCCAGAAGTCGGATGGGTGGTCCATGGGCTGGCTGCTTTGGTGCCGGGGGTGCCGTGGTAGCAGAGGAGCCACTGGTGGAGCTGGGCAGCCCAGTCAGGGGCTCAGAGAGCTGTCCATAAGTTGGGAGTGGGCAGTCCATTCATGGCAGCCGGCTGCTTCAGTATGTAAGTATAGTAAATACTGTTCTTTGCTCTAAATTCAAAGTATTTCACTATTGCCATACTGTTTTTCAAATCCTAGTGTCACTATAGTAATTGCAAATGTATGATACCATATGACATATTTAAGAACAAGGTTCCTGATATTCTGTGACAACAAGAATATATGGATTAATGTACTGGCATGGACTGCAGACAGACCTCCTACAACTGTCCAACAGGACTCAATACTGAGATTTTTCAGTTTGTGAACAAAGGAATACCCCAATTTTTAAGTCATTCACATTGTGGTCTCAAGCAGTAAGCGTAAGGTATCACTTTGATCGCTGGTGATCTGTGTTCACACTTAAGCCCAGGATGTTGGCAACCCAGGTTCATGCCTTAAGCCCTGGGTAGAAAGTACGGAGGTCAGCAGCAGAGGATGAAGCATCTAATAAGACACACTCCTCCCCCCAGAGGGACACGTACCAATATACAGGCAAGTCTGAAAGAGTGACATAAGAAAAACAGGTGGTAAGTAAATGGGTTGAACATATTTGCTACTCAAGCAGATCATGTTTTAGGTAGCAAGGGTCTGTTGACTTGTCTTTTGTCTGCATCATGAATAGCCTCTGTTAGGACATTTGTCAGTTCATTGACATTTGAAAAACTGGCACAAATATTATTACATCAGACAGTCTTGAAAAGCCTACAGTTCTTTTTATATCAGAGAAATATGAAATTAGCTGAAAAGAGGTTTTAAGCCACAGTGTTGCCAAGATGCTGTCACATCTTTTGAGCAACAATATTTTAAATAAACATACCCATTTTTAATTACAGAAACACAGAAATCTGCTGGCAGAAAAGGACCCCTTCGCCCATCCAGTCTGCCCATTACTCCCTCTCTGTCTGGTTTCTCTTACTCCCTTATAGAAACATATTCATTCATCAGATCCATCTGGCCTAATTTCATTTTTTAATTGAGCTTTTTCTCTCCTGTCATCACCAGCTTGCCACTATCTTGCTTTCCTTATGTCTCCATCATCCACCTTCTCCATTATTTACCCCTGCCTCGTGGTCCCATGGCCTGCTCCTGATGATGGGGGTCATCAGAGGTGACCAAGCTCTTGCAGAGTACTGAACCAGTGGGAGATCAGTAGTGCAGGGCTGGGGGGGGGGCTGCCTGTCATCCTACATTGGGCAGAAGTATTCGTCCTATTTTCTCCCATCCCCTGGGAGACCACCAGCAGAGGCATCTCCCCCCATCCCCTTGTATATATTTTTTTTTCAGAATCTATTTGTGTCTCCTGTGGTCTGAAACTCTCTCAGGTAGTCCACTCACCTGCCGCTCTACTGCCCACTGTGACCATCTGCCCCCTCAAAATCATTAGCTCTCCCTGCGGGCCCCTGGGCCAAACCCGTGAGGAGATCAAGGGGTGGAGGCAGAGACCCAGTGTTGGGCATGTGGCGGTCAAGGCATTGGGATGCTGTCGCCTATCCGACCCACAGAGGTTTTTTGGAATGCTATTCATTCCCCAAACATGATGAGATGTGATGCCATGGTGCACAGCAACCCCGCCGGTGTCCCCGTGCTCCCCCTTGCTGCTGGTCCAGGATTCTGCAGTACCCCGGTCTCCAGCTGGGGTCATTGGGACACCGGACATCCCCAAATCCCTCCCCCCAGGAAAGGAGAGCTGTCCAAAGGACACTCAATCCATTTCCGCCCCTGCCGACCCACAGCACCCGAGCTCACTCCCGAACTCAGGTCGCCAGCATGGCACAAGGTGTGGCATCCAGTGCCTCAACCCTCAGCGCCACCAGGATGGCTATCCCCTTGTATACTGACTCCAGCTGCCCTCCACCTGGTAACACCTACATGGCCATGGTTCTGTGGAGCACACTGTCCACCTCCCCAGAAGAGAGCACCTTCTGGTATGCTACATCATTTGCTCCCTGTCACCGGCACCCCAGGCTTGTTCTCAAACTTGGGTCACTACATCACAGGTGGCACCCTTGCCACTGCACCACTGATTTGGCTTTAACAAAGCCATTCCTAAGCATATGGTGTCAGGCACACAAGATGATAGCCCACCTATCACTCCTATGCAACCAGGCTCCCCAGTGAATTGGTCTACTATTGCCATCATGGGCAGGCTGATCAAGGCACTTCTATCCTGGTGGCAGCAAGTGGGCCCCCCCAACAGGAATGAATCAAATTTCCTGCTGATGGAGGACTCTGGGGACTCGCAGCAAGTCCAGCAGCCAGGATGAGTCCAGTGGGTGGGAGGGCATGTGCCTTGTGGGGTGCCTGGACAGTAGAAGCAAAAAATATATTTCTAGAAAAACGTGGCTTGGAATGCTTTTCAAGTTAGAATTGGACTTGCAGTCTTTCTGAACAGCCAACAAAAATGACAGCTCACCATAAGTAAGAGAATCTCTGCTTTTCTGTACTCTCATACACAAATACTGCTGCAGAAATGCAATTATGTGTTATTGGCTTTTTATTTTAGTAAATCCATTAAGAATTTTTTCAAAATATATGCCCCATCAATAAATTAATTAAGGCTTATTTTGCAAGGGATTTTGTTTACTCAACTGTGCTGTTTAACTTCTCTTGCTTATAACCACAGACCTGGCAACTGGATATTTAAAGCGAACAAAAAGAAGAAATGTCTTCATACTTACTGTAATTTCCTTTTCTGTTAGCTCCTACATTGTCAATGGGTAGTAATCACAGATGGGTATTGTGCACCCTCACTAGGGGAAATGGCACAGCCCAAAGGCTTAGAATGTTGGGCGCACGAGCATACTGGACAGCAACAACTTTCCAGTCACTGTTGAACACGCAGTGCCTCTGAATATGGAAATAAATGCCATACCAGTCAACTTGACATGCAAAGCACCCACATTAGCTATCTACACAGATAGGACTCTAGCCAAAATAAAGTACAGTAAACAGTGGCCTACCTCATCAAATGACAGAATGTGATTGAGCAAGGCTTGTCTCCCAAAAGTCTACGTCTTGGATGGTCTAGCAGTACTGAATCAACTGGAAAGAAAAAAACAGACTTATTACAAGGCAAAGCACTGCATGCAGTGTAAGCACTCACCTGTAACAAGGGAAGTACCCTTGATTAGCATCAAATTTGAACCTGTTAAAACTGCAAGATAGCAACCAATGCTCTAATGTTGAACTGCTCTCTTTTTTGGGGGGCAGGGGCATATCTATATAAACCTAGGTGTCAGAGGTAAACTATAGAGGGATGTCCCAATAGGCTTAAATTAGAGTCTATAACAGGACAACGGACACCCCCACACTGGCATACTGGACAAAATTCTCCCACAGGAGCAAAGCTCCCGGGCGGACCTCATTGAAAATGTAGGACCTAACAGAAATGGAAATTATGGTAAAAATAAAGAAATGTCTTCTTTCTGTAGCACTCCACATTGTCAATGGGTAGTAATTATGGGTGGGCTCAAAGAGGCAGTACCCATGAAAAAAAATTGGTAGAGAGAATTTTGTCCCATACATCAACCATATACAGGTAAGGAATTTACCTGCTGACTGCCGCCTTCAAAACTCTGCAACCAAAAGCTACATCAGTAGAGCTTTGAACATTCAATCTGTAATGCTTGGTGAATGTGTAGATGGAGGTCCACATATCCACCTTACACAATGCTAAAACAGATGCCTCACCTCTCTGTACCCAGGAAGCGGCCATAGCACTGGTGGAGTGGGCCTTGATGAGAGCTGGGGGCTTGTTCTTTACTGTGACATAAGCCTTGGCAGTGCAGGCCCTCTCCCACCTAGTTAGGTGGCCTTGGAGGCTTTTTGACCCTGCATGGCCACTCCGAAAAGGACAACCTATCTGATTTCTGGAACTCAACACACTGTCTAATGGCATGTCCTAACAGCCTGTTACAAATCTAACTTGTAGCACTCCCTATCCTTTGGATGAGGAGGTTGCAGACAGAAAATGGAAGAAAGAGTTGCTGGTTCACATGGAAGGCCATGGGAGCCTTTGGAATGACAGACAGGATTGTTCTAAACACCACCTTGTCCTTATATATGACAAGGTATGGATGTTTATTAGACAAAGCCTAGAGGTCACCAATCCTCCTGGCTGAGCACATAGCAACTAAACAACACACCATGCAAGATAGCATGTCCAATGGCACTGACAAAAATGGTTTGAAAGGCTCCTTACAGAGAGAATTCAGAACCAGATTCAGATCCCACTGGGAAACCAGGAACCGGAACAGAGGTTGACTCCTGCTGACAGTCCACAGAAAATGAAGACCCTCCTGGTTAGTCCCCTGGGACAGCCCTAAGGAGACTTAGTGGGCCGACACCTGACCTCTCAGGGTGCTCAACGCCAAACCAGTTTCCACTCCTTACAGCAGGAAAGCCAAAATCTGCAGAACCAAGGCTTTGGAAAAAAAAGATGCTCCACTATATAGAAATATCATCAGGTGGTGCACCGAAAAGTTAAAGGCTAATTAAGACACAGAAAAGGGTGCACCCACCCACTGAAAATGCTAAGGAATGCACTCTGTGACATATGTGCAGTCCAATTCCATATAAATCAGCACACAAAGTCACCAAAAATGTGCTACTTACACTTTTTATTATTGCTCATCATGACTTACATTTATAATAACTACAATGCAGTATAAAAAGCTGGCTAAGCACATGAAACATGAGTACTTGAATAGCAGTCCCACTATCAGCAGCAGTTGCGCCACATACCTGGTGACTAAATCTTATGTTTCACCATGTCAAGGTGGGGCTTATTCAGAGGTGTATGCATAGGTGGTCTGCATGCCTGTTTATAGTGCTACCAATTTTATATATATATATATATATATATATATATATATATATATTTTCTGCTTATACTCCACCCCAGTTGGCACCCCCTGTCCGCACACTGCTTCAGAGCGCCTAGGTCCCTGCCCCAATCTGACCCCTGCCACCAACCAGCAACTTCTACTGCAGCTCCCTCCAGGTAACCCAGAGTATCCCTTCATTGGGTGGGTACCTCTCTTCTGAGGGGGAAGTGCCTTACTGGCCACACTGTGTATTCTTAGTGCTATGGAGTTGGTCCAGGCTGTCTCCAGGGTTTCCTTGTGGTGGGGGCCAGCATTCATCATCCAGACATGCAGGCAGTCCTATTTTCCATTTTCAACTCCACCCACAGCAGTTCTCGGCCATATGTGAGCACAGTGACCCTGGGCAGAGATGTACGGGGGTGTCGAGGCACCACGTGCCCCAAGGATGTTGTCCAATCTTCCCACAGGTGCCAAGGCCCATCCCACCCTCCCCAGGAGGGAAGCATCCAATGGATGCTCTGAATCCCCTCCCTGCTGGCCTCTGCTCCTGGTACCCAGGCTCAGGACATGAACCTAGGTCACCAGCATGCCAACCAAACCCCTTTGCTCGGCGCCACAGAACTGACATAGTGCTACCAATTTAAAAAAAAAAGTGCATGTGCATATTAAATCCATTAATAACAATTTACTTCTAATTTAAAAACAATATTATACTGTAACAGCTCAAAGCTCTACACTTTTTATACAGTAAGGTTCAATAAAAAAGCACTGCTATGACATGGCATATAGATATATATTCTTTTCTCATTCATTCATGTTATGCAGATTGTCCAAGGGCTGCGTCCTACCTGCTACAGTTTAGATCCAGGCCCTACTTCCCTAATTTTAGGGTGTGGGGAGTCCATTCTACTGGTTCTAGCACAGATAGTCTGGTATTCCCTTGACTCGGGTGAATATCCCTGTTCATTGAAAGAGGCAGTGGTCAACCCTTGTTGAAGAAAGCATCTTTGGACCCAGACCCATCTCGAACCTTCCCTTTGTAGGGAAGATGATCGAGAAAGTGGTGGCAGCCCAGATGGAGAACCATTTGACCATCCATAGCATCTACGAACCTCTCCAATCAGGTTTTTGAAAGAGGCACAGTACCGAGACTGCGCTGGTTTGGGTGCTCAATGATCTCCTGATGGCAAGAGACCAGAGAAAATGGTCCATCTTGGTACTATTAGATCTGTCATCAGCATTTGACACCATTGACCATGGGGTCCTACTTGAGTGCCTGAGATGTATTTGGGGACTCTCTGGGATTGTTCTCAGATGGTTCACTTCATACCTCACCGGAAGAACTCAGAGGGTGGTGTCAGGGGTATTTTCCTCTGATCCCATCTCCCTATTTCTTGGTGTTCCTCAGGGCTCTATATTGTCCACTATGTTGTTTGTGGTGTACATGCTTCCCCTCGGAGACACTGTGAGACAGTATGGGCTGAGGTTTCACTGTTATGCAGATGATACCCAGCTGTACCTGTCCTTTGCACCCAACCAGGAAGGAGCTATCTCGGTATTTAACAGCTGCCTAAATGTAATCCAGGATTGGATGAGGTCCAGTTGGCTGAAGTTGAACTCTGGAAAGACGGAGGTGTTGGTATTGGATCTGGATGGCCCAAAAGGGGGACCTATGGCCGGCACTCCATCTGGAGTGTTTTGTGGGGATGTCAAGCTACGGGTCTGTGAACGGGTGTGAGATCTGGGGGTGATATTAGATGCGGGGCTAACTCTTCGATCCCAGGTGTCAGCGGTGGTAAAGTCATCTTTTTACCATCTAAGAAACATTGCCAGAATCAAGCACCTCATTCCATCCGGTGATCTGCCAACTTTGATCCATGCCATTGTGACCTCAAGCCTGGACTACTGCAACTCACTTTACCTTAGGCTTCTGGGGGTTGATATCAGCTGTTTGCAGCTAGTGCAGAATTATGTAGCCTGAGTATTGATGGGTACCCCTAGATCTTCCCATATTACTCCAGTGCTGCGGGAACTGCACTGGCTGCCAGTTCAGTGGCAGATCACCTTCAAAGTTGGATTACTGACTTTTAAAGCCCTGCATGAGCTGGGCCCTGATTACCTGAATGAACTCCTGATCCCTTACCGCCCTGTGAGATCACTCTGCTCAGCCGATGAGGGGTTGCTAGAGATTCCAAGGGTGATATTAAAACCTGCTGGGGCCCGGGCTTTTATGTTTGTGGCCCCTTCCCTTTGGAATTCTCTACCCTGTCAGACAAGGGAGTGTACGACTGTAGGGAGTTTTAAACAGGATCTTAAATCCTTTTTGTGGGAAAAGGCATATGGTTTTACTGCTCATTAATTGTTTTATGTGTTTTATAATATTACTTTTGTATCTCTGTTTCTGTATTCTGTATTTTATCTTATTTTATTGGAATGCACCTTGACATTTGAAAGGCGCAATATAAATAAAAATATTATTATTATTATTATTTCGGCCCTGATTAATGTCCATTGTTTATACCTAATTTCTTATTTTTCTGGAAGCAAATCATAAATTTGTCTTCTTCCATTTGCTTGCATTCATCTGGAACCGCATGTAGGCTCGTAGTACTGTTGTACCAAAATATAATCACAGACAGACAGTGTAAAATGACACACAGACTACAAGAAAAACTCAAAATGCACATTAAACAAATGTTGGTGATGTTCATGCATCACAGTATATATCTAACAGCAGTCTGATATGAACATCAAAAACCAATGATATAGTATCAAACTAAAGCTGTACAACTCTGTTCATAAACTGCTGGGGGACGGAGGAAGAAAAAACATTTTCCAAAATAGAACAATAAAAATACATTTTGTTGCATAATTATATTAACAAGCAAAGTTTTACATTGCTTTTGCTATTCAGTGTACAGTACTTAATACAAAAGAATGAGGAGAGGGCCAGGAGCAGGGTGAGGGAGGGAGAAGGGGGTTGTGTCACCAGGCAGGAGACGAAAAAAGCCCATTCTATTCAATATTATGAGCCTAAACAATCAGAGGATGGCGGAGAGAAATAATTACACTGAGCTTGTACTTCATGTATTTTTTTTATATTTTTAAAATGTATTTTTAAAGGTTTCCTACATTTAGCATCATGCAAGTGCAATTTGCATATTACAGTAAATGCACTATCTCTGCTGAGTCATTCAAACCTGGAGGAAAACATGCCCAGTTCAGAAAGTTCCATCTTGTCTCACATGCACTAACCTGTTTCTCCCAGTCACCTCCTCTAACCTTTTTACTTACTTTTTGTATGGCAAAAAATTAGATTTTGACCATTGGGTCAGCACAATTGCAAGTTAAACACAATTGTGCTGACCCAATGGTGTTCAAAGGAAGAGAGAAACAACAGGTGCAGAGGTCTGTCACAAGGGGATATAAATAAAACCTGAGATATTAACTCAGCTGTGGATAGGGTTACATCAGTGGAAAAGATGGGTTTATTATCTAACACTTATTCAAAAACCTGTGTTCAGAACAGAACCTATGATCATCCAAGATTTATTACTACACATGCATACGGAATTGGAAAACTAAGGGTGACTGTTAAAAAACGGTGGCCAATTTTAATGAGTGAGGCTATGTTAAGAAGTGTTTGGCCTGAAAGCCCAAGTTTTGTATATAGGAGAGCTAGGAGTATTGAGGATACGGTGGTAAAAACTGTTTTTCAGCCACAAGCTAGTACTTGTGTTCTGGAAGGTACCTAACATGAACAAAAGATGCGGGCAGTGCATATATTGTGAATATGTGGTACAAGATTCATCAATACCACATCCAAGCGGAAAAAGGAATATCTACTGCAATGCATTGATTACTTGTACAACAGAGGGTGCAGTCTACGTGTTGAGGTGACAGTGAAATGCCTTTTATATTGGAAGCAACATTAGAAGCTTTAATACATGTATAGGGGATCATGTAAGGGAATGGAGGGAGGGCAACACAAAATATGCCATCGGACAGCATATAATTGGTAAAAATAAGAATGAACACAAGACAGAATTTTTTTGCCATACAAAAAGTAAGTAAAAACATTAGAGGAGGTGATTAGGAGAAACAGGTTAGTGCTTGTGAGACAAGATGGAACTTTCTGACCTGGGCATGTTTTCCGCCAGGTTTCAATGACTCAGAGTCAACGCAGTTATTGTAATTTGTGAATTGCACTTGCAAGATACTAAATTTAGGAGACCTTTAAAAAAATGTTTAAAAATATTAAAAAAATAAATGAAGTACATGTTTAGTATAATTAATTCTCCCTGCCATCCTCTGATTGTTTAGGCTCACAATATTGTATAGAATGGGCTTTTTTTATCCCCCCACCCCCACCCTCTCCTCATTCTTTTGTATTAAGTACACTGAACAGCAAAAGCAATGTAAAACTTTAGTCGTTAATATAATTATGCAACAAAATGTATTTTTATTGTTCTATTTTGGAAAATATTTTTCTTCCTCCTTCCCCCAGCAGTTTATGAACAGAGTTGCACAGCTTTAGTTTGATACTATGTCACAGGTTTTGATGTTCTTATTAGACTGCTGTTAGTTATATACTGTGATGTATGTACATCATGAACATTTCTTTAATGTGCATTTTTTATTTTTCTGGTAGTCTGTGCATCATTTTACACTGTCTGGCTGTGATTATGTTTTGGTACAACAGCGTTATGAGACTGCTTGCGGTTCCCAGATGAATGCAATCAAACAGAAGAAGACAAATTGATGATTTGCTTCCAGAAAATAAGAAATTAGGTCTGAACAATGGACATTATTCTGGGCTAAAATAAATGAGAAAAGAATATATTGTCATAGTAGTGCTTTTTAAAGTACCTTACTGTATAAAAAGTGGAGAGCGTTGAGCTGTTATAGTGTATTGTTTTTAAATTAGAAGTAATTGGTTATTAAAGGATTTAATATGCACATGCCCTTTTTTTTATTGATAGCATTATAAATACGATTGCAGACCACCTATGCACACACCTCTGAAGAAGTCCCACCCTGACAGGTTGAAACATAAGGTTTAGTCACCAGGTATCTGTTGTAACTGCTGCTGATAGTGGGGCTGCTATTCAATACTCCTGTTGCATGTCTTTAGCCAGCTTTTTTATACTGCATTGTAGTTATTATGAATGCAAGTCATGATGAGACACAATAAAAACTGTAAGTAGCACATTTTTGGTGACTTTGTGTGCTGGTTTATATGGGATTGGACCACAGATATGTCACAGAGTGCATATGGATCCTTTCTGGTGGTTGGGTGCACCTTTTTCTGTGTCTTAAGGAGCCGAGGCTTTGGAAGGCCGGATATTTTTTTTTTCCTGGCCCAAGTCAAAAAAGGTGGTCCATAGGTGAGCATAAACTGCTGACTTGGAATTCTTCCTGGTAGCCATCAGAGTGTCCACCACCTTCTTTGAGAACACCTGTTTCAGGAGACTCCTCCGTTCAGGAGCCAGGTGATGAGCTGCATGGCTCCCAGATCTGGATGCAGAATGGGGACCTGTGAGAGAAGATCCCCCCCGCACTGGGAGGTGAAATGGTGTGCATTGAGCTAAGCTCACCAAGTCCAAAAACCACAGTCTTCTGGGCCACCCCAGAGCTATTAGAAAAAGGCTTCCTGTTGAATGCCTTATTTTGTGTATGACCTTGGGGAGGAGAGGCAGAGGAGGGAAGGCATATGATCTGCCAAAATTCCACTCTTGTGACAGGGCATCCACTGCTTCCACCTGTGGACACTGGTAGCATCTGAAGAACCTTTTAACTTGAGCATTGTGGCTGGAGGCGAACAGATCGATCTGAGGTTGACCGAACCTTTGACACAGAAAGTCAAACACCTCTGGGTTCAACATCCACTTCCTTGGATGACCATTTTTGCGGCTTAGCCAAGCAGTCTAAATTCCCCCACCAAGTGGACTGCTGACAGAGAGAGAAGATTCTCCTCTGCTCCCAACCAGAGAGTGGTGACTTCTTTTAGCATCTGCTTGCTCTTTGTGCCCCCTAGATTGTTTAGGTAGGCCACCGTGACAGTGTTGTCTGACCTTATTTTCACAGCTTCAGACTGCACCTGACTTTGAAAAAGAAGGAGTAAGTCACACTGCCCTCATTTCCACAGCATTTATATGTAGGTGACATTTCTGCACCGATCAAGTCCCCTGAATGGGAAAGTGGTCCTGGATTGTCCCCTAACACCACAGGCTGGCATCAGAAGTCAGAATAA
Organism: Neoceratodus forsteri; assembly: GCA_016271365.2. Lineage (NCBI taxonomy): Eukaryota > Metazoa > Chordata > Ceratodontiformes > Ceratodontidae > Neoceratodus > Neoceratodus forsteri. Next base: position 1,074,634,921 of record CM028131.1, read on the forward strand.
ACTCTGAGTGAACTTACAAGGGGGACCCTTTGGTCAGATTCTCCAAACTCACCCTAAAACTCAGAGGCAGCCTCAGTTGTGGTAAGAGTGGGATCCTGGTCAGCTAATCCTCCAAGGTCAGATCTCAGGCTGACAGTAACTCTATCTGTAGGAGCCACATGTGAAGGTGAGCCCATGGGACTAGTTCTATCGCCACCAGCATGGAGCACAGAATCCATAGTAGGCAATGAGCTGAAGCCAACAATTGGCTTCTCAGCCACTGGACCTTTCTCATTAGGGTCTCCTTCCTGGCTGGTGAGAGGAAGACCTTTACCTGGTCCATCCTTAACACCACTTCCAGGTGTTCCAGGGTTGGTGATGTCTCAAGAGAGCTTTTTTCCCAATTCACCACCCAGCCATGAGGTTCCAACACCTCCAGAATCCTGTTCACTGACTTTCTTGCCAATTGTGCAGACATTGCTCAATTAAGCAGATCATCCAGGTGTGGATAAACATGATGTCCCTCCTGTCAGAGTTGAGCCACTAAGACCATAAGCACCTCCAAGAAAACCCATGGGGCTGTTGACAGCCTAAAAGGGAATGCCCTGTACTGGAAGTGCTGCCCAGGACTGTGTACCTGAGGAAGTGGGCCAGGGTCTGTGACATCGCTTGTCTTTTCATGGGGTACTTAGGAACTGGGGACATCAGAAAATGCTCCTTTGAGGGAATTGTTGAAAACTCTAGTGCATAACCTAAAGCCAGACTTTTCAAAACCCAAGCATATGAAGTTATCTGGGCCCATCTTGTATAAAGATTGTGCAGTCTTCCACCAAGGGGAGGGAGGTACAGAGGGTCCCATGTACCCAAATTGTGAGGTGCCTACTCTTCTGCTACTATTGCTCATGAAACCAGAATAGGCTCCTTTCTCCTCTGGTTCCTGAAATTCAAAAAAGGGATGAAATTCCCCTTGGAACTGCCTCTGTCAGCTGCCTCCTTGACCTTGACCTTGGAGTTGATGCAGCATTTTGCTGTTGCTCTGACGCTGGAAGGTGGCCCCTTTTTTTTTTCCTGGATATCCTTCAAAATATCATCTAGACCAGAAATGAAAAACAAGCCTCCCTCAAAGGCTAGATATAGCTAGATATATACTAGCTATACCAGCTGACTTATGAAATCACATTCTGCTGATATAAAAGCAACCCAGTTTTTACCAGCCTCCTGTAGAAGATCTAAGTGATCGAAGCGCTGAAGTGACTGGGTTGGAGTTGCCATCCTGGTTTGTTATTTTTGCAATGTTGCTCAATAAACATGCTATTTTGCATCCATTTGCTGATATCAGAGTGCAGTTCTTTCCTGACAATTTTCAGGGTCTGATCTGCCTGCAGGTCTTTAATAGCATCCCTGTCCTGCTGCAATGCACCTGGACATGCCTGTGTGGGCTCCCCTGATCTGAGGGGCCTGATTTGGGGTTAGGTGTGTCTGCTGGGATATACTGCAGAACATCAGGCCCAGAAGCTTTCCTAGAGCAGTAATAAGGATTTATGTAATTCTAATTGCCACTACCAACTGGTATTCTATGTGCACCCCCTTCCCAGCTTGGCGGTCTGACTGAGGGGAACTGTAAATGGGGCAAAAGGAACACATGGGAGAAGGCCTCATTACCCTTTTGTAGGTCTTACATGTCTAGAAAGTAAGCAGTCTTTGATACGCCATAGAGCCAAGGAAAAATAGCCCTGCAGTTGTGCAAGAGTAAAGGGCTGATGCTAAAACTGATAATATAGAGGACTGTTGCCATGACCCCCAGCACCATATGACTTAGTGGGTTTGAGCAGTGCCTGGTCATCCCATGCAGCCAAGAGATTTGAAAAATGGCATCTGTACATTTAGGATCGTCAAGTCTATACATTTCTATGATTGCTTCTGTTTTTGATGTGTAAGTAAACGATCTTGCATGAGAATCAGATGGGGTGTCCAAGACTCCTCCCTTCTTTGAGTAGCCCCACCTGCTACTAAGGAAAGATTTAAGCAGGCTGAAAGAGGTATAAAAACAAAAAATGCAGTGTCTAGCATTGTATCAGTACAGGTGTGCACTCTCTCCATGGAGGAAGTGCATGATGTCACAACACTAAGCATCACATTGGCACATCAAGGGGGGGCACACACTCACACACAGGTGCACAAATGGTCAGTGCTAGGAGAAAATGAAAACAGGGTGCATGCCCAATGGCTGCAGAAATCAGGAAACAGTGGGGGAAAACACTGCGTGTCTCAAAGGAGTTGAAAGAAAAACCTCCTAAACTGGCTTGAGGGAAGAAAAAATCACCAAAACTGCAGAAGAGGGGAGACTCTGCACTAGGCAGAGTCAAAACTCCTTGTAGGCAGACTCCATATAGAATTGGAGTGGAAATAAAGGGGGAGGAGTCCCTTCACAATGGAGCCCAATTAAAAGGAGAAAGTCCCCAAATAAAATAAAACAATTTACACATCTAAACAACAAACCAATCAGAGAAATTCAAAAAGACTGGGGAGAGGAAGGAGGGGCGTACCACCGCCCAAAGATGAGGGGTCCCCAGGGAAGCCCTAACATTCATGAAAAGACAGGTGCTTAGCTGAGGCACCAATGTTTTTTTTTGTTTGTTTGTTTGTTTGTGTTTTTTTAATCAGAGACCTCAATATACACCCTAAAAATATATGTCAGATGTGGCCCCCAATCTAAGCACATACAGTGGAAATGGGAGTAACAGGTTAGCCAATTTGAAATACACAGCTTAACAGGCACAATTTTAATTCTGGGGTACTCTCTGTCACCAGGTAGCCCCAACCTGCTACACAGAATTGCAGCCCCATGGCCTAGAAGCAGAGTTCTTCTTCAGAGAAGTCTGAGAGATGTTTCCCCTTCAATGGCACAGCTAAGACTGGAGAGTTGCTGCTGTCCGAAATGCTCATGTGCCCAACATTCTAAGCCTTTGGGCTGTGACATTTTCCCTAATGGGGGTGCAAAATACCCATCTTCAGTTAATACCCATTGACAATGTGGAGCGCTATAGAAACAATATTGTTTACATTTTTTTTAATATAATTGAAATTTGGGAATGTGTAAAGTCTATTTAATCACCCCATTGTATTGTTTTGTGTGTTTTAAAATAGTCACATTTTTTCCTTAATTAACACCCTGTATGAATGCAGCCTTTTCCCACACACTATTCACTTTTTAATTACTTAGTAGTTACAGAACCCAGTAACATCCGTTCAGCCAAAGGCTACAATGAAGGAGAACACAGTGACATCAGCTGAGGTGATGTCACTGTGTTCCACTTCAATGTAGTCTTCAGTTCATCTGATGTTATTGGGTTCTGGAACTGCTAAGTAATTCAAAAATGAAGACTGTGTAGGGGAAAGGCTATATTAATATGGGTCCCTAAATAAGGAAAAAATAGGGCTACTTTAAAACAAACACACAAAACAACACACTGTGGTGATTAAACAGACTTCACACGTCCAAATTTACAAATATGTTAAAAAATATAAACAATATAATGTTCCCTTTAAGGAATGATGACTATGGAGGTGGCTTTTAGCTAAAGCATTCACTTTTCTCAGTATCATGACAAAGCTCCCAGAAAATATACAGAGTCTACAGCATCCATTAGATTATTTCTGAAAAGCAAGGCCATTACGTTCAGCCCTAGGCTTGCTGTCAGCCTGTCATAAAATAGAGCTCTGATCAGCTGTGATCAAATGATTTTATTTTTAATCACATTTTCTCGTTATTCAAGAGGATATGAAAATGTGCCTCAAGCTAGGACAGCAGTTCAGGGTTGCAAATGTATTTTGAAATCCAGTGTTTCCACTATAATATCCGAATTCTATTTGTATTTCTGTATAACGAAAAAATCTGCTATTCCAGTAATTTTTGGTGCTTACAAGAATTTTTTTAATTTATAACTTAAACTGTCATAATACAATACATGTGAAACAATAAAAACACCTCAACTACCTGAGCCACTGTGCCTTTGCTTTCTCATTCCATCTGCTTTCTCCCAGTACCTCCTCCTGTTTTTGGTATGATAGCAGGTTCCATCCTACCCCCGTGCACACATCCAGAAGTGCCCGGGGACCAGGTGGCAGTATGGGTTGAGAGGGAGCTGGCAGGGCTTCATTTAGCCCACTTGGCTCTTTTCCATTGTCCTTCCCTTTAAATCACACGGCAGCATGTAGGTATGTGTGGAGGCATGCATGCTCCACAGAACCATGGCCTCTCCCTTCCAGTCACTTGCACATGCACTACTGCCAGGCCTCCCCCCGGTGGCAGTCAGAGGTTGAGATGGCTGACCACCTCTGCCGGGACAGAAGAACAGTACAAGTCCCCCCCCCCAACTCCCCAGACAACACCCAGTGACCCAAGTCTGTTCCTGAACCTGGGTCCCCAGTGTGGTGGCAGGTAAGGTGCAAGTGCCTGAGCCCTCTGTGCCACTGGGCTGGCTAGGCAACTCAGTTTTATGTGTGATATACAAAAGTGTGTTTCATGTAATATTCTGGGCTATTTCTGCTCTGCGTGCCCAAATATCATATAACATAACTTGCGTTTTGAAATGGGCCACTCCTTTTGTACCTGCACTGGGATGCCTATAATCAGCCAGAGGAGAGTAACTGGTTAGATTTTACCTCTGCTTGGCTTTTGGCCAATCTGAAACCAAACAAATCCCAGTCACAACTGTAGAACTGGCAGCCAGAGGCCACAATACTGAACTTTACATTACAGGATCCCTTTTTGCTGCCAGTGTAAAAAAGCTGACAAGGACTCTGTGGGTCTTGGATCCCTGAAAAAAAAACTAAATTGCAGGCAAGACACGACCCCTACTGTTCCTGTTGAAAAGTTAACTAAAAATTCACTACAGACTGATAGTAAAGGGGATGTGGCAGCTGAAGAAGAAATACGCAGCCACTTTTTTTCCACTGCTATTGAAGAGATAGCAGCCTCTCCTAAGTTTCTTACCAGTTGGGAATGTTTGTCTCATGCCTCTCTCGTACAGGGTGTAAGATGTTCCCCTGTAGATTGGGAAGGCTTTTAGATTGGGCGTGGTATGCAGTAATAGTGAAGGTAGGAAGAAATGGATAGACTGGATAGGCCAAGTGGTCCTCATCTGCTTTCAGATTCTATGTTCTATGTATATTCAATGAAAGAAATCCAGGAAATACTGTTATTGTGCACAGGAAAAGGGAGGTAGCTGGTTTAAATGAGAATTCAGACACATACTCTGGTTTTAAAGGCTCCCTTGCAATCTACAGTAGTTACTAGAGAGAGCAGAAAGTGTTGTTTCCCTCACAAAACAAAGCAGCGCTAAAGGTATGTGAATCCCCGGGTTGCCATGTCCAGATATACACCCCTACCTGGTGACTATACAGGGCACAGCTGGTTGAGTGGTTAGGTTTGTTCTTTCTCCTGCAGAAGTGGATTCATCGCAGAACAAATAAGACATACAATACAGTACTGTGATGCCTCCACCAAGAGAGAGAATAAGTGGACCAGATGTCGTGTGCAGTACCCCTCCCTGGAATGCAGTACCTACTCACCTCCCTAAGCTGGACTAGTCAACCCCTGAGTTCCAATGAGACAGTTGTTACCTTCAACAATAAGCAATACATGCTGGTTAAACATAATGGGTGCACACACAACAGAAAAGTTCAACAAATTATCAAGGCTTTTATTTTGCCACACCAGTCTGGACACTATAAAATCTTGGACAGCAAAGACAAGCACCTGCCTAATCAAGGGACACAGATAACATAACCTATCAAGGCTTTTATTTTGCCACACAGGTCTGGACACCACAAAGAAAGGAGGTGATTAAAAAATTGTAAGTTACTGTATGTACTTCCTTCCACTACCAACACTCCTTGGGAACCACTGTACTGTGGCTCACTACTACCCTCTAAAATCTTACATAGCAAAGACAAGCACCTGCCCAATCAAGGAACACAGATAACATAACCTACACAAGGTGTGGTATACTTTTTAAACTGCTACAAATACTAACATTATACCTGCAAGTACGTAATGGCAAGAATGAGTCTGGGTACCCAAGAATTACATTAAGTTCCATGGCAGACATGGTAGATATGTTGCCCAGGTTCTTTCTGTGGTGCACTTGTTGACACTTAGCAAGCTTGCATTTCAATCCCACAACATAGAAACATAGAAAAATTGAATTTGATGGCAGATAAGGACCGCTTGACCCACCCAGTCTGCCCATTTCCCTACCTACTGGATAAGCTGCAGATCCTAGTTAACCAACAGCCTACTTCTTCCTACCCCCAACCCCTAGAATTGCCTTACGACTGTCCCATGCATGCTTGAATTCCACCACTGATTTTGACTCCACAACCTCCTCCAGAAGGCCGTTCCATGCATCCACAACCCTCTCTGTGAAAAATACTTCCTAAATTACCTCTGAGCCACCCCTCTATCTTCAAATTGTGCCCCTCTTGTTCTTGCACACCTCTTTTTTTGAAAGATGCTACCCTCTTGGACTTTGTTGATTCCCTTGAGGTACTTGAACGTTTCTATCATGTCCCCCCTCTCCCTCCTTTCCTTGAGGCTATACATATTAAGCTCCTTTCGTCTCTCTTCATATGTCTTCCGGTGCAGACCCTGCACCATTTTAGTAGCTCTCCTCTGGACAGCTTCCATCCTGTCTATGTCTTTGCGGAGATTGGGTCTCCAGAACTGCACACAGTACTCCAGATGGGGTCTCACCAGCTGTCTGTACAGAGGGATAATAACTTCCTGTTTTCTACTGGTGATGCCTCTCCCTATGCATCCCAGTATCCCCCCAGCCCTCCTTGCTGCCCTCTCACATTGCTTGCCCACCTTTAGGTCATCTGATATGACTACCCCTAGGTCCCTTTCCATTTTTGCTGTTGTTAGTATCTCACCCCCCATTGTGTACTCTTCCCTGGGTTTTGTTTCCCAGGTGCATTACCTTGCACTTCTTAGCATTGAATCTAAGCTGCCATACATTTGACCATTCCTCTAACCTTGCCAAGTCCCTTCTCATCCTTTCCACCCCACCCTGTGCATCAACTCTGTTGCATATCTTTGTGTCATCTCAAAAGACATACTTTTCCTTCAGTCCTTCTACAGTAAAGCATAAAGAGACATTGAAGAGGACAGATCCTATACTGACCCTCTGGGTACCCCCACTAGTAACCCTTCTTTCTTCTGAGTGGACGCCATTTACTATTACTCTCTGTGTCCTATTCTCCAGCCAATTCTTTACCCAGGCTGTCATCTTGGGACCCACTCCCAGGCTGGCTAACTTGTATATTAATCTTTTGTGTGGGACTGTGTCAAATGCCTTGCTAAAGTCTAGGTAGGCCATGTCCACAGCCCCTCCCTGATCTACTACTTTGGTCACCCAGTCAAAGAAATCTATCAGATTCATCTGGCATGACCTTCCCGCTGTGAATCCATGCTGCCTAGGGTCCTGTGCCCCCTCTGGCCTCTAGATACTCAACAATTCTTTCCTTCAGAAGTGATTCCATCATTTCAGGCCATGGTGTGCTAGCACAGTTATAGAAATTTGAGTTCCCAAATGGGAAATGCTTGAAAACCAACTTTGTAATCCAAACAAGGTTACTACAATCCAAATCGGAAAAGAACAAAGACCCCAGTCAGCAATGCCAGCACTCACGTGACCCCACAGATACAACAGTTCATTTGAGGTGGGAAACAGCACACATCAGCAGGTCAAGCAGCATTCAGGATTTAGCCAGCGGCCTAAAGAGAAAGCACCATAGACTCACTCTCAGACACTTTGAAGCAGCACAACCTTCTGGCTCAACTCTCACAACATAGCCCTTCTGGCTCAACTCTCACAGCACAGCTCTTCTGCCCCAACTCTCATAGCACCACCCTTTCAGCTGAACTCTGGCAGCTCTGTCACAGGAGCACTACATAGCAGCTTCTTGGTTCCCAGGAGAGACCCTCATGGTCCAACTTCCCTCTGGATAAAGAATATCCACATACTCAGGTTCTGTGTCCCATGATTCCCCGTTCCGTGATTCACCCCCACTTGATAAGGGCTAGCAGGCCCCCTACCTGGCTCTGCAGCACCTTGATGGAGATACAGGTCTCTGTCTCTAATTTCTCCACTCATCACCAGATTTCTCAGGATTGAATCTCTTAGGTTTTCTCACAGCAGCTTTATTCTCCAGAAAATGCCCACAAAGGCACAATTTCTCAGCAGTTCACATTCAGAAGGTGCCCATTGATTGAGCCCAGTTCACAGAAATATGAGCCCAGGATAAGACACCCACATTTTTGGTAGGATGAGCCCAGATGAGGGTTTACAAGATATGGGCCTAGCTAGGCCTCCTGTACTCAAACAAAGCAGCAGGTCTGCTCACTCTAGAATCTCCCTCCAAGTGCCACAAGCTCCTCATGAACCCAAAAACCTCTCTCCCCAAATCAGTGTTTGACTTGTCAGACAGACTGTCCATCAGTCCTTCTGCTATATTCTGCTCTACAGATGGCTCCTTTAGCCCAACAGTCCATCGAGAAGGTCACCAATTGCATTATTCCCCCACAAGTCTTTGCAGTCTGTGGCTGAGCTATCTAGCCTTCTGACTGGCCGCTTGCAGCGTCAGAGGACAAAAAGATGGCCACACCCATGTCCAAAGGAGCCTTGTGCTCCAATCTTTATTACAGTGATCCCTCTTTATAGTGATCACATCTGGAGCCAGCAAGTTTTTTCAGTATACTGTAGTTAGGATTCACTATAATGAGGTGTTAATGTGCCTACTAAGGTAACAATGGGAGCCATCACAGGCGTTCACTATAAATTCATTATAGAGGGGTTCACTATAGCAAAGAAGCACCGTATTTTATTTATTTTCTTTGTCCTGGCAGTGTGCTGGCCCCCCATAGTGTTTCAGCCCTCCTGGAGGAGAATTGCTATCTAGTTCACTGGTTGCATTGGTGTTGTGGTGTGGAAATGCATCACTGGCCAGGGTCATGAGGAGTGGTGAGCACTGGGGAGGAGCACCAACAACATGTGCTGCCACTTGATGATATGTCAGGAAGTTAGTGTGACAAAGAAGGTGCCAAAAAAGGAGGCATCTTGTTCCCAATCCCCACTGCCAAGGTCAGGGGTCTGGGTTGAAGAACAGTGGCTGCGAAGATCAAAGGGCAAAGGAGGCACCAAATTCCAAGCTCTGCTGCATTCTCTCTCCCACCATCACACATGTGGTCGAGTGTGAGGAAGTGGGCAGTGACAACAGCAGCAACAGTTCATCAAGAGGGCGGTAGCAGCAGTCAAGGTAAACCCTCTCCTGAGGTGGGGGTTACACATTAGCAAATCATTAATGACTAAAAGAGACAATTTGTTCAAGCTAGCTTTTTAGTATGCTCGGTTTCATTGGAAATGAATTGCAAATGCAGTGTGTGTAATAAAATTCCTGCAGAATAGAATGTGTAAGCTCACTATGACAACTAGCTTGGATCAATGGCTCAAACCCACTACAGACAAATACTCACTGTGTGACCTTGGGCATGACCTTTAAGCTCTCAGTCATCCAGTACACCCAGCTGTGAAAATAGGTAGGTATTATGTAATATACTGTATCCTGTTGTGCTTGTCCACGGACATGAGCTTTGGCTCGATGGCTGTGTTATTTCTCGTAAATAAAATGTAAACGCAAGTAGTCCCCATTGAAAAAGAACATTTACGTACTTACCATAACAGTACATCTTTGAGAGAATCTCTTTCAACCGGGCCACACCTATGGAACTATAAGCCACCAGGTGCTAGGACCACATGGAAACTTTTGCTAGCAGTTCACTAGGGGCCGACCATGACAATGTCTGATGTTGACATCCCCATAAAAGCATGGGCAGCCCCATCCCGCCTCAGTTCCTCGCTGGAGATCATGCTCTGAGGATCTCCCTGCAGGGAACCAGGAGAAAAACTATGGTTCTGCCCATCACATGAAGCAGAAAACAGAAGATAAGCCCTAGAGAAGAAAAAGACTGCACTGATATAACCCTAATGTGCTGAGAGTGATTGTGCTGATAGGGCCTCCCTCTAGTTAACCAGGAGACAGTGAATGGTGCCAGCTACCAGGCACTGCTGAAATCAGCAGATAGACTATCTCAGAGAAGGAGCCAGGCAAAAACATCAAGAGTTAAAAAGGCTTCATGTCCAAGGGGGACAGAGGGCAGGATGGCATGGCATGGCCTGATGAAAGAGATTACGGTAGGTATGTAACTGTTCTTTCTTCCTCGAGGATATCTCTGTCATCAGGCCACACCTATGGAACAAGTACCAAGCAGTACAGACCACAAAACAGTCCAGGGGTCTGAAGCCTACAGGCCTGAGGAAGGATGCTCTGAAGCACAGCTAGGCCAAAGTCTGCCCTAGTTCTTGATACAATGTCCAGACTATAAGATTTAGTGAAGGTTTGGACAATACTCCCTGGGACAGCTGCTTCCAGACTCATCAGCAGACAGGTTCCTGAAGCTAGCAACGGAAGTGGCCACGAAACTACTGGAGTGACCATGGACAACTCCAGTAAGTTCCTTACCACACTTCCTGTAACAGAAAATAAAACAGTTGTCAAGCCATTTGAACAAACACTGGTTTGAAGCTGGAACACCCTCTTTACCAGGGGCAAAGGAAAGAAAAAGCTGCGAGGACTTCCTGCAGTCCTTCGTACAGTGCATATAGTATCTGAGCATGCCATGGACATCTAAGGTGTGGAGCAATGTTCTACCCCTTCCCCGGACTGGCATGCTCTGGAAATAAACTGGCAGGTGGATAGTTTAATTTAGGGTAAACTCAGACACCACCCTAAGCAAAAACCTCGTACTGGAACACAAAGACACCCTGTCTGTGTGAAAAGGCCAACCAGGAGACATGCCCATAAGAGCCTTAAGTTTGGAAATCCTGCGAGCAGAAGGAAAGGTAACAACAAACAACACTGTCCATGACAGAAAGCATAGCTCACAAGTCAGGGCTGCCTCAAAAAGAGCCAAAGTAAGGTTCTTTAGCAAGAAAGTCAAATCCCAAGCCGGTACAGGATGGCGGATTGGAGGCGCCAAATGCAGAATGTCCCTCAAAAGCGGACGGACCACCTCCAGCTGGGCAACCACATGACCAGTAATGGGCACATGTATGGCTGAAAAGACAGCCAAGTGCCTTTTAATAGAGGAGTATTGTAGGCTTATATCAGATAAGGACAGCAAATACTCCAGAATCTGGTTCACTGTGCAGGAAAACGAATCCACTTGTAGAAAGTGGCACCCAAAACAAACTGCTTCCACTTTAATGGATTAAAGGGCCCTAGTGGAAGGCTGTCTGGCAGCCACCAAAACATCAGCCACTACTCAGGCACTCCAAACGGGTACCACAGGGGTCAGTGCTGGGACCAGTGCTGTTCAGGATAGTCATAGCAGATACCTCACACGGGACCCGGAGTAAGATCAGTCTGTTCGCAGATGATACCAAGATGGGAGCTGTGGTGGATGACATTGAGGGGTGGAAGGGACTGCAGGAAGACATGACTAAGCTACAGGAGTGGTCAGAAATGTGGCAGTTAGGATTCAATGCCAAGAAGTGTAAGGTAGTGCACTTTGGAGCCAAGAACCAGAGGAGGAGCTATTAGCTGAGAGGGGTACAATTGGGGTGCACAGAGGAGGAAAAGGACCTGGGAGTGATTATAATGAGGATTATGAACAGCTCGGCACAGTGCAGGAAGGCAGCAGCGAAAGCCAAGAAGATGCTGGGCTCATAGCAATGGGGATCTCCTCTAAAAGGAATGAGGTGATCCTTCTCTTGTACAGATCACCGGTCAGGCCACACCTGGAATAATGCGTACAGTTCTGGTACCCATTTCTGAAAAGGATATCAGATTGTAAGAGGGGGTGCAGCACAGGGCGACTAAGATGATCCAGGGATTGGAGGGGAATTCCTACGAAAGTAGGCTGAACCTGCTTAGCATGTATTCCCTGAGAGGAGAGGAGAGGAGAGGAGAGGAGAGGAGAGGAGAGGAGAGGAGGGAGGGAGGGAGAGATGAGATAGGGGATATGATCGAGACCTTTAAGTACCTGAAGGGGATGAACAAAGCTAATACAAGAGAGATATTCTGGATCAGAAGAAGGAGGGATACCAGAGGGCATCAATTAAGGCTGGAGGGGGGAAAATTCAGGAGAGAAATCAGGAAACATTACTTCACAGAGAGGGTGGTAGACAAGTGGAACGCTCTACCAGAGGAGGTGGTTTTGTGTAGGACGATGGACTGCTTCAAGAGGGGGTGGGACAGATTGAGGGGGAGGACTGTAAGAGGGGTGGGAGAGGTTGGGCAGCTGCAAGGTGAGGGGCTAGCTGCACAATCGAGCAGACTCGATAGGCCATTTCAGACTATTTCTGCTGGCATTTCATAGTGTAACCCCCCCTGTTACCCGGGGTTACTAGAACCCTAGTTAGATCTAGTGGCAGGCAGGGATAGGCAGCTAGTGGAACTCCAGTTAAATGGATTTCACTATGTCTTGCTCTGTTTTCAGTCTCTGCTGACATGGAGCTATGACATCATTTAGAACTGTCGCAGCTGCATAAGCCACACTGGAATGTTGCAGCTAGGGAAGTTAGGATAGAATGTTGGGGAATTTGAAGTCAGTTCAGTAGTAGTCTGTAGTAGAGTGTTGAAAAGGGAGGAGGTGTGCTGCAGCTGCAGGCCCTCATTGCCCTCAGCTCTGACAAAGAGCTATATTTTTGTTAGAGGTGTGTGTCCTCATCTGAAGAGGAACACAAGAAGAGCCAAGTGAAGTGGTAGAGACTGCTTCCAGTGGTTCAGGGCCCCATCCCTGCGGGGATGGGGGGAAGGATTCAGCCTACTTCCAAGGGCAACCCCCTGGTCCAGCTAGGGAAAGAAGAAGCTGCCTAAATTTAGGTTCATGCTGAGGTACCAGAAGTTTTGGATGAGATTTCTTTGAAGAGAAAAAGCCTGTGGGGCACCTGCAACCAAGGGGTGAGTCTGCTCTGATAAAGGGCCAATGTGTTTTCACCTGAGACAAGATGACGTTAAGTGACTGTTACTCTGGGGTCAGGAAAAGACAGTCAAGTACAGTTAAAAGTTGTGGGAACTGGACTGCTTAACTCTGTGGGGGCCTAGAGAAATGGACACAGCCACTCTTTAAGTATGTTTCAAGTTCAGCACAAGTGGGATGGAAGAACAGTAGATTAAATGTGACATACTGTACATTTAAAGAGAATCTACGCAGTAAAGTGTTTTCAGAGAATGAGGTGTTAAAGTCCAGAGAAATGGCCGGGTATGAATTATGGAAGCGAGAGGTGGGAGATCCCCCATCAGTTGCAACCAAATTCACCTCTAAGGGTTTGCTTTGAGACACCTGTTACTTTCTCTCAGGTGCTTGGCCAGTGCCTGACGAAAGTACCCAGACGTGGGATTGATGACAAAGATTCCCTTATGGAGCCAGAAGTGCTCAGAGGTGGTTAAGGGAGCCACCGAGAAATGTTCCATGTTACATGGAAAGTGTCCAAGGGCTGGCATGAGAGCCGAGCCCTGGAAGAAAGGTAGTACAGAGGGCTGACAAGGGAGCCGAGACAGGGAAACCGAAAAAGAGTTGAGTTAGGGCCGAATACCCAGAGTGAAACGAAACCTGACGGTTTCAGTGTAAAGAGGATGTGTTCTGAGCTCCATAAATCTGCATTACCAGGAGTGTAGTCCCGTGGGGGTCCATCTATGCTTTGTTATTCTGTTGGTTGTGAATAAAAGCCACACTTTAGAATCCCAACTTCTGGTATTGGACATTACCGTTATTGCTTCCTGCTTCCGGAGTTATTTGGGGGCCCCTGTGCAGAGTAGCCAAACCTAGCCAACATGCCAAGTGACATCTTTCTCCCCAAGTTTCAGCTTATAAAAATGGAGGCACCACGTCATAGGACCAAGGCCCCTCAACCTGTTCACTCACTACACAGGCAGGGGTAGTAGCCCTCTCAGTTAGCGCTGACTGGGGGTTACATCTTGGAGGCTACTGCTGGGATTCTGTTGAAATTTGGAAGAAGGAACAAGAAAGGTTGTTTGGATAGTGGCTAGAGTTTTGAATATCTGGCAGTGGGTAGCCCAAAAAGTCTGAAGCAATGCCAACTAAATGTGCCACTGTGTACTGCTGTCTATGTGCTCTTGTGATATTGCCAACTGTTTACCAAGGAACAGTAAATCCCGAGTGTGTATGCCCTTGTCCTGCATCAAATTGCAGCATTTGCCAGCTTTTAAAAGTATTGTTGTGACTGAAAAAAGTATGGAAAACTGTGGGTAGCAAAAAGAAAATTGTGCCCTAGACGTTGGAAATGCTTTCTGTGTGGACAGAGGTACTTGTGCTTAATGGCCATGAAAAATGGTTAAAATGGGCTCCTGCCATGGAGTCAGTTGAGAAAAAAAAAAGTGTAGTTTGTAGTTTAAATTTTGCCTGCTCAACAATCGCTGTGAGGAGAAGAGCATTTGAGAGGAAAGAGGCTCATTTGCGTGGCATCGAGTGATTGGTGAGACTGCAATCAGTCCCATCCCCAAGCCAGCTCTAGAGCGACTGCACAGCATTCGAGAGGGAGACAGAGTGGAGTGTGCAAACTGGCTTGTTAAGAGGAGCGTCGCGGTGATTGAAAGCACTGTAAAAAGTTAAAATCAGACTGTTTCTGTTTAAATTCAGGCTCAACCCACATCTCGATCGACTGGACTGTGAATGTGCTGTTCAGAGGGACAATCAGCAGGACTGCCAACCCGCTTCCTTCCAGAGGCCTCCACGATTGGCTGCAGGCCGTTTTTCCATTGCAGCAAACAGCTACTGATAACAGTGAGTACCATCCAAATGAAATAGCTCAAACTATGTGATTTCACCAAAAGCCAGCTGAATCTATGTGTAGCAGTGTAATCGCTTTGTAAAGAAGGACTGTGTCAGTTTAACCAACTAAAAGCAAGAATTCTGAGCAACAGACTGTGAGCATAATGATAGGCTCAGCAACAGTATAATTTTCAGAGCCATGTGAGAGACTGTGAGTTGTATGAGATATGCAGCAAGAAATACAGGCAATCCTGTTCTATGAAATACTGAGGCTTTAAGGGACTGTAAGCTAGAGCAATGTCTTCAGAGAGTAAAAAGTCTGTGGTAAGTCATATAAATGTGCTAGGAAAAAGAACAGTGCAAGTTTGTGCAGTTTGAGCAAATTTATCAGTAGAGTGGGTAAAATCAGATGTGCAGTGGCTTGACTCATTTACAGAATGTTGATGCGAAGGAGTGCTGCCGCCACCATTACAGGGTGGGGTAGTATGTAAACACAGCAGCAGAGGAGCCATTTTGAAAGAAAAAAAAGTTTTCAGTGACGTGGGACTTGCAATAACAGTGAGCGTTGTTTGTTTTTCTCTGCAGTTATGGCTTCAGGACCAGTCCGCTACCCAGATCATGCCCGGGCTGTGATAGCAGTAGAAGTTAACAAGCTAAGGGACATTGAAAGGTGCTACTGTGGGGGACGACTGCTTCCTCATGTGGCGATTCCTGGATATCCAGTGCGAGTATTTGTGATGTGCTTAAATGCTGGAAGGGACATCTTCATGGTACTTCACTGTTCTGGGTGCCTAGAGAAATATGGTTTGTTCAAAGTGCCCAAGATTCATTTGGCTCCCACATGGACAAAAGTTCAAGAATCTGCAGTTGGCAGCACACAGCACCAAGCGGAGCCTGTTGGAGAAGGCCCCTCAGAGTGTGGCACGAAGAAAGAGGGTGTAGATTTACAGACAGAACAATGTGCTGATGTTTCAGAGTCTGAGTTGCAGAGAGACATTTTGGGAAGAGCATCAGTAGACCCTTGAAGAGAGGGGCCTAGCCCAAGTGTCATAGGTGAAGAAGAGATGAGGGAGGCTTTTGAATGGGAGGTTTCCACCTCCGTGCCCAGCGAAGAGTGGACAGTCTCAGGAGTGAGGACGACTGCTCACTCCTGGGTACAGATTCTCAGTGAAGAAGAAGAAAAAGAGGGGGAACCTATGTGGCCTGAAGAAGATGGCGTGGGTTCACAGCCTCCAGTTCCTGGCTTAGAGGAACGCATGGAAGAGAGTGGTGATTCTGCAGCTCTGTCCCCACCAGGAAGAGTTAGAGATCCATTCTTTGTCGCATTGAGTATGCATAGCTAGCAGAACCAGTACTGGCCACCCCCAAGCCAGGCCAGAGGTCGCAGGTTGACTAAAGCTAGTAAAGAGGAAAGATTGGTTCATAGGAAAGCAAATGAAATCTATGAAGAATCATTTCCTACCTTTCCTCAGAGAGTCTGGGACGAGATTGAGAAAAGCAGGAAATCCTGGATTTGGGAAGAGGTAATGAAACATGTGCATCCTGGTGCAAACAAGTATGTCAAGAACAGAATGTTTCAAGAAAAATATAGCCAGTGGAAAAGAGGCAGGACACTGTTTATTGACACTGTTCGAATTGTGGATAGAGAGGGACATGAAACCTTACACAGTGTGGATTATGAGCGCACAGACGGGGTAATAATTCCAGCACCTGACCCGTTGTGCTATTGGCCACAATGCAAAGACCTCCCTGTGAATGTGCCCATGCCTACCAAATGGAAAGTAGAGCAGTGGTAGCCAGTGCTGCCATCCAGCAGTTGCCGTACCTATGTTGTTCCACCAGACTGGCATTCCTGGAACCAGTTGCCACACATTCATTAGTTCTATAGTGTACTGGCTTTCCAGATTCATCAGTGTGGCCCACCAGATGACTTCAGATCCAGAGAGGACACCAGCCCAGCTGTATCCTGATTCATCACCTGGGATGCCGGATGA